>OW386553.1:9013658-10213658 GCA_936435175.1 Glyphotaelius pellucidus | reverse complement strand
TGTTAACCTACCTTAAAACTAGTAAATATAAATATATTCCGTGTGCTTAGCACTTAATAAAACTGACGTCGTAAGACCTATGTATATAAACAACAAAATATTGCACAAATCGAACGTAGGATAACAATTATTTATCTAAAATATTGCTTTTAGCCCAATATTGCACAAATAACATTGGATTTCTACAACACGCTCTTTCCACTAATTTCTTATTATTTAAATAGGATTTACTTTTAATATTATACATGTAATATATTACTGTGATTATACCTTAACTTTTTTCAATATTGCACTAAAATATTATTGCTCGTTTTATTGCACGTAATTATTGCACGTTTTAACTAATATAAAACAGTGTTCTCTGTCCCGGTTTCAATATCACCTTTCAAAATGTTCAATGTATTATCATCACCATCACTTACTTGCGAGCTCTGGGAGCCTGTGAAGGGAGAAATTAAATTCCTTAATCTGTCATTTGAACCCATTCCGCTATCCATAGAGTTCGCAATGAGGGACATCTTTCGAAAGCTTCCGAAGAAGACGGAGTGAGTTTCGATGCTCTCAGCTCCAGATTCACTTCTTGCATCTTCGTTAGATTCATCAGTTTCGCTGCCGCTTACTTTTGTATCTCTTTGCCGCCTCTTTATCAGTCTTCTGGAATCATTGGAGTCGGTGCTGAGGTACCCCGAATCTTCTTTATGTTGACTGCCCAGGCCACGCCTCCACGCCTTCTTTATTGACTCGGGCTTGTCTTTGATGATTATTTTCCGCGGGGAAGTGTTCAGTTTGAGTTTTTTGCCCGCTTTGGGCGTTTGTAATTCACGGAATGTTGGTTTAGCATTTGATTTTGATGGCGAACTGATAAAGCTCTCGATTTTTGTTGTTGTTGATTTTACATCAACTTCTTTTAGATCTTCTCTAAGTTTAAGACGGTTCCCTTTCGGTGTTGTGTTACCGAATTTTTTAAGAGATTCGTTGACGGGGACGATGTTTTCGTAGTCCGAGGAGTTACCGCTATGGACAGAAGCACCCGATGGACTGTCATGTCCAGAAGACAGCGCTGAAGGGGAGACTTCTCGTTCGTCCCTCCCCTCAATAGCTATCACACAATTGAATTTGTTCCTCGAACTGGGTCTTCTGCCATTCTCGTTTTTTGGAGGTAAAGGAGGGGCTAGTTCCAGATCAACTTTCCTGGGAGGTTTGGGGTACTCGTAAATAGGCGATGTATCTTCAAAAGGAATCACGTCGGGAGGTATTGCTTTGTTAGGAACTTTGGAACTAGGAGGAGTTGATTGTCTTTGTCTTTTACAGTGCCTGGACTCCAGAGTAAGCAGACGTCCCTCATCAGAGTCGAGAATCACTGTATTTCCATTTTCGATTATTTCATAATCTTGCGAATCAATTAATTCTTTGGGGTTGGAAAATTGAATATTATTTATGGCTGGTCTGGAACCTCCGTAGTTTTTTGCCTCATAAATCTGTTTTAAGCTTCCAAAACTTTTCTTGGAATTTACTGCCTCTCCCAGCGAACTTCCTTGACTGAGACTAGAACTTTTAAATAATCCCGTTGTTTTTATATCAACTAGATTTTGTTCGGTTATACGATTCAGTATATAGCCCTTTTCAATATGGGGGGGAATACTTAATTTTAATTTATTAGGTTTTCTATCGAGCGTGTCAGGTTCAAAATCGTCAGATTCGTGAATTTTTATGTAATTTTCGGGGGAGTCTTTGACTTCAATAGTCAGCTGACCTGGTTTTGCATTTGGCTCATTATACCTGACAACTGCTTTTCTCTTACCAAAAGTTGAGCAATCTGATTCACTCGGAGTTGTGGGCGTACTTCCAAAGTTGTAGCCATTGTTGACATAAACTTCACTTACCAAGCTGTAATCTGTCTTAGTTTCATCTGGAACTTCGTGCAAACTGTAAACATGGTTCTCAAATGCATTTGTGTTTGGTTGACTGATTTGTTCAACGGGTTCATAGAAATCGTTTTGTTTAAAAGATTTTTCCTTTTGGTCTTTACTTGATAGTCGAGAAGAAGGCCGGCTTCCAGAATTCAATTTGTAAATTGCGTTTCCCAAAGTCATTTCTTCATCCATTGGTAAAGCAGTGCTGAGGCTTGGACTGGCTTGTGAGGAAGATATATCTGCGTACTCGGTAGGAGTACTCAAACCTCTGTTTAAAAAACCGCGTTCCAAACTATCTGCTTCATACTCGATTGGGGAGATGCGGTTTTCGAATATGTGGTCATCACTATCGACTTTTTTCTTTGAAGGAATATTAAGGACTTCCACCGCTTCATATTGGTGTCTGGAAATTTTATGTTTTGGTCGCCTGTCCAATGTGGTTTTATCAATTGCTAGCGCCTCGTTAATCATATCTGGCATTGCGTGATTATGGTGAGGTTTTGGAGAGTTTAATCTCACCTCCTTGCTTTTGTGCTGCCTCGGAACTTTGATTCCAATGGAAGATATGTCTTTTATTTTAGCAACTGTTCTTTCCGATTCGTTGAAGAAGGTAGTAGAATTGTGAGGTATACTTGGAAGTGGTATGTTAAATGTTCTCTTTGCTGGCTCCGATCTAACGGAAGTGCTTGACTTCTTCTTTTTGAAGACAAAATTATTGGTGGTGTCTTCCGCGTACAGTGAACGCGAAGTGAAATCGTAATAATTCCGCGTAGGTTCAGAATTGTCTTTGGGCAAAGATAAAAGGGAATTGAGTAAACCAGTAGCAGTTGCAGAAGGAGGTTCAGGTGTTGTATCAGAGTCACTATTTGAGGAGTAGCTGATAGATGACTTTAATATGGGCACTCCCTCTAGCCACTTTCTTATGCTGGATTGTTTATTGATGCCGCTAATAGAAGAACAGTTGTGGCATACTCCTGCGTTGGAAAGTTCTGGAACAAATGTTGAAAGGTTGTGTTTGTTGCTATTGTTACAACCAGGACAACCAGAACAGTACGGTCGTCTGCGGATGTTTTCTCGTTTCAGACTCACAACACTACTTCTTTGGCTGCCCACATGGTAGAAATCTGGTTGAGCATCGGATGTGCGGTAGCTTCCTTCTTCTGGAATTCCTCCTAAGCTGGGACTGAATCTTTTTGAAGCCATCTTGTGTTTAGCAATTGAGATAACTTCTCGGATTTTGATCAGAAATTCTATTGCTGCCGGTGGAGGAGCCTGTCAAACATATTTAAAATTAATAATGTTTTGCAAATATCATCCATTTAAAAATAAAATAAAGATTGATAACTTTTGTCGTACAAATTTTATAATCTTACCAAGAGGAGATGAGGTTCAAAGTATGCCGGATTGAAATAGAGCTTTTTCCTGGTGTTTCCAATGGGTACGGACTCCGGTTTTTCGTCTCTGAAGTCGAATGTTTCCACAATGGACACATTTTCTTCTGGCAACCTCTCCATGTTTGATTCCTCCCTTTGCGGAAAAAAATCCATCTTGTAATAACTATCGTAGATTTCTCGACCTTCATTATGCACCATTGGGTGAACGGTGACCGAAGTAATTTGTTGCTGTAAACAAAAAAGAGAGGTTACAAAATATCGATCGACAATGGTATTTGCGCTTACTATTAATTATTGGTGCTTTCTCCTAATTCTTAGGCCAATATTTCTGAAAGTTTTGCAGTGTACGAATCTTCCACACCTGCCCGGATGATGAAAGCTGCAAGGTTCTCCGAATAGTTAACTTAAGAAGAAAGAGAAAGTGCATCATGGCTCAATTTCGTTAGTTAGCTATTAACTAACAATATACTGTTGGCCTTGAAAATCTTACATTATTTCAAATTTAACAAAATACACTAACCGATTGTTTTTGATGGGCATCTTCTTCGTTCATATCTCCATCAACGTTTTCTTCTCCATCTGTTTGACATTCTTCGGAGTCCGTCGAGAAGCCTTCTTGTTCTAACTTCTCCCTGTCGTGGAAATGTCTGCTGATTCCAAGTAACGGGTTACTTTTGATGATAACATTTTCATTATTTGATATAGTGGAGACTCTTCTTTCTTTATCTGGCTGGTTTTCTCTGCGAATGGGTTGATTGGACTTTGTGACTTTGGCGATGTCTTCTGAAGACTGAGAAACGCTTTTGGCTCGACGTTTCCTGATGTGGAGATAGAGGAATACGGATGCTACGTATATGAGGCCTAGGAGCACGGAGCTGACACCGATGGCAACATACTCTGAGACGCTGAGGCCAGAAGATGTTGATTCCTCGGATGATCTGGCGTCTGGTGAAAACACCACCTCACTTACATCTGGATCAAATAGAAAGTACAAACATACATGAGACAAGAGCGAATTTCGGATGCAATTTATCATAATAATTACAAACAGATAAGAGAAGAGTAAGTTGGTAGGGTATGTATTGAACTCGACAAATTATTATCGATCAAATCAAAAGATATTATTCTTCGTACTAGGTAGGTATTCGTAGAAAAAAAGTAAAAATAAAATAAGGTCAAAAAAATTATACAGGTAAAAAATTTAATATTTAATTAAATGAAGACACTATGAGCGAAACTCAATCGAAAATCTGGAAACAGAAAAATCAGAAAAAGATATTTGCACCTCTGGGACTCGAACCCAGGACCTCTCTCTTTCCGGGCGAGTGCTCTTGACCACTGAGCTAAGGTGTCGATATCCAATTCGGTCACTTTTAACTGTACCATACTTCGACTAAGAACCACCCATATTATCGTCATTTTTTAACGCATATTTTTATTGGCTGCCATCTTTATGTATGATTGCAAGATTTGCTCATAGTGTCTTCATTTAATTAAATATTACAATTTGAGGTTTTACTCATAAAAGTTAAATAAAAAATAATAGTAGAAAATTAAAATTTTAAAATTCAAAAATAAAAAGTTAAAAAATTTAAAAATCTAAAAAGATAAAAATTAAAAGTTACAAGTAAAAAAGTTTTGAACTTACTTGTAACGTGTCTGACTGGTGACCCTGCCACTCTGAAGGCCGCGCAGGGGGTGAACACCCCGAGCAAGGAGGTGGCGCCCCCCGGACCCACTGCGCTGGCAGCCGCCACGTCGCGGCACAGCAATTGCACCACCAGAAGTCGGCCCTCCATGCGCTGCCGCATCTCGGGCTCGCCGGTCCACTAAACGAATAAAATACGGGGTAAGCAATAATTCACAGAATAAGCAAACATAGGTACACTTGATTGATTAAAATCCTTTAAATTGCGCTCTCGATGCATTCACCAAAAAGTACTTATCAGCAAAACTTCCTCAGGGGAATCAACATTTAAAACATTAGGAAAAGCAAACGCCCAAAAAATTGAAGGATCGGTATTTTACTAAACTGTTGCTATCACTGAGGCTGTTTGTTACCTTCCCAAATAGATTCCTAAAAAGATTCCTTCTTTTCGACGGCCGGCGTGGTCTAGCGGTAAGGCTTGGTCTAGCGGTAAGGCTTTTGACTCGCTTTCCGAAGGTCGCGGGATCGAATCCCGGCGTGGCAAATAAATTTTATTTGATTAATTTGTTTTTATCTCATAATTAATTAATTAAAAATAATAAATAGTAAATTTGCGACACGTTCCAGAGTGGACGATACTTTCAGTATAAGACCACCATTCAGAGTTGAAACGTTGTTTGAAATGGCTTTAGCCGTATTTGGTGACCAGATCTGAATAGCCAGGTACTTCCTCTTCCTAACTCCCTTCCCCTCCCCACTAACTTCAGCCTCACAACATACCACAATTGCGGTATTCATATAACTGCACATCAGGCTGATTTTACCTGAATAAAATCATTAAAAATGAGGTTCGTATTCCCCCGTTTTCTTCTCCAAAAATGTACCGATTTTTTTCGCCAATTTTTTTTTCATTTGAAGAAAATATTCTACGGCTGTCATTGTCAAATTTGTAAACTGAACTTCTATTGATGGCGTTCAAACTAGGGAAATTTAAGGATTTTTGGAGGGTCCTAACTTCTATGAGAGGTAACTATAAAAAAGAAAATTGCAGGGATTAGTCAACTGTTGACATCTGTATTGTATTTAAAAACGTTTGTGGTATTGTAAAAATCCAAAGAGGAAAAAGGGTAAAATACTTCGTATGGACAAAACCAGACCAGCGTTTCCTTAATTGCATTAATTAGTTAAATAACACAAATCGTTTTATCAGAACCTAGTAATTTTTGTAAAAGTTTTGTCCATTTCAAATCAAAAATAAGGCACAGTACATTTGCGGCATCCTCCAGAGTGGAAGGTGTACTCAGCTTCGCCCTGGTGTAAGATATCCACTCGGAATTGAAACGGTGCTTGAAATGGCTTTAACTATGTTTGGTGGCCAGATCTGAACAACCAGGTACTTCTCCACCTTCCTATTTCTTATCTTCTTCCTCTCTCCACTTTCTTCATCCTCACAACATACCTCCCCACTTGGGGATGCCAGTTGGAACTCACATAAAAAGCGTTTTGTAATTATTGTAATATTGTTAATTTGAGCTACACCGAGATGTGAATACGCGATCACAAATCTCTAATTAAATTTGATTTGATTTATTTTGTCATGGTGAATTTTCCGAGATCTAACCACACTCTAGGCAGTGAATATACCTATAAGTCATTGAAATTATAAAAAAATATATTCATAACTTCTGTCGAAAGAACACCTCAACGTGATGTGGAATGTGCGTCTAAATAGAAGCTATTAAAATAAGTATGCCTAGTGGAATTTATTTTGTACCGTAGTTAATTTGGCAGCCTTTCGTTCAACGCTATCAAAAATAAGACACAGTTTAATTATAGCACGTACACACACTGTAAAATGGGGAGAATATGCTAATTCCGAAGATTTAATCATCTACACTTCTGAACGATCATTACCATTGATATTGACGTTACTACTTGCGATACTTTGATTTACGATTTATTTGTGAATTAACAAATATAAGTCTTCATAAATCTGGACACCCACGACAGCATAATGGCCCCCACGCCGAATCAAAATCCATCACCTAACTCAACAGGCCCCGCTTGATATTCGTCCGAAGGCCCAAATTCACCGAGCTGAGCCAAAAAGCAGTGGTTTGGCTCGGCCGTATGTGTAACAAATCTTCGAGCAAATGAATGTTCGCCGATTCTCCCATGGGTGTGCAACCCCGAGCCAAAAGGTTCCGCGACTTTTCATCCCGCGACAAAATACCCCCCGACAATATCCCCGACAAACTATCCTAAGGACAAAACGTTTATGTTTATGTTTATTTTTATTTTAAGAAAAACAAACATTACCGTATCACGAATAACCCGGCAATATTTGAAAATCTCCTACTACCACCACAGTAAGCCGAAAATGTTGCTTGAGTCGTGATGGAGGGCTTAGCCAGCCGAGGAATCGAACACGGGACGCCTGGGTGGGACCCAGACGCGATGCCAACTCAGCCACTGACCGGTCTAAGGTAAGGTTAAGTTAGGTTAGGTTAGGTTTTAGTATATATTTTGTTGAATGATGTTTTGTCCGTAAGATATTTTGTACTTGGGATATTATGTCGGGGGATATTTTGTCGGAGTATATTGCGTCGGGGATATTTTGTCGGAGCATATTGTGTCGAGGATATTTTGTCGGAGTATATTGTGTTGGGGATATTTTGTCGGGGATATTTTGTCGGCGTTCATCGTGTCGCGGATATTTTGTCGGAGTATATTGCGTCGGGGATATTTTATCGGAGCATATTGTGTCGAGGATATTTTGTCGAAGTATATTGTGTAGGGGATATTTTGTCGGAGTATATTGTGTAGGGGATATTTTTTTTTTTTAGTATATTGTGCCGGGGATATTTTGTCGGAGTATATTGTGTCGGGGATATTTTGTCGGAGTATATTGTATAGGGGATATTTTTTCAGAGTATATTGTGTCGAAGATATTTTGTCGGAGTATATAGTGTCGGGGATATTTTGTCGGAGTACATTGTGTCGGGGTATTTTGTCGGAGTATATTGTGTCGGGATATTTTGTCGGAGTATATTGTGTCGGGGATATTTTGTCGCGGGATAAGAACGTGCGGTACCGAGCCAAACTCCTTTGTTCAAACAATTGGGTTAGTATATTTCTGGGGGTTAATGCTAGAAGTGGCTACGTCAGTATGGTAATTTGAAGACATTATGACAAGAATGAACCAAATAAGGGAGCTACCCCTGTTTGAATGCTTTGAATACCTACGTCAATCGTGTTTTAGATTGATTAAATTGTGGCCTATCTAATGTAGAAGTCAAAATTTTGATTCCGCGTTTTTTCCTCCAAGAAATCAAAAAACAATTTTCATCCCTGAAAGGCTATTCCCTAAAATTTGTGACAAGAGATCGTTCTTCCGCGAGAAGTGCTGTCAGATTTGTGTGATTTTCTACGGCTGTCGTATGCTTTTTCTATCGGGTTTGGGTCGTTTTAAACACGAATTCGTGCAAGTATGCATGATTATTTATTCATTTAACAGCTGTAGAAAATCACACAAATCTGACAGGACATCTCGCGGGAGAACGACCTCTTAGAGAATAGCTCTTCTGGTCAGTTCAGAAATTTAACATTGGTACTTCAAGCGATGTAAATATGCAAATATTTCAAATCAAAGTAAATGTAACTTTTTATACGTGTTCTACTTCACGGTTGATTCGACCAAATTATTATCATTCGACATCAAACACTAAACGTTTGTAAACCGAATAGTGTTTGAACTGAAAATTAAGTCATTATTTTAATTAGTATTCAGAACATCGGCACCCGCAGTCCTGTGATCTCGAGTGTTGTAACCACAAATTATTTTTATGAATATTTCTGAATCACTACAATTTGCATGTCATTATATTTTATACGGTAAATACACAACATACGCGAGCTAAGTTTTATTGTAAAGAAGCTGCGTTAAAAAAAAAACAAGATAAATACGAAATTAAATAATAGAATGTATGTTTGCTATGCTTAAATGAATTTTTTTTTTATTTTTTTTTTATTAATCTATAAACATAGGGTTATACATAGGGTTTAATTGATGCCTGTCTCACTAGGATTTACCTGTGTTGAGACAGGCTTTGACGTACATATTTAAAATTACAAGAATATTTTAAGTAACATACAAATTCAATTGAATACTATAAAAATGGAAAGGTGATTGGAAGTGTGGGTTCACTTTAAAGAGAGTTATGTAAATGTAGGAAGAGATGATGTACAGTAAATGATGATGTATAGTAAATTCTGTCAAATCTATTTATGGGATTGATTAATTAATTTGACATGATTCTATTTTTAAGTTATTTTACATGGATTAGGTCGTATGCAAATTGTTCACTGTCTATTAATGATTTACTTTACAGATGTTTGCAGTAGTGTGGCGTCCAATACTAACAATCCATTTCTTTACGTCTTGTTTGAATTTTGTCAAGGATTCAGTATGTCTGATGTATTATTACTGATGTATTGGCATTTACCTTATTGGTTGGTCAACTGGGCTAAAAAATATATTATATTACTAGCATTGCCGGCATGCGTTGCAATGACATATTCAAAGAACTAAATTATTTCTCTCTGTACGTCCTTTCCCGTGCGCCCCCGTTCCCCTTCTCGCGTCCCCTTCCTCCCCGTGTTCCCTTCGCACCTTCCCCGCCTACCCTATCCCCTCTCCCGCTCCATCGTACCGCCAACTCCCCTCCCGCGTTCCACATATTCAGTCCCAGTTCATTCAGTTTTAAAACAGATCGCGTGCCACCTATTACAATTTTTTTAATTCAAATTTTCATTTTTCATGTATTGCAAAAATTCATTACAAGAACAATCAATCAAATTTGGTATGTAAAATAGGTACCTATTTAAAATATCTATAATTTTTGATTCGATTCAAATTATTATGAAAGTACTTCAAATAAATTCATTAATGTAAAGATTTTTGAAAATTGAATTTTGACTTAAGGCGGCGCTTCTCGGCTGAAATAGAAGAAGATGGAGAAATATGTAATTACGAATGTTGGACAGAGCGCGCTAATATTTTAAGTGATGAAAATTGCGAAAAAAAGCTTAATAAAACATGACTCGTTTAAAATAGAGCAAAAATCTCGTGGAACGTATCTTAAGTATCATTTAAAGAAATATTGTGAATTTTTTCACAAACATAACTTGTAAAATAATAGAAATAGACTTGTTTTAAATAATTTTCGGAGCATACTTTGCGATTTTTTTCTATCGAGGGAATTTCATATAATTTGCGTTTCGGCGTGGAACATATCTAGATATTATCTTCAAAAATAACATTAATTTTTTTAAGAGCTTAAAAACTTCAAATGTTTAAGGGAGATATGAAAGAAATCTTAACAATCATTGTCTTGCAAAATGTCATTCTCAAATGTTTGACAGTTTCGCAAGAATATTTGTGATTATTAAAAAACTTTTTAGATTTATTATCATGCGGTTGTAATAATCCAGAAAACTTCGCGGTGGTTTAAAGAATGTGTTTTGAAAGTTTCAAACATTTCCTATGCCTAATATAGCAGTAAATAGTTATCTCAGTCACTAATCCCCAAACACATTTTGATTTTTGTATATGTAGATATAGATAAGAAGGTACTTTAACGTTAGTATGAATTCTCGACATATAAGTTAAAATTTTGAAAAAGACACTTAAATTCAAAACAAAACCGAGTTCATCGAACCAAAATTACAATCACAGACATACAACCGAACAGCTTGTTTGATTATTGACTACACTAAAAATTAGGTCCTCACTTGTCTGAATTCATCACACAATAGTTCCAATTTTCAAAATGACACCTTCAAATTCAAAACATATCTTTTATTTTTCGTGAGTGCAGCCGGCGTTCATCTATTTATAAGACGTTACACGTCAAAAGGAAATTATATTAAAAATATTGAAAATGAATTTAATGCTTATAAATCATACTTCTCTTCAATTAATAATAGATTTTTTTTGTTTGTTTTTTTTTTATATATATTAATAACGCACTAGAGTCCCAACTGCTCCCGTCTGGAGCCAGTGGGACTATGGCAACCCCAATCGGGGTATGTTGTGAGGCTGAAGGTAGTGGGGAGGGGAAGGAGATGGGGTAGAGGAAGGTGGGGAAGTACCTGGCTATTCAGATCTAGTCACTAAACACGGCTAAAGCCATTTCAAGCGACGTTTCAATTCTGAATGGTGGTCTTACACATGGGCGATACTAATAATATCTTCCACTCTGGAACGTGCCGCAAATAAACTATATATTATTTTAAATGAGTAAAATTTGAAATAACACAAATTAATCAAATAAAATTTATTTGCCACGCCGGGATTCGATCGCGCGACCTTCGGAATGCTAGTCAAGAGCCTTACCGCTGGACTACGCCGGCCATCAATTTGTATTAGCCGCTGTTGTATAAGTATTGTAAAATAACTTTTCTAATATTTACTTTTATTTTGGCAAGTGCACATAAATCAATAACTTTTTGTATAAAGACAATTGAAAAATTGTAGCATCCTAGGTTTTTAAAAAGTCATCGCTTAACTCAGAGTCAATGATTTTACCGCTCTTCCGCGCAGGTTGTATTACCAACTAACGTGTGAACAATAAATTACATAATGGACCGTATTTAACCTTAACCGCTGAAGTGGTTTCACACCTTCACACGTCTTCATCCGCATCCCGTGTTCATCATTTTTGCATAAATGGCAAAGGAAAATAATTATGTTAAACATACCTGCAAAAAAGTTCTCCCCTCGTCTCTGAAAAGAGAGAAGGGAACGTCTGCATCCACCGTGCTGCGGAGATCCACAAATCCATTTCTAGTCAGGAACTGAGCCCCGGACACGGCGCAAATAGGAGTTCGGACACCTACACAAATACACACTTATTTAGGTTCATTGTAATTTCTTCTTAAGTGGAACGTTTGCGCGGCCATTTCGGCCAGTTTCAAACAATCTTAAATTTGGATTTGAGATCAAAATAACCAACCAAACTGAAAAATTGTTTTTTTAATCAAAACGTGTATCAAATGTCTAGTACGATGTGAGCTACTTAATTTATTTTTGCTTTAAATTATAAGATATAAGCCATTAAAATTTTTAGTGTTTCATGAGTTTAGAGGCAACTTGGGCAATTATTAAGTTAAAAAAAAAATTATCAAGTTAAAAAAAGTAGATACAAAAAGCTGCGTTTTCATATGTATTTACCTGGGAAGCTGATTTCCTTCGATGGGTGGATGATTTGTCCCTTTAGTGGAAGAAACACAAAGGGTACCAGCTGGGCTGAGGAACCAGTGCCGAAGGGCGCCACCGAACATTCTGTTGACAAGAAACAGTTATTATATTAGATTATTTTTTATTAGTAAGTAACACGAAACATTTTTAATACACTTTTATTCTTAATTAATCACTTATCGTTTATCTATCCGAGAGAACGATTATTGCAGATGTCAATAATATTAAAGAGGTTTTATTTATTTCATATTGTGTGCAATACACATCAATAATGCAGTTAAAAATCACACAATAACAAACATTAAAAAAAACACCAATTTTAAATACTCAAAAAACAAAACCAAGGACGAGATGTTTCATAGAATTTGAACAATCAAATATCAAAGTTAAAGTTCGTTCCGTGAAAGTCCTATGCTAGTTCTATTCGTATCGCTGTACTGTGAAACTACCGGCCCTAAATGAAATAACTATAGAACTTTGAATTTTAACTTTGATATTGATGATTTGTTGCTGTTACAGGATCAGCTGTTTCATAGAACTTGAACAATTCATCAATTTTTTAAAGTTAATTTTCATGTTTTGATCTTGAAAATAAATTTGTTGGGTTATTTGAAACAAAGGAATGTTTGTCTTTCTTTAAAAAAACGTTTAAAATTATTTATTCATTATTAAATCGGTAACATTAATAAATAATTTGAATAAATAAGCCGATGTAATTATTATATATTGTTGAATAAACCAAGAATTGTCAAGGACATGACATGTAATTTAATGTTTATAATATTATATACGTACATGTATATAGTAAGTCAAGTGAGATGTCAGTTTTATAAACTTGGGTTAAGCTAACACGAACACAATGCGCGATGGCCTGTAGTTACTTTAAACATATTACGGAACTGAAAACACGTGCGGAGCCTCGCAGGCTTCCCTTAATAATGAATGTTGAATGTTATATATTACCCAGTCTGAAGTCTGAACCTCGTGAACGTTTTTACGACCCGATACCACCGTGAAAAGCGAAAACTTGGTGAAATTATTATGTAACCAACTGTTTGACATTCTGTTAGATTTTATCTTAAGATCTTAACTTAAAAGCAGAAAATCCAATGGTTTCTTCCTGAAGCGAAAGCTTCACCCGAACACGCGCCTCTGGCGTCATGATTTTTTATCGAGTCATAACGTAGACACCATTATTGTAATAACTAGCGGAGACCTGTGAAAAATCACGGGTTAGTCCGAATTCTTGACAAACCAGTATCATTTTTGTATTAAAATAATTTTCTGTCAAAATATATCATAGGCAGTACCTAGGTAGGTACCTACTTTATCACTTATGTATCTGAATTCTGCTCACAACCATGATCAGTTCAAATTTTAAAAATGACGCATAAATTCAATGCTAATCCGAGTTCATTGAACCAGAGTTACGCAGGCTAAACCTAAAGTATTTTTGATAATTTGAAAATTTTCATTGTTATTTTGTTTATTTCTTAGTATATATTCGTATTTACAAATTTAAAATAAATCTAATTTTATAATATTATTATTAATATAAAGTTTTTTTTTATATTATTGTGACAGATGTTTCGATTGTTTGACTTGCCCAAATACTGAAAATGTTAGTCGTGAGCTACTCATGATTCTGCGTAGAACGCAATTATTTCTAGCTCTCAATAAAATTTACATTAAGATCTGTGGAGCTTTGAAATCTCCTCTAAATAAAAAAAAATTAGATTATTTGGTATGATTTTAGGTTTTCACGGCCAAAAGTATTTTTGTTATTTATTTTTGGGGTGTTATGCCGTGTTGCGCTACTTCCTTCTTTAGCCAGCGTTTTGGACAGCGTTACAGTGCCCATCATCAGGGCACGATGGACCCTGTAACGCTGTCCGAAACGTTGGCTAAAGAAGGAAGTAGCGCGACACGGCATAACACCCCAAAAATAAATAACAAAAATCAGATTATTTGTCAATACTTTAAATTAATTTTGTGAAAATTCTGATGAAACTCTGGAGAAGACGAAACCTGGTAGTAAAAACATTTCAATTTATTTTTTAAATTTTCACTTAATTTTTATAGTTGGTATTTTGGAAAAGGATCACGTCGATAAATTATAACTCCCTTTTGAGGTTCGGCATTTTTACAAAGGAAGGTAACAACACAATATGGTCGAATATTTCCGACGATAACGTGGCGAAATCACCCGATTAATTAACGTTAATTTACAACCTTCTTAACTATTCAGACTGGACGAAATGAAGGTGTCAGATTTGGCAAATCACCGACTTAAATTTAACCGTTAATTTAGCACTTGGTTCGATGGGGTCGACCCTTACTAATGTCCTTATTAAGGCTTCAGCGCCGACATAAACTATTATTATAATATCGCCGTTAAAATAACAAAGTTAATAAGAAATGCAAATTATCCGCCGCGGCTAAGTGTTCAGGAAGGTTAATGCAATTATGTTGCATGCAAAATTAAATGCATGCGTTAATAAATTATTTATTAATATTTTTGTAATAATAACGGCTAAAATGAAAAATTTTGCAACTCTCTTCGGTTTCCAAGGCAATAGTGCTTTTAATCAATTTGTTTTTGATATTATAATTCGACAATATAAGTGGGGGAAGTGGGGCTAGTTGTTACAAAAATGAAAAATATTTTTATTGGACCACCGTTTATGCGTAGGAACCAAAAAATATTTATTAAAAATTGAGCACACTTTTATCAACAACATAACTTTTTATTTTCAGCGAAAATGTAGGTCACAAAAATATAAAAAAATAAAATTAAACATAAAAAAATGCAACAACTTGCCCCCCCGACCAAAAAAAAAACTAAAAATACTAAGATATAATTTACACGCTATTGCGTTTCTTGAGTTCAAAGAAGAACATTCTGCCTTATTTTTTATTTGTAAACTTCATAGATATTGTCTTCTTCTTACCGTTGATTTCACACATCGCGAAAGACTTCTTTAACTTTCTTGCGAAACTTTCGCTCTCTGCATTGTTTTCTTGTAGTTTCTAACCATTTTAAAGTGTATCTAGAATTAGATATAAACTAATGTTAGGTTATGAGGGTTAAAAGTGAATGTGTTCCTCCCTGAAAAGCAAAGCATCTATGTGAGGTACATTGTTATTTGTAACAACTTGCCCCCTTATCATTGTAACAACTTGCCCCTTTGTCGAATTTCACAATAAAATCGTAAATATCATTTACACGAAATTCACAACGGTTAAGATAAATGTTAAGATACTATGAAGAAGGGTGTAAAACATCAAAAATATAATATAAATTAACTTACCTATTATGATAAAGTGACAATATGACTACAAATTCTTTTAACGAAAATTACTTTGCACACGCGAAATTCAGTTTTATTTATTAGCTTTTTTTGAAACATCCGTTTTCGTTGACGTTTTGTGGGAAACTGTGCTCGCATTTTCACCATAGACACGCGTGCATAAAATTGCTCAGGTGTGTGATTTATCGACGATGTAACAACGCGCTCCGTAACAACTTGCTCCGCCTCCCCCTAAGTTAAATGAAATTTTTTAAATTAATAAATACGTACGCTTTACAGTTTAACAGCTCCGAAATTCAAATACAAAAACAAATATTTCCGAAATATGGATTTGTTCTAGTTCAATCGAAGAGTTCAACGTTAGGCAACGTTACCAGAACATTTAGTGCCTTTCACGAGAGCAATCACAATCAATCGAGAGGTTTATTTCACTTCCGCCATATTTTCTGGACATTTTTCCATTGTTTTGTTCTCTGCCCAGAATGGAGAAATTTCGTGTCTGATTGTAATTGAAAATGGTAATAATTTGGATCTTAAAATAAATAACAACTCTATTTTTAACAGTAATCTTCTAATAAATGTAATATCAACGGTAATATGCAGGGTAAAAAGGCAAATGTAAAATTACGCAAAGTTCAGTTTTTTGATATAGAGTACTCTATCAGGTAAGTATGTTTTTTGCATCTTTTTTTAATGTAATACAATTAAATAAACCCTTGAAAAACATAATTTTACAGCTTGAGGTGATTCTCTAAACGGCGCCCGGCAAATTAATCCAGTTATTATTATTAACGTGGCGTATTTTATTAATTTCGTACGGTAAACCAAATCGCTCAGATTCAAAACATTTATTAAATAACAAACAAAAAGGAACTCAATTTACATAAACGTAACTTCAAACGCTATTATTTTTCTCAAAGCCATTAAAGCAACGATTTAATACTCATAAATAATTAAGTTTTACGGTGCGAAAAATTACAAAATCAATTAAGCCTATACGAATTATTATTCAATGTATTTTCCCCAGGCGATAAACATATTGATACACCCTATCACTTACAACAAAATGTTTCAATCCAGAGGAATTCGTTTATAGACCCCACCTTATATTTAATTGAAACAACATAAATTTGATCAGGAATTCGACTTCTGTTCTTCGGTACCTTATTTCCTTTACAAAAGTGTTGAAAACATTTAACAAGAAAAGCTATGTAACACCACGCCATAGCATCATTATAATAATATCGTCATCAGATAAAACAAAAATTAATAAAAAAATATTGTTATCTTTTAATAACACTGCCAACCTTTGGGTGAAGTGTCCATAAAACCAGATATTTTTGAGAATTCGCCGACGTGAGGCGCCGAATTGGAGCCCGATAGCTACCGTATCGCGCGCTGATCGACCATCAAGAAGGGTCATCGTCGACATATCACAGATTTTATTGAAGGCGATTGCATTTAAGAAGGTGATTGATTCTGGCGCGGTGATCTGTTGAGTGGAACGGCGACTTAACGACCCGGTCATATTATTAGTGCGAGATAAGATTTAACGCGAGCCGTTGAGGGTTAAAACTGGAAGAGACTTGCGAAAAGATGTAGAATATTATTTAATGTGTTCTGCTCACACAGTTTGATGAGTTATTTCGTAAAGAAGTCCTGTAACTTTGCTAGTAATATAAAAATATGTGTGTATTAGTTATTCGAAAGATATTACAGGATTTTAAGGGATATACTTGACATAATTTAACCAGTTTTTCCTGACATTATTTGGAGAAAAGAATGTAAATGAAATTTAGGTCTCTGGTGACGTTTTTATTTTTCAACTTAAAACATAAAAAAAAATTAAGAATTGGACAGTTGGAGTCGGGGTTAGGAATCGGGTGATTACTCGGCTAATTAGACAGTGATGATTTGCTGAAGAATTTTCTTTTGTAAAGGTTTTGAAACAAAAAATCAATAAAAGTCACCCGACAATTTTAATTCAGGATTCATTAGTTAAAGTAAGTCAATAACATCCCTTTCCTCCTCAAATTGATAGTTTCAAAATAAATTCATTGCTTAGGAATGTTCCTTTTGGAACGAAAAAGGTGTTTTTACATGGGAAGTCAAAAAAGCTCATTCTAGTAAACTTTGAAAAGGTATTGCCAATGGTTGACATTATTGGAATGGTAAGGAATACACAAACAAGAGCTTTTTCATCATCACTAAAGGTGATTTCCAGAAAATAATTGCAGCATGGAAAATAATCTGTTCAAATAAACTTGCAAACGCTCATATTAATAATAATTGATTAATTTATAAATAAATAAATTTCTACGTCTTTGTAAAATAATGCCACATTTTACAATTGATTTCAATGAAGTAGCATTTACCCTAAATAGCGGAACACACAAATTTTCGCTGTAGAGAATTGTTTTACTTGGAAAAGTTATTAATACTGACGTGTTTATCGACTGATAGAAGGCGGTAAAATCCTTGTATTGTGCTGCGAATTTGTGATATTATAATCCGAATTTTAAATATCGTGAAGAAGCCATGTTAATCAACAGCTAGCATAATTTAAATCAAATTCGGATACAATTTCACCATTTGAGATCGATATCAGTCAACTTAGCGTGTTATTAATATGTATTAATTTAGATGTTGTTAATAATTTTTCAATAATATGCCTAATTTTTTTTTTGAGACGACAGCAGGAGACAACTTTAATTGTCGTAAGAAGCTGTGCGAATGGGTTTCGACAAGAAATTACGAGAATATTATTATTGTTCGTTTTGTTGCTTATTTATTTGCGTTATCTCACTTTTTCTCAAATCGAATAGGATTTTTATTGATTTATTTAAACTGGGTTTTTTAAGGATTTTTTTTCTCTTTCGCGAAAATAATCCAGTTAAATTCGGTTAACACATAGGTACATACAATTACAAAGATTTAACCAGTTAAAGGATATATACGCGTACATCTAAATAAATAAAAAAACACATAAAACTAAGAAAAATACAAAATAATGAAATTATTCATAAGTTCACTGAAGTGACAATTAATACAAAGAGAGGCAGGAGACACAAAAGGTACAAGAGACATTAGAGGCACAAGAGACACAAGAGACTCGAGAGACACAAGATACACGAGAGACACGAGAGACACGAGAAACACGAGAGACACGAGAGACACGAGAGACACGAGAGACACGAGAGACACGATAGACACAAGAGACACAAGAGACAGGAGAGACACGAGAGATACGAGAGACACGAGAGACACGAGAGACACGAGAGACACGAGAGACACGAGAGACACGAGAGACACGAGAGACACAAGAGACACAATAAGTTTACTGTGCTTGAAGACGTGAAATATAATTAACTACTAGAAATAACTGAAAATACATTACTTTGAGAAATAAATAATACAAACAGTTTCAAATGCTACAGTTGTCAAGGATTTTAAAAACTTGTAAAGCGCCATAACAATATTCACCTGAATGGGAACAAAAAACTTGCATGATATGATTTTTAGAGTTGAAAGTACAGGAATTTAGGTACATGAATAATATTAAGCTGACGCGAGGAATTTTAATAGTAAATACACAAATTTCCTATAAATAACTACAATACAAATATTTTTCGGTATTCATCCTCAATAATATAAAAGATTTATTGTTTTAAATACTAGTATTTCTTTATTATTTCAACGACGTCCAGCATTCAGTTACTGATTTTAAAATTATGGTAATATCTGATAAGCCGCATAAAAAACAACTCGAAACAACTCAAAACATCTCAAAACATCAAAAACATCCCATTTAGATCGAGCATTATTGAAATTGAATAGAAATTAGGGTATGATAAAGAACCTTGCAAAATAAACAAGGCTCCATTTTATGTAAATTTTGTGACGTTACGAGGATTTGCTTTTAGAAAAGAAATCATTGTCATTCTTTCAATGATCCCGATGATGCTTCTCGAATATCACAAATAGACGCGAAACAATAATTGTTCATAAATTTTGCGTGAACAGCACCTATTTGTGGCATCAACCTGTTCGGTAATTCTATGCTTAAGAAAAAGTAACGTGTTTTAGAAAAGACCATTACACTTCGTTATTTATTTATCTCCTTTGTCATCTGTATTTCAAAAGGTGTACGTGACTAGTGACCAGGTGCCAGAATGCAAGTTAATGTAATGCGGAGCATCATTTACAGCATTTGCTCCATCAGATAATATTCTTAATTAGTATTTTTATAACCTCCAGTGTGGTGGCAGATATATTGACTGCAAATCAATGAACTGTAATAAAAATATACAGTTTTTCAAAGTGACATTACTATGAGAATAGCTTGGTGAACAGTGGACATTGGGAAGGAACCTGACCTAAATTTTTAAACAGCACGTTTTTATGAGATTCGATATTATGGCACCAAGGAATCACTGTACGCTGATCACTGCACAAGTTTCCGAAATAGGTCAAAAAGGTCACCGAGATATCACCGCAAGAGTTGATAATGGCACGGGCTCCTTTAATTGACACCAATTAAACATACTTAGATTGGTGATCATTGCACAGAGGCTTCTTTAACATAGACGATATTAAAGTACTGAGAGACCAATTTAGGAATTGATAATTGCACGGGTTCTTCAGTAGATTCCATTTAAACACACCGAGAGATCACTACAGAGATGATCATTGCACAGAGGCTTCTTTAACATAGCCGATATTTAAAAAAAAACTGAAATATCAGACATATCCGTCTCAGAATAGACATCGTCTCGTGAGGCGATATACTTACTTGTTCGTATATGATAATATTATCAATAAACGCCCGGGTTTGTGGCAATGAAAATTAAATAAAATAAAAAAAAATAAAATATAGGAATCTGTCCTTGGCCGTCGTCTTCCAATCTGCAGTACTCTTGCATCCTTCCTGACATCATCCTCCCATCTCAGCCTAGATCTATCCGCCTTTCGTTTACCTCCCGGGTCTCCTGTTAGAACCTTCTTCGGTACCTACCCGTACGCCGGTTGAGGGAGACTATTTGATTGCCTCAAGTCTGATCTTGATGACTGAGGTGTTTCTATGCTTATGTATAAATATACGAGGTGTAACTATCAAATCAGCAAATCAGTGCAAACTACCGCAGATGCTAAAACAATTGCTGTCACAACCCATTCTTTATCCATTAATCAGTGAAAAAAGGTAACGATCTGAACTAAACACCCATCGATAATCGTTTATTGCAATAGTTAAACGTGCGTACATAAAGCTCTCGGGCATATTATCTTCTCAAAATAAAATGCCCAATCGTCAAACGCACACGCAAAATTCACAATACCTAACAGTAATACATCTTCACAAGCAGTAATAAACGTACATTATGTAAATTTTTGTAAATATTTTAAATGTACAACGAAGTAAACATGCTGCATTTCCACAAAATATAGAAATGTACCTGTTTACAATGGTAAAACAACGAGGTAATTCAGATGTCAATCACTTTTCTATCAAAACTTTCATTTGTTAATCACATAACAGAAATCTCTAATAAGGGCTTAAAATGTTGGGATTTATAAGTAGGCTAACTAGAAATTTTAATAATATAAATTGTATTGTACTGTTATATTTTGCTTACGTAAGAAGTCAACTTGAATACAATTCTCCCGTCTGGAACCCACATTACAATATAAGCTGTTGAAAGAATAAAAAACAAATTCTTACGTTTTCTAAATTTTAAAATGGGTATTCCAGCAATTATGTCGAACAACAACAATCTGTTAAATAATATGAATATGCTCAAATTGTCAGACAGAAGAATTTTCATTGACTTGGTATTTCTACTCGTATATAAGATTCAGTGGACATCTTCAGTTTATCTTTAATCAAATATAAAATATTGTTACTGAGGTAGTTCTGTTATGTACAATAAATATTGTATATTTCTTACCATTCGTATGTAAAAGCCCCGAAAAATGGCGTTAATCAATAAATAAATAAATGTCAATATTATGTCCAATGTCGAACCACAGATATACCAAAACTGTGCAAAGATCGGTACCAAAATAGAACACGTCCTTTTTTATTCCGAATCCGTACGAATAGATAAACTAGGTGAAAAAGCATCGTGTAAAGTTTACAAAAGACTTACGCCAGAGAAATTAAACTCCAAACGAAGTCAAATAAATCAACTTCTGAGTGTTATTTCACCGCAAGTCACCGTACACAACATTAAAGCATTCCCCCGACATGATTTTCCCGTCATTTCAAATGTTGTCCGAGAACGCAAAACATGTATTTGTTGTTCGCCTTCATGTGTTGGCAAATCTATTAACATTCTAACGCCGTCGTTGGGTGTTATTTCGCAAATAAATAATCGCCAATCAATTTCGTTCAACAAATTTAATAACCGACAGCTTATCTCACAATTTAACAGAATCAACATTAGAATCCTCGTAATTTCACGAAAATCGCGTTAGTTTCTCGTTCATGTCAATCAACACAATCAGAAGTGGAATCTTTATTTGATTGGGTTTTATTTTATGGTTTATCGATGACCTGAGAAGCTTTGTGTGTTTTATTTATCGAAATATACCATTTATAAATAATGTGGACTGATATTAACCCATAAATTAGGAATGCTTTTAGTTTGATTGGTCGTTATTTGCTGTACAATTTGTTTGATCCGAATGTTATCAAAATACTAGGACCAAATTGGTAGGACTTATTTTAATTGGTGTTTTAGAAAATTAGCATAACTTTATTGGTTTTTGTCACGTTAAACCAGAAGTTTAATTAGCGAAATGGTAATAGAATGAAGAGTCATATAATTGGATTGGCACTTTGGTATCCAAGAATTAAATTAACATTTATTTATTACGAACTTCTTAGTCTGATTTCTAACTATATTGTAAATAACATAATTCAGAAATACCTGGGAGTATGATTGATCAATTAATTTTATACGACATATAAAATAAATTAACCGTTACATTGAAATTATTTTGGTAATATCGTCACCATCATCATGGCCAGCGTTCTAATTTCACTTTATCTTGTTCTGAGATACGAGGTGTAAAAGTTTGCAAGGACGATTTCTCATCATCTGTTTACCGATTTCGGATTTTGATGTTGAACGTCGTATAAAGTATTTTAAATTAAAATATTTTTAAGGAAAGTATTTAAATAGGACGTGTACTTGCCATTTTAGAACTTATCTAACTTTATCTTTTTGACTTGCTCATGCGACGGAAAAACAAAAAATATTGCATTTCCAAAAACACTTCAATAAACAGAATTAAAGCTCAAACACTTTCCACCTTTGAGTGCATTGCAACGCACGCCGGGGACTCGCTAGTGATAAAGGAAATTAATATTGTCACAATCAAATGCAGCGCGGCGTCGGTAAATAACAAAGCTGTCCAAATAAATCAAAGCCTTACGTTTTCAGGGAATCATACGTACACTCTATTTGATATTGTGAGAGAGTTGCGAATAAAGTTGATTTCTTCATATTACTTGTCATTAAAAAGCGTTACGACTTCAAAAAATGGCTAATGCAATAACCACACCCTATAAATTTTCTCACGGATGCACTTTGTCGGTTAACTGTGCGAAAAATATTCAATTATTTCAAAAATATTTTTAACGATGTATAAAAATTTGGCACTTTATAGTGACGAAGTTGGTAGAACAGAAATTATTTGTATATATTTTACAATTATTTCTTTAGCTCTAAATTAGAGTTACAACTTGCGGTAAAACAAATTACGTTCCAATCATTATTAAATCTAATAACTTCTAGGAAATAAAGACAATTGGAGCGCACGCCGAGCTGTTTAGATGTTTGATGTGCCGTTATGTCGGATCGAAACAATTCTTAGAAGAATTTGGAAACTATCAATAAATAAGGTCATATAAAAGCCATTAGTTTTATTGATTAATATAAAAAGGTAAAAGTTTTTGAAATACATTTGGACAAATATGTTGATTTGAGGTCATTAAAAATAAATAAAAATCTGTGGCCATAAGTTTGAGATTTATTTTCTGTTTAATACAGAAAGAAGACGTCAGTCAGAAATTCGATGTCCAATGTTGAATCTGTAGATATAAGATGTAAATTATAAATTTTAAAATGTATATGTAACTAAATTATAAGCACATGTTGACAAGCCAATGCAATTGGCTTAGCAGGACTTGTTTGTTTATATGTATTAACTATTCTTTCAATAAAAAATTTAAAAAATTTAAATCCAATCCAATGAGAAATCCTATAAAAATCTCAAGTTTGCCCAAAAATGACAATGTGGTCTAGGGGTAAGGCTCTTGACTCGCAATCCGAAGGTCGCAGGATCGAATCCCGGCGTGGGCAAATACATTTTATTTGATTAATTTGTGTTATTTCGCAATTAATTCTTTTAAAATAATGTATAGTATATTTGCGTTCAAGAGTGAACAAGAGAACAGTATCGTCCTGGTGTAAGACCACCCACCACTCAGAAAAGAAACGTTGCTTGAAATGGCTTTAACCGTGTTTGGTGACCAGATTTGAATAGCCAGGTACTTCCCCAACTTCCTCTTCCTCATCCCCTTCCTCTTCCCACTACCTCCAGCCTCACAAAATACAATTGGGGATACCATAGTCTCACTAAATCCAAACGGGAGCAACTGGGACTCTTGTAAGGTATTTTTAGTTTGGTCGCCACCTCTGGGCTGAAGTCCCAAATACTTGAAAAACTTACTTAAGAGCCCGAGAGGGATTTTTAAATTTTTTTCAATATTTTGCGTGTTTTCAAAGTCACCTGTGCACGTAACAGCACATTAAAAAAAATATTTGTCATCATTTTTTATTAGATGCATGTATGATGTATTCCACCTGTTTCATTAAAATATTAACTAAAAAAGTAATTTGTACTTTAAAACTGTTTATAAAATAGCAGTTTTCGATAAATCGTCAATCGACCCCCTGATTTTTTTCCATTTGTAATCGTATACAATATTAAAAAGATATATAAAAAATATTTTTTAATAGAAAATATCTGTACTTATACCACCTGTTTTGCATATTTTTATAATGAAGCTTAATTATGGCGTATTTAATTTTTTTACACTACGTAAATCAGCGTACTTTAAAATCATTTTTTTGTACTAAAAAACAAGTTTTTCTGTAAAATAAAAATATTTCCCAGTAAAACAGTACTTTAACTATAAAATGTATACACTAATATCAACAAATTTATTGATTTATTTGATTATATTCAATTTTCTTGTGCAACCAAAATACATTTAAACTATGGTTTCTTAGATCTTCTGGTCATTACGCGGAAGTCTGTCCGCTCGAACGGTTGTCCGTGACGCTCTGTTCCGTGAAGATGTATTGAAAAACATGAGAGTATTAGTTATTAAGATATAATACATATAGACTAACTAAATCAAATCAAAACGTATAATCTTTTCGTGTAATTTGAAGAAAACATGTCAAAAAGGACTTCGAAAACGTGCGTAGAAAGGGGACGGACGATCATGTGCTTAAACTTTTTCACATATAACCCGTTTATCATCTAAAAAAAAATATTTCAAAAGGGAATGGATAACGCAAGTTGCGAGGGCACGATACGGTCCTTACACATTGTACCTTCTGATATGTTGGCTATTTATGCGCGCTTTCTTTAAACAGGGTCCCTTAAAAATTCTCAAACAGAACACGTAAAAAGGGACAAGATATCCAAGACGCGGGCGTTGAAATGATTGTACCTTCTCACATATTGTCTTCAAACGTGTAGCTTCGCACAGGGTACCTTGATTTTAATATTGTCATCAGTCGAAACAACAAAGCAAGTTTTAATTGTATTGTGGTCTCTTTCCCTAGCGCGTCGCTATGGGCTTGTGAGAGCGAGACGTCAGTATATACCTCATATATTATTGAAACCATAAAATATATCGGGTAGATATCATATTTCGTTCTACAAAAGTTTAAGGGCTATGCAAATAAATGATTAATTATTATAATCATTTAAGTATTTAATCTAGCTATTATCGTGGCGATTCAAAGAAAAAAATATTAACTTATTCTATAATCACCAATTCACTTTGCTTAATAAGTTTTTTGTATTTTTTTTTCAGGATAAAAATTTAAATATGGGAAACTCCATGTTACCAAGTTCGATACCTATATGTGTTTGGTGTTTGGACCTCAAATAAGATTCCATTGAAGGTTGAAACTATAAGAAGAGACGATTATTTCTTTAACTTTAAAATGTTAAAACGCCTTCAAAATTTCTACTTTGATTGCTACTTGCCAGAAATAATTGACCAGAGGTATGAGAGAGGCATGGAAATAAGAAATCCTCCTTATATAGAGGAAGCAATTCTTTCCAAAAAAATTACCCTTAATAAAATCGCATGAACGGCGTCTGTGACATTATTGGTTTTCTGATTCTATTTTTCTTATGCTTGTACTACCAAAACGTTTTTATTGTATAGATTTTTATTTTGTTTAGATGTGAATTTCTTGTGTGGTAAGCGCCAAACTTAATGCCTACCTGACGTTGATACAGAAAACGTCGCAATAAGCGGATTTAAGTAACGAAACCCGGCAAGCCTCCCTGCCCACGTCTTTCTCTGTCGCACGTACTCGTATGTTTTTTCTTTTTCTTTTGCTGTCACTGTATCTGCGCAATAATAGATCGTATCAATTTCAGGTCGACATTTAAGTTTGGCGCGTACTGTACCTAAACTATGTACCATTTTGTAACACTGTGCAAAACAAGTGCATTATCTACCTAATACCGGCAATTTACATTCGGTCTATTACCCTGTATTATGTTCCTAATGAGAAAAAACTATTTTTTCATTGGTACTTTTTTTTTTATTTTTTTTTTGTACAAGAATTTGAGTAGACCCACAAAGCTGTCATATGGCAGCTTGTCTGCAGGTTCTAACAATTTAAACATTCTTAATATAATATCTAAGAAAATATTTGTAAATACATTTATAGTTTTAAGGAAACATTAGAACATAAGACCGTATAGAGTATTCGTACAAGAACGAATGAATGGTTAGTTATCAGTATTTTACTTGCAGAATAACAGTAAGACCGTATAGAGTATTCGTACAAGAACGAATGAATAGTGAGTAAATACTGATAAAATATCAGAACTGTCATTTTTTTCATAAAAGAACTAATAAAATATCAGTACGAGCGTATAGAATATTCGTATAAGAACGTATGAATAGTTGGTAAATACTGATAAAATATCAGGACAACTGTCATTTTTTTCGTATGAACTAATACAATATTAGTATCTACTGGTAAAATATCAGTAACACCTTATAGATTATCTGTGTAAGAACGAATGAATAGTGAGTAAATACTGATAAAATATCAGGAGAACTGTCAATTTTTTCGTTTAAGAACTTAAAATATCATGAAGACTCTTAAGATATTCGTAATTGGAATGCAAACATATTAGTATTGTCATGCAGACAGCTTAGATATTGCGAGCAATCATGATAATATATTCGTAATTTAATAAAAGATTATCCGGAAATGTTAACAGTCCTCGTCCGAATATTTATTATGCCACCCCTTCCTGTTATTTCATTCGTAAGAACTGCAATCCCGTTTTTAACAGTAAATACGAATAAAATGAAGAGAATTCCGAATAAATTTGCAAAACATTTCTCTCCGTGTAGGTGTTTGTAAGGGCTTTCCCCCAAATTATCCATAATAGTAGTGAACCAGTATATAATTTACTATATAATTTATTGTAAAATTTTAATGTTTGTTAAATACCGCTAGGACATTAATAGAACTAAATTAATAAATAATTTCCAACCAGGGATACACATTATTCTCCTTTTTTTGTTGAATAATTCTTACCTATCAAATTTTGGAAGAATTTTTAATATTATGTTTTTATTCATATGCCTAAAAAGTGATATAATAAATCATTAGTATATTGCGAACATAGGAAGATACCTTTATTTTGTAGGAAATGTTAAAAATTATACATAACAAAAAACATACTAAAATCATGGTTATGTATTGAAGCTTGTGTTTTTTTTAAAGTAATAAAACTATTTTATTCTATTCTGCAAAAAACATAAACTTTTAAATAAATAAATGTATTTTTCAAATGTGTTTTATATTTCCATGTTTTGACAGCCCTCAAAATTGGCATAGGCACCAGTCGTAGACAGTGCCAGACGCTCGTAACTGCAGGTGTTCAGGGATAAAAGTTGATAGAAAAATTCCCAATATTTATGGAAAAATACTTTACATGGGAATATTATTAACACAAAAAATATATCAATACCCCTCTTATTTTAACTTCATATTGAGAAGAAGTAGATTTTATAAAACTTTTTGACATTTATATTTTTAACGTTTAAAAACAACATTAAATAATGTAGTGTTATTTATTAACCAGTAAACAACTCCCTATTTAATTCTAAAATCATACTATTTGAATCTTGGATATCCGTTAGTCTTAGATTATTATTAGATATATTACAATTATTTTTTCAACTAAATAGGGAATCTCATGGGAGATTTCCCCACGTTCTAGGGAAAAATCGAAATTCGGCAATCCTCGAATACGGCCAACATGTAATATGCCGTTTTTAGTCTGTGTTCGGGAATGATCGCTGAATCTTCGGGTTTTTACGAGCGGATACTGGGATCTAACTTATTTGAAGTAAAAAGTACATTAGCTTTTGGTGGAATTGATTTAAAAATTCGATGAGGGCGACACAAGCGACACAAAGTTTAACTATTTTGGCAAATTTTGATAAAATCGATTGTCCTCCTAGACTCTTAATTCTGAGCAAAGAAGAGCGGTCCGTCTGTCAATCCGTTGTTAACAGACCAATTGCCAAAACTCATTCACAGAAGCAATGTAGGCATGCCTGTCCTACAGATATTTTAATAGAGTCTACTCAAAGGGACTCGCAGCAATGATCCCCGGTGCACTGGTGCATGTGCTTGACGGACGCGAACGGAAGCGACGGTCACAGATGATGTTGGCTTCACGAGAAAGGGTCTGTAAGTCGGCTCGTACGTCGAACGAGCTAAATGCACCAGTTGTTCCTACTTCATCTAAGATCTGCATTGTAGTGTATGTAATTACCCATGTATGGGTTCGTTCGGAAACGTTCGGGATCCGACGAACGTTGCCGAACGAACCGCGGTGCGCTCTGGGCCGTGCCAGCCGTTGGCGCGCCAGAACCATTTCGGGAGCCTTCGTAATCACTAGCTACGTGATAGACAAATAACCAGTACTATTAATCCATTGTACATTATAAATAAACAAGAAAGAACTTATGTGTTTATCTCATTATTTGTGGGCCTGTAAGGCCACAGTAAAAGAACATTACAATTGGCGCAGCCGGTAGGATTAATAAATCCCTTTTTACAGCCCCTACCTTAACCCGCTTCATAACGCTTTCGGATGGCGACACAGTTGCCTCGTCTTTACAACTGTCATACACATAGGGGCGCTCTTATGAGGTGAACTTAATAAATCAAAAAATATCGCACCTTTCGGTTTGCTTGTAAAAAGTTATTAATGTTCAAGTTCACTAACCTCTAAATCGATAAAGATTCTTTCGTTTTGTGTGAACATAAATTTCAATTAGGCAATATAAATCAACCGAGTTGGGTATAAATTTAAAAAAATATAAATTTAAAGATTTTTTACTTCTAATCATATTTTAATCTTATGGACAACATCTTTCGACGGCGTCAAGATAGTTATTTTGTCGTCGCTCAGGATTCTTGGGGAGCTGCGGACTGTAATTTGTAGGCCGGGTGATGCACCACGTCGTATGCAATTTAGGATCAGGCCACTATCCATAACCCTCCTTATGTAGATGGCAATATGGTTTAAAGTCCCGTTTAACACCAGCCGCCCACATCGATTTATGAAAAAAAAAAACATCGCCAAAAATTGTGTTTTATTTTATTTTAAGAACTACAGCCACAAATGTATATATGTTTTACGATAATTTTCTAAGAAAAATAATATTCCACAATACACAATGAAACAATAACCAGAAGGGGTTCGTGAGAAGGCGATTTTGAACTTTAGAGCAGTTATTGTAAGCCTGATAATTTATTTTTTCTGGGCTAATAAAAAAAATACTAGATTATTTCAAAGGCAAATATGTGTTCTTCTCATTAGTCTACTTATTAAAGCAACTAAAATATTTGTAAAAGATCTAAATTTCAAATCCAAAACACATCATTTTGCATTACTTAGTATTTAAATAAGAAATTTTCTTCAGATGATGTTCAGTTTTGAGAGAGAAAAAACTCCAAGAAGTTGATTGCTGCTGAATTTTTCAGAGCAATGTCAAGGACCCACAGAAAAAAAAAAAAACTATATACTAAGGTTAACAATAAGGATAGTCAGAAATATTAATATATGAACCAATATATACTTTTGTTCCTTTTTTTAAAGGAAAGTCAGAAGAAAGAAAATCTTCTACTAGCATTATTATAAGCGGAAGATGTGGCTTGTCTTGAATAATTTTATAATAAAGAAAAAATTAAATGAGAGAAGTTACACAAACCACACAACCATAAAATAGCATTAAATACATACGTTTCTTATGTTTCGTTGATAATTAAAAAAAAAAATTATTTAGTAGCTTACGTTTATATTTTTTCATGTAATTAATAATTTTAATTTAATTCTACTCAAGCGAAACTATAGGAAAAGCTTCAATTTATCAAATGCATATTTATGGCATTCATAATGTAAACCAATTCGTTGTAAACATTACTTGAAAATAGTGATTTCACTGATAGCGTCGCCACAAAGTAAATATTGCTTATACATACAGTTTTTTAATTAAATTTTATTACAGCAACTGTTTTATTTCTATCCAAGTTGACAGCTTTCTAAGCCACGACCAGACAGGATTGAGCAAAATAATTGGCACTAGCTACGTACTATAACAGTTTTATATACAGTTAGAAACACTATATAAAATGATTCTCGCAGTGCGATAAAGTATAATATATTATCGATTTGCGTGTAAAATTCAGGATATTCCGGCTTTATTGAAAGCTTGACTCCGTTAGTAACCGATTTTTGCTATTAAGTCGTTGAGTTACGGAGCTCCTACGATAAGAAATAACTTAGATTTAATGTTCCCACTGAAAGCTAAGGGCTCGCACGCGTTGCCACTCTTGTAGGTTGTCGACAGTTTGAGTCGGGCGTGGGCTATTGAAGGTTACAAACAGTGTTTGTAAGTAGGATTGATAGTGTTGATTAGTCGACAGTTAAAGACTTCTGCTATGGGTCTTAATATCCTTCAAAACTAAGAACAACCTTAATCACGTTTGTAATGTTACGGAAACAGAAACTATCTATGTCCTAATTGAAGCCTTTTAAACTACTATTTATAGTAGAATCTCAAAGTAAACATGTACAAAAAGCAAACATGTAGCGTGATGTAGAATATTCAGTAACCAATTCAACAAACCATGGTATCCTCTCTAAGAATTGTTATTCAATACTTGTCTGCGAAACCTTTCGATGAGATGATTTTATTAAAGTTGCATGGCGGGTCGTTTCGGAAGATTTTGAAATCTTTAGCTGAATTCTCTCGATCCATCGCCTTGTAAAGCAACGGGAGGGATGGATTCATACGTCCGTCACTCCTAGACAAACTGACCGCCAGAATCAGAGAATCCAATCCACCCTACACATCGGTTTTCTTACATAGAACTTCCTTAAAAAGACCCTCCACACAGCATTCCTAAATATTCTACTATGTGGAGTTAATGTAAACGTAAATACATTGAAGAAATTTGGTAATTTTAGAAATAACCGAATTTAGATGAAAATTTATAAAAAACAATCACTTTAAGCCTTATAATAGGTTCTTTTGTATTTTTGGGTTCATGATAGGCTATATAACAGTTTGTGGAAGACACAAAACGCTTTCTCTCTGGATGGACCTTTATGGTTAGGATTGCAATAGGTAGGTACTGCAGGGAAGTCAGAATTCAGAGCGGCAAGGTTTAGAAAGAAAACCTACAAAAAGGGGACGCCATAGTTCATTTGCTACAGGCAGTTAGGATTCGTGCTGTTAGCCAATGAATACAAATAAAATTGTTAAAAAAATAGCCACCCGAGATGTGAAGCAAAAATTAGATTTTTCCCAACAACCCCTAACAGCTAGAAACCGACATTTTATTGAATAAACAAATTAAAAAATTGGTATGTATAAACTATTTTTTCCACGAAATTATCTATTTTTATACAACCCATTAATTTGATAAATCCGTACACATTCTTAGAAAATGAGAAGCAATAAACTAATAAAGACGTTTTTAACATTTTTCAAATTAATAAATTATAATTGGCGACCGAGGTCAAGCGATAAATTGTAAAAAACTAAGCGAATGTGACCAAATCGTAAATTCTTTTGATTTATCAATGATTTTTTTTAATGCAAGCGGATGATATCACAACTCAAGCTGCAATATAGTTTATCGTAGAAACGATTAAACCGGTCGTTTAGCATAAGTGATTGACTCTTGGAAAAATGGGTAATCAATTACTGGACAAAATTATATATTGATATTCAAGAAGCAAGTGAACAATTTAAGAAACGGCACGATCGGATTCGATTGAATGAAATCGTAAGATTTATATTAAAGATGAAATACTCTTTACCAATTTTAATTTAATCTTCAATTGTCGGCTGTAGAGCAAGCTAGGCACTTTTGCATTAATTGAGTTTAAAACAAAGTGTTTTCGGAATAAGTGATGCTATTAATTTAAAATGTGTACTTTAACTTCCACTTTACTTAAATATAAGTGATTGTGCTTATTGTCATGCCTAAATAATAAAATTCTTACATAAAATAACTTAAATTACTATTTACTGTATCAACTAGGGTCAGTCAAAAAGTAATGCCTCCTATTTTTTTCTCCTTTAATTGGCAAGAAATAAAAAATGCAATTACATGGGTTGATAACCACACTATTGACGATTAATTTGTTATTTTTCAATTTAATATCTGTCCATTTCCACAGCTTTGGTCCATCTTTTAACAAGGGCATGTATCACAGTATTATAAAAACCACGATCACATACAGAACACCACCGCCATTTCTTTTCCCGCCGATCACACAGTTTTGAATTTTTTTGTCCTTGGTGAGTTTATGTGATGTCATTCCATTGACTGCCTCTTTGATTCAGGTTTAAAAAATGAACCCGTATTTCGTCTCCGGTCACAATTTTTTCCAGAAATCAAGCGCTGCAAGTGTTGTCTTTCTTGTTTCTTTATTCTGGCTGGTTCGCTTTCTTGGTACCCAACTTGCACAAACTTTTGTGGAATAATCAGTTGTCGAATAATCGTCATCACACTGACTTTACTGTGTGACATCTGTAGTTATCTGGGATCACCAACAAATGATCGTCAACTCGCATCAACTCGCGTGCAGTCACTGCAATCAACGGCCTACGAGTCAGTTTTGTCAGCCAGCTGTGTTTGTCTTTCAGCTTAACCCATCATCTAGCAGTGCTGACATCCACTGTTGCATCATGGTACACATTTTTCAGTCTTTCATGAATGCGGCTTTTCACCTTCTACATTCAAGAATCAATCACGAAACGCTGATGTCGGCCATTTTGCAAGCGGCTGCAGTGCTGCCACCTATTGACACAAATAGTTACTATTGCAGTAGATTGTAGAAAAAGGTTTGAGGAATAGCACTAAATTAAAAACTTTCACTTAACTAACTTTATTTAAGTAGGAAAAAAAAAATTCATATATGTATATAATTTATTAATAAGACTACTAGACTTAGGTGTTTTAAACGTAAACTCTGATGAGAGAAATATTAACAAACATAAATCGGGCGACGATAAACAAATTAATACACTGATTTAATTAATCTAATCATAAAAGCAGTGTTACTTTTGTGAATAGTTAATACTGACGCGCGTGGCTCATGACACGTACGACATTTGATGCTCTACAACATTAATGCACCATTAATATATATTTAATGTTATCAAAAACCAGTTATGTACAGTTACAATCAGATTAAAAAAATAAAAGCTTTTTGTTTTAACTCTTCCTTTGCCAAGACAAGAGTATACGTATATAATCTTATTTTAACCACCTTTCTGAAGATGGAAGGAACTTTCAGAAACTGATTGGTTAAATAAATATTTCTATGGACAATTAATCAAATCTAAATAATGGTTTTTCTTGTACATTTGTCGACCGAGGTAGCCAATCATCAATTTTAACCACAAGTTAGAACTAAACCAAACAGGGGCTCCATCGAAGCCAGAGTAAAGTTAGCTTCTCAAAAACTGGGCGTACTGTACGCCCGCAGATACTTTAATAGTACACAACTGCTAACCCTGTAAAATCACAAGTGCGCCCCACGGTTGAATTTGGCAGCCACCTCTGGTCTGGAGCTCCAAATTATGTGAAAAATACCCTCGACTCTGTGCAGAAACGGGCGGTCCGTTTGATAGATTTTCCCATTTTAATAGACGGATTGCAATCTTTAGAGCACAGGCGTTGGGTGGGAATGCTATTCTTTTTCTACCGATATTTCAATGGAAGATGCTCTGAGGAACTAGCGTCATTGATCCCTTCGGCACCGGCGCATAGTCGGGAAACACGCCAAAAGCGTGCCCAACATTTGTACTCGGTTGACATATATCACATGAGAACGGGTCGCTTCTTCAACTCGTTCTTGTGTTCAACTGGTCGGCTGTGGAACGATTTGCCGGCCTCTGTATTTCCTCCTTCCTACAACATGGGTCTCTTCAAGACCAATGTTCATTCCTTCCTCTCCTCAAAAAGACCCTCCACACGGCATCTCAGATGAATAGGCTCTGAGGGAAATTGTTTTCCTCAGGGCCTCCTGTGTTGAATTAATGTAAAAAAAAACTGAGGTAAGTATTTTTGTGTAAAAGTTTGAACAGTGCAACATGTAACTTGTTTTATAAATGACACCGGCGCAAACCGATGAAAAGTCACGGTGGGTTATTATTTCAATATATTATAATTCAATTTTGGAATCGACAAATATACCCGTAACTTAAAAAAAAATTAGGTTATAGGTAGGTGCCTACTATTTCGATCCTTAACTGATTACATTTTCAAAATGACACTTAAAAAAAAGCAAACTTGAGTTAATTGAATCCAATTTCACGCAGGACTAACATTTAACGCACAGACGTAATTTTTTTTTATGCCGTGATGCACCCCCTTCTTCTTTAGCCAACGTTTCGGACGTTGTCAGTATGTACAGTAGGGTGAGTCACGACTGTATGTATTTTTTTTTTTTGTTTTGATTTTCTAATAGTGATAAAAGGGTGTTAAATGGAGATATAAAATCACATAATTTAAAAAAAAATATTTGGATATCATTTTATTCCTCCGGATTGACTTTGAAATTTCACATAATATAAAAAATCCACCCTTGTTAGATCTTAAAAAATGTTAGATAAACCATTAAAAATGAAATATTTTTAATAAAACACAAAAAAGTGGGAATATTTTCATTTATTTATTAAAAAATATATTTGAATATAATTAAAATTATCTCAAGGCAGTGTATTCAAATACCAGCAAAATCCTTCTTACTCTCGAATTTCGGCATTATTTTGCGAGACTCAATTTTGGGACTTTTTGTAAATGATTTCGCCAAAATATACTACATTTGCTATAGAAGATTACAAAAAATATGGTTTGGTAAAAAAAAATAAAAAATAATTTCTTTTTCAAAAAATATTAAAATTTTCAAAACTTTGAAGTGAATCCGGAGAAAGAAGATCGTATCAGAATTTTTTTAAATTTTAAACACGTCGTTTTGAACCCATTTGGCACCCTTTTATCGCTCTTAGAATTTAAAAATAGCATTTTTTGTTAAATGACCCACCTTAATGTAGTACAGGGTCCACAATCGGGGCTGAGGTGTAATCAAAGATCATGGTGTGTTCTTATGTACGTAGATATGTTTCCATGTTCGTGTACAACATATATAACATTTAAGAATACCTACTTCGATTAATATAATTACGTAGAAAAATGTATTGTGTTATTAAAATAATTTTGAACGTATAAACAGACAAATTGATGAAGATTAATAAGTTACCAGAAGTGCGTAAAAAAATTATAACTTCGGTAAGCGTGACGTTCCGATGAAGAGTGGTGTTCCCCAAGCACTAATGTTAGACACCTACTTATTTATGCAGGTACATTGATAGGCACTATATTCAAAATTGTAATTTGAATGTCGTTTAAAATTTTAATGGGATAAAGAATGTAGAATAAACGCCAAAGAGAAAAAAATTACGATTTTGAATGTCAAAAAAGCAAGTGAATATTTTACGTTTGCCCAAAATTGTTACCTGTAAAAAACCGTTTTTACCCGTCATTACTGATGGGTTTTCAATCAGTCATAATATAATAACATGGGAATGAATAATTTGAGCTTAAAGAAGAAGCAAAATACACCCAAAACGCATTGAATTTCCAGTGAAGAACGGTAAAGCATCACAGTTTAAAGTTTAAATTACTCAAATTAATACGTATCGGGTCTACTTTTAAAGTTAATGAATTTTGCGAAAAATCCATGACCGTAAACGTGCAATCAGATATCTTGCTATAATTACCATTGAAGCTCTTAAGATTTCAACCTTCTTCACAATTATTATGGTTCAATCGATGCTGGCATCACGAAGTATTTTTTTATCCACCCCTTTCTCACCTAAAGCCCAAATTGTTTCAACACGTTCTTAAATCGTTTACAAAGTCGTTCGGAAATCATTAACAGAAGATTTCAAAACGGTGGTTGTGGGTCAGGAAAGTCGGGCAGATGAACGCTAAATATTGGTTTGTCAGGTTTAAATATGTGGTTTTCGATATAACTATTATTAACTCTAATCTGTTTTTTACTCATTTTCTACTTACTGACTTTGAAGTTCAGATTCTGTGTCTCACTTGACTATTGGCGAAGAAATACGTATGCTTAATGAGTTACTAAATTTTAATTATATGAAATTGGGAGGTGAAACCATTTATTGGAATCATTTATTGGATAATCGACACCTCTGCCATAGCCACCCCAAGTGGTCCATTGCGTTTGGTGACTTAGCAGAGGTGCCCGTAATAATATAAGATATATTTGCAGCATATTCCAGAGTGCAAAAGTGAGAATAATAAAACAGTGTGTTGTAAAGTTTAAGTTTCTATTTTTTTGTGTATGTTTCTGTTACATGTTTCACTAGTATTTTTTCACAATTAGTTTATCAGTTTTACATAACCTTACGCTTTAAAATTTTTGTGTTATTTTCGATAGCTTATTAGAAATATTCTATAAAGAAACATTCTATTCGCGGGTAAATGCTAGTAGATTACTAGCCTTTACCCGCGGCTTCGCTCGCATGCTATTAGGGGGAAATTACTGTAGCGCTTGCACTTGTCAATTATTCCCCCCCTACCCCCCCTCCTCAACCTACGCCCTCCCTCCACCCCCCTCCCGCATTCCATACATTCATTGCCGGTACATTCAATTTTCAAACAGCTCGCGTGCCATCTAAATTTAATAATGCCAGAGCCCACCAGTAGTAAAAAAAAATAATTATCTAATTTGGTGTAGTCGTTCGGAAGTTATGCGCGTACAAACATTTCGGAGATTCATTTTTATTTATATAGATAGATAGATATTAAATTCGATTTCCCGCAAATATATCAACATCGTTTCCACGCAACGATTTGCTTTCTGACGTTAGCAATAACTCGTTTTTGTTAGCGACAGAAAACGTATAATAAATATAATATATTAATATTTATAATTTCGTAACGCCACAGCTAACCATTATATACAGCTTATATTACTCGCATATAATGTAGCTTTCTATTGATGAAATAATGTTTAAAATCGGTTTATTGGTTTACGCGTGAAAGCGTAACAAACAAACACACGTAATTTCACATTTATAAGATTAGTATAGAAGTACAGATGATACACCTAAAATACATGTAGTTAAAAACCCAGTATGCCAACTGTATGAATTTATGTTGATAAATTTCACCTAGTGATTATTACAAAGATATTACTTTCCAAAGAAACTTCTAATGCAAATGTGTCGACTGTTTTGTTACATCGTCCACTGTAGTGACAAGATTTTTGATGTATTTAACGACATCCCCTAGAAGGTTACAACATTTCTTTAATCTCTTGTTTTCTTGATTTAACTTGATTGAAAAATTATCGTTTTTTTGTTTTGGTGTTGTTTTTGTTGTTATTTTAGGGGGGGGGGGGGAGAAGAGAAGTGTGACATTGTGTGACAAGGGGTATGGGGGGTCATCAGCTCTGTGACGTCACATGTATAAATCTAAATTATTAAAACGCAAAAAAATTTTGAATGTAAAATTGCAAAATATGTGACGTCACACTAGGAGGCAGGGGGTCTCACAAATGTGACGAAGTGTGACAGGGGGGGGGGGGGGGGTAAAAAATCATGAAATTCGTGTGACGTAATTTATGGATGGCCCCATTATTAGACATTATAGGATGGTTGGTATTTAGTCATTTCTTCGTAATTTTTTTTTACGTTAACCCATGTCTTTTGTAAAGATACAAATAAACTAAAAAAAAGAATGTCATTTCCAATGCATTCAGTCTAAAATTTTCCTTCTACAGCCAAATTTGGCAGTAATTATTCAGATCTTTTTAATCTAAAGAATTTTAAAAACATAAAATTTTCTCATAAATCAAGAATACTTTAAGAACATCAAACAATTTAAGTGTTACTTAATTGAATGGATGGCGTAGAAAAATAATTAAGATAAGAATAGGATATTAAATGTTTTCCTAATCGATTATGCTACTATCTTATGAAAGCAGGTAACGTATTACACATTACACAAATCGAGTTTTAATGTTTGTTTTGACAGTTAACTATCAAAAGGTGAGGAAAAGTTCAGTAAAAATATGTCAAAACTCACAAATCAACGATGGGTCGTAATAAAATTTAAGTATGTGTTAAAATATAACCAAATACCAAAATATTTTATCTGATTTTTATTTTTTTTATTTCTAAATTCGTTACATTATTTTCTTGTTGAATACCATTTTATGTTATTCTTATATAAATAATAAAATAAATGATTTTCATTTTAAGTTGAAACGAAACGCACATAAGTTCTTTTTTATGTGCCTATTTTTTTCTGTCATTTAAATTAATTTTTTCATCAATAAAAATCATGAACGTAAACAATTCGTAGTAATAATATAGTGCATTCAAAAGAACAGATAGGCCTTAAATTTTTTATTTGTTTATTATATATAAGTTCACGCATGTTCAACCTGCGCCCCATGAAGGTTTGCATACAAATTGAAGATTTTTTGCCGTCAGAAATTAAGTTTTCAGCTTTCTATGTTTTGAATTTCGGTATTTATACAAAAAAAAAACGTTAAAAAATATTTTGTGAAATTAAAACTTTCTTGTTATTAGATCTAGGACTCTCGATGGCGGTTTTGGTTTATTGCGTGAAAAGTGCATATTTTTTCCGCACATTTTAGGACGATCTGATTTTAATTAGTGGAGAGTGAGTGCAAAGAACACACGTAGACGCATGTGTAGTCAGTTTATGCCGTCTAGCATTGAAGGTCGCAGTTTCACAATAATAGCATTTTTGGACACCGAATTACCGGTAAAATTTAACTACAAAATCCGCCATTTACCTAATATCATGTTCGGGTATAACGGTCAGAATTTTAGCAAACGCTGACTGCCCCCAAATGGTAATCTTTCGCCAGGGTAAATATGGTAATCTTACCCAGTAAATACTGAGAGTATTTACTGGGTATAATTTTATATTTATTAACAAAAAAAAATTAAAACAAAACTATTTTTACGTGAATGTCGCTCAAGAGACTCGACCGCCTGGAGCCTGTGAGACAATGACATACCCAATTGGGGTATGTTGTGAGGCTGAAGGTAGTGGAGAGGGGAAGAAGATGGGGAGTAGGAAGATAGAAAATACCTCGATATTCAGACTGGTAACCAAACACCGCTAAAGCCGTTTCAAGCTACGTTTCAATTCTGAATGGTGAATATACACCTGGACGTTACTGAAAGTGTCTTTCACTCTGTTACATGCCGCAAATAAACCATGATTAAATTCAATTCAATCAAATAACATTTGCGTACGCCAACTTTTGAACCCGCGCCCTTCGGATTGGTAATCGATACCCTAATCCACAGGTGCCGTCAAAAATTAGAGGCCACGAATTTAAAGCCGAGAATCTTAACTTCTCAACCAAGGAGGTCGTCAAAATATAAGGAAAAATAAAAATATGCATAATTTAATCAATAACATAATATATGGGAAATAAATTCTTATTCATAAGCCAATAATTTGCAGTTAGTTATGAGACACTTTAAAAGCCATATTTTAAAACATTTTTGCACGATAAATTAAGACTCGCTGACCATGTCTAAAGCGTAATTCCTTAACTCTTAACTCTGAGCTATTTCTATGTAAAAATGATGCTTTCAAGAGATGATCTACTTCAGAATCTTCAACTGGACCGTGTCTTGTCCGCCCACCGGACGCGAGGCTGTAATTTGAATTGAAATATGATTATCTAGAATCCAGAGAGAAATCCGAATCGAATAAGTCAATGCCACCTGCATTGATATTATTTAAATAATGATGCACTTTACAAATTATGCATAATGCTTATCTAAGTCGATTATTTTTGAAGAAGTAGAAAATTTGTCGTGGTTTATTACATTTCCAATAGTTGACATTATATCGATCGTGGTCTCGTCTTTTTGTACATAAAAACATAGACTACCCGCCAATAATGCAAATGAATGGAATCAGTGCAAACAATATATAGGACATTGTAAACCTGTGTGTTGACGCAACTATGTATACCTATCTATATACCTTGTTCTATTTCTCTACCCATCCTTTTGTACCACAATTACCTGTCAATACTGACAATATTACCGACCGTACAACAATAAAATCAATATGTCAGTGAATCTGTTATGTGCTGTGCAATGATCACTATATCTCTCGGTGCATTCAATATCGATTGTTGAAAAGGTCTGTTATGAACCAGTGCAATAATCAACTCATACAGGAGTTGATCTCTCAGTTCTTAACATCGACCACGCTAAAGAAGCCTCTGTGCAGAGATTACCAATCTAGTGATCTCTCAGCAGTGAGTCTGTTATGTGCGGTGCAATGGTTCAGAATAACCTCTCTGTACATTCAAAATCCACTGTTGAAGAAGTCTAAGTGTGTTATGTGCTTGCAATGATCTACATTGATCTCTTGGCGCATTCAACATCAATTGTTTATGGAGTCTGTTAAAAGAAACTGTGCAACGAACATCATTATTCTCTCAGTTTTATATAACATCGACCAGTTTTATGGAAGCTTGTGCAGTGAGTGACTTAGTGCTCCCTCAGACCCATAATATTGAGCCGAACATCAACCATAAGGGGTAAGTCAGTTTCCTTCCTCATTCATCTGTTTACCATTCCCCATAGTTGTGTCAAGTATTCACAAGCATAACATTTTTTTTAATATATTGATACAGTCCACTACACGTGTCGCATTTGCGATACCACTGTGTATGATGAAGAAACGCCAGATGATAAAATACATTAATACAAATTTAAGACCACACACTTAACAAATTGCCATATGACACAAAAATGTTGCGAACAGAAATTACTTTCCTTAGATACTGACAAATCCGCTGGCCCAGACAACATTCCTTCAATATTCCTCAAAAAATGCTCTAATACATTATCTAAACCACTCACATTACTATTCAACCGTTTCTTGTCCCTTGGACATTTTCCAGACCGCTGGAAGTCTAGCTTCATCACATCCAGACTAGTTGATTTCATAATTTAATTTATTTTACTTTACATGGTAGGTATTATTGTTTGCATTTCAATTTTTATCCGCGTTAGTAGCTACTTTAAGCCTGTGTTGAGGTTAATAATTAAATAAAGTTTTTTTTTTAAACATTATCTCCACATTGACGGCCCTGAGAAAAAAAATCTGTCAGGGTCCACGTCATCTTTGGGGATGCTATGTAGACGGATTTTTTTAGGGAAAGGAAGTTCTGTGAAGGAAAAAAGTTGTGAATCTGCGGACGAACGTAAGAAACCATCTCTCTCACTGCGGTGCAAGGCGATGGATCTAGAGAGGTCTAGGGTAAGTCTCCCTCAACCAGTCTCTACCGTTCCGGCCCGCCACACAGCAGGTGAGAAAACGCATTCACCCCTGACCTAGAAAACCTCAATCCGTGAACCCGAGCACCCCTGCAAGTCAAAAAACTTTTGGTGACCTACGGCAGGGATGTTGGTAGTACCTAAACGACTGTACGGTTTAAATTTAAGAATCCGAATCCGAGTACAATTCTGACGCCGCGCCATATGAAAACCATCTGTGAACATGACTTTAAGTAATTAATCACCTCTCCTTTCTAATATTTTGTCTATGTTCTAATTTATAACCCAATCGTAGTAGTTGATCGAAAATAGTGGTTTAGCATAAATCGATACTATTAAGTTTGTGACTAAGCTACTATCGCAATAGAGCCAAATCAAAGCAAGTAGCTAATAATGCCAAAAGATGGCGCCACTTACGTTAACAGCTAGCATGAACATCGGCTGGCAGGCATAAGTTCTCTTGGATTGGCATTTTCATGAATCTTAACTGGGCGAAGCCGAACCAAAGCAACCTGCGGAGCAGATTTTAAACTGCTAGTCCTACTAATTATAACAAACAAGCAAAAACGTGTGTTATACAAACAGTGCTCTTTTAGACGGATTTTTGAGATTGGATTTATCCTTATTATAAAAATAATATACCGATATGTTAATGTAACTGCTGTTAATATAAAGTTCTTTAGAATATGTATATGAAGTTTAATTTAATTTGCATCGTCATGTTAAAGTCCAGGAGGGTGTATGTAATAAATAAATAAAACTAATTAAATAACCGTTTTAAATTACACAGGCACTTCTTTTCAGCCATTATATTAATAATTATTTCACGCTATGAACGGAGTTTTAAAATCGTGTAACAGTAAGACATTCCGTTAGCTTTGGTTTAAATGTTATCATCCTCGGAACATAAATAACGAACGTTCAGAAAATTCCCCTAAATCACACGTCAATTTTGCATCCTAACCCGCTGTAAATCATGGATTATCGTTGCAATTTTTTTGACAGGAGAAACGAATCTATGATTGTATTTTAAGTAAATTTACATATTAATAGATTTTTTTGCACATAAGTGATGGATCGTTTACTTAGTTATTTATTTATACATAATATTGCATCATTTACTTCGCGAGATTTTAGACTATGTATAGAAAACGTTGTTTGCTATTATTTATAGCAGAAGAATATTTGATCTTTTTTAACATTAAATTCTGAAGCTTTTTTATGTGAACTCGCCACTAGATTTCCAACTGCTTACGACATCCCCAATCACAGTATGTTGTGAGGCTGAAGAGTGGGAAAGAGAAGGTGATGGAGGTGAGGAAATGGAAGATGTGGATTGGAAATTTCTCTCAGTATCGCGCTGGTGTAAGACCACCATTCGTAATTTAAACATTAAAAAAATTAAATTGAAATGATTTTAGCCATCTTTGGTGACCAAATCTGAATGGCTAGGCTCTTCATCACCTTCCTCTTCCCCGTCTCTCTCCCCTCTCTAATACATTAAGCTTTACAATTGCTTTTGCAATTTTAACATACCCCAATTGGGGACGCCATAGTTTCACTGGCCCCAGACGGAAGCAGTTGGAACTCTTATGGGGTATTCGCATTTAAAAATGGTGTGAAGAATCTGGCGATTGAGATCTGTTCACCAAACATTTAAACACGTATATCGGCATTTCAAGCAACTTTCCGATTCTTAAGACCAAAAAGAAAAAGAAAGGGAGATATGTAAATACGAAGTTAGAGGGAGCGCGCTAATATTAAAACGATAAAAATTAGCGAAAATTGTGAAGTGTTTAATAAAACACGACTCGTTTAAAATAGGGAAAAAATGTCGTGGAAATTGTCTTAAATAGCAATTAAAGAAACTGATTTTTTTTCACACAATTTTGTAAAATAACAGCAAAAAACGTGTTTATAATAATATTCGGAGAATGCTTTGCGATTTTTTTCAATCGAGGGATTTTTATAAAATTAACATTTTGGCGTAGCAAATATATTCTTAACATTATCTTAAAAATAACATATTTTTTCTAGAAACTTAAAAATTTAATGTGTTTAAGTGGCTTTTCACCAGGGTATGCTTACGGTATCCACCAATATGGAGAACATCATTAATATTATAATCATTAATTTTGAATGTATTTGCGCAATCAAAATACATGCCAAGTAACATTTCCTAACCATTAGAATTAACATGCTGGAAATCGAATTTCAAAATTAAATAACTATACATTATCCCAGGTCCATAATTCCAAAAATAATTTATGCTAATGACATAGTTACCTTTGCATTAAACAAGTAGATTAGACATCTTCGATTCTATGATTAAATAGAAGCGTTAACTTAATAATAGCTCTATTCTCTTTTGATAGATTTTCATTTGCATAGCAATATTTGAATAATCTGTTCTATATAATTATCTCAAGTAGCTGAATAAGAATAAAGTTTTTAGATTGTCACTACAAGTAAACTAAATTTAATAGATATCATTAAAAAATATTCACTGGTCTGCTGTAGGCTATCGTGTTTGTTTCTGAATGGAAATATTTAGATTAAGACTTCAAATTTAATCACTTATTTAATCTAACCTAATAATCGGGACTAACTGGAACCAATTCATGGGGTAATCAATTTCTACCATGACAGGTTCTCTACAGAATATTGATTTCAATGCTTAGAAAAAAACCTTATGCCTCATTATTTTAATTCAGAGCAATGCATTTTTTAGAAGCACTGCTTAAATTTAATTAAATCAAATCAATCGGTTGTAAGTTATTGTAAAATGCCCGAATGCCTTAAAAATTGCCTGGGTATGTACTAGAAAATGTTTGAATGTGATTGAAACAAGCAGTGTATGGGTCAAGATAGGATCGTTTGGCGCACTGTAATACAGCACTGATAAATATAATTAAATCAAATTAACGTTATTTCAAAATACCCAAATGGCTTAAATTACCTTGGTACCTAAATTGTAAACAACTACATTATTAGGGGCCATCCATAAATTACGTCACACCTTAAGAGGGGGGGGGGAGTAGAGAAGTGTGACATTGTGTGACAAGGGGTATGGGGGGGGGGTCATCAGCTCTGTGACGTCACATGTAAAAATCTAAATTATTAAAACGCAAAATTTTTTTAGAAATAAAATTGCTAAATATGTTACGTCACACTAGGGGGGGAGGGTATGTACGAGAAGATGTATGAATATGATTGAAGCAAGCAGTGTGTGCCAAGACAGGGTTGTTTGACGGTTCGTCCTCTCCGTCAAGTGGGAAAATGCAGTGATGGTTAGTTAGTTATTTAGTACTACCATCAGGAAATTTATAACAGTTTCGAGGCTATTTTAAATTTGTTTTCTGAGAATACAATAACACGCCGTCTAACAAAACGAATTGCTCTGCTTTTTCAGACAAGCACAAAACCTCTCTCGCGCTCTCTCTCGAAATTTAGCACTCTTTTCGGTCAAGTGACAAAATCCCTTGAAATTACCACACACACATATCTACAATACAATTTTACGTAACGAACTGATTTCTGATTTCGATATTGTAATAGTTTTCTCGTTGCGTTTTTACGAGTGAATTAGTAGAAGTCCACTGCGTTATGAAGACCGGTCGAGGATCAAATTTTCACAGGTGTATGCTTTTTGTCGACAAGTTTTTTTTCTTACGCATTCGTAGGCTCTACAGTGCGAGATATTATAACAAACAATCGTTACACCCTTCTGATTAAAAAAACTTCTACGAAATATTTTCATAAGAGCCGTTAGGTAACATCTATACTGATATTTTAAATGCGAAACTGCTTGTGTTTGTTTGTTACGCTTTCACGCATAAACCAATTAAAAAAATTCTAGAAAGCTACATTTTATGCGAGTAATTTAGGCTGTATATATTGCTAAGCCTTATGAAATTAGAAATATTAATATATTATATTTATTTTACGTTTTCTGTCGCTAACAAAAGCGAGTTATAGCTAACGTCAGAAAACAAATCGTTGCCGTGGAAACAATGTTGATATATTTAAATAAAAATGAATTTCCGAAATGTTTGTACGCGCATTACTTCCGAACCACTGCACCAGATAGGATAATTCTTTTTTCTCTGAGATCTGGCATTATGCGATTTAGGTGGCACGCGAGCTGTTTGAAAACTGAATGTACCGAGAATTTATGTACGCAATGAGTGAACGGGGAGGGGGGGAAGGGGAGTGGGGAGGGAAAAGGGTGGAGGTAGTGGGGGGGAGGGGGGGGGGGAGGATAATTGATAAGTGCAAGCGCTACAGTAATTTCCCCGTGCATTAACACCGTGCGAGCGAAGCCGCGGATAAAAGCTAATAATTATATAAATTACGTTTCCAGCGTAGTTAACAGAACCTTGCCTGAAATAATTGCCTTATCTTATTAAAAAAAATTTAAATTTTATTGCCTAGAATTGTTTTACGTCGATTCAAATAACGGAGCAAACATATTGTCAGAGAAAATTAACACAACATATGGTTTTAAGTTGATCAAAAAGAAAATATCAACACGTGCTTTTAATGACATTATAAATACAAAGATGTTCCGGTTGTGCATATGTGCATGAAATAAAACGAAATAAAATGAATGAATGATCCCATATCAAATATTTACACTTCCTCGTAAAAACAGGACTTGTTTTGTTTAGTGTTCCGTGCCGCAGTAAACAAAGTCCGCATAGCCAACACGATAGTCAACGTCCGTTGAACGGCCAGGGCAAGAGAAGAAGAAGAAATATATTTTTAATGTTTGCCAAATAATGTTAAATTTCATATACTGGGTGTAACCGTTTTCATCCAAAAAAATTTAGCCAGCGATTCCTGAGCATATTTGGAATAAAAAAAGTACCTAATTCTATCATACGCTGGACCACTGATCAACAATGCTACGCGTGACGACGGGATCAAGTGATATGCCCCCTCTCTGCTATCGTTCTGCTCGAACGAGACGGAATACGTATTACGTGACCCGTGCTGGCTGCACCCAACTACCGTTGCGACGTGTGATGGAATTATATGTATTTTGGTTTTAATTTATAAAAAAAAATCATAATGTCAGCAAAATTAAATCTACGTTTTTTACTCCAAATATTCTCAGGCCCCCTAGCACGGTCGATCGATAAGGATTGTTAAGATACCTTTTTCATCGTTCCCTGGGACAACTGCAGATCGCTAAAGTACAAACAACAGTTGACGTCGAATATATTAAGAATACTTAGTCATGTGAACTGCAACATCGTTGGCGATCTGCAGTCATTCCAGGCAAAGATGAGACGTTATCGAATGTTATCCTATGTAAACGTGCTGTTACACCCTGCGCACATATTGCTAAAATTAGCACACCGACGAATATAACATAAAATGTTATTAATGTGTGTCATTTCATACAGAACTTTCACAATCAACGAGCTACATATGATATGTCACAACTCATAACTTTAAATCAACTATTCGTTTTTTCAATATAAGAAAGTGAACTCGGGTTATTCGTACAATAAAGTGTATTAAATATTATGTTGAATGAAGTCAGCACATTATTAAACATTGGATAATACCAACGGCTTATGGTATAATGTACGTTAATATCTTGTAAGTATGTTGTCAGAAGTGAAGAGATTTTGTTTATTTAATCGGATGACAATGCATTTAGTACAATACCCCGAATCTTAGCGGAATGATATCACTGATCAAAAGTATACTTTATTTTAAGAAATTGAACATAAAATCTGGACTTAAGCCGCCGCTATCCGAATTTCGACCGATTTCTTACATATTTCCCTTAAACATTTGAAGTTTTTAAGCTCTTAAAAAAATATATGTTATTTTTGAAGATAATGTCTAGATAAGTTTCACGCAGAAACGCAAATTATATGAAATTACCTCGATAGAAAAAATCACAAAGTATGCTCCGAAAATTATTTATATTATTTTACAAGTTATATTTGTGAAAAAATTCACAATGTTTCTTTAAATGATACTTAGATACCCTCTACGAGATTTTGCTCTATTTTAAACGAGTCATGTTTTATTAAGCATTTTCGCAATTTTCGCTTCATTTTTTCACGTAAAATATTAGCGCGCTCTGTCCAACATACGTAATTACATATCTCTCCATCTTCTTCTTTTTGGGCCGGGAAGCGTCGCCTTAAAACGAAAGCAAGATATATAATAGGTAAGTACTAGGGCTTTCAATCCCGAGAATTTTTTTTTCAGAACCGGGATAATGGTTCCAGCATTTTTCAATTTCGGGATCCGGTGCTGGCATCGGGAATTTAAAAACTTAAAATATTATTTAAAAAGTTGAAGTTTTTTTTTTTTTTTACATGAGATCCACACAGGAAGCCCTGAAGAAAATAGTTTCCCTCAGGGCCTATGTCATCTTTAGGGATGCTGTGTGGAGGTTTTTTTAAGGAAAAGGAGGAGAAGAGAGTTCTGGGAAGGAAAAGGGTTTAAGGAGTGGGTAGGAATCTGGGGTTCAGTGTGTCCTGGTCATCCGCCTCCAAGACTTAGACAAACCTCACCCCATGAACCCGGGCACCCCTGCTAAATCACCAAACGTAGCGAACCACTTGGGGTGACCTATGGCAGAGGTGTTGGTTATCCAATAAAGGTTCCCAGGGCGCGGTACCCATTCCCGCCTCCCAAATTAAAGTTGTAACAAAAATGTAATTTTTATTTTTCACATATTATAAATTTACTTAATTAAATTCAAATAATGTTAAAACAGCTGCACAGAAGAAAAAAAAACTAATTTCAATATTTTGAGACTTAAAATGTGACCTCAATAAGATAAAAATGTGTAAGGTTTCTTAATTTAGTGATAATATTATTATTATTTTATTTCCTGAACTGCACACAGGAGGCCCTGAGGAAAAGAATTTCCCTCAGGGCTTATGTCATCTTTGGGGATGCTGTATTGCGGGTTTTTTAAGGAAAAGAAGGAGAGGAGAGTTTTGGGAAGGAAAAAGGGTTTAAGGAGTGGATAGGAATCTGGGGTTCGGTGTGTCCTGGTCATAGACCTCCAAGACCTAGACAAACCTCACCCCATTTTAGTGGCTTTAGAAAAAACCCTTGGAATTGCACGCTGGCAGGTGACATTGATGTTAAATCCTTGAAGTATTTTTCTAGATTTTCTTCACGCTGCTTTCGAAATCCATATTTTTCAGCTTCTTTTTATTAATACTTTGTATATCTCTGGGTGTTCATATTTTCGAAGAAATTTTGGAATTAAATTCATAATAAATAACTGAACCAAGCTTATTGCGACAGATTTAAATCAATTTCCCTTCAATTTTAAGAATTTAAATTTTACAAAGGTATTTTCTTCGATTAATTTCGACTTGTCAGCCAGCAACCATTGAAATATTATTGTTTTGTTCAAACGCCCAATACTGAATGCTCTGAATATTATTCAGACTTAAATTTTATCTTACACTGATGATACAGCAAGGGGTTTTACCCGTTAAGTAAAAAATAAAAATAAGTATTCAACAAAATTTTCCTTACTTCTAAGAAACAGCGCAGTAAATATAACCTATCCCCAAACTTTAATCTTTAGAAAATTGTGCAATAAACGATCTACAGCCAATTAATTACTACGATTGAAACAAAGTCATGAAACCAACAAAAGCCTGTTTTATCCCAGGATTAACACAAGCGCAGCGCCGGAATGACGGTGCAGATAAATGTCCGTATTTCTTGTGATCTCGGTTCTCGATATCCCGGGATTGAACGTTCTACTAGGTTTGTTTATAAGTTTCAATGTGCTCAGAGGTCCAGGCTCCCATGGCTTAAATTATTAGTTATATAATTATTAAGGCGGCGCTATTCGGCTGAAAAAGAAGAAGATGAAGAGATGTGTAATTACGACAGAGCGCGCTAATATTTTAAGTGATGAAATCGCAGCGAAAATGGCGAAAAAGCTTAATAAAACATGACTCGTTTAAAATAAAGCAAAAATCTCGTGGAACGTATCTTAAGTATTATTTAAAGAAACATTGTGAATTTTTTCACAAATATAACTTGTAAAATAATAGAAATAGACTTGTTTTAAATAATTTTCGGAGCATACTTTGCGATTTTTTTCTATCGAGGGAATTTCATATAATTTGCGTTTCGGCGTGGAATGTATCTAGATATTATCTTCAAAAATAACATATATTCTTTAAGAGCTTTAAAACTTCAAATGTTTAAGGGAGGTATGTAAGAAATCGGTCGAAATTCGAATAGTGGACCCTTAAAACAAACGATATTTCCTCAATAAAAAACGATTTCTAGAATCTCAAAGCAATGCTCCACCTATTCCAAATATCATTTGACTGGTAAATTGAATCAATTTATTCAAACTTATGTATTTTCAACGTCAATAAAGTTTTTTTTCCATAACGGGAGGATTCTAACTTAAGCACGGCCAAAAAACTCACCAATAATAATAAAAATGTGAAAATCTCTTAATATCTCAAGAAGAGCTTAGTCATGTCCAACATAAGGTAGCGGTAATATTTATCAAACATAAATTTGAATACCATGTTGTTAACATTACAAGCAAGTCGAACACATTGAAACACGGTGTTCCTTTAACAATAACATAAACCTGTTATAGATTTTAATTCCCAATATTCACACGAATGTAGATAGGTACACTGGATTATGGTATTGAAAAAAATAGCAGTGTCATTGATCGGGTACCTTTGAATTCAAATATATCACTTCTCAAAATGCTTCCTTCATTACGGATTACAAGACATTATTGATTACACCCAAAGATATTTAAATATCTTTGATGATCTAATCGCAGAGTGATAAATACCCTGAGTATCGCCCCCGGTAAAAGACCACCATTGAAATGTTGCTTTGAAGAGTTTTCGCAGTGTTTTGTGACTAGATCTCAACAGTCAGGTACTTCCCTACCTTCCTATTCCCGATCTGCTTCCCATTTCTAACTTCCCATTCTTCAACGTCAGAAAATAGCCCGATGGGGGATATCAAAGTCTAGGACAGCAAAAAGTAATTTTTAATCTCTTTTAATGTGTATAATGCTCAGATTCTCAACTGCTCCCAACCACCTGGAGCCAGTAAGTCTATGGATTCACCAATTGCGGTATGTTGTAAGGCTGAAGATAATAAGGGGACGTATCTGTCTATTCAGATCTAGACACCAAACGGGCTAAAGCCATTTTAAGCCATTCAATTCGGAATGGTGATCTTATTCCAGGGCGATACTAAGAGTATCTTCCACTCCACACCTCCCCCTTCCTCAAATCCATTTAATTTTTTTCTCACTCTTCAGCCACACAATATACTCCGATTGGAGATGCCACGACCAGTTGGGAATCTAGTGTGGTGTTCACGTAAGCTTCAGAATTTAACGTCAATAATGCTACAATTCAATTGGGACTTTTATGCGGTATTCAAATTTGAAAAAAGCAGACTGCAGGTGGTCAGAGTATTAAAAAAACTTTTTAGTGCGGGGTGTGTTTTATAAAAATAATAAATAATAAAAAAAAACGGCAGCATTTTGGGTCTGCACTAAGTGCACGACCCTTCTGAAGTCTCACATAAACATTTTTATAAAAGTACATAATTTAAAAATCGTGAGTATTTTAGAATATTTGAAAAAGATTTTTTTTCAAAAATGTTAAGCAAATAATCACTTATAAAATTGACCAATCATGTTAATTTATTATACTGAGTTTTTGAAGAAAAATGGAGAATTTTGAACGGTGTTGAAAGACAGCGATTATGTTCGGTTATGATTTATGGTTTACCTCACGATTTGTTTTAAAGGCTCTATACTTAAGGCTGCCGAACCAATACGAGTTAATTGCAGGTCGGGGAAGGCCTACCGAACCGGAAGGTCTATTAGACCCCTTGGCCCGGCCTAAATTAGGAGGCTCTTTCGGCCTTTTTTACCGCTCGTGACGAAAGTGGGCCTAACTTTGGAAACCGTTTTTCATTATGCTGTTCAATAAATTAAAATGTTATTATGCTTAATCTAAATGGGTACCTTTAACAAGTTGGTAGAGCTGACGAAAATATTTTGTATTATATAGAGTTCTTTCGTTATTTGTTTTTGGGGTGTTATGCCGTGTTGCGCTACCTCCTTCTTTAGCCAACGTTTCGGACAGCGTTACAGTGTCCATCTTCAGGGCAGATGTGTAATCACAATTACAATTTGAAAACTTATCTATATAGAGTTTGTTTTATTCTTGTAATTAATGTATTATTACACCTATGACAAAAAGTAACAAAAATATATTTTTTTATGAATAACTTCAATTAGATCACGTGTTGTATATAAATTATATGACCATGAAGAGGTACCTACATTCACAGGCAGTAAATTTTCTTAGTGTTTTTACGCACTTATATCACCAGTTTATCTATGGAGATGTCAGTGAGGCAGAAGAAAAACGTCATTCCTTGGAAGAAACACAGATTGATCGAAGCTCTCAGCTGTGTTTTTGGCGACGAATCAATCAGTACGATATGTGATTTTTATAAACGAGAGGAGAATTTTAATCCGGAGTAATCGGAAGCCTGGCGAGGCAATTTTCTCTCAGATTGTGGTGACAATCTCACAAATTCAACACAAAGGTCGTAATAAATTCAACACAAAGGTTCCTTTCAACCCCACCTGAAATCTGAATTGGATTGTGAGCGGTTTTGCTGCCTGGCGTGAATGCACCATACTTGGAGGAGAGTTGCACTCTTTAATAGGACGCATCTTATATGTGTCGTAGACATCTTCGACTGATGATATAAAAAAGCTGCTTACGAAATTGATAATTAAAAATGCTTTTATCTTTGTGCAAATTATGTTTCATAAATAAATATTTAAAAAAATACATGCATTAATTTCTTTCATACCTCCGACAAAATTGAACCCTTATTAAAAAAATAGAGCCCTTAACTTATACACAATACTATAGTTACCACGGTAGTGGTAATCTCAACAGTTTTTAATGAATATGAATAATTATATGAAATTTACTATAAACTGTACCTCTAAAAGTACCCCTAATTGATAGGTACGCAACCTCATATTATTTGCAATAATTATATTTTAGCACACAGCGTAGAATTATTATCGGTTTTGCCAAATATGTACATTTATTTGGTCTGTAGTACCTACTCGGGGAATTATTGAAAGCAATTTTCTTTAAAACGTAATAATTATTTTTTACCACGTTACGTGACTATACATTGAGAGCACACAAAACATTGTTGAAATATTAACTAACAAGAAGCTTTTGAGAACAATTTAACAAGATCGTGATGAATACAGTTTGTTTGAGCTGAAATTTCTCAATTAGTTTTTTTAATGATTTTATTTCTGCCACTAACTACATACTTAAATGGTTTGTTTTGAAGCATTAAAATTGTGCTTGTACCGTTTTTGAGTGGTACGCTATTACAGATACCAAACAGATTAAACACTTTTTGGGAACTATTGTGATGAAAAAATATTAGAGTCGTAAAAAACGATAAATTTATAAACATGTATTTTAAAAATTAGATTTTAAAATATTTGTTACTGCAGATCTTTCCTGTGCTAAGGAAACAAATATGATACATTCCCAAACAGCCAGTGGTTCCTCATTTAAATTCGAATACCACACAAGAGTCCCAACTGCTTCCAACCGTCTGAGGCTAGTGAGATTATGGCATCCCAAATTTCATTTGTTGTGAGGCTGAAAGCAGTAGGGAAGGAAATTAAATGGGAAATAGAAAGATGGGTAAGTACTTGGCTTTTCAGATCTTGTCATCAAACCAGACTAAAGCCATTTCAAGCAATGTTCCCATTCTGGATGGTGGTCTTTCGCCAGGACGTTACTGAAGGAATCTTCCATTTTGGAACGTGCCGCAAATATACTAGACATTATTTTAAACGAATTAATTGTGAAATTTATTCTATTGAATTTATTCTTTTCCTCTCTCCTCAAAATATCACTTGTCCTGACAACATCCTTGTAAGTAAGCAAAAAAATAGTTTTTATGTATGTATAGATGCATGTGCATGCATATTTTTAACTACATATTTTTATTTTCTGTTTTTACCTTAATTATATATCTTTTTTCTTTTTATACCCATGTCTTGGTAAATATATTTTTACTAAATAAAAATATTATTTAGCCGCCTCGGAACAGACTTTGTCTAGTGAGGTGGGTAAAAGGAATCAATGTAAATTATTGAAAATAAAATAAACGCCCGGGTTGCCGGCACTGAAACTGAACTGATATAATTGGCGATATTCAACATTAAAATGAAACGCTTAATAATCTTTCTGGAAAAGCCGCTTTTGCAGGAAGACATTGGTTTTGCAGGATGTTGTCGTTTTTATACGTATAGGCAATTTGAGATAACCATTTTTGATAGATATTTTTTGTCCACGAAGTATATTCATACATCACCATTTTTAAGGGTATAATGCCGGTTAGTTTTCGGCCTATGTACACGCCCTAAGGCATTAGCAATTTAGATTTATGGCTCATGGAGTGCATTTCTACAAGATAATGTATTAGTACAAAAAACAATCTGTGATCTTTATTAAACAGCTTCATTTTTAAAATTGTTAATCTGCGCAAAAACAACCTGCCGAAATCTGCATTGTGGCCCATTATTAGAAGAAGTTATGTATTTTCAAACAATTCCGCAACGATGACTAGCTCTGAATAAATTAAAGATCGATTATTATGTCTACGGTTTTAACAATTTTATACTAGGCATACAAAAAACGAAGATAAACATCAAATTCACGCAAAAAATACAATCTAAGCTAACGGTTTTGATGGTATCATACACATGTTTTAGAAAATGTCTAGAGTCTAGACAATGCAGAAATAAATAAACACAACGCAAATGCTGCGACAGGTATAATTATAATTGATCAGGCAAAAATAATAAATCCGCTTGACTTATCAGTTTTTAAAACTACAAGTACGTTAGGAAAACTTGAAATTCGAAAAAAAATTACGAGTATAATACGATTCCATGATATTTGATGTTGATCCCGACCGTTTGCCCATCCGCCAGTTGAAAAATTGAAAGATTATTTCTGCTGCACTATTTCGGCTTTCATCAAGTAAGTGTTCAAAGATAAGCATGGCCATGTACCAGTATCTGCAGGCGTCTTGAGTGAAAATCCGCTGTAAATTTTTTTTACAATAGTAATGCCGTGTACTTGTAAGAGCATGTATGCGTTGAGTATATATGGCCGAATAACAAAATATGAAATACTTATACGTGCAGTGTGTTTAGGTAAATACGCTATGGCCACTTACGTATAATGAAAGAAGGTATCTCCAAAGGCCTATAAATATTTGTGTAGAAGATTTACAATCAATACCCCTCCAGATTTAAGTACATCGATTAATGTTACACGGCCGCGTATTTCCTCTGCACACTTACTTTATGAATGAAAGAACGCAAAGTACGGCAGAAATAATCCTCCAGCTTTAGGGGATCAACCAAAGATATTGAAATACAAGAGATGTGCTATCCGCAGATTTTACTGCGTGGGACAGCGCTTCCGGGTGTCGCCGATATTGTTTACCAATTAACGAATAAACAAAATACACGAATAAACTAAACTAATAAACTAAACTAATGTTAATCTAAATGAACGAATTCTTTTGTTCAAACTATTTTGTTAACCAATACTAATGCAAACCTTAAAAAATCAACGAAATGAACTAATTATTTTTGTATGCAAACTACTCCGATTAGGTAGTAGTTCGCCGACAGTCGCATGGACATCATAGCATATCTCTTTTGTATTTCAATATCTTTGGGATCAACTGTCCGAGGGATTAATGACTGATGTATCAACTGAAAGATGGATCAACTAACAGAGGGATTAACTGACAGAGGGATCAACTGACAGAGAGATCAACTGACAGACGGATCAATTGTCCGGGCGATCAACTGTCGGTCACCTAATAATAAGTACCTTTCCTTGTACTTTAGTACTAAAAAATATTCGAACTTCAGGCGAAGTTAAATAAATCTTTACAAAGAATCGTTTTACATAATGCAATGAATACCAAAAATATGCATTTGGATAAATTTAAGCTTTTTGCTTCAGTAGAAATTAAATAAAATTGTTGATCGTGTTATAAAAAATTGAAGAGTGGTCCAGCAAATAATTCATTTTTTATTTAGAAAATTTTGAATGCATAAAAATACAACTTTAAAAAATATCGTTTTTCCATCTTAAAATTATGCACAAAATAAATAAAAAAACACCTTTGCATTTAATTCGACCATTTCCAGACTCCACTTGCCAAATGATTTTTATGCCTATCACATATCGTAGGTAATATAATATTAGTAGCGATATTAATGACACATTGAAAATGGAAATATTTTGGCTTGAATATTCCACTTAACGATGCTATGAGCCTTAGACTAGAAATCAATAAACGAAGTTCAGATTAGAAATCATGAACCATGTTCAGATTAGAAAGAATGTCCCTAATGTAACACTAATTAATAAATTAAAAGAAAATGATTTATTCCTTACTTTCTAGACAATTAACACATTTAAATAAATTTGAGGGAACGGGCTCCGGTGTCGATAGAGACGGGTGAGATAAATGAGAGGCATCAGATTGTTTGTGAGTCGAAGTCGTTTATTGATGAGCTACAAAGCTGTAATCGGTGAGATGGTAACAGGATGTGCCGTAGAGTGAGGTGTTGCGGGTGCACGTAGGTGATGTTGATGGCGAAGGTCAGGATGCTGTGGTGGAGCAGGCTACGGGCCTACAGGTCACCAGCGTGTTGCTCGACACCGTGGCGGTGGAGAATGACCTGGTCTTCCAGACCGTTGCTCAACGCGGTGAGTTGCGGAGCTAACGGCGGTGACTCGGTAGGTGGAGCCATCGGCAGGTATTCCTTGTGAGGCGGAGCGTGTTCAATGACTGCGGAGCACGATGGCCTTTGGTAGCCATTAAATGATGAGCTGATCCCTGGGCTGAAGGTCCTGCAAACCTCGTAAGTCGCGGGATGTAGCTGTTAGGTACGGTGGACCTGGAGAGCTGATGTGTGGTGATAATCCTCAAAGGAAGCTGCCCTGGAGAGAGTAAAGATGCACCGGGTACTCGTATTTGTGCGCCGCTACATAGTGGCGATTATGAACCGACCGTTGGTTTAAGACTGACTGGACTTGACTAGTTTCGCGTTAATCCGCGTTGCTTTATGTTGGAGCGACCGGTCGAGTAACTTTCCGTTCGCTGGCAATATGTGCGCTGAAAGGCCCGAGAACGTACTCAGCACCGTAATCGTAGGGGTCCTTTTAATTCGTGAACTTTCGCGTAGGTGGCAATATTATTATTTATCAGGCCGAGTGCATCGCGGCAGTGTACACGGCGTATGTAGGTAAGTAGCTAGCCGGCACATCGTGAATACGCAGTCAAGTACTTAGCGGTTTGCAGATTCTTCTGGTGTGTTCTTTGGTGGTGAAAAATAATGAAGTGGTCGCCATAAATTAAAAGCAGTAACGTCATTATTTTACAATTAAGAATATCTTAACATTTAATGTGGGGAAAACAGATTTCAAAGTACCCCAAGTACCTAAGTATTATTTTATCAGTAAATTGGTTAAACTTTAAGGGGCACTTTAAAAATTTTGCACGCCAAAACAAAAAAGTTTTATGTAACTAAAATTTCTGATAAAGAAAAAAAACACATATTTTATTAGACAAATGCATTATAAACGATATTACCTCACTTTTTTGTCGATTCATGTAAAAATAATTAATAAAGTTTAACTAGGTTTTATAAATTTAATTCATAATGCGATTCGAAACTTTGGTTTCATAAAGGTATATTATCTTACTTCTTTTATGAATAGTTTTTCTATTTGAATAAACAAAGTGAAGATTTTTTTATTTCTAACACCGTTTATATCACATTTCTCACTGTGGTAGTAAGGGAAGTACAACGATTTCTAATTAAATGAAGACATTATGAGCGAAACTCAATCGAAAATCTGGAAACAGAAAAATCAGAAAAAGATATTGGCACCTCTGGGACTCCCAACCCGGAAAGTAGGGAGGTCCTGGGTTCGAGTCCCAGAGGTGCCAATATCTTTTTCTGATTTTTCTGTTTCCAGATTTTCGATTGAGTTTCGCTCATAATGTCTTCATTTAATTAAATATTACAGTTTGAGGTTTTACTCATAAAGTTAAAATAATAAATAATAATATTCATCCCAGACTTGCAGAAGAGTCAATAGATGTCGCACATTAAATAAAATGGATAATAATTTATCCAGACACCATCTAGATTGCATTTAGTTCGAGTTGAATCTTTTTTTTTTTTTTGGTTTAAGGCAATTCACCCTGGAGATGCAATCATTCATAAAAATGGCAGCCAATAAAAATATGCGTTAAGAAAAATGAAGATAATATGGGTGGTTCTTAGTCGAAGTATGGTACAGTTAAAAGTGACCGAATTGGATATCGACACCTTAGCTCAGTGGATAAGAGCCCCAACCCGGAAAGTAGGGAGGTCCTGGGTTCGAGTCCCAGAGGTGCCAATATCTTTTTCTGATTTTTCTGTTTCCAGATTTTCGATTGAGTTTCGCTCATAATGTCTTCATTTAATTAAATATTACAGTTTGAGGTTTTACTCATAAAGTTAAAATAATAAATAATAATGCAACGATTTCTATGAGACCTATATGAGTGGTTCCGAAAACCGAACAAATATACTTTAAGGCTAAATTAATTTCTAATTTTATTATTCTTTGTAATATATTTCTCATTGTTTTATTATTAATTCTTTTTTTACCGATAAAAAACTTATTTTCTAATACGTACCTGTATAATAAAAAAAATTATAAATAAACAAAGAAAAGTATAGTTTCGGCTGCCTTAGTTGGGTGAACAATGATAGTTATCTTTTCTTTATTTGTTTTTGGGGTGTTATGCCTTGTTGCGCTACCTCCTTCTTTAGACACTGTAACGTTGTCCGAAAAGTTAGCTAAAGAAGGAGGTAGCGCAACACGGCATAACACCCCAAAAACAAATAACGAAAATACTTTTGGCCGTGAAAATCTAAAAACTTAAGTGATAGTTGTCGAATATAAACAATAAATAACTGAATCATACGTTTATCTTAAATTCCACAATATTGCACACCATGTTTAATTTCAATAGTGCGGTTGATGACGTAAAAAAATTAACTTCATTACCGAAATATGTCTTTCGTTTTGGTCGTGCTAGCACTAGTCCTTCCTCTTTAAAGTTATGGAAATGTAAGACTTGTATTAATTAAAGTTACCTGTGACATCATCAACACATTGGTGAACGTCTTCCCTGTAGAGTGGATGGTGGTGAGGACATACGCATGCGCACTCCATGTTCTGCGATCTCCCTCCACACTCGCGGCGCGCGCATTCGGACCCTGAAATAATTAAATTATAGTATCATAAATCACAACTCACCGGGATTATTACGCAGAAAGAAATAAATAAAAATATATGAAAAAATATATATGTGGTGTCCGGGGGTAGAAAGCATTAACACCAGGAGGAAGTTCCACGAGAGACGGTTCTGATGGTAGAAGTAAAAAAAAAAACAAAGAAGCAATTTAACATTTAATTAAATTAAGACATTATGAGCGAAACTCAATCTGGAAACAGAAAAATCAGAAAAAGATATTTACACCTCTGGGACTCGAACCCAGGATCTCCCTACTTTCCGGGTTGGGTGCTCTTATCCACTGAGCTAAGGTGTCGATATCCAATTCGGTCACCTTTAACTGTACCATACTTCGACTAAGAACCACCCATATTATCTTCATTTTTCTTAACGCATATTTTTTATTGGCTGCCATCTTTATGAATGATTGCAAGATTCAACTCGAACAAAATGCAATCTAGATGGTGTCTCGATAAATTTTTATCCATTTTATTTAATGTGCGACATCTATTGACTCTTTTGCAAGACTAGGATGAATATTATTATTTTTTTATTTTAACTTTTTATGAATAAAACCTCAAACTTATCTTCATTTTTCTTAATGCATATCGAGTCCTAGAGGTGTAAATATCTGATTTTTCTGTTCCCAGATTTTTCGATTGAGTTTCGTTCATAATGTCTTCATTTAATTAAATATTACAGTTTGAGGTTTTACTCATAAAAAGTTAAAATAATAATTAAGCAATTTAACTTTTTTGACCTGAAAACTATTTTAAAACGTTGAAAATTTAAAAAGTTACCTTTTTTTACCTGTACTGTTAAATAGAATCACCTTTACCTATTACACATTTTTAAAATATATTTTTTTTAATTTGGAAGGTGGTTATGGGTGCCGATCAAAGATATTCAAATACAAGAGATATGCTATGGTGTCCGCCCGACTGTCGGCGGATTACTTTCCCAGTGGGAATAGTTTGAATACGGAAAGTAGTTGATTTTTTTAAGTTGTGCAGTAGTATTGGTTAACAATATGGTTTGAATACGAAAAGAATTCGTTCATTTAGTTGATTATTTTAAGGTGTACAGTAGTATTGGTTAACAGTATCGACGACACCAGGAAGCACAGTCCCACCCAGTAAAAACTGCTGATAGCACATCTCTTATATTTCAATATCTTTGGTACCGATGCAAGGCGATGGGTCGAAAGAGACCGACTGGAGAGGTCTGGGTTAGGTTGCAATAGGTACCCCGCAACGCAGCAGGAATCTCGCAACGCATTAGGTATCCCGTGACGGATAATAATCAACAAGAATAATAACGGATAATAATAATAATTAAAATTATTAGGCAGGTAGATATCTTATTTTTAAAGCCAGTAAAATATCATGTTTTTCCTTAAATTTTATTGAAGCCTGATTGGCGTTATATTAGTAATATTATGTATAAATTAAGTGGATAATATATTTAAATTGGAAAATAGATTTAAATAGCTACATCTCGATTGAAAAAAAATTATTAGTGAACCATAATAAGTATAAATAATAATACAGTTATGTATTTTATAATAAAAATGAATTGAAGAACAAGTGCCAGAATATCGTTATCGAAACTTAATTACCTATTAAGAATATAGGCGCCATTAAAAATAATACCAAAAAGCCAAATTATTTACAAAATATATTAGGAATTATTAAGAGGAAACACTGTCGCTGATAAATTTGAATAACAGGTATTTTACCAAAATGATAATATCCAAATAAAATCGTCAAAATTGAGGTTTTATTTTACCCATTTTTCTCCTCCAAAACTAGACCAATTTCTAGAAATTTTTCTACGACTATACTTTTGCTTTTTCACATTTTACAAGGAGGGTCATACTCCTGGTTTCATGACAATTGATCCGCCGACAGTTGCCCCCTCGGTATATTTATATACAATATGCAGTCGGTTTAGGTATAACTAATTACACAAAATATAACTAAGTAACCCGAAGGGATTTGCAGAAAGGATCTTCCAACGAAGAACAAAGTATAAAACATATTTTCATTCAAATAATAATAATAATTGGACAATTTGTAGAGCGCCGTTTTTGTGAAAAATCACCTCAAGGGCGCTTAAATGCATCAGGGAAAAATCTACTCTATACTACTGTGTATACCAGCGCGTAAATACAAAAAATCGACACTTTGTATAAATTCGTTTAATATTCATACCTACTTATTATTAAGGGTATTTTTGAGGTACATTTTACGGTAGAAATTGGTAAATAAAGAACAAAAAATAATATTTTTGTAGTCAGCGGATCAACTTTCGACTCACCTAACATAAATGGAATCCACATTATAATATACATGTACAAGCTGTTGAAAGTATACAAAACAAATTCTTACGTTTTCTAAATTTAAAAATGGGGATTCCTACAATTATGTTGAACTACAACACTCTATTAAATAATATGAATATGCTCAAATTGTCAGACAGAAGAATTTTCACTGACTTGGTATTTCTATATAAAATTCTACATGATTTAGTTGATAGTCCGGTATTGCTTGAATTGATAAGCTTCCGGATTCCACAACGTAATACAAGAAGTCAGGATTTATTTCAGTGCAGAAATTCTGGGACTGTATATGTATTCCTCTTTACCCAGAATACTAATGGAAGGAAACAATTACACCAAGTCTGTGGACATCTTCAGTTTATCTTTAAACAAATATAAAATATTGTTACTGAGGCAGTTCAGTTATGTACAATAAATATTGTATTTATTAACATTCATATGTAAAAGCCCTGAAAAAGGGCGTTGATCAATAACTAAATAAATAAGAAATAAATAGTAAAATCACTGACATGCTTGTGATCGGCTTCTATATTATATTAAAAAATATTTGAAAACATTTCTTTATTGTTTATAAAAAACCGACATGTTTCGTGAGGGATGTTCATTTCCTCAGGGTTGATTAAAAACTAATTACAATAATAAATTTAACGATGTCAATGGAAAGGTGGTAGTGGGAAGGAGGGTAAAAGGGCATAATTTACGAAGGAAACATGTTTAATTATGGGTTATTTAAAAATATTTTCTGATTATTTGTGATATTTAAATGTGTATTTACGATTTTTCTAATTTCTAAGATTCCAATTTGTCCAGCTGAATGCCATTAAAATTACAATGTAGTAACTCGACACCACTATTAAAGTCAAAAGTTTGACTCGTTTCCAAAAATGATTGGCAAACTCCGAGAAACTATTATTGTTTTTATATTTCCTTTGTTCCTTTATCCTTATTTCATAAATACACATATAAATATTATTTATGAATTAAGGATATTCGTTTGTTCCTTTATCCTTATTTCATAAATATATATTAAAAGATTATAAATATTCAGATAACACGAGTATTTTTAATAACACATTATTAAACTTGTGCTCTTTATAAATTATGCCGTATTACCAGTGTCGTAGGGTGCCTTGGAGGGGCCCTGTATCAAAATTAGTTGATGGACCCAAAAGGGTAAAGATTTCTCACAAAAGAAACAAAAGCCCGGGGGCCCCGTATCATTGATACGGCTGATACGTAGGTGGCTACGCCCCTGCCTATTACCCTCCTCCCCCTTCCCACTCTCACCTCTGCATTAACCCTGTTAAGTCTATTGTTGTAATTAGTTTTAAGTTAACCCTGACGAAGTGAGCATCGTTCACGAAATATGTCGGTTTTTTATAAACAATAAACGTGGTTAAAACAATGAAATCTACTAATTTTCAATTAAAATGGAGCTACGAAATAAGTGAAAAAATATTAGTGTCAAAATCTAGAGAGGAAATTGGCGAATACGTTTGTATGGACTAAACGCCGCCCGGTTTCTCCTTAAGAACTAAAGGAAAAAGTTGAAAAAATAATCTTAACTGTTCATTTTGAATAACTTATCAGGCAATTTATTAGCGGTAAAAATTCTTCTTTTCTTTAGATAGGATGTGCAAAAAAAGTCATTTTCATACACTTCTGAATGAAATTAATAGCGCTAAAACCTTCAGCCTCTCAACATACAACATGGCATGGGGATGCCATAGCCTCAGTGGCTCCAGGATGGAAGCAGTTTTGACTCTTGTGCGGGATTCACGTAAAAAACTGCGCTTAAGAGACCAAATAAATATTGTATTCCTAGTGTAATAGACATTATTTTTTTGTTCTTTCCTGTGTGCAATTACAATAGGCCGGTCAAGTTGGCTAAAATAGGGGTCAAATAGCACACATTCCGACAGAACTGAAATTTGGTAGAAACCTTGAGTATACCGTTACAAATTAAATATCAAAAATCCCCATCGATAGAAACATCTTTCGAATCGCTATATCTCAGAAATGGTGATTTAAAAAAAAAAGTATAATGAAAATTTTTGTAGATAATTTTATGATCTACAATTTTTGTCTGACTTATTTTTTTATATTATTTAACGTTTACGAGAAAAACCCAAAAAAACCGAAAAATTTTACATTTGACCTTGAATTACTTTTTTAGCGGGAATGTGATCGATTGGGATTTTTGGTATTTTATTTGTAATGGTATATTCAAGGTCTCTATCGAATTTCAGCTCTGTCGGAATTTGTGAAATTTGAAATGTTTATATTGACCGGACTACAAGCAAACGGTGCCTGTAAACTTGTAAGTTGACGTCAAAAGCCATTGAACAACATCCTACAGAGGAAAAGTCATGTTTTACGTGATATGTTGCAATTTTGTTTTAAATTACCGATATAAAAGAGTCCGACATAAAAGTGTTTAATTGATATTGGAAAGTTTCCCACGACAGCGCGCACAGAAAAACGGTTTTTTCCTGTAATATAAGGGATTTTTTCTGTTTCTGGGAATTTTTTTAAGACCATTATTATTAAAGACTAACAAGAGCTAATTTCCGAAAGCAATATCCCGAAAGATAAAAAAAACATTACGCATGTGAATTTTGTCCAACAACGAAGATTTTTCTGATTTATGACTGTCGCATTTAATTAAGGGGCTCAGGTAAGATAGAAAAATAGATTAGTAAGAAAAGAGACAGCTGGAAGAAAGTTCATAAATACATATCTGTCACATCAATCAAGCGTAGAGAATAGGCTCCTGGATGAACAAAAGGGAAAGAATAATTTAAAAACAATGTACAACATTTTTTGTAATAATTTAAAAACAATGTACAACATTTTTTTGTATCCAAAGCAGTATAAAAATTAATTTGATAGAATATTATTCTACAAATTAACAAAATAAAACGACTGGTAAGAGCTCAATGTTATTCTGGTAATATATTCTTAAAATGGTAAGTAATGGTGACATTCTGGTCTTCTTTGACGATAAAATTAGCTCTAATTCATAGGTTCTCAACGTGGGCGATAACGCCCCCCTGGGGGCGTTTCAGGCCAAGAGAAAATTGGGGGAGCATTTTAGGTTTTCGGGGGGCGGTAGGAGACCCAGAGAAACCCGTCCCATCCCGCCCCCATCCTATATCCCATGCAACGAAAGGGGCATAATGGGATAGGATGGGGTAATTGGGGGGCGCTAAAAGAGAAAATATTCTCAAAGTGGGCGGTGGGCGAAAAAAGGTTGAGAATCTACGCTCCAATTGAACAAAATTTTGGGAAACATATACATTTTTATCATGTTTAGTTAATTTGGACAATATTTTCTAAATTGGAGATTGATTTTATCCAATTGCATAATGTTTTCGACACTTAGGACGGGTTGTTTCAAAAAATTTGATGGATTCATCAAATATTTGAAGTTGAATTTCACGTTCTGTGTAAGTTCTATTCAAGTTCTGTGATTATTTCAGTTTTGTGAAGCAAGTCCTATAACGATGTAAAAACAGAACTTGAATAGAACTTACACAAAACGTGAAAATCAACTTCAAATATTTGATGAATCCATCAAATTTTTTGAAACAACCCATCCTTAAACTACCATTTACACGCATATTGGTAACAAGTTTTGTCAATTTGGACGATATTTTGCCAATTAAGAGATTGATTTTGTCCATTTGGACAAAATTTTTATCCATTTGGATGATGTTCGAAAATATTGAGGCAATTTTACGATAACGAGTATAGCCCATACGGCAAATGCGGCGTACCATAAATACTAACAAAAAGTGTGTGAACTTAATTATTATCGTTTAATTTGTTAATTTATAGATGTTAACTATGGGATCTGTAGAATATTGTCTTGAGAGAGTATGTCATTTGCGATTAATTTGATATTTCGGGAAAAAGTTATTCGAGCATTGGTCATTATAGATTTTGACAATCGGGAAGAATGGAATCCCGAAATCAAATGAACGTCTTAAAGATATACCATGCAGATCGAATTTTCAAACAATAAAAATAAATTGCTTCGATATTTGTATCAATTGGTTTTCAATAAGGATTACACGCCGACCAGTAAAAGCGTTACAAATAAAAGCAGTTTTTCCCTAATGTAGTTTATCTTTATTATTACTTTGAGTAACAATAAACAATCCAGCCTTTGTAAATATTCCGCTAAATGGATATAAATAATTCTTCCCACCATTACATTTATCTCAATTTGTACTTATCGATAAAACCTTGCAATACTTCGAATTTAATGTTAAGAACGTCATTATGTCGGTTTCAATAAATTGTGAGAAAAAATCACAATAATACATGTTTTATTTTCGTGCTTACCGATAGCAATTGTTCTCATGAATTTTATGCTAATATTTTTTTAAAGAGCTTTCAATAGCTCTGATATATACTCTGTCTCTCTCTCTCAAAAGCGATGCATGTAAAGGTCTACCATTGTATGTTGAATTCATCATAGTACTCACATGGATGCATACTTATGTTCAGTGTGTTAGGTTTAGACTTAATTCAGAGATTGTTTTGAAAAGTTTTTAATTTGTGCGCTTTAGGAACCTTAGAAATAAACAAAAAATTAAATAAAAAAATTATTTGATTAATAAAATAATAGCACTGTGATGTACAATTTAATTTGTTATCAGTAGTAGGCGGCTGAACATTGGGAATGTATGGCGAGCATTATGCTGAAATAAACCAAAACCAAATGATCTTTAATCTTTTGTGGCTAAGTCTGTTGACCCCAAAAAACAAACTAGACCGGACAAACAACGATAGTATTGTTTTGCCTTTAATAATTAGAATGACAATTATTTTATTGGAATTTTCGTTTTGCCTCCGCATTCCGCCTCCTAGTTATCAGCATTAGCCATTATCTATATGATATATACTAAATGAGATGAACAGTAAATAAACAAATTATAGCAGGATAACTGTTACGAATACATTATTAATAACGATGCGAGATGTAGTAAAACTCACGATATCATGCAATCATCGATCGAACTGGAACCGATACGAATAGGTCACACTAAAAGCTTCTGAACAATATTATTTTACAAGCATCGTATACACTTGTTGTCCCTCTTCCGTTAGTGACAAAAGGAAGCGTAAATACAAAGTCAGTCAAAAAGTAATCCTCCTATTTTTTCTACTTAAATAAAGTTAGTTAAGTGAAATTTTTGAATTTGGTGCTATTCCCCAAACCTTTTTCTACATTCTACTGCAATAATAACTTTTTGAGTCAACAGGTGGCAGCACTGCAGTCGTTTGCAAAATGGCCGACATCGATGTTCGTAATAGACAGCGTTCTGTGATTGATTCTTGACTGTAGAAAGTGAAACGCCCATTAGTATTCGAGAAAGACTTAAAAATGTGTACCATGATGCAACAGTGAATGTCAGCACTGCTAGATAATGGGTTCGTCGCTGTAACGAAGCTGAAAGACAAACACAGTTGGCTGATAAAAAATGGCGCAGGCCGTTGATTGCAGTGACTACACGCGAGTTGATGACATCAATGGTGGTGACCTCGGATAACTACAGATGTGCATTCTCTCCCTCAGTAAATTTAGTGTGATGACGATTATTCGACAACTGATTATTCAACAAATTTTGGGCAAGGTGGGTACCAAGAAAGTTAAGCGGCCAGAATAAAGAAACAAGAAAAAACAATAGCCTCACAACACTTGTAACGCTTGATTTCTGGAAAAAATTGAGACCGGAGACGAAACATGGGTTCATTTTTTTCAACCTGAATCAAAGAGGCGATCAATGGAATGACATCATACAAACTCACCAAGGACAAAAAAAATCAAAACTGTATGATCGGCTGGGAAATTTATGGCGATGGTGTTCTGGATGTAATCGTGCTTTTTACAACACTGTGATACATGCCCTTGTTAAAAGATGGACCAAAGTTGTAGAAATGGACGGATAGTATATTGAAAAGTAACAAATTAATTGTCAATAGTGTGGTTTTCAACGCATTTTTTATTTCTTGACAATTAAAGGAGAAAAAATAGGAGGCATTACTTTTTGACTGAGCCTAGTACATTTAAGGCTTAGCTTTTTTATTGCTGAACACTGTTGTTGGGTTACCTATAATAGAAAAAGAAATAATAACGAAGCTTTATGCATTATAGAAATAAAAGCTCAGTTAAAATTGGGTTTTTAAAATCAAATTTTATTTAATATATTTACATTCGTACACTTTATGCATCCAGCACATCTTTTGGTATAAACACGAAATAATGAATATTCGCTCACCTTTAAAAGAAAACTTGTCCCCTCCGTCTATCCTCGTGATGTTGAATACTTCCAGGGGCTGCGTAGGTGCGGCCGCGCACCCCGTTAGAACCAGGGTCCACGTGAGGACCGCGACCCATGGGGGTGCCTTGAGCACCACTGGGGCCTTGGCGGCCTTGGGGGGCTGCGGGGGCTCGGGGACCGTCATTGGAACGCGGGCCGCGGCTTGGACCGCTCTGGCTGGATGTGATCAGACGGCATGTGTTGCATGTTATTTGCCTGGAAAAAAAAAGAATTTATTGTGATAATTATTCAAACACATAATTACATACTTATTCGAAAAAACATTTTTATTAAAAATTGTTGCCAAATATTTCAATAATATATTTTAGTGTATTTGCGGCGTGTTCCAGAATGGTGGATAACTTTCCTTTTCCCCATTTCCTTCACTTCCCCATCTCTACCTTCTCTTCACCATCTCCTCCTCTTTCCCATTCGTTTCAAAAAACAATTGGTAGGTTGCCATTGCCAATTATCCCATTTAAATGTAACAATACCAAGACTGGGTATTACAAACATGCTTATACCCAGATTACAGGAAGTAAGTAATATATGCACAGATGTGGCGGATCTATTTAAATGCATGGAAGGTGGGTACAAGAAGGCTATACAAATACCTACACCTTTTCAATCAATATTTATTTTACCTAAGTCTATTTTTTTGTTTATGTATGTACGCGTATCTTTTACTTTTATTTACTTTAAGAGATTGTATTCTTTTTATACTTTCTGTGACGTGCAATTATTGTTTATGGTATATTTGTACCAATGATAGTAAATAAATAAATAGTACCACTAGCCCTGGATAGTTGTGAGAATTTGGAACTCCATTCAAGAATCAAACACAATAATGTCCAAAAGGTTTTTTTTTTTTACATGAATACCGCACAAGAGTCTCTACTGCTCCCGTCTGGAACCAGTGAGACTATGGCATCCCCAAATGGGGTATGTTGTGAGGCTGAAGGTAGTGGTGAGGGGAAAGAGATGGGGAAGAGGAAGGTGGGAAGTACCTGGCTATTCAGATCTGGTCACCAAACACGGCTAAAGCCATTTCAAGCAACGTTTCAATTCTGAATGGTGGTCTTACACCAGGGCGATACTGAGAGTATCTTCCACTCTGAAGCCGGACAACACAACAATATACAACATCATCACACCTTTAAAAATTAATTAACAATGATGAAAAAAAAACTTGGTTAAGTAGGTTACGTTATGGTTTATTTCGTTATTTTTTATTACCACTTTTAATAACAAGGGGTAAGGCTCTTGACTCGCAATCCGAACGTAGCGGGATCGAATCCCGACGTGCGCAAATAAATTTTATTTGATTTAACTGTGTTATTTCATAATTCATTTATTTAAAAATAATATATAGTGTATTTGTGGCACGCCCCAGAGTGCAAGACACTCTCGGTATCGCCCTGGTTTAAAACTATCATTCAGAATTGAAAAGTTGCTTGAAACGGCTTTAGCCGTGCTTAGTGACCAGATCAGAATAGCCAGGTACTTCTCCACCTCCCTCTTCCCATCTCCTTTACCTTCCCCAAAATGTAAAAAAATGGGGATGTCATGGAACCTTCCAAACAGTACACACCCCAACATATATTAAAGTATGAAGTGTTGGAAATGACTTCTATCAAGAAGATTATTGTCGGTATTAGATTATCTTCGCCTTACACAACAACAACATGCAATAGGTATTAGGATATCATTGCCGTACAGAAAACCAGCTTCTCAGGTAACTATAGCGGGATCCTGAATCTCCTCGAGGCAGGAAAAATGCACGCAACCAGTTCCGGCTCTATCAGGAATATATTAGTAAAGCGGTGGCAGCGAATAATTACTATATGCTTCATAACGTCCGGGATAATCAGGCACCTGAGTAGGTACTGACAAAGGCATTATAACTATTATTGTGATCAGTACAAACTAGTAACTAACAAAAAAATTTTTGCTAACTAGCAAAAGATTTTTTAAAAATTTGAATGTAAAAAAAAAATAATAATAAAGCAAATTAACTTAATTTTTTGACTTCAGGCATTCTTAAAAATAATTCCTTCCCTTTATAAATAACCAATCCCGAAACTTAAGATATAAGATTATCGGTTTTCGATATCCTAGTAGGTATCAATACTCAGCGAGATGAACATTTTGGGGCCGCTGTGCAAAAGCTGTTTTCGTTGGAGGAATTATGCATTTTAGGTGTGACGATTAACGGGTGTGAGTTTTTTTAGTGTTTTTTCATCAAATTGTGTGACATCAAAACATGCAATATGAGAATTGACTTTATATATAGTTGTCGAATGTCTAATACTGTGAATTTTTGTGAAGTGGCTCTGATGGGTTACATTTGAATATTATCCTTAGCAACAATTTTTGAATTAAGACCACAGGATGAAGAATTGACATTGCAGAACCTCCCCGTCCCATAATACCATATGTAGCAATTGATTGAAAAAGTACCAAGTAAACACATCTCAGTGCTTGTAGGTTAAGGATAGATCTGAGAGAGTAGAAAATGTATCATAACTTGCGAAGCCTTCTTGTTGTTAGAATTGATGTGTGCCTCCTAACGCGGTTGATCGTCTATAATAACCCCTAAGTATTTAATTTCGTTTGATATTTTTAGGTTATCGCTTTTCAAGCAATGTTTCAATTCTGAATGATGATCTTACACCAAGACGATTCTGACAGTATCTTCCACTCTGAAACGTATCGCAAATATACTACACATTATTTTTAATTGATTAATTATGAAATAAAACAAATTAATCAAATAAAATTTATTTACGCAAGCCGAGATTTGAATTCAGGACCTTCGGAATACAAGTTGTGAGCCTTAACTAGCCGCGATTGCAGACAATGAAACAAAAAACATCAGCCTAATAATAACAAATCATTATGTCATGATGGATGTAAGTAGGTGGTTTTGGAACTTAGTAACTTTATTGCACATTTACGACTTGTCTTATTTTATGTCTCAATAAAATAACATGTATATCTAGTGAATCAGTGACAAATTACAGTGGCGTTATTAAGGCAGTGTTCAATAGCGAAGTGGAAGCACAAGATATAAACGGTATATCACATTTCCTATACAGTTATTATTAGTCTTGTAGTCAGGACATTATTCAGCCGGTAAGCAGTTCGCCCCGGGCTAGTTTTGTGAAATATTTTCAATGGCGTGCAATGCAGTCATTTATTTTCGTGTGATACTTGCACGAGTTCCACCTGCTCGGAAACAGAAGAAATACGGGAATACTATTTAGGGTTTATATATACTGAGATGTGCTAAAAATTAACTACAACTAACGCAAATCGTTCCACAGCCGAGCTGTTGAACTCAACTCAAGAACGAGTCGTAGAAACGACCCGTTCTAATATGTCAACCACGTACAAATGTTGGACGCATGTTTGGCGTGTTTCCCGAATGTGTACCGGTGCCGAGGGGATCAATGACTTGCGATTTGTACAGGGTTAGCAGTTGTGTACTATTGTATATCCGGTTGCAATAAATAAGCGATTTCAGTATCGCTCTGGTGTAACACTATTCAGCATTGAAACATTATTTGAAATAGCTTTAGCCGTGTTTGGTGACTAGATCTAGCCATGTACATATTAAAATTGGGGACATCATAGTCTCACTGGCTCCAGACGGTTGGGAACAGTTGTGACTCTTGTGTGGCATTCAGATAAAATAAGTTATATTATATGAAAGTAGAAATGTTAATAGGTATTCCATATAAATAAAATCGAATATATTTATCCGAGACAATATCGAGATTACAAACCATTTCTTTATTACATGTTTCCAATGTAAAAGGCAATAATATCGGAAAAAATAGTCGAAGATAATATTGTTAGTTCTGAAATTTGAAATAGGAGAATGATAAATATGACTTTTAAATTTGAGTTATCTTTTTATTTTTCTGTGACTTGTTTTCTTTCATATTTTGGTTTGGATCATTAGTGCTATCTTCTTCTTCAATGATTAATGGGAATAACCTTCAGTTATAAAAAGATAATTCTTCTAATAAAAATTAAATAAATAAAACAACATTTTATTTTTGTAAGGCTTTCAGTGTAATATATATTATGGTTTGTGCAATCTTAAAGCATTACACGTGCAGCCACTGGTGGCCCATGATGAATTCTGCTCCCCGGGGAGCATAACTCTAGCAGCCTTATCTACCCGAGAAGCCTTCTTCCCCCTGGATCCCCGGGCCATGGGCGGCAGGTGTTTGGAAATTCCTTTGTTTGTTCTATCAATACTGCATAGAAACTACTTACGTTATCTCCGTATAATGTTACAAAGCATAAAAAAGAGGCACTGTTGCCTTGGATCTGCGAACGATATACGTTGTAAATACATCCAACTAACTGACGCACCCGTTTCGCGATCGTATTCTATGCGAGATCCATTGTTTTCAGCCTGAAGAGGAATGATAACATTGTAGGACCTGGGTGCCAGCTTACCGGGGAGAATATTATTTCAAATATAATAACAAAGACGCCGAAACAATGATCATCATTATTTACGACAGTTCTGGGTGGCTGTTTCAATAGGGGATTATTAATGCTTCTTCTTGTCAACGTACAAATCAAAATCTTGGAAGGTGCTTTTCGCAGATTAAATTATTTAATTTTTTTAGGTATTATTTATAACGTTATGACGCTTTCATTCTAATTATTATTACATTTTTTTCATACACATTTTTTAATATTTCCACAGTCTTCATTATATTCGCCTTGATGATGGGCATTACAAAACTATCGCAAATGTTTGTTAAAGTAGATGGAGGCAGAAAAACAGTTTGAAATCAACCAGAACACTTCTGGTAATATTAATTATTATAATGCTTTGAGATGTGTGGCGGTTCCTAAATGTATTTTATATATCATTCTGTGATGTTTCGAGTCCTAATTTAACTCTTCCGCAGCCAACTGGGGCCGTAAGTTGACCCCAAAATTACTTTTCTTCTTTAATCCACTTAAATTTATGACATATATTTTAAGTATTTTAGGTATTCCTGCGCAAAGGATTAAAATATAATGTGCCGTTTAAAAAAAATGTGAAAAAATCGTTGATCGCAGGAAAAAATATTTTGTCAAATATAGGTAATAGTCCCAATAAATGGAAAATAATTTTATAAAAGAAAGAAAAAGCGATTTCTACGGCTTAAATGCCCATAAAACAGAAAAACGCGTGGGGTCGTCGGCCGACTAACATAGTTACGGACGTTATATTTGGCATCTTGGCTTGTCGAGAGTTAATACCTTCCTTCACAAGGTAATGCAATCACACAACACACACTACCACATCATCAAACTTGTGTTATTCCAAAAAAATGTCAGTCATTTGATGCCTTCTCAACGTTAAACAACGTTAGGTGCATGTAATAAATTTAATTGTTTTCGAATTCTTTCGACGTTGCTATGTAATATATATACTCATAGTACGTATTGTTGGCTTCTTTTGAGGGTTGAGGAGTATTATATACGTAAGACTAAAAGTTGGTTTGTGTCAAAATATTGAAGAACTTATTAGTTTTGGCACTCGAAATCTAATTTCCAAACTGAAACTCTATTGCAAGTACCATCACACCAGAAGGGTGATCCCATATCGTTTGTGAGCGTAACCCATATGAAATCGGCCGTATACGACACATTTTCACATTTCTCTTAAATGCGGTGTTCAGTATCGCCCTAACGAGCTATATACTGCACTTACGTTAAGACACCAACTTTTAAAAATAGTTATCCTAACGTCAGAGATGACGGAGGGTTTGTTGTGTTCGTTAAGAGATGTCAATCGCGGGAAAATTTGCGAATCAGGTGTCATTACGTACTAACATTCCAATAATAAACGAATGGTCATTTACGAAGAATGCCTATCAAGTAGTTATAATAACTAATAAATAATAATTCGGGTTTTTAAGTAGGTTATTATGACATCAATACACGATAGCCATTGAAAGTCATAGAAACACAGAAATTTGATTGCTGATAACTTTTTGCCTGACGCCTTCCTTTTTGTCTTAATTGTCTCGTAACGATAACTTAAAGCACAATATAGATAAACACAGTGGCGGTTCTTCACAGGGGGACTTCACTGACCCCACCAGTTACACTCGAAACCTACTAAAGGAAATAACAGTCGATGCTTTGTCTTCACCAAAATATATGAATTCTTTAAACATAAAAATAATTAAAATCTGCAGAAATAAAATACAAACAAAATATTCCTCAAGACTCAACGCGCGTACAGCGAACAATGTACGGCGCATGAGAACGGTGGGTCTATTTCTCAGTGCACAGAATCCACTGCGGACTTGGGGTCTGTCCGAACTCTACCCATAGGCGTATGGTTCATTCCTTGCGTTGTTTCGCGATCGTATGGAACCGCGCTTGCGCACCCGTATGTGAATTCAAATACCGTGGGGACAATGCTCTGGATCCCCACTGAACCAATTGTTTGCGTAGTTACGGGCGGGAATCGCTCGCGTTCAAATTAAGTTCTATAATAATCTTGCAAGATAAAGCTTTATTTTTATTAAACTATGTTGTAAATTGGTATAAATCAAAAGAAATTTTATACTTTTTTGTGTTCAGATATCCGATTAGCATGATTAGATCATCATTGTTTTTTGAGAAATTTTATATTATTTTCTACGGGTGGTGAGATTACAGTACAGTACGTTAAAAATGTCGACCCCCACCACGAAAGAAGTGCTCGAGCCGCCACTGGATAATCACCCTCCAGGAAGGCCATCTTAACTATTACCAGCTCCTTTAACGACATTCTAAAAACATAGTAACCCATAATTCACTTATTCAAATCAAGGCACCATGCTCGCTTGACGTTTTCAATTAGAAACTGAAGGATTGTCCGTCTAATAAGTCTGATTTGACGTTAGCAAAGGAGCCTGTAACTTGTCTAGTTCCCCTGGGTATGTTTACTATTCCATTGTGGGAGGAACTCGAGTGTCTTTGCAAGCCAAGTGCCCATTTGCATTACAAGCGAGAGCCATTCAAAGTCAGTCGCTATTATCAAAGATTACTTAGGGTCATATATTATGCGCTGTTACTAGTGGTTACCAGTGGTTTGTCAGAGGAAAATGTATGGAACGGGTACTAGTGCCCGTCAAAGGAAAAACTGGTTGAGTTATCAATGAGCAGATCCAGAATGAGCAAGTTTGCATAAGTGCCTCGACACAAAGCGAATTTGCCGCCTGAAGCAAGGCAGCAGAAGATACTTCAAAATTGTCGTTGGTACATCAGAGATGAAGACGAAAAACAGTTTTGACATAACCGTACCTAATAGCGCAAAAACTGCAATGATAACAATTATCGTGATTTTTTTAAGAAACATAACGATTGTAACGACTTTTTAGGAGGGGAGGAAGATGAAACGTCTTGAGTTTTGAGCAAAGATTTTAAAGGAGATGGACTATGGGTAGTTTGGTGGGACTGTGCTTCCTGGTGTCGCCAATATTTTTAACCAATACCCGTTCAAAAAATCAACTAAATGAACGAATTCTTTCCGTATTCAAACTATACTATACAACCCCTGCCATAGGTCACCCCAAGTGGTTCGCTACGTTAGGTGATTTAGCAGGGGTTTCCGGGTTCACGGGGTGAAGTTTGTCTAGGTCTTGGAGGCGGATGACCAAGACACACTGAACCCCAGATTCCTACCCACACCTTAAACCCTTTTCCTTCCCAAAATTCTCCCCCATTTCCTTTCATTATAAAGCCCTCCACACAGCATCCCCAAAGATGACATAGGCCGAGGGAAGATTATTTTCCTCAGGGCCTCTTGTGTGGAGCTCATGTAAAAAAAATATTATTAACCAATAACTGCACAACTTTGAAAAATCAACAAAATTCCGAATTCAAACTAGCACCATTAGGTAGTAGTTACGGCGACAGTCGAGCGGACATCATAGCATATCTCCTTGTATTTCAATATCTTTGGTCTCGAGCTAAGAAATTTTGTCATGATATTTCAGAGCCAAATCATTTTATTGTACTTGATATTAAATTTAATTAGTAACAGTGCTGTGCTCTGTTAAGACAAAAAGTTAAAGTTAAAAGTTAAAAAGTTAAAGGTTAAAAGTTAAAGTTAAAGTTTAAAGTATGGTGGTTGAGTGCTTATGTTCCCCGGCTACGAAACAGGAGCTCAATCCTGGCGTACGCAAGCTAATTTTACATGATTAATTTGTGTTTTTCACATATCCATTTAAAATAATACGTGGTTTATTTGCGGCATGTTCTACAGCCATAGATACTTTCAGAATCGAAATGTTGCTTATTATTGCTTTTGTCACGTTTGATAACCTGACCTTGAACTTCCCCACCTTCCTCTTCCCTATCTTCTTCCCTTCTCCACTATTTTCAGACTTCCAAGATGGCCTGATCACACTCTCACTGACTCCAGACGTTTGTTAGCAGTAAAAAAAAAAAAAAAATTAAACAATACAATATAGATAATTAAGCTAGTCCCGGCGAGTGCTCGTACCGACATCATCGACGTTCGTCCTTTTCCTTCTCATGCATCTCGTTTGATAACAAAAATACGGAAGGTACTAGAACGATAACGTCACGACCTCTCGCTCGAACTAATACATTAAAATTTCATCACGGTTTAAGAAATGAATCTTCATTAAATACCACTCAAACAATAGATATACAAAATAAAATAATACTAATTTCATACTAAGACATAAACAAGTCTTTTCCAACCAGACCGGAGCTTTTAACATCACTGATGGAGGGCCTTGCAAATAAACTGCAAAGTTATTAACTAGTTGAGCTTCTGCGTAAAACTAACGCTATTCCACGGAATACTAAATTGCGTAAACCAGTTTAATTTACGTTTGGTGTATCTGTGTTAGGTACAGCTCTGGCTTCTAATTCCAAGGTATTTGAAAGCTCTGAAAATAATAATATTAATTATTGATTAAAATATTTGCAGCTTCGTATTACAGATGAAATATGAAACAGTTGTGTTTATCTTGATCTTGTTTATGGATTTGAACTAGTACCTGCGCAGTATCAGAAATATTAATATGATCTTCTGGCTTTGAACATTCTCGCTACTTGCTGGAAATACAGGCATTGAATATGAAGATTCCTAATCTATGCTTCTCAACACATTTAAATCTGTTGAATTTAAACCTTGCGAGTCCGATGCATAAGTTATTGAGAAGGTTTATAATATGTTGATATATTGTAACAACATTGAATATCGTAAGAAATTTATTGTTTTAACACTTTCGGATTGTAGAAATATTTTAAAATACACAGATTTGATCTAAAACAAATAAAAATTGGCGGTTTTCGTTTTTCAATAAATTGCTTGTGCAACTGACTTGGCGCTCTATTTTTTCTTTTAGATTTTAGCTAATAGTTTTAGCTGTAGCCATTTTTACATTTTGTAATTAAGTATGTTCTTTCAAATGAAATTAGCAATACCTTCTAAAAAACGACTGAAAAAAACAACGAACAGTATTAAATAACTTTACCAATTGTTATCAAGCATCATACATACTTGTTATGTACTGTAATTGTTCGACCACTGACAGATTTAATTCAGGTCTGAATGTTTGAAGCAAAAACTCTCCAACGGTTAACACCGGCGTATTGAAAATTATTAACGTTATAATTTACGTAAAACATTAAAAATTACACAACGGCTCATATTTTTTTTCTCACAAACACAAATATAAAATAACAAAATTTCAAAATTTAGGCGAAATGGAGGTAATGATATGGTGTTATGAGCAATATTTTATTTATTTTTAAAGGTTTTTCAGTGTTTTACATTGAAATACGAATAAATATATTCAAAAATCCCAATTAAAGATGAGGGGTAGAAATTAATACTACGGTTGTTATATGTCATTTTAACTATTCATCAAATTAAGTTAATTTTCAAGGTCTGTGAAGTTTTATTCAAGTTCTATTACAAATCGTGATTGGCCAGTCGTTTCACATAACTAAAATAATAACACAACTTTTTACAGAACTCAAAAATTATTTATTTATTAATAAACGCCATTTTTCGAGGCTTTTATATATATAGTATAGTTAGAAAACTACATATTTATTGTACGTAACTTAACTGCCTCAATAACAATAGTTTAAATTTGTTTAAAGATAAATTGAAGATGTCCACTGCCTTGGTATATGTAATTGTTTCCCTCCATTAGTATTCTGGGCAAAGAGGAATACATATGGTAGTTAGTCCTAGAATTTCTGCACTGAAATAAATCCTAGTGTTACAAAGTGGAATTCGGAAGCTTATCAATTCAAGCAATACCGGACTATCAACTAAATCATTTAGAATTTTATATATAAATACCAAGTCAGTGAAAATTCTTCTGTCTGACAGTTTAAACATATTCATATCGTTTAAAATAGTGTTGTAGTTCAACACAATTGCAGGAATACCCATTTTAAAATTAAAAAAACGTAAGAATTTGTTTTTTATTATTTCAACAGCTTGTACATGTATATTATAATGTGGATTCCAGACGGGAGAATTGTACTCGAGTTGACTTCTAACAAACCCAAAATATAACAGTTTAATACACTTTATATTATTAAAATTTTTAGTTAGCTTTAGCATTAGCATTTTATATTTGTAATTTGAAATTTAACTGGTCCCTAAGGGTCATAATATTTCACCAGCCTGGGCTGACGAAAAACACTGTGCGGGTTCAATTAAGTGCGTCGCCATACAGGACTATATATTGACTGGTTGGCACTGGTGTCGATGCTGGTGTCAGCACCAAATCGTAGTGGCACCAAGCAGACTTCATGTGAGCGTACATCCCCAATTGGTGTATGTGAGGCGGAAGGTAGTGAGGAGGGGAAAGCGATGGGAAGATGAAGGTGAGAAAGTGCCTGGCTATACAATGATCACCAAACACGGCTAAAGCCATTTCAAGCAAAGTTTCAATTCTGAATGGTGGGCTTACACCAGGGCGATGTTAATAGCATTGTCTACACTGGAACGTGTTGCAAATATACCACATACTGTTTTAAATGAAATAATAAGAAATAATCAGATAAACATTATTTTCGCACGCCGGGATTTGAACCCGTGGCACATTTGAATTGTTAGTCGAGAGCCAAACCCCTCTTTTACGGAAGCCAAGGGGTATGCTTCGTGATCCAAAAGTCTGACCATTCTTAGGGGCCATCCGTAAATTACGTCACACGAATTTGATGATTTTTAGACCCCCCCCCGTCCCTGTCACATATCATAACATTTGTGAGACCCCCTCCCCCCTAGTGTGATGTCACATATTTTGCAATTTAACATCTAAAATTTTTTTGGGTTTTAATAATTTAGATTTTTCCATGTGATGTCACAGAACTGTTGACCCCCCATACCCCTTGTCACACAATGTCATACTTCTCTACTCCCCCTCCCTTCACGTGTGACGTAATTTATGGATGGTCCCTTAGCTAAATTTAAATTAAATTTCTAATAAAAAATTCGTTTCATCATTATTATGAAATCATCATTTCGATTAAATACAATAGCAATATACGACGCAGGTAGTGTAATAGAACAGTGTGAGTGCTAAATGAACTAGAACCAAAAGGTGTCCAGAACCAAAAAATTCTTAGTCAGTAGCGACATCGGTTTCAATTCAAATCTATGTGGAAGGTATTTCTAAGTTGTAGTATTTTACAATGTAAGAATGCGAAAAATGCTTCATAACGGATCTAACAGTTTACATCTATAACTGGAGAACTGACCTCAGACAACTCATTAAACTAATGATTGGTATTTGAATACAAATTGTTTAGATTGGCGATCATCATATTATAGATTCGCACCGTCAAATCTAAACTCGTATTATTATAAACATCATTTATAGATATCGAATGAACGTCGGGAAAAATCGATACGGTCAATACTAGAAACAGCTATTTTTTGATAATTTTAACGGTAACAATATTACATTTCCATAACAGCAGCATTAATTTATTTTGTAATTTTATTTTTAATTAAAAAAAAAATTATATTAAACATGTTTGAATGTACGCAAAGAACCTTATATAAACAGTTCGCTTTTAAAAATTTAATAAAATAATATTACATTTCCGAATGTCTCCTTGCCTGTACATAGGTATAACAATTACCAATTCAAATATGTAGTTGCATACAATTTAAAACGAAACAGACATTCTCAAGAAAATCTTTACTATGTATTTTTTTAAACATTTATTCTTGTTAGTAGGCCGGAGAAAAATGATTTCTATCTTGGCCTACGTTTTCTTTGGGGATGCTGTGTGAAAGGGATTTTTGAGGAGAGAAAGGAGTGAAATAGGTAAGTGGAAGGAAACACAGAAGCCGGTAAATCGTTCCACAGCCAAGCTGTTGAACTCAAGAATGAGTGTATAAACGATCCGTTTTCGTGTGAATAATGTCAACCGTATAAAAATCCACGTTAATGTGATGCAGAAGGCATCAATGACGCTGGTTTTTCGGAGCATCTTCCTTTGAAATATCGTTAGGAAAATAAATCTTGTATTATGTGGGCCCGCAAATCAAGAGTATGTTGCCTTTTTAAATAAACTTTATATTTAACGATCTCCATTGTCGAGGGGTAAGGCTCTTGACTAGCGATCCGAAGGACACGGATTCAAATCCCGGCGTGCGCACGAAAACTTTATTTAAAAATAATAATCGTACAATGGCGGCACGTTTCATAATGGAACATACTCTCAGTATCGCCCTGATACAAGACCACCTTTTAGAATTGAAACATTGCTTGTAATATATTCATCTAAAAAAAAAAAATAATAAATATTTACTTGCGATATCTGTTTTTTCCATGAAACATAGATGCTCACACCAACCTACTCCGGGCAAGTATAAGCGAATCCGGATATCTTTTTAAAACATTTCAAAATATAAAATAGAAAGAGCTTTGTTTTTCATTGGCGTAAAAAATGTTCCTAAAGAGACGATCTTTTTAACCGACTCAACGTAGTGTAATTTTTTTTTGTTTTAGATTTAATTTATAGAACCAAAAAAATTCGCCAATCGACCCTGTTCTCCCCTACCCGTGCTCACCTCCCAAACTGAATATAGAAATAAATCCCAGAACTAGATCAGTATATCGGATCTTTATACACTGAATAAAAAAATCTCTTTATGAAAACCTTTCGACTCCTTAGCCACAAGCAAGCCAATGAAATGCAATATTTGAAAAAGATGAATCGATTTTACCGAAGTACGGGGATTTTTTACCTTTCTTCGGACATATCAAAAAACGCCCACAACACACTCCTATCCATTTATCTTTCAGTGGTTAAATGGGTATACGAACGCAATGTACAAATGGAGATCTCGTAGCTACTGCATATTAAATTGTATGGTTCAATTTTGAAGAGATTTATTGCAGGGCTTTGGGCTCAATGGTATATTAAATCAAACTTAGAGCAATTTGGAGTAATAATATTATTATTTTTGATATCTCGAAAGAAGATGAGACGAATAATAATTATTCTTCGTTCTATTATACGAGGCTCTTTCTAATTGGGATTGTGATGTAATAAACCAGAAGTAGAATTGTAATCATCGGAAGGCATTTTACTTTTAGCTTTATTTATACGTTTAATATTGTAATAAAACGGTTTGCTAATGGTTTCTTAATGCACATTTTAGTACACGAGTAGGTACGGACACTTGTGCGTGAAGTCAAGTTGAGTTCTTCGTAAATGAGTTATTATTAAGGAATATAGTTTTATTGAATTTTACAATGTAAACGAAAATACACTGGTCTAATGAAATGGGTGTGTTTTTTTGTTTTTATGATCGTCAGTAAATTTAATAAAAAAACGTAGGGTGAGGTATTTTTGCACTCAAATTGTTTTGTATTTTTGGAGGCGGGAATGGGTACCGCCGCCCCGGGAACCTTTATTGGATAACCAACACCTCTGCCATAGGTCACCCCAAGTGGTTCGCTACGTTTGATGATTTAGCAGGGGTGCCCGGGTTTATGGGGTGAGGTTTGTCTAAGTATTGAAGGCGGATGACCAGGACTCACTGAACCCCAGATTCCTACCCACCCCTTAAACCCTTTTCCTTCCCAGAACTCTCCTTTCCTCCTTTCCTTAAAAACCCTCCACTCAGCATCCCCAAAGATGACATAGGCCCTGAGGGAAATTATTTTCCTCAGGGCCTCCAGTGTGGAGCTCACGTAAAAAAATTAAAAAATATTTATCTTCTTAATATATAAAAATCAATAATTGTTTGTTTGTTTGTTCGTTTTTGCGCTGCAATACCGTTCATCCGATTGTGATGAAACTTTGGTGATTTGTTGTGCGCACGCCCGCGAATGTTATAGGCTATATATAATGGTAAGCTCTGGCGTTATGAAATTTATAGAAATGAAAATGTGCGTATTTCACATATTTTATCGGAAAGGAGGAAAAGGAGGGTGGGGAGGGGAACCGGGTAGGTGGGGTTCGCGGAAGGGGGAAGGTGGGGAACGTGGAAGGGGAACGCGGGAGGGAAAGGGAACTAGGGAGGTGAACGGGGACGCATGGGAAAGGACATGCAGAGAATCAACTTTTTTCTTTGAATGGCATTGTAACGCATGCCGGGTACCAGCTAGTCACAAATAAAAACCAACATGTCGTTTTGACGGCAAATCGAAATGGCACATTTTAAATGGATATAAAATTTTTATTCGTCAACATAAAAATATCGTAAATAACGTAATTTTTGATTGATAAACAAAATTGTCAAAATATATATATAGCAATACGCATAAAGCGTGTGAAAATGTTATTCTCATATAGCAGTAACATTACATAATAATCTTGAATTATTGGTGTAAGAACCCACGATGCACATTATTATGCAAATCAATCAGTTAACTGCCATTGGAACCACAGCAGAACTCATTGGGAATAGGGTAATAACACCCATAATGGCCGTAACGCCCGAGGGTGGACCTTAGGGCGGGTCAGCGCCCAGTTCAACAGCGGTACTGCTAATAGTTCACTCGCCCTATCATCGACACTAATCAACTCGCTAATAGGGCATACTTAACATGCAAGGAAATATAACGCAGAAGTATTGTTTTTTATGTACTTTTATTTTAAACCAACTCTTAGTTATTATGATGAATGGTGGGCACACCCATTATTGGAATCATTTCTACAACCACACTGAAAATTTTAATTAGATACTGTGATACTTGTGTGATGTATTATTCTGCTAGCGAACCAATAAATAAATAATAATAATATAAGTATTAATCACATCACTAGCCGTTAAAAACCCGTGAACATATCATTACTTGAAAATTTTCAATATCGTTTAATTTGATTTCACAAATTCAGAAATTATTCATTTTGTTTTCCAAAATCTGTTTTTATTCTTTATCGCGAGTGAATGAAACTCTTTTCTGTGGATTAGATGTAGTATGCCATGACTTTCATTCAATAATCTATATTTTGAATACGCTAGCGTCTGTCGTCCACACTCGCTTCACGTAATAGATACAAACGGAAGTGCTGCCATCTATAATATTCAAATAGAACTATTCAGGTTTCAATAATATAGTTTTCCCGCGGAAGCGGATTTTTACCTGCTAGTAGTAAAACAGTATCTTTATAGGTAGGTACTTTAACAATAAATAACCCTACCGCTCGTTAAACCTTTTAATTTTACGAGTTTATAAACACTCTAGGTTAACCGGCGTATTTCAGACCTGCAATAAATTTTATTTGAAGATGCGCGGGTAGAACCGGAAGGCAACTAAACTCTCTCGAGATACCACATGACCTTATATCGGTCAGACCACCTCTGGCATCTAATCAATAGTAACCCCCCTACGTCCCCTCATCTCCTAGTAAGGGACGAAGCGATGCGGGAATTAGATAGTATCTATTCGAGATTTAATATCTACTTACCAATTTACGCTCGAAAATAATTAGATCCTCTCCAGTTTGGTATAAAATTGAATTATTTTCCTGTTCACATAAAGGAATATTATAATAAATTGTTATAACTTTTAGCGAGATCTTGTCACTTTTATTTTCTTAAGTATTTCTGTCTAATTCTTGCAATCCATACATCATCATTTACTTATAATTAACATTTTGTGAATTAATATAAGACCGTTAATAAATACGTATTCAGATCCTTATTTATTTTCGTATGAAGCAGACATCGCTTGTGTGCACATCAAGTATCTTTTAATACATGTAGATTCAATACCCTTATATTAAATACCAATAAATTTACTACGTACTTCTTTTCTCTCTACCAATCTGATCAGCACCTGTAGATCTTTATAAGTGCGTGAAAATATACAAAAAACACAATTTAATTGGATTAACAGAAATAGTTACACAGATCCTCTTCTGAGAAAAGGTTGAAAAAAATTTAATTCTCTGATTGACAGCATCAATGATTGACGACAGGCAGCCATTATATTATACAATTACCAATTTATTCTGAAGCAATTACATAAATGTAGGTGTTTTTTTCTAATAACAATTTCTTGCCTTATTATAAATAATATGTTCTCTGATGTCTAAGAGTATTTAATATTTTTCTAGCGGATTTAAGAGGTGTACTGGAAACCCTTTGATCAAAATTAAAAGATTCCGACTTATAAGTAGTTAAAATCAAACATTTCAGGATGGACATAAGAATGAATAATATGCATGTTCTCAAATATAAATGCCACCGTAAATGTTTCACAGAGCTTGATCTTGATAATGAACTTCTTGCGATAAGAAAAAATCAATATAAATAGAAGAGCGTTCTTGTGAATTGATATGGGTCTTGATTGCCTGCCAACTTTTTTAATATATCCCCAGTACAACTTGTTTTTAGCAATTAAAAATGAATTAGAAACAAAAGATATATTTTGTTTTCTCTAAAATTTTATTTCTATTCTTACATCTATCATTATTTACAAACTGATCAGTTCACGCGCATAATAAATAACAGTACAATAAACACTTATCGTTTTACAAACATAACATCAGTTATATTCACAGCTTTATGCTTTGATGCAGGAAGGAGAGGTTTTGAAAATACCGAAAAGATCTGTATATGTATTGGCAATTCGGTGAATGATTTGTATGGTTAATGCTATGGTTGTCACAGTGGAAAAGATAGAGGAGTCGTATAAATTTAACAGGGTCACGGATGTTTGTACAACTTAACATTTGAGGGCTGTCTACGTGTTATTTAATATCTTAGTTTATAACAGATGTTTTGCATATGTAATGATAAGTACCAGCAATATTAAAAAATATTAATAATTAGTAACTGTACGTACGTAGGTGGGTTTGTATAAGTATTTTGTGAATAATTCACCAGGAGAACCTCTGCTGAGTTGTTCGCATGATTTAGAAAAGGTGTTATTATGCCGTCATAAGTAAAAACATAGCAATGACCTTGAGACTCTCGATACTGTGGTTCATGGCGGCAATATAAAAAATTATTGCATATTTATAGTTGATGTGTAAAAATCATTAATATGGATGAAAAGTTAGATGTACAGTGGGTAAATTGCATCTTGTAGAAAAAAAATAAACAAGCATCGGCATTACAATTAGTTTAGAATAAATATTAGTTTATTTTATTATATTCAGTTAGTTGAAAATTAGATTTTAAAACGAAATTCGTTTTTTTTGGTTACTAAGGAAATTAAATGACACCATTGACTGTTTTAACGAGTAACGCAAATCTTCTCATATTCCTAGTAAACCTCACATCGCGCGTTGAGGCGAGTTATGCGTGCAGCCACACGTACACTCGTCACGTGTCGCCTCAAAGCCTATTTCATTCTCCTCCAAAGCCTCTTCAACACCGCAAACACGAGAATCCCTCGTTAGACGACATTAGTCACGTTAAACATGAAAGGCACGTTCCACGCGTTACGAGATTTGCAAACCCACTCGGCAAAAAGATGAAACATTAACTACGTGATCCATATAGCGATTTGAAATGGTAAGAACCTCCTACAGAATGGGAGGTAAGTGATTACCGTATGGAAGTATGGAGCGTGCATAACCACAGATTATTGATTGGTTATTTCGAGAGAAAATTGAACAAAATAACTAGAATTTTTGTAAGGAATTCTGCCATATCTAAGTACTTTTCACATTCTTATGCTTTTTGCTGAAATATTGTAATGTTGTACCAGTGGTTTATCAAGGTATTTTATACGGAAGGTTTCATATAAGTTATTTTAGTACATGGTGACTGTTAAGAGAGATCCAACTGAAAATCACAATGATGAAGTCATTCCGAAAGTTTATATCTTGGTCGATGCTTTAAGTTCTTAAATCTTTTTATTAATTGAGTGAGCTTAGCGAAGTCCTGTTTTATCTCGACCGTTTTGGCAATTCTTCTGACTGTAAATTTGTTTATAAGTTACGTTTTTGGTTCAAGATGGTAGCCGTGTTGGATACTTCATTTTTATCCCATTGGAGTTCGCATGAGCGTGGACCGTTCTACAAGCTTTCGTACCGGAATAATCACAGTATACCTGCCAAGAAACGGCCTTCGAAGGCCGGCGTAGTCCAGCGGTAGGGATCTTTACTCGCATTCCGAAGGTCGCGGGATCGAATCCCGGCGTGGCAAATAAATTTTATTTGATTAATTTGTGTTATTTAAAATAATACGTAGTATATTTGCAGCACGTTCCAGAGTGGAAGATACTCTCAGTATCGCCCTGATGTAAGACCACCGTTCAGAATTGAAACGTTGATTGAAATGGCTTTAGCCGTGTTTGGTGACCAGATCTGAATAGCCAGGTACTTCCCACCTTCCTCTTCGCCATCTCCTTCCACTCCCCTACCTTCAGCCTCACAACATATCCCAATTGGGGATGCCATAGTCTCACTGGCTCCAGACGGGAGCAGTTGGAACTCTTGTGCGGTATTCATATAAAAAAAAAGAAAGTGACGTTCCTTTGAAAAAATTGTGCAATTTTGTTATTTTTAATTTTTGTGTGAATACAGCACCACAGTCCCAACTGCTCCTATCTGGAGCCAGTGAGGCTATGTCACTTCCATTTAGCGTGTGTTGTGAGGCTCATTTCAAGCAACGTTTCAATTTTGAATTGTGGTCTTACACCAGTGCGATATTGGTGTGTATGTTATTGGACGGTGTTTATTATTTTTCTTCTTCTTCTCTAAAATTGTAAACTAACACGTATCATATATGTGATTCTCTGCTTAGGAACTTTCCGGACATGTCTCCCAAGAAATACTAATGTCATCTCTTCTTGCCAGATGCTACTAAAGCAGTGTGTGGATGCCAGATGCTACTGAACGAGTGTGTGGATGCTAGTTACTACTGAAGCAGTCTGTAGGTGCCAGTTGCTTCTGAAGCAGTGTGTAGTTGCCAGTTGCTCCTGAAGCAGTGTGTGGATGCCAATCGCTACTGAAGAAGTGTGTCGTTGCCAATCGCTACTGAAGCGGTCTATAGACGCCAGTTGCTACTGAAACAGTCTGTAGATGCCTGTTGCAACTGAAGCAATATGTAGATGCCAATTGCTTCTGAAGCAGTGTGTACTGTATAGATGCCAATTGCTACTGAAGCAGTCTATAGATTCCAGTTGCTGCTGAAGCAGTCTGTAGATGCCAGTTGCTACTGAAGCAGTCTGTAGATGCCAGTTGCTACTGAAGCAGTCTGTAGACGCCAGCAGCATGGTTAAAACTGGTACAATGTAAATAAGTATTTAGAACCAAGATATTATTTATTACAATAAATATCAAATACTTTTATTGCATTGAAATTTTGCAGTGATTAAGAGCTGAAATCAGAAATTATAACCCAAGGACCGATCTCTGATTGTCCCTTTTGGCAAAAGGACGTAAATCTTTATCACTTAATCAATCCTCATTTCTTTAATGTTTTCATTACATTCTGAAGATCGTACGATAAACCAGTAATTAAAAACGAATAAAAAACCACACTTTTCTGATTAAAACTAAATTAGTCTGAGAATGCGGAGAATGCTTCCAAAGACAACATTTAAATATATTTTTAATTACAAAACAGCTTGTAAACTTAAACTTTTTTTACTCCAATAAAATATACCGACTTTTTTCGTTGGATTTAATCGCGCGTATTCGCAAAGAAATTCGAAGTATTTTAAATGATATCTCTGTTTTACGACAGATGGACTATTTTTATTATTTTAATTCCTTAAGAGGCGCCGAATGTTGAATGTTCTGGTTCTAGAATAATTACTGACACCTAATTTAGATTAAGTAGATTTGTTACATAAACCAATTGATATTGTGTTAAAATAAAACTTTGTTTTAGATTTTGTTTTAATTATTTTTTCTTGCAGAAGCTTTACACATATCGGAACCCTACTATTTATGAAAAAAAAGGTATTTTTTTAGCTATCTTTGGTTGGTCGTGCAGCTTCGGTCGGAGGTGGCTGGTGCAAAACCTGGCGTGCGAAAAATAAATTTTATTTAGATTTATGTTTTCAAATTTTAAATTTAATAATTAAAAATAATATTAGGTATATTTCCGGCACGTTTCAGAGTGGAAGATAGTTTCAATATCGCCCTGGTGTAAGATCGCCATTCAGTATTGAAAAGTTGCTTGAAACGGCTTTAGCCATGTTTGGGGACTAGAACTGACTAGCCAGATTTCCCTTCCTCTATCCCATCTCCTCCCCCTCTCAACCTAGTCTCAGCCTCATAACATACCGCAATTAAGTATGCCATTGGATCACTGGCTTCAGACGGTTGGGAGCAGTTGGGGACTTTTGTGCGGTATTTACACTTAAAAAAGGTAGGCAAATAAAATAAGTTTTAAAATAAGTAATAGTAATCTAATAACAATAAATAATATTACAGTTTGAGGTTTTACTCATAAAAAGTTAAAATAAAAAAAAAAAATTATAATATTCTCTAGACTTGCAGAAGAGTCAATAGATGTCGCACATTACATAAAATGGATAATAATTTATCCAGACACCATCTAGATTGCATTTAGTTCGAGTTGAATCTTGCAATCATTCATAAAGATGGCAGCCAATAAGAATATGCGTTAAGAAAAATGAAGATAATATGGGTGGTTCTTAGTCGAAGTATGGTACGGTTAAAAGTGACCGAATTGGATATCGACACCTTAGCTCAGTGGATAAGAGCGCCCAACCCGGAAAGTAGGGAGGTCCTGGGTTCGAGTCCCAGAGGTGTAAATATCTTTTTCTGATTTTTCTGTTTCCAGATTTTCGATTGAGTTTCGCTCATAATATCTTCATTTGATTAATTAATTGATAATCGCCACTTGGTGTTATATGAAATTGCTTAAAAAGCGTATGAATTTAAAAAAAAATTCTTCAAAATTCGCAAATTCACTTTGTGGCGTCATTATTAATTTATTGAAAACAAATAACTTTGTGTACACCACTATTTAATTAACAATATCAACATGTTTCGAAAACTATGTTTTCTTCGTCAGGATAATAAGTTAATTATTATTTATTATCCTGACGAAGAAAACATAGTTTTCGAAACATGTTGATATTGTTAATTAAATAGTGGTGTACACAAAGTTATTTGTTTTCATTAAATAAATAAAAAAAAAAATCACTAAGGAATGCCTATACTTGGCATTAAAGGTGTAAAAAAATACATTACACATTTTCATCTGACACCTACGCAATAAAAGCGCCAGCGCTTTTTGACAACTTTACGGGAGTCAAGCCATCTCCATAATGCCAATGTGCGACAGAGTCATCAAGTAGCTAACATTTTTAAAACCAATTCACTGTATTCAATAAATACAGTTACTATTCACATCAACTTTATAGCTTTGTCTCCACTTGATAGCTTTATTTATTTTGTAAAATTAGCATATTATTTTGTCGTAATAAATCTTCACTTCGCTGCCGATGATTGTAATAAATCCGTTTTCTAAAGAAACGCAAAAATAATGAATTTGTACAAGCTTGTTTTCTTGTGTACATCCGAACTTGTTTTACATAGTTGTGACAGTGGCGGTAAAAATAAAGTATGTTTAGAACAGTGGTTCTCAACGTGGGCGATAACGCCCCCTTTTTGGGCGTTTGAGACCTTTAGGGGGCGGTAGAAGACCCATAGAAAATTGGGGGGCGTTGAGATGGCCCAGGGGGGCGTTGGCAGGTAAAAAAAATGGTCTAAAAAGATAAACAAAGCAAAGTAAACTTTAATATTGGTTAAATTTGTTATTTTGTGTATTGTAATCATTTTTATCACGTGTGCAAAAATTTACGTATTTCGATAGTTCCGGAAGTGGATGAAAATTGAACTGAAAGATTCTATTACATTCAGATCTACATTAAATTGAATAATATGAAATTTCTTATTTTTTGATTGGAATTAAAAAAGGTAAAACTTCCGATTTCACGTGAAATGTCTCATAAATAAATACAGATGATGTTAATAAATTAATTGTTTGTAGCTATTTAATTATTACATGTTTTTTATTAAATAACGGGACTTTTGTAATCCTGCAAGAATTGACAGTATTATCTGTGCTTACGCTAACTTGCTCAGTGTCGTCGGTGTATTCGGGAGTCAGCGAGTGAGCATAGATACATACGTCGACAAGACTGGGTTCCGTAGTCCCCGATCCACACTCTATCCTATCTTACGATTACGTAATATTACAGTGTAATTACACTTTTAAATATAATCGTGGCAATAGCTGTTTCAGATTCAGTATGTAAAAATATTGACTTTCTAGAGACCCAGAGAAACCCACCCCACCCCATTACGTCCCCCCCTCCCCCCGTTGTAGTAAGTATAATCGTGACAATAGCTGTTTCAGATTCACAACGACAGATGGTATCTAAAAACAGTTCGGGGGCGCTAGAAAAAAAATATTCTCAAAGGGGGCGGTGGGCAAAAAAAGATTGAGAATCTATGGTTTAGAATATGTTATACAAATATAAATTGACTGCATAATTGTGGAATTAGATTTGGAAATGTGATAGACATATTTAGAGATTCCGTATCAATAATAAAACGAAATTTACTAAATACTTTGCAGAAATGAACGAATTCACCACCACGCAGTGAATACACACATTTTCCGTAAAAATTTCTGTACTCATATTTTTACGTTTTATTTTATAATTCTATATTTTACACAGGCAAGTGGTGGCTACTTATTTAAATTAATTTCAAAACAATTGGATAATAATTAAGTCCATTATTTTTGCTCTTGTAAAATAAAATTTCAGTAAAGAAAAAAATTGTCTATTGTACTTTCATTACGAGTATTCATATTCTTATTTTTTTATAACAAATTTGTACCTACTACAAATAAATAAGTATAGTAAGCTTGTACGAATTTAATTGCTTTTATACAATACATCATTCAATTTGGAAGGCGGGTACGGGTACCGATGCCCCGGGAACCATTTCTTGGATAACCAGCACCTCTATGATAGGTCGCCCCAAATGATTCTCTACGTTTGGTGACTAAGAAGGTGTGCCCGGGTTCATGTGGTGAGGTTTGTTCGGATTTTGGCTGTGGATGCTTCTGCCCACCAAATGCGTAAGGTAAGATCGGGAGACATCGGTTGAGGGAAGCCTTTTGACCTCTCCAGCAGGACTCTTTCGGAAAATCACCTTGTATCGTAGTGGGAGGCATAGATTCCTACGACCGTCACTCCCGGACACTCTGACCCCCAGATTCCTACCCACCTCTCATACTTTTTTCCATCCCAGAACCTCCTCTACCTCTTCCTCTACCTTTTCTATAAAGACCTTCCTTCGAAACATGTTGATATTGTTAATTAAATAGTGGTGTACACAAAGTTATTTGTTTTTCATTAAATTAATAATGACGCCACAAAGTGAATTCGCGAATTTTGAAGAAATAAAAAATAAAATATTTAAAACAAATAATTTTTTTTTAACGAATTCTTTTTTCTTATTCGCCGTTACTTACAATTTTTACGCGTGACAGTTCAAAGTAAAAAAAAAACTTAACATGATGGAATGATTATTAGCTGATATTAATTGTGCTTTTCTATAAATTCACCACAAAAATAGTTGTTCAAATTTCGTTACGCCAGACCGCTCAGTTATGCCTTCACCAATCAGATCTCTGCACAATAGTCCAGATATTTATTTACCTATTTATTGAACATCTGAATAACATGCTTTCTTACATAGCAATTTCTACATTTATCAATGGACTGCCTTGAACTACGATAAAAAGATTTATGTATCTATCAATTTCCAGCCCATTTAATTTTATGTTTCAATTCGTTAACATAATTACAATCCAGTTAGCCAAAAAATCATCCCACAAGTAGATCGTATCCATTTTAACTATTGAACGTGTTTAAGATCGTGTTCATTTTGCAATATAATAACATAATATACAATAAATTGGCAAATTTATGATCACGAACGAAATACGTGAATATTGGAAACTTAATTACTTAACATACAGACTTATGGGAACTTACATTAGACAAAACAGAAAACAGTTAAGAAATCTGATCTCTTATAAAGGGGAGTACTTATTTGAAGTTTCTCATCCTCCAAGGTTATAAATTTTTACTAATTTAATTACAAGCGGCACTCTTTAGAAGCAATTTATAGCAATTGGTTTGAAGTATACTTGTGAGAGCTCACCGCAAGCATAAAAAAGATATAATTAATAAATGTTCAAAATTTATAACGCATTTTATGGCTTTCAAAATTTTAATTGCGAAGATCAGCAATTTCTTAAGTCTTTCATCTTGTTTATTGGATCATTACACCTAGCTCCTTCCAAAACCAGGGGTTATTAAATCATATATATGACTGTTAGAAGCGAGTACTTAATCACTGAATGTGTTATGTAAATCGGATTATAAAGAAGATTATCTAAATGGCAGATTCAATGACCAAACTCTTACACATAAAATAACAGAGATGGCTTTAACATATAAAGCAAAGCTTAGCTATAAATAAAGCACGTGTGATTCAACTACATTATTAAAACACTTTTTAACTACATCCCACGTAACACGTGCAATGTGTAACTTTGATATACATTTACGGCGATTGAGCAGAACAAATTAAATTGAAATTATTTTTAAATGTCCCCTCAGGGTATGTCCCCTTTATATCGTAATAAATATTATGCCAGGTTTTATTTCATGAACCTTGATATATAATAACCTTGCCGAGTGTTGTGACGTCCCATTTGAAATATTTAACTCTGTTTTTAACCTGTCATTTTATATTTCATTCCACGGACTGTTTTACTTTCAATTTAACGTCTGTGTCATATTTTATCTTAATTTTTATAAAACCAAACTGTCTTTGTATCATTTTGTTCATGCTTTCACGAGAAGCAAAGGTGTCAAGTCATGAAACCTAATGTTATCAATTCCTTGCAAAATTTCAACCATTCCTATTATAAAAGCCTTACAGCTAGCAACTCAAATTATCTCATCTTTATTCCAAGCTTAACTGAATTATTTATTCGCAATTAACAAATAAACAAGTAATTTAACACAACTGTTTCTTTCCGATTATAACCTCCAACATTACTGTGCCGTCAACCACCGTGGTTTTAGAAAACGAAAGAAGTCACAATTTATGCCCGACTCCAGACCTCTAGGGACCACCAAGAGACCGTACACATTCTGTAACCTAAATCAAAAGCCAAGGTACGGGAAGCCGAAGAAAAGAAACCAAACATCTGATTTAGTTTTGACGTGATAACGTCTTATAATTCGATGAACGCCGGCTGCATGCACGAAAAAGCATGACTCATTGTCACGTTCCGCCTGAGCCGGGCGTACAAGCGAGAACGCGGAACAAGCGTTCGGTCTAAGCGTTCGGCTTATGACGCATCTATCTCTCTTCCACTCCATCGTTATTATATGACGTTATCACGTAAAATTATCGTCCGTAAACCGACTTTACAGACAACCAATTTTAAGCGAACACTTTAGCACAGGTTCTCCTAGTGAGATGTCAGAAAACATTATTACTTAACCATTGACATGAGGTTACTGATTAATTAATCAATGTTTTATATAAGTACATTTATGAGCTTAGAGGTGTGTGGAGTTAAAATAACCATTGGAGTGATACCAGCGACTCTTAAATAAAAATTTGAGACAGAAAAATGAGAAAAAGATTCGATCATTTCTAGGAATCGAACTTAAAATCTTAGTCTTACTGAGGCTCTGCTCTAACCTCTAATTTGACCCTTTTTCTTTTGGTCATATTTCACTGCATGATGCTTCATTCTTACGCACATTCTTTCATTGGCTGCTATCTTTTTGCAAGATTGCAAGAATCTTCCCGAATTGAACATAATCTAGATAGTGTCTTGAATTAAAAATATATCCGTAAAGCCTCGATAACGTTGAGCGAGTTTACAAGCTACTACCTGGGAAATTCACTATCTGTTAGTAAACTCGCTCAGTGTCATCGTAATACTTGCTAACTAGCAGATTGTGGACAATCTACAAAAAAAAGTTGAAAGGTGGTCAACTTTAACTCGCTACTCGCTCAAGATGGCGGACTACCGACAGCTGATGTCAGAATTAGTTTGAGCGGTAGCCGTAATTCTCGCTACAGGCTAGCGTGTGGCGCTAGCTACGAGCTCAAGTTTTTTACAAAATGTCGACTGAATTGGTACGCGAGAGATTCGTTGTTTTAGCTGCTACTGTCGCTAATGAGCGAGCAGACAGTTTTGTGTGTCATCATGACAATCTCACTCGCCGATTCACCCGTTTTAAAACTTACCGGCTAGTAGCTTGTAAACTCGCTCTATATAATCGAGGCTTTAGATTAAAATTTGAGGTTTTACTCGTTGATTTATTCCAAAATATATTTTTTTCATTTTATTTATTTATTTGTTTTATTTTAGTAAATTGTACATTTAAGTTTACAATTTCCTAATTAATTATATCATTTCATATTTCAAACTATATTTTTTCTTGTTCTATGTATCTCCTACAATAAATTTTGAACTTTCCAATTGGTGCGGCCTTTAAAGTTTCTGGTAGAGTGTTGTATAACTTCATCCCTTTGTATAGTAAACTGTTCTGCGTATTCGTTTTGTCCTTTTTTTGTAGTCTGATTTCCTTGCAAGTCCTTGTATTATGTCTGTGAATGTCCTTGTTGTATATAATTTTGTTTGAGAAGTATTTTGGTAACATGTTGTTCACTATTTTATGGATAAACTAGCTGGTACCCGGCATGCGTTGCCATGCCATTTAATAAATAATTTGTTTTTCTCCTGCGTGTCCTTTCCCATTCGTCCCGTTCCCCTTCCGCCTCCCCTTCCTCTCCTGCGTCCTCTTTCCCTCTCGCGTTCCCACTCCGCCTCCTCCACCTTCCCTCCCCCCACTCCACTACCCCTTTACCCGTCCCGCGAACCCCCCTCCCAAGCTCCCCTCCCCCCTCCCAGGTTCCCCCTCCCAGATTCCCCTCCCCCTCCCGGGTTTCCCTCCTCCCCCTCCCGCGAACCCCCTACCCGAGTCCCCCTCCCGCATTTCATACATTCTTTCCCGGTACATTCAGTTTTCAAACAGCTCGCATGCCACCTTTTGCATATTTCATAATGCCAGAACTCACCAGTAGTAAAATCAAATTTGGTGCAGTCGTTCGGAAGTCATGCGCGTAAATACATTTCGGTGATTCATTTTTTAGAGATAAATATTAACTACGATGCCTGAATTAAAAAATATAAATCAACATGGTTTTCACGGCAACGATTTGTTTTGCTTTTATTCTGACGTTAGCAATAACTCGCCTTTTTCGACAGAAAACGTAAAATTAATATAAAAATATATTAATGTTTATAATTTCGTAACGCTAGAACTTACCATTATATAAAACCTATATTTCTCACATATATACTTAAGAAGCTTTCTATGGGTGAAAAAATTTCTAAGATCGGTTTATTAGTTTATGCGTGAAAGCGTAACAAACAAACACACGCAGTTTTGCATTCATAATATTAGTATAGATTTAGAATTTTAGGGTAGGTACTTTCTATTACATAATTTAATTTACCAAATTCTGACACAGGCATTTAAATACAATAGCGAATTCCCGGCGTATGATAAGCCACTTAATAAAGAAAAAAATTCGCTCTACTTACCCTTTCCCATTCGTCCCAGATGATGCCAGAACTCACTATACATGTATAGAAACCATCGCGGGCATGCACACATCAAATCCCCAAAGTTTTATCGCAATCGGATGAACGGTTAGCAATGTATGATAGCGATGCCAAAACTCACTATCGTATATAGAAACCATTGCGGGCATGCGCACATCAAATCCTCAAATTCATCGCAATCGGATGAATGGTTTATCAACGCAAAACATCTCACACACATAGACAGAAACAAACACATTTTCTACAGATCAGTAATTTTAATATTAAAAATGTCAGTTGAGCGTTTTCAAATTTTTTTAAAGTTTACATTAAAAAATTTTGTATAAAAAAAAAGTTTTTGTAATTTCTAATAATACCATTTATTTAAGCGTATTTTATCACCTTTCAAAACCAGTATTTAGTTTTTGGATAGGTTTACAAATATTCCATTTATTTGAATTTTTATTGGAAAGTCGATATATATCGAAACACTTTTACCTTTTGACAAAATACGCCAAATTTTTGAAGGGTTAAGCTTTGAGCTTCAAGCTTTGAGCTTTAAACTTTGAGTATTAAGTATTGAGCTTTAAGCTTTGAGATTTAAGCCTTGAGCTTTAAGCTTTGAGCTTCAAGCTTTGAGTTTTAAGCTTTGAATTTAAGTTTTGAGCTTTAAGCTTTGAGATTAAGCCTTGAGCTTCAAGCTTTGAGCTTAAAGCTCAAAAATCATAAAACTTAAAGCTCAAAGCTTTAAGTTTTAAGCTGTATGCTTTAAGTTTTGAGCTTTTAGCTTTGAGATTAAAGCCTTGAGCTTAAAGCTTCGAGCTTAAAGCTTTGAGCTTCAAGTTTTGTGATTAAAGCCTTGAGCTTAAAGCTTTGAGTTTAATTTTTGAGCTTTATGCTTTCGGCTTTAAACTTTGAGCTTTGCGCAAAGCATAAGGTTTAATGCTAAAAGCTTAAAGCTAAAAACTCAAAAGCTTAAAGCTCAAAACTCAAAGCTTGAAACTCAAGGCTTTAATCTCAAAGCTTAAAACCCAAAGCTAAAAGCTAAAAGCTCAAAGTTTAAAGCTCAATGCTCAAAGCTTGAAGCTTTGAGCTTGAAACTTAAAGCTTAAAGCTTAAAACTTAGAGCTCAAAGCTTAAATCTCAAAGCTCAAAGCTTTAAGCCCAAGGTTTTAATCACAAAACTTAAAGTTTAAAGCTTTAAGCTCAAGGCTTTAATAAAAAAACTTTAGCTTTATGCTTTGAGCTTTAAACTTTGAGATTAAAGCTTGAGTTTCAAGCTTTGAGTTTTAAGCTTTGAGTTTTAAGCTTTAAGCTTTAAGCATTAAGCATAAAGCTCAAACATTAATTCAAAGCTTAAAGCTCAATCTTAAACCTCAAGCTTAAAACCAAAGTTCTAAGTCTAAACGTTAAAGTTTAAGCTTAATATCAAAGCTTTAAACTTTAATTCAAAGCTTAAAGCTTAAAACTCAAAGCACAAAGCTTAAAAATAAAGCTCAAAGTTAAAGCTCAAAAACAAATCTCAAAGCACAAAGCTTAAAGCTCAAAGCTCAAAGTTAAAGCTCAAAACACAAATCTCAAAGCCCAAAGTTCAAAGTGCATAAAGTTCAATGCTTAAAGTTCAAGATTTAAAGCTCAAAGCTTAAAGTAAAAAGCTTAAAGCTAAAACTCAAAGCACAAAGTACGGCTTGCGTTGGAATGCAAAGAAATCAATTGATTCTCCTTGAATGTCCTTTCCCGTGCGTCCCCGGTCACCTCCCGAGTCCCCTTCCCCTTTCGCGTTTCCCTTATACTTCTAGGTAGAAACTTCTAGGAAAAGGTAAAACGTTTCCCTTCTACCTAGAAGGTAGAAGGGAAACGCGAAAAGGTTCCCCGCCTTCCCATCCCTCGTCTTCCCACCCACGTACCCCACCTCCCCCATTCCCCTCTCCCCTGCCTTTCCTTCTTGCCGCTAAAATATTTGAAATACTCACATTTTCATTTATTCAAATTTAATAACTCCAGAACTTACCGTTATAAATAGCCTATATCCTTTGCGGGCGTGCGCACAACAAATCACCGAAGTTTTATCGCAATCGGATGAACGGTATGGCAGCGCATAAAATACGAACAAACAATTTTTGATTTTTATGTATAAGAAGATAGGAAAGATTTGATTGTTGGTGTCTCCCGTACGGCCCGTACCCCAGTGACGCTTACATCGTATAATACTTACATTTTTAAACTCGTGATATCTTTTGAATGGGATGTCCGAATTGAATAATTCAAAAAGAAATATAAAGGCATTAAAGCAGTCTCGAATATTAAATAACTTATTTTGATAAAAATTAATACCAAGATACAAATAGAGAGTCTTTTCTAGCGGTGGCATTTCAATTAAATTTTTAAAATAAAAGAACACTTATTGTGGCATAACTATAATAGTTAGACATATGCTGTTGCGACATTTTTTGTAGATAATAATGTGTTCTGCAAAGTCGTACTACATTATTTCATTCTATCAGCAATAGTTTTCGCAGCGCACGCGATGTAAAGAATATTTTAGGTAATTTTTTTACACCTTGAGTTACATTATTGGAGTTTTAATACGGATCCCTAATTTTTTTTAAATATAATATAGCCTATGTTACCCGGGAATAGCGTAGCTTCCCAACAGTGAAAGAATTTTTCAAATCGGTTCAGTAGTTTCGGAGCCTATTCGATGCAAACAAACAAACAAACAAACAATCAAATTCTTCCTCTTTATAATATTAGTATAGATATCATCGTGTGCAGGGTCAACATCTGTTTCACGGTTAGCCAATTTAGTTCCTTTAACATTTTATTTACTTTTGAGAATCTATTTCGTCGAAGCATTATTCTCATTGCCCTGTTTTGGAGAATTTGAAACTTATTTTGTTCTCGTTCATTACACGGGAAAAGGATAGTTGAGCAGTAGTTAATGTGTGGAGCAATAATTGAATTATAAATAGTGACTGCAGTTTTTCTAGAAAGTTTTTGCCGTATTCTTCCCAAAAAAGATACTTTTTTCCAATTTTCTTTTGGGTATATTCAGCATGTTTGTTAAAGGTTAGTTTGGAATCTAATATGACTCCTAGGTATTTCATTTCAGCCAAACTTTCAATAATTTCACCGTCAATTTTAATTTTGCTTTCACTGGATGTCTTCTTATACCCAATCACCATACCCTTTTTTTTCAATTAAACCTTAAACCATTGGTTTTAAGAATGTAGTTCTTTTATGAACCATTTTATAATTTTCTCAAACCTGGTTACATAAAAGATAATACTAGTAATATGAAAATAAGAATAATCTAGTCGTTAAAATATAATTAAGTTGATGAAGCAATTCACACTGGTTGTAATGTACATTCGAAAATGATTCAATTTTGTGCACATTATCATAAACATAAAAATATGATTAAACCTTCTTATTAAGTTATTAGTTACCTACTATATTCGATATAACGAACCTGTAGGACGTTATTAATTTATATTACGTAACTAAATTGTGAATAACTAATCATTATGTATTACGTTTCTTCGGGGTTATATCCAAATTATTTTTAATTTACATAACAGTCACTGTGGGTGAGGAAAAATTTACGCTGCATAATATTTCGAAATGGTTGAACAGAAAAGATACCTGCTCTGTAAAAATTTCTATTAGGAAATTATTTATCGGCGAGTTACGCTTACGATGCCTTATAATTTTAGCGCGGCAGCCAATGTTTAGAAATCAAATATAATAACTAGGTTGCATACAAGGCAGATTATTTTAAAATATGTAAAAAAATAGGAGCGTGTCATTCATAACACAATTATGACAACATTACTATCATTAGCTCTGAGCCTCCGTTGATTGTGCATTTCATCGGGCAAACTACTAGTTTGTAAATATGTGTTATAGTTTAAATTATATTGAAAATCTAATTAAATCAGCTTGGTAAGAGATATACCTTAAACAGATATGGACCATAATAAGCAGAGAATATTCAAGTATTTTTTTGGTAAAGTTGTAAAATTAAACAGCCGCTATCCGAATTCGACTGATTTCTTACATATCTCCCTTAAACATTTGAAGTTTTTAAGCTCTTAAAAAATATATGTTATTTTTGAAGATAATATCTAGATACGTTCCACGCCGAAACGCAAAATATATGAATTTCCCCCTATAATTGCAAAGTATGCTCCGAAAATTATTTAAAAGAAGTCTATTTCTATTATTTTACTAGTTACATTTGTGAAAAATTCACAAAGTTTCTTCAAATGATACTTAAGATACCTTCCACGAGATTTTTGCTCTATTTTAAACGAGTCATGTTAATAAAACAGCTTTTTCTCGCAATTTTCGCTGCAATTTTATCACTTAAAATATTAGCGCGCTCTGTCCAACATTCGTAATTACATATCTCTCCATCTTCTTCTTTTTCAGCCGAAAAGCGCCACTCTCATGGATAAAATTCCAACCGCCTGTCGTACTATTTTCTTAATAACTTCCTTTTTTTAGATAAATTATGTTTTGTAAATTGTACCATCTTATCAGAGAGTTGTATTTTCATACGTATTGTTATTTGTTTTCAGAGAAAGGTTTTTTCACTACAAAGTTATAAAAAAATACAAAATAAGAAATTAAGAAAATGAATAAAAAATAAAAAAAAAACAACATGGATTCGTCGGCACTAAGGGTTAATAGTAATACTTATCTTTAAAATGAACTAATAAATTTACATGAAACTAACAATATTAAATAGAAGTCGCCCCAGGAATACAAGATATATTGAATTAAACCATTTATTTAAGTCGGGTCAAGTCAAGAATTGGAATTAACGGAACGTTACCGGACGAACTTGGCTTACTTTAACCACGTAATTTCTGACATTATTTGGAGTAAAAAGGGAAATGAAATTTTGGTCCCAGATGACATTTTTGCCTTTTTTTTTCATTTTGAAACATAGCAAATAAGTAGTTTGTGGTTAGAGTAGGGGTTAGGAATTTGGCTGTTACTCGGCTGAGTGAACAGTGATGACATTTGGAAAAAAGTTTTTTTGTTTGGTTTTGAAGAAAAAAAAATTTGAGTGTCCAGTTCACACGCGGTAGAAGAGAAACTAGAAAGTCGCTAGATGTCGCTTTCTTTTCTTTTGCCTGTTTACTTTAAAGTGGTTTGAAGATTGAATATTGATTTCACAAAAATAAAAATGTTAACTTTTTTGGATTTCGTAGGATTTGAACCTCCGTTAAGCTGGATGTCTGTATCTCTGGCCGCGATTTGTCAGGTGCCTTAGCCGCTGCGCTATGAGAGGCTCGCGCCGAAGCGCAAATTTACCGCATTATATTAGAACCGACGACAAGTCAAATAATAAATTTTAGTGACGCACTTCCACTTTTTCACTTCAAATAATGTCAGGAATCACGGGTTAAAGTAAATCAAGTACGTCCTGTAACACCCTTTATATTAATTTATACATATTAAGTAACTTTATAAAAGTAAAATTATTATTCAATAATTTTACTTTTCGTGTTAGATTTAAATACTGAATTATCATAATCAACGCTTGTCACTCTTCTAAGTAGGATAACAAGTTGCGTTCAAGATGTTACGTTAGCAAGGTTTAATTTTATATTAATAAAATCATCACTGAATTGAACATAATTTGTAAGCGCTCCTATTTTTCATACCGAAATATTTCAATAATCCATTGAATTGGTGCTCGTACTACACTTAAATAAATTGCTTACTTCTAACCGGCATCTTTGATGTAATTAGTACTGGAGCAATCGATTTAGGCTTTCTTTGCGCTTGGAACTGATTTTAATCACAGCTTTTATGAAGCCGCTATCTTAGTTTTGATGATCGAATTATCGAAATATGTGTTCGCTCGTTTCGATGTATCTTAATAGAGCTATGAGCGTGTGAAAAGTGGGAGATTTTTGCATCATCGCAGAAAAATAATAAGCTAGCTATTGGGGATCTGTACCTTACCCATTAATTATACGATGTTTGAAAAGACGTTATCATTTTTTCTATCTTATTATACTACAGGTAGTTACTGCTACGCTACCCTTCTGCTACGCATGGAATCGTAATCGGTGGATACCGTTGTACTGTGTTTTAAATGGGTCTGTTTTTATTAGCGATTTTGGTTTCAAAGTAGGAATAAAAACAGTTATTGTAAATTAGAAATGACATGACGAATATAAATAAAAACAGTTATTGTAAATTAGAAATAACATAACGGAGCTCAAAGGAATAAATGATGAAGAAATAAGAACATGGTTAAAAATTTTATAACAAATCTGACGGAGAAATTGATCGAATAATTAGTGTGTTGCGTCCTCTCTATAGCTCAGTGATAAGGAAAGCCGAGCTCAGTATCAACACAAAATGGCAGTATTCAAGACGGTATTTCGCCCGACGCTCACCTACGGCCACCAGATATGGATGCTAAGCGAACGAACGCGCTCTAGAGTCAAAGCTGCCGAAAGGAGGTACTTGAGAGAAGTGGCAGGGGTTACAAAATGGGATCATATAAGAAACTCGACGATCCGAGATGATCTAAACATTGAACAATTGCTACTCTTCATATAAAAATCGCAATTGAGGTGGCTTGGGCATGTACTAAAAATGCCTGATGACCGAATTCCGAGGGAGATACTATGTGCGATTCCAGAGGGTAGACGTCCAGTGGGCCGCCCCAGACACAGCTGGGCGAGACAACTCCAAAAACTGTGAGGAGAGGATGGGACTGCCATGGACGGAGGCCGAACAGTCAGCTCAAGACAGGGACGTATGGAGGAGCCTTGTCGATGCAATGGGTCCCCGACCCGAATAGGATAAGGGGACGAAGATGATGATGATGATGATGATGATATCTGACTAATAACGGCAAGAAAAATGAATACATTTTTGGTAATCGATGCTATTCGTATAACAACGTACAACTTGCCATGGTGGCGAATGACTTAATGAATGCTATCGAGAATAAAATTGGCTTGTTCTGGGTACAGGACTTGGTAAAAGATATTGTATTGGATACAGGACATTATACTGTGTACAGGAAATTGTACTGCATACAAGAGATAGGACGATGTACAGGATACAGGAGAGATAGCACTTTAAGAGCATGTTATAAGAGAACATTACATTAATGGAAAGAGCTCCCGAAAAGTATTGTATAAAAAAAAAAACATTTTTTAACTTAACTCAACCCAGGAGACATGAGGAAAATAATGTCTCTCTGGGCCTTTGTCATCTTTGGGGATACTGTGTGGAGGGTCTTTTCGAAGAGTGGATGAAGTGTACGTGAACACGAGGAAACACAGAGGCCGGCAAATCGTTCTATAGCCATGTTGCGTTGAACTTAAAATCAAGTCGAAGAAACAATCCGTTCTCATGCAACAATTGGCGTGTTCCCCGACTGCTCACCGGTGACGAAGTAATCAATGATGCTAGTTCCTCGGAACATTTTCCATAGAACAAGGATACAATTCCCACCTGAAGCATGACGCCTGTGCTCTAAGGATTACAATCCATTTGATAAGATAGGAGTATCTAACAAACGGACCGCCTGTTTCTGAACAGAGGTTTTTCAAGTATTTGGGGGCTCCACAGCAGACGTGGCTGCTAAATTCAACAGTGAGGCTCGCTTGCAAGTTATAAAGGGTCAGCAGTTGGGCCGTTAATTAACAGTTTACTACCGGTAACGAGAGTAGTAGTGTAATACCAAATGAGCGCAGAACATAGTTTTTCCTTAGGAACTTTCCCGGAAAAACAGAACAAATATCTCAATCTAAAAATTCTTAAAAAAAAATGGTTGTCTGTAAAGTCGGTTTACGGGCGATTATTTTAAGTGATAACGTCATATAATTACGATGGAGTGGAAGAGAGATAGATGCGTCATAAGCCGAACGCTTAGGCCGAACACTTGTTCCACGCTTTCGCTTGCACACTCGGCTCAGGCAGAACTTGACAATGAGTCATACTTTTTCGTGAGTGCAGCCGGCGTTCATCGATTTATAAGACGTTATCACGTCAAAATTGGTTGTCTCTAAAGTCTGTTTACGGACGATAATTTTACGTGAAAACGCCATAAGAAAACTTTTACATAGAATTTTACAGTCACAAGCCGAACGCTTAGGCCGATCGTGCCTCTCTATCGCTTATTCCACGCTCTCGCTTGCACGCTCAGCTCAGGCGGAACGTGACAATGAGTCATGCTTTTTCGTGAGTGCAGCCGGCGTTCATCGATTTATAAGACGTTATCACGTCAAAATTCGTTGTCTGTTAAGTCGGTTTGCGGACGATAATTTTACGTGATAACGTCATAAGAAAACTTTTACGTAGAATTTTACAGTCACAAGCCGAACGCTTAGGCCGATCGTGCCTCTCTATCGCTTGTTCCGCGCTCTCGCTTGCACGCTCCGTTCAGGCGGAACGTGACAATGAGTCATGCTTTTTCGTGAGTGCAGCCGGCGTTCATCGATTTATAAGTATAGTTATCACGTCAATAAGACCTTACATTGAAACTGGAATTGCTCATGTTCCCCATATTGATTCACGTTTACACGAATAGTTTTATGACGTTGATTGATACTTGAACCATATACGAAAGGTTACGCGTAGAAAATGTGTAATTGGTCACGTACTTTTACCACACATTATCAACCAAATTACGTGCTTACACTATGCATTTCCGGAACTTATTTACTCAAACTAATGAGCTTAAATAGAGATCAATAAAGACATTTCCATATGTTTTTTAATATGCTTTACATGGGCTTCACTCAGTTTCAGGTAATCACGATGCTATGGAGGTATTTCATTCATATTAGGAATTGCATCAGTTTTAGTATATGAGAATACATATGCATAAGTATTTAAGGTACGTTGTACATAAAGCAATGCCGTTCTTGTTAAATTATTTAAGATCATTCATAAATAATATACGAGTATAATATGACCACCGCTGCGGTTAATTTATGAAATATCAAGCAAAAAAAAAAGATTTTCACAGTATGGTTATTGTAATTTTAAAATATATATTTGTTGAATTGTGAAGCAGCCCATATAATGAAGATATATTTGCTTTCAGGGCAATTGTTTCATATTAACCCTCCACCTGCCTGGTGAAATTATTCCACATGTTATTCCGGGTTGGGTTCTTGGGACCCGACGTTACTTAATCGATTATTTTGTGTTTGTTCACATAAATGTTTAGTATTTTTCTTTTTTTAATTTATGTTTAAGTAAATAAATTCAAAGCATTTCAGAAATTATAACTTTTTATTCACTATTTGCCAAAGACAAAACCTTTAATTTTTATCTAACCAAAAAATTACACTTTTTTTATAATCCGCGATAAACTTAAATCAAAATAAATTATAATATAATCATAATAACACATGATGTATTGTGTATTGTAAAGGAACCATTTTTCAATACATAATTTGAAAAAAAAAATTAGGATTCGTTAGAACTATTGTCTTGGAAAATGGCACATTTTTGACAGAAAAAAAGAGTTATTGTCTGCTGCAAGAGTGACTTACATATTTTGTCTTGCGACATTTTATGTTAGGACATGGTTTGCTTTGTCACGTATGTTTTATTATATCAGTCATTATGATGACATGTAAAAATATGTTGGTATTGGAAAGTCAATGAATAAAATTTAACACTATCTTCGGAGTCACGATTATGCACACCTTGAAAACATATGAAAATTCAGAAAACTATAACCACTTCGTATGCCTGGCGGGGTATGTGAGACCCGCGCGGACTTTGACCACGCATGCTTTCGAGGGCAGCGTGGGTAGGACTAACTTCTATTTATGCACTGCCAGCGTGACTCACCAGCGACAGCTACTGAAACGCATGCCAATCGAGTGCAATTTTTTAAATAGTTACAGCTGTTTTAAAATGCCTGGGTCAGAGTGACCCCACCAGACACGTGAAGGGTTAAATTTAAGTCAGGAACATAAATGCATCCCATTTTTTTCTCCGATGAAGAAATAATGCTTCGTGGATTTTTCAGATGGATGTAGAACTTGTTTTTTACATTCTACGGCTATTAGTTGCTCGTTACATTAGCTGTTATTTTTTGTACACACGACGTGTGACAAAAATTGATTTGATTAAACGTAAAAAAACTATTTTTATTAAATTTACTTAACTGAAAAGAGTAACGCAAAATAACGATGATTTTAATATTACGTTGATTCTATTACCTAACAATTTCAAATATTTGTATCAAACGATAAATACTATATTTAAATTATAATATTTATATTACCAAAAGTGCCTTACGCTCAAATAATATTTAATTATAGTAAGAATACTCTGAACAATTTATTAGACAATCAATATGCAGATTTGTTGTTCGTCATATTGTGTAGAGGTATTTTTTGTTACATAAGATAAACATAACAAATGTATAATTTTTTCCTAGACCTTTTTTTAAATATGTTTGAGTTATTCCTAGAGTTTATGTGTTTAAAAAATAATTACAAATCTACCAAAACTTGATTTTCGGCTTACGATCTAATTTTATAATTATTTTGTTTAAATCTTAAATCTCTTTTTGTTCCTGTTATATATATTTCACCACATTTTATTGCAAAAACACAATCGTGCCAACATTTACGAAACGGCTAATTAAATATCGATATGATGAGCATAAAAATCTAGGTGGTTTTTGATTTATGGAACGCCTAGTGAATTTACGGCTGAGTCGATTAAAAATTTTTTCTGATACCCGGCCATAATATTGCCTTATATACTACGTTATCTTGATTAGCGATCTTTTATTTTCTCTATTCAAGCGTATACCATTTCATCTGCGTAGGAGGTCCACAGCTATGTTAAATTAAAAAATATACCAGGATTAGAGAAGAATTTTTTAGGAAATAACTTAAATTTAATAATTCAAAAGTTTGATAAATGAACAAACAAATATAATTCGCTCGCCATCTTAGATGTGTCAAGTTCAAATATTAGAAACCATAAAAATGGTTCCGCGACTTTTCATCCCGCGATAAAACATCCCCACAAAATATTTTCCGACTAAATATCCTCCGACAAAATATCCTACGGAAAAAACATCCCCCACCAAATATCTACCAAAACCTAACCTAACCTAACCTGACTCTTTAACTAACCCAACCAAACCTAAACTAACCTAACCACAAAAAATAATATAGACATATAAATAATACAGTACTCTTGTAAAGAAAGTAAATTATTGTTATTTATATTATTTTTGTCCCATTTTACTATTTTTGAACAATAATGGATAATTAAAGGATGTCTGTATTATTTTTATCCTATTTTTTTTGTTAGGTTGGGTTGGGTTAGGTTAGGTAAGGTTAGATTAGGATAGGTTATGTTAAGTTTTAGTAGATATCTTGTTAGGGGATGTTTTGCCGGTAGGATATTTTGTCGGAGCATATTTTGTCCTGATATTTTGTTGGGATAAAAACGCGCATTAACCATAAAAACACTCAAATTAGGCTGGAAAAAAGACCCCTGAGTCATAATTTGGGAACAACTCACTTAACGTTTGGGTCACAATTTGGGAGGCGGGAATGGGTACCGCCGCCCCGGGAACTTTTATTGGATAACCAACACCTCTGCCATGGGTCACCCCAAGTGGTTCGCTACGTTTGGTGATTTAACAGGGGTGCCCGGGCTCATGGGGTGAGGTTTGTCTAGGTCTTGGAGGCGGATGACCAGGACACACTGAACCCCAGATTCCTACCCACCCCTTAAACCCTTTTCCTTCCTAGAACTTTCCTTTCCTCCTATTCCCTAAAAAAAACCCTCCACACAGTGTCCTCAAGGATGAATTAGGCCCTGAGGGAAATTATTTTCCTCAGGGCCTCCTGTGTGGAGCTCACGTAAAAAAAAACGACCTTTAGTCAAATTAAAACAATGCAGTATTGGGGAACATTAAAGGGTTAATTATAATAATAACCATTGATAATTTTCAACATTTACTCAAAAATCAATAAGGGCAAAGGAAATAAAAATAATTGCAATAAGTTTTTCAGAACAAGTACTTATACAGATTTATTATAAATACGTCGTCTGCAAGTGGCCTACCCACAGTTTGATAAAAACGCGTGGAGTAATCAATACATAACAGAACTTGTTTACAAATGAACGGTTTTTGTAAATTGAATAATAATATTATTGAATACAAAAAAATAAATTAAAATTAAAATAGAGTTCTACAAATTAAACTTAATAAGTATAAATTACAGAGACGGAGATTTTTTAAGATTGTTAATGTCTAATGTTTCCCTTTCTTGGGATTTGGTCACGAACGTCGGGTTTCTCAAGAGAAGTTAACTGATTCGTAAGTCGTTAATCTATTTAAATAATTATTGTAACAGCGATGAAACCCGAGAAGGTGTCACGAATTAGTGCAAATGTTTAATTCGTCCATTACCTTTGTCTTTGTCTACGTAATTTCATAATTATGTGTCGAAAGGTCAGGTTTACGGTATTTTCTGAGCAGAATATTATTTGATCCACGACTTGTTGACGACGAACTCCAGTGTAATTTGTTTTAACCCGGTGCTGTCTTTGAGAAAACTTGTGCATCAATTTGTAGACAGAAATAATCGGAATTGCCAATTACGTGAGGTCAAAAATACTCGATTAGTCTTTTTTTTGTTATTGTTTTTGGGGTGTTATGCCGTGTTTCGCTACTTCCTTCTTTAGCCAACGTTTCGGACAGCGTTACAGTGTCCATCATCAGGGCAGATGACCGAAACACGGCATAACGAACGAAACACGGCATAACACCCCAAAAACAATAACAAAAATACTTTTTGGCCGTGAAAACCTAAAAACATACCACTCGATTAGTCGTTTATTTTTTAAATGCTGATGCTGTGCAGAAGGATAAATTTGTAAAGAAATTATATGCAGATGGAAATTTTCCTAGAAATTCAAATCCATTAACTATTTCAGCTAACAAGGTCACTGGCTTCTACTGAAATCTACAGTTTTGAGCGAATTAATGGAATCATTGTCAATTATTATGGTAAAACCATTAATCGATTGAAAATAATATTTTTACATAATTATACACCGATCATAATGCAAATCAATAGGAAATATCTCCCTTTATGGCTTCATTAACCGCTTTCACTTGTTTTGGCATTAACAGGAAATTTAGAAATATTTCCTGGATAAGAAGATAGCTTTTTTAGATTGGCCCGGGAATACACCAGATATGAACCCTATTGAGAGTTTAAGGGCCATTTGCAAAGCTAGAGTATGCAACATCGACTGCTCTACAAGAACAAAGATGGCAAAAACGCTCTTTTAGGTTTGATTTCGGATGAGAGGTTCTCTGGAAATTGTCAAAATCTTGCAGGGTCCATGCCAAAACGAGTAAAAACATTTATTGAAGCCGTAAGAGGAGATATTTCCTATTAATTTGCATAATGGTTGTTGCATAATTTTGTAAGAATATTATTTTATAAATGGTTTTACCATAATTATTGACAATGATTCCATTAATTCGCACAATACTGTATATAATATTTCACAATTAATTCATTTAAAATAATAAATAATTAAGATACTTTTAGTATTGCCCTGGGGTAAGACCACCATAGAGAATTGAAACGTTGCTTGAAATGGCTTTAGCCGTGTTTGGTGATTATATCTGAATAGCCAGGTACTTCCCCACCTACCTCTCCCCCATCTCCTTCCCCTCCCTACTACCTTCAGCCTCACAACATACCCTAATTGGGGTTGCCGTAGTCTCACTGGCTCCTGACGGGAGCAGTTGCGACTGTTGTGCGCTATTGAAAAATTAAACAAATCTATTATTTTACACCATTTTATTTATTTTCACTGTCGATCGGTTTGTGTGAATTCTTTCGGTAGGAGGAAAGTTTTGCTAGAAACATCTTCTTCTTCCTTGCACTGTCTGTCACTTGCACTCAATTAATGCCTAGGTAGGCTGTTGAGGTCGGCTTTTCTCGTGCTCAGGCTAAATCGTCTTTGGTTCTGGGTATCGCTTTCAACCAGACCTGTAATATTTATTCTGTTTATCTGTAATATTTTGGAGCATTGAGTCATCCAGGAGTTCCTTGGTCTTCCTCTGGATAACTGTCGATGAAGCTCAATAGACATTGCCTGCTTCGCTGTGTGGTCTGGTGGTCTCCGACTTATGTACCCATACCATCTCAGTTGTGATTCCTATTCTCTGCTAACAAACAAATAACGTGGGAAATAGTGCAAGGAGTTTGTTTCTTTTAATCTAATTATTGAAAGCCACAAAGTTACGAGCAACAAAGCTTTTTACCAACATTTAATAAACAATGCAATTTCAATTGCATCTGAATTGTGGTTCGTCCCCAGAGAAGTTTTTCCCGTGGTACTGAAATATATGCATCAAAGTGAAATATATTCTTTTGCGCAACCGCATTATATATTTCCACTCGCAAAGGATTTTAAAAAAAAAATACCGGAAGAAATCAGAAGCATTCAAACAATGAAATAAAAATATTCTGAACTCTTTCAAGACATATTTAAAGATATTTTTATGGTCAGGTTGTTTCTATTCAAGTTCTATTGTTACTTCAGTTCTGTTAAACAACTGGCCCATAATGATGTAATTATAAAATTTGAATAGAACTTTATGGGACTTGAAAAATAACTTTGGAATTTGATGAATTGTTATAATTCTATAAAAAAGCTGACCCTAAAAAAACATCCGTTTCAAATATTTCCACTTGAATTAATCATACAAATAATCATTAAAATATTTCATTATTTATCTTTCAAGACATGATTTATAGGAATATTCCACTTCATTTCAACAATTACTACACGAAACAACTATCTACGTGCACAAATTATGTTATCAGGTTCTTAATTTGGACAAACTAAGTAATGCGTGCGTACTTAGATCGAAACGAAACATCGCAAATATCAATCCATGATATACAAATTTAAAAGTACATTTAGTGAATAAATAATCATCTATTACAGCATGTCGTGTTGAAACCGGCGATTAGAAAAGCAATTGCAAGACATAGACAATCACACAAATTTTTCGTATACACAAAAGATACAGAATCGCTCTTCATATTAGGCAATATTGTTGTTCAACAAACTTAGAATTTAATAAAATCAAATGTATTATAAATAAATATAAGCGTAATTTTTGTTATATAAGTAATACATATTGCCTAAAAAGCCACTGTTGATGACAAGAACCGATGAAAATATATTGGAGCTAAAGAAAAGCCTAAAAAATATTGCCTTTTAAACATTGAAAACGTGAATGCAAATCGTTGTAAAATAATAATAAATACTGCCACGATGCAAGACGAATTATTGTCTTCTTATTATCAAGTCGTAAAAGCCACCGACTATTATTCAAGGTCAGTTTTACGCAAAGTTTTTTAAGTGCAAGAAAAAACCAAATTACTTAGACTTTTTCAGCAGCGATTATTCATTCAACAAGGTGTATATTAGATTCAATTTCATACAATAATCATTTATTATTTAATTCCTCTTTAGGGGCAAAGTAATCAATCATTCTAAACGGTGAGCTAAGCTCTAGGAATACTTTAACATTGATTTTTTTATCTCTCAAATATGGCGATGAAACAATTATTGGCGTACGACTTTATAATTTATTGAGGGTGACTGAAAAGTGGGTACGTACCTAGTAATTTCAGAGGCAACGCTTTCGGGCTTGCATATTAATATTTTGATGAAAATAACAATTTGTATTCAGTCCTACAACCACTTGAGACATTAATTTATCTGTTGTTTGTCGAAAAGGCATTTGTAAGGTCCTGAGGCATTCAAATTGCTTTTTTGGAATTGAACCAGGTCATTTAACCTTAGAAAGGTAGTCTAAGTCTTTGCGACGTAAGCGAGACACAAGTTATGCTGTCTTTTTTTTTGCAACATAGCGCGCTGTCTATATCAGTTAGCTCAATTGCCGAAAGAAAGAAAAAAAAGCAGAGTGTGTAATTCACGCGCGGTAGAAATGAGACTAGAAAATCGCTAGATGTCGATTGCTTTTGCTTGTTTTTTAAAGTGGTTTGAAGATTGAATATTGATTTCACAAAATATATAAATATTTTTTTTGATTTCGTAGGATTCGAACCCTCTGTCTCTCTGGCCGCTGAGACTTGTCAGGCACCTTGCCCACTACGCTATGGAATGAACGCGCCGAGGTGCAAATTTGCCGCATTATATTAGAATCGAGTATTTGTGTAGAACAGAGGTAAATGGAATTCTTAGAGGAGGCCTTCACCTTTGCCTGAGAGAGGGGTTCTTGCTTACGAATAATTTAAAATATTTATTACATTTTTCAACAAGATTATATATAGCATTAATTATACTTTTTATAACTCTGTAACATATCTATTTGCAAGGTTTATTATAGTAATTATTATTATTTGAGTAGAACTAAGTTGTGACGCATTTCCGTTTCACCTGAATTTCAAGTCACGTTTCACTTCAAAATAAGATTGTAGGCGTGAAGTTTTGTAGTAGAAGAGTATCTGTCATTATTATTACATTTATTATAATTAAAAAATTCCACCTATGATTTTGTTTCACTCACCGCTGTTCATGAAATTATTTTGTAATTTATAACGCGTAGGAATTGAACGACCTGCCCAACAGTTACGCCATTAAAAAATATTTATGTATATTCAATTACATGAGTAATTTGAAGACATTAGACATTTGCCTCTCTCGCATGCCTGCGACAGGCCACGGGGATAAATTACACGGTTATTTAAATAACACGTCCAAATCGGCGCAAAACCGGTCGGCTGTCATTACGGACTAGTTATTTAATATGCGAGTATCGGCGCAGTATCCTGAAAGTACGGTAAACGTAGTCATTCCCGCTGTGTAAACTTTATAATACAAGGTCGAATCGTGGAACTGATGTACACTGAATTCTCTAAGTGTCGATAAGGTGGGCAAGATGTTATGTACGAATCGTGTTCTAAACATGAAGCGGGGAGTGATTTACTTCCTTTTCGGAACAAGTTTTGCTTGGCGAAAAGGTCAATGCTTAAAATTTCCAATTTTTGATTTTTTTTTTAAGTTGTGTTTTTATTCAAAAAATTTTTTATTAACCTAAACAAGTTCATGAAGAAATCATGGAAGCCATTTTTTTGAAAGCCGACATTCATGAAAAAATCATGGAAGCCATTTTCTTGAAAGCCGACATTCATGAAAAAAACCATGGAAGCCACCCAAAAGCAAAGTTGCTGAAAGTCGAAACCTTGAAAGCCTAAACCTAAATATCTATAATATAAATTAGGATGTTTGTTGGTTTGTTTGTTTGTTTTTTTTTATATAAATATACAGTTTTATCCCTAGTAAGGTAGGTCACTTTTTCGAAAAACCACCGCATTTACCATTCAGGCAGAATTTTGATATCATGGGTCTTGAATGGATATGAACATGGGTCTTGGAGAGACTCTTGGATTCAGAGACAGGGTCTTGGAGGGAGATAACACAGGGGCTGAGGTAAATCATTCCACAGCTGAGCTGTTGAACTCAAGAACGAGTCGTAGAAGCGACCCTTTCTCACGTGACAATGACAACGGTGAACATGTGTTAGACGCGCGTTTGGCGGTTTTGATGCCGGAAGGATCAATGACGCTAGTTCCGCGGAGCGTCTTCCATTGCAATACCGGTAGAATAAGAACAGTATACCTGCCTGATGCCTGCGCTCTATAGATTGCAATCCGTTTGTTAAGATGGTCGAATCTATCAAAAGGGCCGCCCGTTTCTACAGCAAGGGTTCTTAAAGTGAAAACTTCTTTAGCACCGTTGTGATTTGAAACTCGATGATATGAAAAAGCGACTGTAAAAAAAAAAAACAAATACATCTATAAGATTTGCCAGCGCAAAAATGAGGTAGAATAATCGGTCTCCTCTTTGTACGGTGCTTCGCCTCCCCACTCCTGTCTACTTTAGTTTTCTGATGGTTTCACTTAAGCCCCAAAATAGCTTGGGGCTTCAGGCCAGAGGTAGCTGCCAAATTAAAAGGCATCTAATTTAAAAAAAAGCTCATAGTAAGACCACACCGAGTGTAAGAAGTATTTCCTAATGACTTGAAAATTCCAACATACATCGATTTATTTGCAATTTGGGATGCGGGACTCGGTACCGCCGCCCCGGGAACCTTTATTGAATAACCAACACCTCTGCCATAGGTCACCCCAAGTGGTTCGCTACCTTTGGTGATTTAGAAGGGGTGCCCGGGTTCATGGGGTGAGGTTTGTCTAGGTCTTGGAGGTGGATGAACATGGCACACCGAACCCCGGATTCCTACCCACCCCTTAAACCCTTTTCCTTCCTAGAACTCTCCTCCCCACCCTTTCCTTAAAAAAAAACCTCCACACAGCATCCCCAAAGATGACATAGGCCCTGAGGAAAATTATTTTCCTCAAGGCATCATGTGTGGGGCTCATGTAAAAAAAAATACATTTTCATTTAGAAGTGTAAACAATTTCACTGACTAGTAATTTCAAATAGTAAACCCGTACGTTTTTGATGATTTCGTGTCAATTTTTCTTTGTCTATTATATTCTTGCTTGATAGAGAATATGTAATATTACAATAATAACGCTTTATCAATTTGGCATTGCTATTTGTTTTGTTTGTTGCTTTTCCCTCCGGCCAAAGTTTCCGCATTTGTATTTTGAATTATATCGATTTTACCTGGCAGTAGTTCAGAGATTGAACCATTAATCTTCGAGTTCTCACGCGAACACGCTACCCACTCTGCCAATAAAACAGTTAGTTGTATCGGAGGGTTATGGGTTGTAGGCGGACTCACTAATGGTAACATGACAGGACAGCGGGTAGGTTAAGAAAACCTGAAATTCTGTTAGTTTTAGAATTGAAGATAACGATTTTTGATGATTTTAAGGTCTTTGCCAAACAAATAATAAGCTATTATGAGAACATTCAGGTTAGGTCAGGTCAGATTAAGGCTCCGTTAAAATAATAATAATAAAAAAGTTTATTAACAATAGAGTTCCTATAATATTACACATTTTTTTTTTTTTAACATTGATTCTGATGAAAAAAAGTCACGCTCAGCTATAATTCAGAATGGAATGTAGCTGATTTTCGTAAAAGCGTTCAAAATAAAAATTACTGAAGAAGGTTTTAAAATATGTAAATACTATGTTAGAAGGACGGTGCTAATAATGCAAAAAAACTGTCATAATTAATAGCGGTAAGCGACTTAAAACACGACGTAATTAAAAATAATTCATCCAACTCAATTCAATTCAATGGTGGTAGATGAAAATCTACCTCATCTACTTTGGTTACCAATTATAAATCAACTGTGACTGTACGACATTTCTTAATATCATTGCCATGAGTGATTTTTTTTGTTGTTATTGTTTTGTGTAATTTTGAATTGTTAATGCCACATCCTGTCTTATTTGATTAACACGATGTACACGTTTATGACATCTTCAAGTATACAAGAAAAAGCTCCATAAAATGAATGTTTTTTTAAGTCGCCGTGGGCAATTTTTCGATTTACATAATTTTCTAATAAATTTGATTACTTTTATTTTTTACATGTTGTCCAAATAGAGTTTAAGTCACAAAGAGAAAATTCACAAGTGGTTTGATCTATCGATTTTTCGAATACGAATAAATAAAAAATAAAGAAAAAATCTTTTTGCTAGATAAGTAGATAGTAGACGTCTTAGATAGTAGACGTTTTAGGTAAGTAGCATTTAAAGCGTGTTAAATAACAAAACCTCATAAATATTTCTTCACTTAATAGTGGATTGGATGGATGGCTTCATCCAATCCACTATTAAGGAAACTGGTGTGGGCTCAAAGCCGTGGTTCAGTCGACAATGCTTTGAAGCAGTGCGACGAAAAAACGCGGCTTACCGAGCCTACAACACATCTCGGACGTCCGAAAACAGAATATTATACAACCAAATTGCAAAGGAAAGTAAGAGAATCATCAATAGGTCGAAATTCGAGCACGACCTGCAGGTCAGCAGAAAGCTGGCTGCCTGCCCGCATGGTAGCAGAGCGTTCTGGTCGCTTGCGGGCTCTATAGGTCGCAATTTCTGCAAACCCAGTCTGCCACCTCTTACCAGACCTGACGGCTCTCTAGCAAATACCGCCGCCGAAAAGGCTAACTTATTAGGCAAAATGTTCGCGGAAAACTCGACCCTCGACGACCAAGGTGCTATCCCGCCGTCGGTTCCTCACTGCGGTTTTCGTATGAAAAAGCTGAGGATTCGGCATCGGGATGTACTCCAAGTCTTACGAGGGCTTGATGTTAATAAAGCTAGTGGGCCTGACGGAATACCTGCCCTGGTATTGAAGAGGTGCGCTGCAGAAATAGCTCCAATTTTGACGAAGCTTTTCAAAATGTCCCTGAAGTCTGGGTCTGTGCCCTCTGGTTGGAAAAAAGCGATCATTCACCCTATTCCAAAGAAAGGTGACCGCTCTAACCCGGCCAACTACCGCCCCATAGCGATCACATCTGTTCTGTCAAAAGTGATGGAACGTGTGGTCAACGACAAACTACTCACATACCTCGAGAAGAACAAAATTATTAACGACCGTCAATACAGATTCCGGCGGAACCGCTCGTGCGGTGATCTTCTCGCGTATGTGACACATGTTTGGGGGCGGTGCCTGGAACGCTTTGGTGAGACCCAAACCGTTGCACTGGATATTTCCAAGGCCTTTGACCGGGTTTGGCACCGAGGGCTTGTCAACAAACTGCCTTCTTACGGACTTCCCGCTTCCTTGTGTACGTGGATTGCCGACTTTTTGAGGGAGAGGTCGATTCAGGCGGTTGCTGATGGTTTCACCTCTTCCTCGCATTCGATAAATGCTGGCGTCCCACAGGGATCGGTTCTGTCTCCGACTTTGTTTCTGTTGCACATCAATGACCTCTTGACATGTGCACCGATTCATTGTTACGCGGATGACAGTACAGTCCATGATAGCTTTTTGTTTGACAAGCCTCCAAAGGGCTCACAAATCCCAATGGCTCGGAGGGCTTTGAAACAAAGAATGGACGGTTACCTGGAGAGTGTTTTCTCTTGGGGTAAGAATAACCTCGTCAAATTTAATGTTTCAAAGACCCAATCATGTCTGATTACGTCTAAAAGGGATCGGAATGATAATCTAGTCTCCTTCAACGGAAGCAATCTCCCGAACAGGCCTTCCATTGATATGCTTGGTGTAACTCTACGTGACCAGCTCAGGTACGGGGGCTCCATCGAGGCCAGAGTTAAGTTAGCCTCTCAGAAACTGGGCGTACTGTACAGGGCCCGCAGATATTTTAATAGTACACAACTGCTAACCCTGTACAAATCGCAAGTGCGCCCCACGGTTGAATTTGGCAGCCACCTCTGGTCTGGAGTCCCAAAATACCTGAAAAAAACCCTCGACTCTGTGCAGAAACGGGCGGTCCGTTTGATAGATTCTCCTAACTTAACAAATGGACTGCAATCTTTAGAGCACAGGCGTCAGGTGGGAATGCTGTCCTTGTTCTACCGGTATTACAATGGAAGATGCTCCGAGGAACTAGCGTCACTGATCCCCTCGGCACCGGTGCATAGTCGGGAAACACGCCAAACACGCGCTCAACATTTGTACACGGTTGACATTAGTCACATGAGAACGGGTCGTTTCTACGACTCGTTCTTGAGTTCAACAGCCCGGCTGTGGAACGATTTGCCGGCTTCTGTGTTTCCTCCCTCCTACAATATGGGTCTCTTCAAGACCCATGTTCACTCCTTCCTCTCCTCAACAGCACCCTCCACACAGCATCTTCAAAGATGACATAGGCCCTGAGGGAAATTATTTCCCTCAGGGCCTCCTGTGTGGAGTTAATATAAAAAAAAAATATATAAAATTTCTGCCTTAATATAATGGTTTATCTAGTCAAATGTTAGAAGTAAGATTGAAGAAATATATTATAAATTTGTACAGTGCCCTTAAGGTGTTTTTTTTTTTTACAAAAAGGGCCCAATAAAAATTATCCTAATATTTTTATTATTATATTAAAAAATGTAATAATTTTCAGAGCAGACCTTGCAACTTTTTTTATATTGAGGGAATTTCAAATAATTTCTTTTTCCAATTGGCATCTGAATAGAGATTATCTTGAAAAATAACGTATGTTTCTTTAAGAGCTTAAAGACTTATGACCCGTTCGCATGGGTAGAGTATTTTAGTCGAGTGGAGAGTATAGTAGAAACTAAAAGCGTCCGAGCACCATAATTTTAGTAGAGTGGGTTAGTCAGCTCTTTAGTCGATTCAATCCATTTCGTCCTAATTTTTCGGCCCCTCCACGCGTCCCTGCGCACTAAAATGCGCAAACCCGCCGTTTTAGCAGAGTTTGTAGACGCGCGGAAATGTCGTCGCATTGGAGCGAAGATTCCTGTAAAATTTTGTATTAATGCAGCTATTAATCTCTTTTCGTATCTACAGTTTATTTATTTTCATTTTACTAATTTATTCTTCCACCTCTTCCAAAATTTCACCTCTTCTAAGCATTACAAAATGCTTAATTAGCGTATTTACTTTGCTTTGTAACAGCCCGTCAACCGCCGCCATCTTGCAACGGGCGGCGGGGACAGATGTACTCTACTTGAAAGTAATGCGAACGATTTTCGGCGAGTCAAGTGGCGCGTTACTCGCCACTCGACTAAACTACTGGCTTAGTCTGAACAAGCCTTTAGAGTGTCTAGGAAAGTATATTATGTGTCGGTACAAAATCGGAATACTCGTCTTAAGTTAGATTAGCTGAGGTCAGGTTAAGTGAGAATATACCAAGTATCTATTAAAATGAAGGAACTTCCGGGGTATGTAATAACAGAATATAATATTGATAACCGTAACGCTTAATACTGGTAACTTCGTGGTGCTATATATCCATCTGTTCCCAGACACCAGCTAGACGCTAGGCGCGGAGCAACACCCATTTCGTGCTACCAGATTTTTTTATCAGACAAAGGTCAAATGCTTCTTGCACTCGGCGGATATCGAATTCTTGCTCCGTGACCTCAGGGCAAATGCTCTTCCTCTTTGGAACCAGACCCGTTTTAATGGAAATATATTGTAAAAAATGTATTAAGACATAAAAAAACAATTTGTTTTAATCGCTTTTATTGTTGAGGAAAAGCCGATATGTTTCGTGATCAATACCCAACGTTTTTAAGTAAACTGAGTTTGAGTAAGCTCTGAAGAGGTGAGCATTGTTCACGAAATGGATACATCCAGGATACATCCAGCAACATACACAATGAAAGTGGTAAAAACTATGTAAGTGCTTTTTTAAATGTATACATTTTTTTAAATATTGCCACAAAATAAGTTTCAGTGTTTGAAGAAGTGTTTAAATATTTATTAGGTGCAAGAGTAGGTAGGTCGTTGGCATTTTTTAATGTGAAAAATTATATTGTAGCGATGACATTAATATTTTCAAATTTCTAAGTGACAAAATCGCTAGATCATCACGCCTTTTCACCCCAAGACTAAAATATAAATTCGTTGGAACACCAAACAACTACTTGCTTCATTCACATTATTATCTTTTCTGTTATATTTATTACAGATTATAAACTTTTGGCACCATCCGACTATATGACGGCCTCCGCGGTTGGGAGGTTGACCAGTGACAAACCGAAGATTGCGGGTTCAATCCCGGCTTGCGCATGTACATTTTATATGATTAATTTGTGTTGATTCATAATTTATTTATTAAAAATAATATGGAGTTTTTGGCGGCATGTTTCAGAGTTCCAGTAACGCCCCGATGAAAGATAACTTTACTTAAAACGGAATTATCTATGTTTGATGATCAGAATTGAATAGCCGATTTCGTCCCCACCTTTTTCATCCCCATCTCCTTCCTCTCTCCATTACATATACCCCAATTGTGGATAGCATTTGGCGATGGCAATGGCTCCGGAGGGTTGAGAGTAGTTGGAATTCTTGTGCTGTATTCACAAATTCATAAATTTTATTTTACTTAATTCCATCGATAGTGCCATCTACTTCTGAGACATTTCAGACTAATTTTTCATTCTGTCTCTCCATTGTACTTTTTATTTCGCATGCGCTGACAGATCAACACATTTCTACAAAAAATATCGAATACAAACAATCTAGGATCTACGATTTTTTGTGCTGGCAATGTTTATTGAATTGCCACACTGCAGCGCATGAGCATCGAACCGCGCATTTCCAATGACGAGGTGGTTTAAAGATCAAACGTAATTTTGTTGAGTGTCGTCTGCAATACTTCATAGTTCCTAATATTAATTTAACTTCCGTGTTTCAAGTCTTGTCTGATAATAATTTCGCGTTTGGAATCCATGTGATTAATAAAGTTAATGTGTTAAACCTTAAAATCTCTCAAATTTTTAAATCATCATATAATTTCATCCCGCCTTAGTAATGTAGTAGTTTGGTGTCAAGTTAGTGTCGAAGAATCAGGCTCCTCAACACAGGCTAGCTCTAGTGAGGTTTAAATTGAAATGTAAACAATAATACCATTTGAAGAATCAATAAACAATACCATACAATGTGGAACAATGCGTGAGTGGTTCTCCAGGTAAAATATCTAGTTTTATTTGCCATCCACATTTCCTGCATTTTTTCATTCGTTCCTTCTGCAGATTACAATATGAGGAAGAGCAAGGTGAAGTTCCTACCCACCAGATTATTCTCTGCCACACTCGTGCAACTTCTAATACACCTACCTTTGTTCTGACTAAAATGTTTCCAGTCTTACCGGTAGATACTAAATTTCAATACGATAATGGCTGGGACGTGTTTAAATGGCCTCGTAAATCTGTATTGACAAGTGGTCAAAAACGTGCTTGAAAACCTGAATTTAAAACAAACCCACATAATACAAAAGTTCTAAGAAAGCTTTTGATCACATTAATCAATGAATGATTCGGTAAAGCCCTTTTTATAATAATTGTGGCCTTACTAAAGATGTTGGATAGAGTCCCTTAAAATGCTTTGTCATATTTTACCTGCTGTGATAATTCATTATACACACATCATAAAGTGTGAATTATGTCTACTTATCGATTTTCAAAGTCAATATTTTATATAAGATGGAATCAGACTTTAGTGGGAGCTTAAATTATGATTTATTGTTTATTTATTGTAGCACGTAATGAAAATTGGCTCTTCACGACCAGCGAAAGTATAATATTATTTATTTTACTAAAAAGTAATTGATTCTATAATATTTGGACAGTCAAAAAATGTGGTTAGAAAATAGAAATTTAAAAAATAAATTTGATGTAGTTTTAAACTTATTTCAACACTTTGCTGTTTGTAATGATGGCGTGTATTATTACTTCATTCTCATACTTTTCTATTATTTCGATTCAATGTTTCTTTTGTGCCAATACTTCCTGGGGCGTCCCTAATTTTCCGCTTATGTATGTTGTTATAATAAATATATTCTTCGAGCGTAGCAAAGTCCTGGTTAACTCTATTAAGGGGGCCCTGAGGAAAATAATTTCCCTAGAGACCATATCATCTTTGGGATGTTGTGTGAGGTGTCTTTTTGACGTGAGGAAGGAATAAATATGGGTCTTGAAGTGACATGTATTGTTGGAGGGAGGAAACACAGAGGCCGCCAAATCTTTCCACGTTGAACTTAAAAATGAATCGAAAAAACGACACATTCTCAAGTCACAAATGTTAACTGTTTACAAATGTTGGACGCACATTTTGCGTGTTTCCGTATGCACCAATGCCGAAGGGATCGCTATTTCCTCGGAGCATATTCCATTGAAATAATGATAGAACAAAGTCAGCTTCCCACCTGACGCCAGTGCTCTAAAGATACGTTTTATAAGCCGTAAGTCTATAAGTTTGTGAATATTTTATTTTAAGCAGTAACTATTGTGTTCTATCAGTAGGAAGTTGTTAGGTCTCCTTAAGACTTTAGTTTTTATTAACGTGCATACCTGCATTAATTTATTTTGATGTGTGCATTACATGTAATGACCAAATACAATTTCAGTGTCTTTGGTCTTCTGTCCATAGATAACGATGCACGAGGGACGTCAGCCTTCTGAACGCAAAACAAACTGAGTACAATTTATTACCTAGAACAAGACACTGGATTGGTTCATGCAAGACATAGTTCTGGTCAATTAAGGATATACGGACGATGGAAGAAGTATTAGAGACCAGTTAAAAATAAATTTAAAAAAACTATATTCTATTAAATTAAATTAACAGACTGGCCAAATAATACGGGTGATAAGGAATTACCGTATATAGCTGTTAGAATACTGTGAATGCATTACCAACACAAGTCACACTATTGTATTATTTTCCGAAAGTAAATTTTTTAATTAGTTATGGAAAAAAAAACTCACTTTTCCATGGGCCCCTAGCATCTGTGTTTTAGAACTGAAGCACTCATTTCTGCGAGAAAACCTCTGCAAACAATGTATTTAAGTAGGTAGGTACTCACCTGAAACAAAATGAGAAAATATATCCATATTAATACTAAGGCATACAAAATTTATGGCGAAAAAATTATGCATTGCTCTAACCCAATTCAAAGGGGATATCATTCGACATGAAAATAAATACTATTTTTATTCATTTGGTGTAAACGTTAACCATTGAATTGTTATTAGGGGTATTTTAATAACAAAATTTAATTTAATTCAATGTAAACAAATGCATACAAAGTTCATGAGAGGTAATTTGGTGTCCAAAGAAAAGAGTCCAACATATTTTACATAGAAAAAAGAGCAATAGTATAAAAATATAAGAGTAAAAGCAAGGTCTTTGGTTTGTCGCTTGTACGCTGAAAATTAAGTTAAAAGTTTTTAAAGCAAGCAAACTTAAAACTGATAAAACTATTATTATTTCCAATAAAATTTTGATTTGAACCTGAGAAATGTTCTCCTTGTGTTTCACGGTGGTATCAAACATCAATCACCCTTTTCCTAAAAAACCTTCGGCTAAATTTATAACAAATTATTTATGCGTCGTTTAAATATAATTTGAAAAAGTTGACAAAAGGGATGGCAATAGAAACAAAAGTTTGTGCTTACGAGTCTTGTTTATTATCTATAATGAATTTCAAACTGGACTTAACGTCCGTTCTAAAGATGCTCTGTGTTAATCTGCCAAGCCAGCTGCCGCACCACCCAGTTCGGTGTTCATTAAGTAAAATAAACCGGAGATCTTCGTAATTGTTCAGGGTAAGACCCGAAAAGCCGACAGTACTGACCTCTATTGAGACATCTTAAAAATACATATAACTACACAATCTAAAGACATCTGTCAAGAGACATTGAAACTGCATACATATTTTCAAGCAATACACCCATCTGATAAACAACCAATAATGCTATCGGTTGGTCATCAGCATTGTAAAATTTAAAACACATTTATTAGTAAGGAAGAAGCAGTTTATGTTTTTTTTATTTTTCTTTAAGTGTGTTTAACAATGTTTCTGAACCATTTTGTGTCTATTTCTACTTTTCGAATATTTATGAAAGACAAAAAATCTGACCCATTGATTGGAATATCCATTTCTTTTACCTGATAAAATTAGACTAATTATTAAGCCGTGGCATTCCGAATTTCCACCACTTTTTCACGTATTTCTCTTTTCTAGAAAAATAAATCTTATATTTAAAGATAATATTTGTACATAACTTGATAGAAAAAAATCTAAAGGTATAAAAATATTAATAGTTTCTTTAAAAGCTATTTAAGACAAATCCCACGAGATTTTGCACTACCTTAAGCGAGTCATGTTTTATTAAATATTTTCACAAATCTCGCTTAAATATTATCGTTTTTATATAATCTCGCTTATTCCAACGTAGTATTTACCTATCTCCCCTTCTTCTTCTTTTTGGGCGCTACTAGCGAGCCTTAAGGCTTGCATACATGCATACACGTAATGTAAATGCAGACCCTCGGCATAGAAATTAGGCAGAAAAAAGTATTGATAGAATTGAAGAAATCGCGCAAAAAACTTCTTTCGTAGTTCTTCGTCCAAGGTTGTGCTGCTTTCTCTACAATGAACCAGTCTCAGGGAATGATACAACTCAACTTCACTACGCAACGGCATCCCGGTTCAAGTTCCTAGCCAAAAACCAAATGGCTCTAGGATACGCAGAACTCAGCAGTAATTAATATGCAGCAGGACATTAATGACTATTTATTTTTCGCCAGAGTTATTTTTAGTAGCGTACTAGGTAATAAATTAATTATATTAAATGAGGTAGGAAATCATCTGGACAATCAAATACAGGAAACACTCGTAATGAAGTTCGATCGGACATTCATTTTGTATCAAACTTGATTGGTATTGTGTTAGGAAAAGACTAATAATAATTGTGTGTGCTTTTTTTCTGTAAATGCTAGATCTAAATTTTTGGATTTACATTATACATAAACATTTTTCGTGTCTGTTTTCTTTAATGTTTTTAATAAAATTTATGCAAAAAAATTATTTATATTTATGAATGAATCTGCTGTTGGGGGCCATCCATAAATTACTTCACACCTTAAGGGGGGGGGGGGGGGGAGAATTAGCCAGCAGAGGAATTGTACACAAGCCGCCGGCTGGAAGGGACCTAAACGCGATTCCGATTCAGCCACTGATCGGTCTCTTTGTTTTAGTTTCTATTTTATTATACATTTCTGTTACATGTTTTAGTAAAATTAATTCATATTAGTTAGTTTATCCGTTTTAACTGACTACATGCATTAAAAACTTTTTATACAATATTAAACCATACATATACAAGTACATGTACCATATACAAGTGGGTCACAACGTTTGGTGACTTCTTCTTCTTTCGTATGGTGGGGGGTCAGAGGGGGTTATCTAGGTCTGCGAGCCAGCCTAGGGCCTCAGGCGTTGTCCTGTGGACCTCATCAATCCCGCCGGGGAATGAATGGAGCGGGCATTCGATGACCACATGTTCGGTGGTCTGCACCTCACCGCATTCAAACATCTCCGACCCTTTAAGGCCCCATCCATACATCAAATGAGCACAACGGCTATGGGAGCACCTTATCCAGTTGATGGCGGACCAGAGTTTGAGAGGCAATGAGAACCCAGGCTGTCTCTCAGTGGGGTCTTGTATGAGATGGGCATTTTTCACCTTGGCCGATAGCCACTCAAGTTTCCACCTATCTTCTAGTGAGAGGTGATCGGAGGTGTCTTTCTCCTTCTGTCCAGAAGGGACTTAGCACCCGGGTTCATTAAGTGAGGTTTGTCTAGGTCTTGGCGGCGAACGCTTTTGCCCACTCACATCGTGGCGGGCTAGATCGGGGGAGACAGTTTGACTGAGACCTGACCTAGACCTCTCCAGCCGGACTTTTTTGACCTTACATCGCAGTGGGAGGGATGCATTTAAAAGTCAGTCCGTTACGAGTGTAAACGTTAACCCCCAGATTCCTACTCATCCCTCACACCTTCTTCCTTCCCAGAACTTCCTCTCTTTCATTTCCGTAAAAAAACCTTACACACTGCATCCCAAGGATGACATTCCAGGTTTACGAATAACCCAACATTGTTTGAAAATCTCCTACTACCACCACGCTAAGCGGAAAATGTTGCTTGAACACGCGACGCCCGGGTGGGACCCAAACGCGATGCTCACTCAGCTACTGACCAGTTCTGTTCTTATAATCTATGTAAAAGCCTGCTGATCGTTAATCAAATAAAATAAAATATTATAAAAAGGGAGATTTATTTTTCTGACAAGGCTTACGGAGTTCCAGACAGCGAGGAATGTACCTTCCGTGTTCCTTGAATCTGGTACCCGCTCTAATGGCAAAACTTGTTTCCTTTCCCAGATAAATCTCATCTATCCATCAATCCTTCAGTTGAATTTCCTTACTTGGAATGATAAAACTACCGATTTGACCTTAGCTGAGTTGTCAAGGGTAAGTTTTTCAATACAACAATTTAATAATATTTCCATAATTCTTTTTCCTTTTAAATTTAGTTAAGGGTTTTTATCAATAAAAAAAGATTATATTTACTCGGGATATGATATACTTTATATTACAAAAGGCACTATTAGTAAAGATGTCGCATTACTGCTGATGGCTTATAAGCTTCTAAACGGTTTTATATCGGTACCAGATATTCTGGCTGAAATAGGATTCTATGTCCCGGATAATTTCACGCGAGGTCGCCATCACAGGCTTTTGATTCTTCCCAGGTGCAGAAATAACTTACCAATGGTGATGTCCCTGGGAAGACTTACTAGGTTAATTAACTGCCTTGCAGGAAATGTCGATATTTTCCACATTTCCTGCAATGATTTTAAGCGTGAAATAGCACTTATTAAATAAATGTTTTAACTGTAATGATTAAGTATCTTGTATAACCGTTTTTGCAATATATTGGTGTAATGCTGTTTTTGCTAATAAATAAATAAATAAATAAAACATTTTTTTAAAACCAAGACAGTCATGTGTTACGGTGTATTTTTTAATGTGAAAACAGCTACTCCCAAATATCTGAAGCCAGTGAGACTATGGAAACTCCAATTGGGATATGTTCTAGATGTGTTGGAGGCAGAGAGGAGGTAGGAAGTACTTGGCTATTCAAATATGGTCACCAAACACGACTAAAGCAATTATAAGCAACTTTTCAATTCTGAACGGTGGTCTTACACATGGGCGATACTGAGAGTATCTTGCACCCTGGTACGTGCCAATACACCATTATTTAATTTAAATTAATGTTTTTGTGAAATAACACAAATTAATCAAATAAAATTCATTTCCGTATACCGGGATTTGTATCCGTCCGAGTTGCTAGTCGAGAGCCTTACCTCTCGACCACGGAGGCTTTCATTGGCTTACTTGATTTTACACGATAGGATAACCCAGAAAAACAGCTTATCAATGTACAACGAATGGGAACGAAAATCACATTAGTGATCTAAAAATCAACAAGAAGTGCATCTTCTCGCTGGTGATAAATTATAATTATCAGCGATCTGACAGCCAGTGCCCCAGTAATGCAGTTTATGCACTTCTTAGTGCAGTTTTTTTTACTAGAAATACATCCTACCTGTTCAGAACTCACTCCCAGACTGACGTATGACAAGTTAACATGTTTTAAACGCAATTTCCGAGATAACGTGTACATTATTTTATATCGTAGACTAGCAGGATATGTTACACTCGTAAAATGGATGATTTACTGCCCTCTGATCGCGGAAATATTGTGATAGGTGTATTTATTGGCAGGTTCTAAAACCATTTTAGCACTAATGCCTAAAAATGCTACATAAATTACCTCCCTTAGGTAGCGCAAGTAGCGTAAGCGTAACGGGGGATGCTGAACAACTCGAGAATATATTTATTTTCCTAACAAAGTGCACAAAATTCCCAACTGCTCACAAAAATGTGATCAACATATACCGCGAAACAATTTTGTGAAGATGTGATTAAGCATCAATGAACATCATTATCGAAAAAGTGATAGCATTCTGCGTAATCTGGTTAATGATTGGCTTCTGGTCTTGGGGACAACTGAATGCGAAAATATGTTAAACAACAGCCATTAAATTTTCTTTTTTGTTGACATTCATATATACTGGTATTATATTGGTATTTCTTACCTTAATATTATTTTTATACAATTTACGTTTAAAAACTACAAAAAAAAATTTTCTTTGCATTTTCTTTTCTATACTTTCTTTTTTCTTTTTTAATCCATTATTTTTTTTCTTACCCATTTTTTGATTCTTACAAATTTCTTGAATTGGTTGAAGAGCATAAGTGCTAATAAAAAATTTAAAAAACCCTTTTTTATTTTTCTTTTGGAATGTTCTTGTTATTTCTCTACTCTATATTTTATTTTCTATTGATAAATATATAATTTACACTTAAAAGTAACTTCTTGTATCTACCATCAAAACCTTAATATTATTTATCAAGTGTTATATCTAAGTTTAAGGCAATATTATAGTCAACACACTATTTATATGTAAAATATCTGTTCATTTTGACTGTTCTAAAACGGGCAAATTGCCTAGTTGGACAGCCAAAGCTCATTATAACAATGTAATATGTAATGTTTCTCAAAATAAATAAATAAATAAATAAAATAAAATAAATAAAACATATATATTTATTTTCCTAACAAAGCGCACAAGATTCCCAACTGCTCACAAAAATGTGATCAACATAATTCGCGAAATAATTTAGCGAGGATGTGATTAAGCATCAGTGAACATATATAGTTAGACTTATCAAATAAATCAATTTTAGAATTGCTTCCCCTCTGCTTCACTGCGCCTCTTACGCTTCAACTTTTCTCCCTTCCCCCTCCTCCAATCAAACTAGATGTTCTCCCTCCCTCATCTATATTTAATAATTTACTGTAATTCTGCATTAATTTTAATGCGTGTTTATAAAGCCTTGAAGAAGATAAGGGCTGAATCGAAACCAGTTGGTGATTTACATATCATTGATTTTTTTAACATTAGCTCCACACATGAGGCCCAGAGGAAAATAATTCCCCTCAGGGACTTTGTCATCTTTGTGGAGCGTAATTTTAGAAAAGGAAGGAGAGTAAGTTCTGAGAAGAAAAAAGGTATGAGGAATGGGTAGAAGTCTGGGGTCAGAATGTCCAGGAGTAACAGACGTTTGAATTCAACCCTCCCACTGAAGTGCAAGGCGATGTTCCGAGGGTCCTGCTGGAGAAAACAACAAGTCTCCCTAAAGCAGCCTTTCTCGATCCGGCGGGCCGACGCATCCACCACCAAGATCTGGACAAACATTACCCCACGAACTCAAGCACGTCTGCTAAGTCACCAAACGTAGCGAACCGTTTGGGATGACCTGTGGCTGAGGTGTCGGTCATCCAATAAATGTTTGCAGCGGTATCCATATCCGCCTACCAAATTAAAACTATATTCTACTGAAATATTAGTACATCAAAAATGTTTGCTTTATTTATTTAACACACTTGTTTTGTCCCACCGGTCCACAACCATCTTTCCGGAAATCTGCTTCTCGTAAACATATATATTTTAATATCTTGTCTGCAGTGTGTACCATTTCCGCAGTAGTAAAACAAGTCAAGTAGCTTCGCCGACAACTAGTGGCAATTATTATTTAATTAGATAATTGATAAATTGAACAAGCGAATAAAAAATCCTACGAGAATTTTGCTTGACACAGAATCCTATATTTAATAACAGAAAATGAGACGGATTTTTTTTAACGTCTGGTAGATAAATCTTGGACACAATATATTTTTCAGTAAATCTATATTTGTCGGTAACTCGGAAAAGACTGTGTCTAGTGAGGCGGGTAAAAGTGTACTGTACATAATTGAAAATAAAACAAACACCCGGATGGCCGGCACCAAAACTGAACTGTAACATATCCGTACAAAAAAAATTTTTATTGCAACATGTAAGATTTTTTAATAAGGTTTTACAATTAATAATCGAAAGCGAAGGAAAAACATCTAAAAAACATTAATTTTTTTTATGTTAACCTCCACACAGGAGGCATTGCGGAAAATAATTCCCCTCAGGGCCTAAGTCATCTTTGGAGATGCTGTGTAGAGGGTTTTTTTAGGAAAGAAAGGAGAGGAAAAAGGTATTAGGGGTGGGTAGGAATCTTGGGGTCAGTGTGCCAAGGAGTGACGGACGTAAGAATCCATCCTTCCCACTATGGTGCAAGGCGATATTCCGAGAGAGTACGGCTGGAGAAATCAAAGGGACTCCCTCAACCATTCGCTCCCGATCCACTTGGGGTGACCTATGGCAGAGGTGTTGGTTATCCAATAAATAGTTACCGGGGCGGCGGTACCCATACCCGCCTCCCAAATTGAGAGGCGGGTATGGGTATATTTGCTTTGGTTAAATTACACGAATTATTTTTAATTAAAAATTTAATAGAATGCTGTATTTTATACATAATCTTTTTATATGAACGAGGCGGAATACGCCGGGTACGAGTACCGCCGCACCGGGAATCATTTACTGGATAATTAACACCCCTGTAATAGGTCATCTTAAGAGGTTCGCTACGTTTGGTGAATAAGGAGGGTTGCCCGGCTTCACAGGGTGAGGTTTATCTAGGTCTTGGCGGCGAATGCATTTGCCAATGTACTGCATGGCGGGGAAAGACTGGTTGAGGAAGAACTAATCTAGATCTCTCTAACCGGACTTACACCGCAGTGGGCGGGAGAATTCGTAAATCCGTCACTCCTCACACTGACCCCCAGATTTCAACTCACCCCTCTTACTCTTTTCCTTCCCCAAACTTCCTCTCTTTCCTTTCCCCTTAAAATACCCTTCACACAGTAAAAATGACAAAGGCCCTGACGGATTTTTTTTCATTAGGGCCTCCTGTGTGGATTTATTGTTAAAAAAAACCCGGGATTGTCTGTGCATTGTAGCGGGCGGTCGGGCCGTCAGGTGGACGGCGTGAATTAGATTTTAATACAAATCTACAGTTTTTTTTCGACATTAATGAAATTATGCAAACTTGACTTTCAAAATAAGAGGTAGGTCTCTGTCTTCATAAAATTTCGAAAAATACTGCGCGAAGCCCGGGCAACGCCTCCAAAACAAATTTTATTTAAATCATGCAGACGATGGTTTTTTTGCAACAACTTGCATACTTTTACCGTGAGAAAAAAATATGAAAAAAATTAAAATTTATTTCGATCACGTTCATTTGAACCAGATCAAGTATAAAATTTGTTTCTAATCAAGCCATTAATTATTATTGTAAGTAACGTTAATTATTAAACGAGTTTTTTGCTAATGCAATAACCTATTATCAAAATGCAGACACTCCTTCCTTAATAAAACCAAGCTCAAAAAGCGATCAATTCATCTATATATGGATGTGAACTTGTCAATTAATATTAAATGCCTAAGGAGATTACTGGGGCTTGTGATCATTATCAGAAGGCTAAATCTTTGCAGTTTCAATTTTCTATGTGTGCATATCCCGCCTTGTTATAAAGGCTAAACTCTGTTCTTTATAAAATATCTATTATAATGTTGGTATAAGGATTTATGTGGTCGGTTTTATATCCAGTTGTGGAGTGCATAACTAATGAAAAAATTTCAAAAAATAAGAATTTAATATTTTTTTCTGATGAACTATCGAAAGGCGTATGAGTTTTCCTTAGGGGTTGTCCATTAATCACATGATGTTTTTTAGCAACTTTTTAACCCCCTCCCCCCCCTGGTGATATGTGGTTAGGTTTTAGCCTACCCCCTCCCCCCATACCCAAAATCACCGGCCGCCTGTTTTGGTTTACACAAGAAAAAAATATCGCATAAAAAGACGTTTTATTTTATTTTGCGATGCTCAGACACAAATATTTGACTGTTTTAAAATCATTTTCTAAAGGATGTTCCACATTAAACAATAAAATTATAACCGAAAAAGAGTTAGTAAGTAGAAGATTTTGATCTTTAAAGCAGTTTTTACAGGCCTTTTTCTGTGCTTATAAAAATGTTTTTTTAAAGGACAACACGTGTTCTTCTCGTAGTACTTAATAAATAAGTCAGGTATGTCTCATACGTCAAACACGTCTGGTAATGTTATATTAGCATGAAAACAAGCTTATGGGACCGAGCGGTTAAAGAATCTGAAATATTTCTAAACGATCTTATTTTCAAACCAAAAACACATGATTTTGTATTACTTCAACTTCGAGTGCTTTACCTTAAGTAGTTTTCAATTTAAATAAACTTTTATTTTTCTATATATGCAGGTGAGCTCTGGCGTCATTAAATTTGTGTATAAAAATTTAAATGAAAATGTCTGAATTTCAAGTAGTTTAGCGGCAGGAAGGGAGGGCGCTAGGGGTGGAGGGGATCGGAGGAAGGGGGAGGGGGTTCGCGGGACGGGTGGAAGCGGAAGAGAAGAAGGTGGGGGAGACGCGTGAGTGGAATGGAACGGGGACGAATGAGAAAGGACACTCAGGTAGAAAAAATTTCTTTAATTTAAGTGGCATTGCAAAGTATGCCGGGAGCTCGCTAGTTAAGGGGGGGGGGGGTAAGGTTTAAAAATTCATTTTAAGTACATTTTAAGTTTTTTTAAGTACAACATGTAAGTAAATCGGAGCAAAGCTAACGAAGAAACAGCATTTTAAGCGACCGACCCTCTTGCTCTTATAATAAAAATTTTATAATAAAAAATTCACCGAAAAGTTTAGCAAAAATCGCATTTTTGACTTCAACATGCTGCAAAAAAGTTTAGTAAAGAAAATTGACTTTTGATTTTTAAACTTTCAGCCTCAAAAATCCTATCTAATCTCGTAATTTTTCACGAGTTTGCGCTAGTATGTTACGAAGAAATTAAATAGTAAACTAGTTAATAGTTCATGCATCCAAACTATACTTACTACCATAATTATATATGCATTTCCTTAATTGCTTTTTCCATAAACAATTTTTTTTTAAAACCCGTCAATTTCTGTGATTTACACGTTCGACACAATATTTGCAATGTATTTTAAATATTCGATTCGATTGGAAAAATATACGTTCTCGAAACTTCAATATCCCGTATCAAAACAACTGGATCATTAGAACATAAACGTGCTTTGTATGCAATTTTTTATACCTTATGCGATATTTATATCGAACAAATCGATGCAGTTATTATTCCGGTATTATTTTTTATTCCTGGCTTGGATCAACGTATCATAAATTGGTGTTTAGCAAGAGAGTCGCAAATGTTCCACTACGAAATATGACGGAATATTTGCATTGCTTTAAAGCACATAAGTTAGCATAAGTTATGGGCTTATGGTGCCCACAATCTACCAAAAAATGATGCTAGAACTTTTTTTATTATAAAGATGGTTATGACAAATATTTAAAACTGTCCATTTAAACTGAAATAATGCAGAAAATTTTGTTTTGATTTGTGAATTGAAAAGGAATGCATGGAGAATTTTATAATTAACTAGCTGGTTCCCGGCATGCGTTGCAATGCCGTATTCAAATAAATAAATTGTTTCTCTCTGCATGTCCCCTTCCCCTCCAGCGTTTTCCTTCCCCGCCTTCCCTTTCAGTACCAGTACATTCAGTTTTCAAACACTCACGTGCCACTTATTACAATTTTTTAAATTTAAATTTTTCATACATTACAAATATTCATTTTTGTATATTGTAAGAACAATCAAATATTACAAAAACAATCGACCAAATTTACATTTGTGCTCCTAAGCAGTGTGATCCTAAGCATTTTTCTCCAGCACTACACTTTGAACCGTCAAGTCGCTTTCTTTCGCTTGCTCTAAGTGTCCATATTTCCACACCGTACAGAAATGAGGATAAAAACAACACCCGGACGAATCTCATCTTAGTGGTGTTTATTACCCCTCACTATATATCTTTTGCGTTTTACTCATGGCGTCTTTTGTCATGCAAATTCTTCTTTTCACTTCTGTTTCACAACCTCCTTCGTCATTTATAGACGAACCTATGTATTATAATATTTCTATTTAACCTATGTATTATAAGTCGTTCACCTTTTCTAAGACAGTTCGAGCATTATTTGTTCTCACAATGGTGTTTGTCCTATCGATGACCATTAGTTTTATTTTGGTCTTATTGATCAGTGAACCTAGGTTACGGCTTTCTTCCACTATTTTATCAAGGTTCATTTCTTCTTCAGAAGAGATTCTGATAGAATCATTACATTACATAAGCATAAAATCGCAGTCACATTACTCGTATCTAGGTTCAAAATGCATTCAGCATCAATAACCTGTGACAGTTCACAATACTAACTTTGAAAACTTTTACACTTCCTTATATTCTTCTCTCGGCTTTCATCTTTATCTGGGTGCTGCAAATCTTTAGAGTTTTTTTTTTGATTTACAGACCAAAAAATCTGATTTAGTGCCACATTGCTCTATAGACTCCTAACCACACCTTAATTTATGCCTTACGACATGAATCATCATTTTTTTATCTCTCCTTAAAAGCCGACAGGAAAAGAGCATGCACCCATATGCGTGCAGGAATTAGTTAGAATGGGAGTTCCAAAACTTTAAGCCGACGCTACTGATTTTGAAAAACAACATAAGTATGAAAAATAAGACTCCGAACCAACCGGAGACCATGGCATCCCATTCACGGGAATGTTATGAGGCTGAGGAACAAAGAGAAAGAGAGAGGGAAGATGAAAAGACACCTGCCTAATCAGATCTTGTCACTAAACATGACATTAAAGCAACTGAGTATTTTAAACTACGAGGTCGATGATTGTTTGAGTATTTTCCACTTTTTCAGAACACCTCTCTTAAATCAGCGTTGCCGACCACACATTGGTAACCTTTGAATAAGCAGATCGGCTAACGAACCAGTCTCAACAAAAAATAACACAGCATGCCGAGAGCAAAAATCTATTAAGGCATTAAATCAGCAAATATAAATTATGTGTTTTTCAAAGAACAACGGAAAAGTTTTAATTAAATATTTGCAATCTTAAAATTAATTTAAAACTAGACGGTAACGGTGTGAATTATACCGTACAGCATGCAAGGATACACGGACCGAATGTATAATCTATGCAAACAATCACCACTAACACTTTAATTTCAATTACTTTTATTATTTAATTATTTTTCTCGTTTATTGTGAACGTTTACTCCTGGGTGATCTCAGTAAACATATATTGACGTTTAATTACGTAATTTAATCTGACAATCGTCTTATACTAAATGATTATAAGCACTTTTCAGTTCAGATTAAAATTTTGTGAACCTATTTGTATGATTCATCGTCCTCTCACGTGATTTAAAAAATTTCATTTCGTTTGATGAAAATGTTGTGATTTTATAGCAACTTTAATTGCAAACCTTTATTCTTAGTACATGCAGTCAATTATTACATTAAATCTGTGAGTCATTATTAAAATTGTGCTTTTAAATACTTTAGCACTCGAACTCACCTTTGGGCCTAAAATGTTGTTTAGCGCTCTAATCAGTAACGTCTGGATTGGTAAGACAGGCAATATATGAACAAGATACAACAGAGATAAAAAACATGAACAAGTGATTCGCTGCGTTTGGTGACTTAACAGAGGTGCCCGGGTTCATGGGTTGAGGTTTGTCTAGGTCTTACTGCGTGGCGGGCCGGATCGGGAGAGACCATTTAGCTTCTCCAGTTGATCTCTCCCGACCCATCTCAATACCTTTTTCCTTCCGAACTTCCTACACTTTTTTTAACCCTCCACACAGTCTTTTTAAATCCATCCACAAATATGACATAGGCTAAGAAGGAAATTATTTTCTTCAGGGTCTCCTTTGTGGTGCTTTTGTAAAAAAAATACTCATGCCTAATTAGATAGAATAAATCTGCCATAATGACACGAAGAACCGAGGAAGCGAGTTAGCGTCTGTGGTTGAATTTCAGAACCCGGCTTCGAGTGCATGTCTGACGTCACGCCATACGCGCCGCGCCATAAATAACATCCGTGTTCGTGAAATTTCAAACAAAGCTATTATTATAATTCGGTTTTGAATTCAAGAATTTGATAAAGATGTCGCCACTTCCGTTAGCAGGTTGCATCGGGACGTGCCCCTGGCAAGTATAAGTACTACGAATTTGTAAATTTGACTGTCACTGCCCCAAAAGTTGGAAACACGCGCACATCATTCTCATCCCAAAACCTGGGAAGGACCCCAAATTCTGTGAGAACCATCGTCCAATCAGCCTTCTGAATAAATCTGAAAAGCCGGAAATATTGACAATATATTTTTTGGATCCGATTTTTGTGTGACATTACTTTTAAGTGCGCTATGTATACACTGAATTAAACAAATAGTTTTATAAAAAAAAAATGCATAGTGGATATAAAAAAAGTGTATGTACTCGTGGAGGAGAAAGTGAATGATAACGATGCTATAGGCTAACAGAACTTCCAGCACCGCGTGGAAAAAATGGGTCGTTTGAATCAGTGAATTATTGCGGAAAGTTTAAATTATTGTTTACTTGTTTACGATCAAAATATTCAAAGCGCTTTTTTATAATGCCATTAAATCAGTAAAATGTAGAAAATCTAGACAAAAGACGTATTAATTAATGAATAGTTCAAGTCTAAAGTAAATTCAATTCACACTACACGTGATTATATTTCATGCTCGACGATGTCTGATAATGATACACTGCTTTCCAAACAATAAAATATTGGATGAAGGCGATAATAATTTAAAAGAAAAAGCTCCGGTCTTCGAAACAAAAAAAATTGCAATATTTGAGATTTTCTTGTTAAAAAAGTTTTATGTCTTTTGTTGTCCCTCTAAATTTATTTTTGAGATGTGGCTGGAATCGAACTCGCAAACCTTCAAATTTAAGTTCAAATGTGCACATTTGATTATAATGTCGCATTATGCAAATAGGTTTTTTTTTGAAAATATAAACTTTGGAGGTGACATTTTCTGTATCAAGTTACGAGTGGCTTATTTGCAAATAAACTACTTGTAACTTGATACAGAGAAGCACTTTTAAAAGATCGTCCTTTGTTAGCTTCGATATAATTTAATTTATCACAACTGTCTCACTTCATAAAATGTAACATTTTTGCATATACATAACTTGGTGAGCGTTACAAATACGTTATTTGGTCTTGAATTAAGAATATGGTTGGTTCCGACCGGATTATCGTTTATCCATTTTTTTTACATTTACTCCTACGTCATCTGTGTGGAGGGTATTTTTAAGAAAAGTAAGGAGGGGAATTTCTGGGACGGAAAATGTACGAGGGATGGGTAGACATCTGGGGGTCAATGCGTCCAGGACTGACAGTCGTATGAATACATTCTTTCCACTGCGGTGCAAGTTAATGGGTCGAGAGAGTCCGGTTGGAGAGGTAAAAAGTTTTCCCTCAACCAGACTCTCCCAATCCGGCCCGCCAAGCAGGAGGCGGGCAAACGCAGCTGCCGCTAAGATCTAGGCAAACCTCACTCCATGAATCTGGGCACTCCTGCTTAGTTATCAAACTTAGTGAACTCTTGGTTCCTATCTTTTCCTAACCATAGTCACTATCTGTTAACTATTTAAGTAATGGAACATTTTATTTTATATGTTTTGGGTTAGGTTTCAAACAATCACAGAGGAAAGTTCTTGTTATTTTCGGTGAACATAATTTCGTAGAACTCATTCGTTGGTTTTGCTGATAATTACCTGAAGTATCGCGGTGGAAACAATTTTATTGTGATTGTATTGTGTGCTCCTTTGCAGGGATGTTACAGTGCTAAGGGATTGGTCATCCTTTTTCCTTACCTTACCTTATTCTATCCTACACATACTATCACCCAATTTCGTCAAACATCACTTTGTTAAAATTGTTTAATTCGTGTGCAGTTTCGAATGCAACATAAAAAAATAACTCCCAAAAGTATTCTGTACAATCGATGACAAAACTCTTACGTACCTTAATTAATTGTGTGAAAGAAAAGTGGTCTATAGATTCATTGTATTTATGATAATGTTATGACATGACTCAATATGTTTCTTACGTATTAAAATATTTCGTATTGTTGAGCACATGTTCGAAAAGTGAATTTCATACAAACAACATTAACTAGAAACGTTTACTCTATGGATTTCCCAAGAGGTTAAAAACAAGCTTCGAGTGTGTTCAGAATTTACTCTCGTTGACTTCTGAATTCCTGGCTACCGGCTTGTCAATCAAACATTTCGTAATGGTGATTTGTGTGTCCAGAGATGTTTATTTTGGAATCCACTCAGCTTTGTTGGACTTGTGATAGACAGCTTAACAATGCGTAGTAAACGGACAATATACGCAAATCACAGGGAGGAAATCGTAAATAACAAGACGTCTAAAACATAATAATTAGTTTTAAATGGATTCGTTATTGAAGTAATTTAAATCTTAACAAAATATTTGTGTTGAGCGATGCCACACTGCTTCGGAGAACCTTCGATCATTTTAAATAAGCTTTCTGAAGAAACCAACACCTATATAATACCACCGCGCTCGTGGTACTGCACAAAACTACACATGCGTTGCACCACCGACACCGAAAGAAGTCACTGTTTTTTGAGTTCCGATTGATGAGTGTCTACACTTTGACGATAATTTTCAATTAATAATTCTTTCACATCGTCTATCTGTCTATCCACTAACTTAGGGTCGAGAGAGTCCGGTTGGAGAGGTAAAAAGTTTTCCCTCAACCAGACTCTCCCAATCCGGCCCGCCAAGCAGGAGGCGGGCAAACGCAGCTGCCGCTAAGATCTAGGCAAACCTCACTCCATGAATCTGGGCACTCCTGCTTAGTTATCAAACTTAGTGAACTCTTGGTTCCTATCTTTTCCTAACCATAGTCACTATCTGTTAACTATTTAAGTAATGGAACATTTTATTTTATATGTTTTGGGTTAGGTTTCAAACAATCACAGAGGAAAGTTCTTGTTATTTTCGGTGAACATAATTTCGTAGAACTCATTCGTTGGTTTTGCTGATAATTACCTGAAGTATCGCGGTGGAAACAATTTTATTGTGATTGTATTGTGTGCTCCTTTGCAGGGATGTTACAGTGCTAAGGGATTGGTCATCCTTTTTCCTTACCTTACCTTATTCTATCCTACACATACTATCACCCAATTTCGTCAAACATCACTTTGTTAAAATTGTTTAATTCGTGTGCAGTTTCGAATGCAACATAAAAAAATAACTCCCAAAAGTATTCTGTACAATCGATGACAAAACTCTTACGTACCTTAATTAATTGTGTGAAAGAAAAGTGGTCTATAGATTCATTGTATTTATGATAATGTTATGACATGACTCAATATGTTTCTTACGTATTAAAATATTTCGTATTGTTGAGCACATGTTCGAAAAGTGAATTTCATACAAACAACATTAACTAGAAACGTTTACTCTATGGATTTCCCAAGAGGTTAAAAACAAGCTTCGAGTGTGTTCAGAATTTACTCTCGTTGACTTCTGAATTCCTGGCTACCGGCTTGTCAATCAAACATTTCGTAATGGTGATTTGTGTGTCCAGAGATGTTTATTTTGGAATCCACTCAGCTTTGTTGGACTTGTGATAGACAGCTTAACAATGCGTAGTAAACGGACAATATACGCAAATCACAGGGAGGAAATCGTAAATAACAAGACGTCTAAAACATAATAATTAGTTTTAAATGGATTCGTTATTGAAGTAATTTAAATCTTAACAAAATATTTGTGTTGAGCGATGCCACACTGCTTCGGAGAACCTTCGATCATTTTAAATAAGCTTTCTGAAGAAACCAACACCTATATAATACCACCGCGCTCGTGGTACTGCACAAAACTACATATGCGTTGCACCACCGACACCGAAAGAAGTCACTGTTTTTTGAGTTCCGATTGATGAGTGTCTACACTTTGACGATAATTTTCAATTAATAATTCTTTCACATCGTCTATCTGTCTATCCACTAACTTACTTATCATCGTGTTCTCCTAACACTTATTTCTTCGTTCACCCACTAAACACGTCCATTCTATCCAAGCATCCCTTTCTTGATCTAATCCATTACCTGCTCTGTAATCAGCGTTGCATTGTTTGCGGATCTCTACATTATAAACACGGTCATTCATGGTTTCACCTCATGAACTCCTCACATACACATCATTCAGTCTACTTACGAAAACAGTTTGCAATATAATTGTGAGTGGTGAATACTTGGAGCAGGTGGAAGAGTTTGTATATTTGGGTAGCCTGTGTAGGAGAGATGGAACGGCTGAGTCATTGAAAAAGTTTAATTGCAGGAAACTCCATTAATGAATGATTGAACATAGTTGGCGATAGCAAAAATGTCTTGCCACCATGGAAATTGTAGTCGGGGTCACCATCCTCAGCAATGAGGAACCGATCCAAGAAGAAATTACAAAATACGCAAAAAAAAATCAAAAACATATAAACGTTAAAATTATTGCATAAAATTACAATAATTTTATCATCATCCTAATCATAGGAATCAGCGGCACTTATCATTAACGGACCAGAAAATAAATCAGGTTTGCATTCCTTCCCGAATTGTCAGTTTTCCGTATAAGCCGCCTGCTTTCAGTAAGCCGCCTTGCTTTTAATAATTGCAATTAATGTTCGTATTCCTGCTCACGATTCTGCTCGCCTGGTATTTTAATATTCCGCCGAAGTGTCAGGCGAGCAGGAAAAGCGAGAGGTAATGGCAAATGGTAGTGATTTCTTACGTTTTAATTACGTTACTTGCGTTTATCTAAGCTTCGAGCTGCAATTCTAGAAAATTTATAACTAATTACCATTATATTACTAGATGAACATGCAACAAGCAACGTAACGTATTATTTTTAATATTAACTTTATTGATGCTACTAAAATAGTCGATTGTACGTTAAGAGTATTCAGTCTAACTTGGTATTTTTCGCAGTAGAGTTGTGAACCAGATTTTAAAAATTTATTGAACTAGGAAAAAAATAAGCCAGAAGGCACAGTATCAGTTTGCTAGATATTTTTCAATTATTCAACAACAATCAAGATTATCAAAAAAATAGGGATATCAGTGCGAAACCGGTTTGTAAATCTTTTTTTTTTTTAACATCGGCAAGACAAAGAGCTCAATAAAATTTGCTATTAATTTAACAATTCATCTCGTCAATCTCTTGTTTGGCATTAGCTTAAATGAGATAGAGAGGTTTAATATATAATAATAATAATAATAATAAAATATATAATAATAAAATACTTCGAGACTCTTCTTTTTGTCTTCGCTTTTAATTCTTTTCACTCAAATTTGTTTTTTCGGGTAATAGTTTTTCATATTCAGTTTTATCATATTAACTGCACCAATAAATTAAAAATCTTATTACGTAGGTACCGAACAACAAAAATTAAATACAAGTAAACTGTAACCTTGCACGTCACCATGATTAATTTCTTAGAACAGGCACAACCATGCCCAGGCAGACTTATGCTGACTGATAATAATGTATTCACGCCTGTATGTCGCTTGTCCTCGGCATTGTACCTATCATCGGTATTCATTTTGGCAGGCGGGTGTGGATACCGCCCCATCGGGAACCATTTAGTGGATAACCAACACGCTGTGTGGCCAGCATCGGAAGAGACTTTTTGACCTCTCTAGCAGGACTCACTCGAAACATCGCCTTGTACCGCAGTGAGAGGGATGCATTTTATACGTTCGTCACTCCTGGACACACCAAACCGATTCCTACTCACCCCTCATACCTTTTTCCTTCCAGGACTTCCTATCCTTCTTTTCTTAAAAACACCCTCCACCCAGCATCCCCAAAGGTGACATAATTCCCCCGAAGTAGGAGAATTATTTTTCTCAAGGAGCTTGGAGCTAATGTTACATTATAGTAACTTTTAATTTTCTGTATCAAATAATTATCTATCTATATCTATACTTTTATACTTTTATTATAAATGCGAAACTGCCTGTGTTTGTTTGTTACGATTTTAACCGATTTTAAAATTCTTTCACCAATAGAAAGCTACATTATATGCGAGTAATATAGGCTGCATATAATTGTAAGCTCTGGCGTTATGAAATTATAAATGTTAATACAGTGAAATCCGTTTATAGTGACACCGAAGGGAAATGACAAACAAGCGGATGTCATACTAAGCATTTTGTAGAGAATAAACAACCTCCTGTTTTCGTTATAAATGTATATATTTATTTTAATAGAGAGAAACACAGCATATTAAGACTCGTGACGAGAAAAACACAACATATTAATGTCGTCGGGCGTCACGTGACCCTCCCAAACACTGACAAAGGTGTTAGGAATCATGTCGGTCACTATAACCGACATTATTTTCCATGAAATTAGGACATAATTTATTAAAAATGGGTCATAATAAGCGACATGCCACTGTAAACGAAGTCATTATATCGGACATTGTTTTAAAGAATTTTATATGAAAACCAAACTTCGCTGTGTAATTACGTCATATTAAGCGGTTGGTCAATATAGGCGGAGTCATAATGTAACTAACAAAAACATAACTGTCGCTTACAAAAGCGAGTTATTGCTAACCTCAGAAAAAAAAATCGTTGCCGTGGAAACGATGTTGACATAGTGACAAGTGAAAGACAAATCGTTGTTAAAAAAATGCTACTAATTCAATAAAGCATCTAATAAAGTTGTCATTTTACGTAAGCTTTATGATGTAGGTTGATTATTTGAAGTGATATATTTAAAAAAAAAAAAATCTTTTTTTATCTTAAAATTTGATCAAATTTACTTCCAAATTTAAACTCTTACAAAGTACTTGTTTCGTAAGGTGAACTATCTCAAAATTGAGCTAAATACATTAATTATTTATTATTTTAACCTTTGGAACCATTTAAATAGGTTTAGTTTAACCAGTGGGGGGTCTGCCATGTCAGTATAACCTTCAACCCCAGGCATCGGAGAGATAATATGCTAAAACCGCTCTGGCGCAGTTCCAACGACAGGTTTCTAATGAGGAATATTCTCGCCAGATCTACGTATCCGAAGTTCAACACGAACCAGAACTAGATTTAGACTGGTGATTATTAATCAACAAATACACAGCAATTTAGTAAGAATACTTCTTAACTCGTCGTAATATATTCGTCTGGCCATGGATTCAATAAATAAAATGATACGCAAGTTTTAACATAGACTCGTTCTTAATATTAGGTATACAAAGTAGGTAGTTTATATTAGGTAGGCAAAGTAGACTTATATTATTTATATTTGTACGTGCACCTATCTTTTCTTCATTTTGGTTATAATATTGATTTTATAGAGCATCTTGCACAGACCCGTAAAAAATCACGAGAATTCAAATCATCAACAATTCGAATCAAAAACAATTTGAATCCTCCGTTGAAAATATTATGGTACTAACGCAGACCCATGAATAATCACGGGATAGTCTGAATTTTTAAGAAATAAAATATTATATTATAGGTAGGTACCTACTTAATCGCTTACCTGAATTTTTCACACAACTAAATTTATACTACAATTCAACTCAAATTTGTGTTCATCGAACTTCAGGCACAATTTCTAACCCATGCACAGCACAGACCAAGTTTAATTAGTATATTTGGTGATAGGTAGGTACTTTTTCCCTTGCCTGAATTCTCTAAACACGATAGATAGTTGAGGGAAGCCTTTTGACTTCTCCAGCCGGACTCTCTCAACCCATCGCCTTGCACCCCAATTGAAGGGATGGATTCAATCTGTCATTCCTGGATGCTGACCTCCAGAATTCGTTCTCCCTTTTCTTAAAAAGACCCTCCACACAGCATCCCCTAAGATGACATACCCCAAGGGAAATTATTTTCCTAAGGGGCTCCTTAATGGAGCTAATTAAAAAAAAAATCAATCGCACTTTGAAAATTACACTTATATTAAAAGCAAATATGAGTCCATTGAACCGGATTTCACGCAGGAATAACTTACGCACATCACATACACTAGATTAAAAGTATGTTTGATAACGATGTGATTGGTATATTTATAAATGGAAAATGAGTTCTTAATTTCAAATTACAACTTTTTAGCACATTATCTCAATCAGAAATATGTTTTTTTTTCATGCAAATGGGTGGGATGCGAAGAAAATTAAATCTTTCAATTAAATTTGTAAGCTATTTGAATAAATTTTATTCAAATAGCTTACAAATAAACTGTTAAAAAAAGATCATAGGAAACCCATAATGTTTTTTTATTTATGTATAATTAATTCAATTATTGCTAAAATTGCGTGGTGAAAATAGAAATAATATTAAAATAAACTAAACGAATATTGCACATTAAAAAATATTTATTTTGATTGAACCTGTTGCATCTATATCAAAAAACTAATTTGCGAAATTTCAATAATGATGACCTCCGTGGCAGAACGGTAAGTTCCGTTAAACCAGACCCAGGGATCACAGGTTCAAATATATATTAATTAGCTAATTTGACAAAACATGTAATTCTAATATTTAGTACGAGTATATTGGCACAACGTTATAGAGTGGTAGATACTGAAAGTATCGTCCTAGTTCAGTCCGCCTTTCGGATTTGAAAATAGAACTGACTGGAAAATGAAAATGGAAAATGAAGGCAGGTATGGGTACCGACACCCCGGGAACCATTGATTGCAACACCCTTGCAATCGGTCATCCCAAGTGGTTTACTACGATTGGGATCTTAGCAAGGTTTGACAAGGTCTTGGCGGCGGATACGTTTGCCCACCAACTGCGTGGCGGTCCGGATCGGGAGATACTGGTTGAGGGAGACCTTTCGACTTCTCTAGTCGGACTCTTTTGAACCATCGCCTTGCACCGCAGTCGGAGAAATGGATTCATTCGTCCGTACCTCCTAGACACACTACTTACCCCTCACACCATTTTCTTTCCCAGATCTTTCCTTTTTCCGTAACCTTAAAATAAACCCTGCACACAGCATCCCCAAAGATTAGATAGGCCCCGAGGGAAATTATTTTCCTCAGAGCCTCCTTTGTGGAGCTAATGTAATAAAAGCTCTTTATTTAAAAAAATTCATTTTAATTTAATATTTGGAATTCAAGTCCAAAATCAATTGATGACTAGATAAGAACACTTGCCTAATTCGGGAAACATAGTCCCACCAGCTACGAGTAGTTCTAATTATTTTGAGGTTAACCGCTCACATTTTCTCCTCTTCGCTGATGATAGCAATTTTTTCAGAGCTATTAAAAGTCACATCGATTCCATTCTTCTGCAAAATGATCTTGATTCTCTTGTCAAACGGTAGGAACTGAACAATTTACCCTCCAGCATTCAGAAATGCAGAGTTGTTACATTTACAAGAGGCAAAGTCCTATTCCCCTTTAATATAATATATACACGCAAAAATGAGATTCGAGACCTTGGCGTGATTTTTGAAGAAAATCTTTCTTTCAAATCTCACGTATCTGACATTGTCTCCCGCGCCAACAAAATGTTTGGATTTGTTTTTCGATTTACTAATGGAATTGCAATAGGGAGAACACATGAAGCACTTGTCCGCAGCATTCTGGAATATAGCTCCATTATTTGGTTCCGAAAAAGTACAAAAAAAGATTCATGCGTTACCTGTATATGAGGAATATACATACTATCCATTCCTGCATCCCATCCTTGTTCTTCACAGGAATGGGCGATTTCAATACCTTAGAAGCCCGCTGAAAAAAATTTTTGGTGAATATTTTTTTGAAGTTAATCTCTGAAACGATACTCAATACTCCAACCATTATAGTGTGGGAGATCTCATGAACCTTTTTATGCTCTGAAAGCGAGAATTTTTGCGAAATGTTTGCCTTTCGGAACGCTTCAATAAACGGCTTAACGAATCTAGTTTGACCATCGACATTTGCCATGTCACTTACAGAAGTTCAGCAACTATCTTTTGACGTATGTCACAAAGTGGTAAAACTGCCCCATGCCTTTTTGATTTGTAATCTTCTCAATGAAATAATGGTCTATAACCGTTTTACGGAGAACACGAAAAAATAAATAAGTATAATAACTAACCTAAAAAATTATGTTGATAATTCTGATATGACTTTTAAATTATATGTATAACATTGGACATTGCAATTTAGTAATAGCCGTTAAAAGCTCAGAGCAGCAAACCGCTTGTTCACTGAACGGCCAATAATGGCAGGTTGGTTGCTAAAGAGCGTTACACGCATTTTCATGGCGCGGCCTCGGCTTGCAATTACCTGGCTCTAAAGTGGCCGGCGAGTGTCACCTGTTCTATTCGCAACGGTACTGCATTGGTATGTACTCACCGGTTAGCTGATACCCGCCTGATACCTCATATAATACGGGCTTCTCGGTAACAGGTCTCTTAGAATATAGAGCTGGAAAGAGCCTATGAGACGGTTTGATAGTTTGCTGAAAAGGATGAAGATTTGCTATCTACATTGCTTTGGCTGTTGAGGTGACAATTTACTAAATATTTTTTTATTTCCTTTATCATTCAATAATATTGTTATTTAATTTACGAAAACAGTTTATATCTCTTAGTATACAGAGCTGGAAAGAGCCTATGAGACGGTTTGTAAGTTGGCTGAAAAGGTTGAAGATTTGTTATCTACAAGTACGTTACTTTGGCTGTTGGGGTGATAATTTACTATATTTTTTTATATACTTAAATATTCAATAATATTATAATTTTCTTTATAAAAACAGTTTATAAATAAACAAATTCTGCTTTGTAATTTATTATTACGCGTGACAGCTGTTTCACCTTCAGAAGGCATTATAAAAACCCGTTTACTGATGATTTATTTATATTATTTCTAGGTAGGTACTTATTGTGAAAACCTTATTGCCTTTATTTTTATTACTTATTGATTTATTAATTTTCGAGTAAAACTTCGGAAAATATTTTTGGTTATTACCCTTTTAAAGTTTCCCCAAAAGTTGTTTAAATTTGACTAATGTGGTGTAAGTTATTCCCAAATGAAGACTCATGGATTTTTTTCTAACGTCGAGTTGTGTAACGGTGAGTTGGTAAAGAAATATTATGCTTACTGTAAAAATATTTAAATTTATCAAATGAAATGTTACACTGTGCTTATTAGTTTATATTCATACAATAAATAATTTAAAAAAAAAGATGTATTAAAGTTACTTTTTTTTCATTTGCAATTCAAAATTACCTTTATCAAAAAATATTGTGCTGCCATTTTGTATTTTGTTAAAAACGAAATGAAAAGACATTTGCCGAAAAGTTCCGTTCCAATCTAAATATACAAAAAATATTTAAACAACCCAAAGAAAGAACCTATTAACCTCGAATTAAGTTGAAACGAGTTATTACTTCAAAAATTTGTGCGTATTTAGCAGTAAGCGGAGTATACTAAGAGGAGGTAAGGTGTAAGAAGAGATACGAAAATTAATTAAAATTTGCAGATCATGTTGTGTTGTGTTGGGGAAAATAACTTGCAAGATAATTTAAAAAAAAAACATCGACAGGATAGAAGAATGCAAAATAACTCAGAAAATCCCAGAAAATGCAATGTATAAAGAAGTGCAACCGTAATCGTACGCATCAAAATTTTCTCCTTAGTTATTTCATCCATAGATTCTGAGTAGCCAGTATCAGTAAAATATAGACCTGGAGAAGGCCTACGAGTAGGTACCAGCAAGGATACAAGTTATGCAAGTACTAAAAAAACGAGTTCCGATCTAATGAATACGGAAGCAAATGTGGGCACATCTAGCATCTAACACATGACTCGCTGGAAAACAGTTACCTACCTTTCTAGTTGCGGGAGGGATCTATGGATAAAAACCCGTTCGATCAAGGATAGCGCATTTTCTCTGTGGTTTTCGCGAGGCACACAGACAGAAGACCGCAAGCGGCAGATCGAAGAATGTTGAATTGTTTGCGGTGCGAGATGGCATTTTAAACGAGCAATTCATTGTATTGAATTTTTCTCTGACTCCATACAGAAGGCCTTGGGAAAAATCGTTTCCCTCAGGGTCTGTGACGATCTGTGCCTTCTTTGGGAATAGGTTGCCTTTATACAGCGCCGCTTTTGTGAAAATTATACCTACTAATAAAGAGCACGTTGTGAGTTATCTGCTTTACTATTTTTTCACTTTATTTGGGAAAACCAACAATTATATATGAATAAATTCTATGTATTATGTAACCTGTGTAGCTTCCGTGTGAAAGGGGTGAGTTTAAGTTTTTCACTGTGGTTTGAAATTAGTTTCCAATTCTTAAAAGTTTTTTTTAAGTTAGCTTTTTACTATGCTTCGTTCTATTCGTTCTTATTGTTCTCATCGTTATCACCGTTCTCATCGTTCTCGTCGTTCTCATAGTTCTCATCGTTGTCATCGTTCTCATCGTTGTCATCGTTCTCATCAGTCTCATCGTTCTCATCGTTATCACCGTTCTCATCGTTCCCGACGTCTTATCGTTCTCATCGTTGTCATAGTTCTCATCGTTTCATAAAATTTCTCATAGTTCTCATCATTCTCGTCGTTCTCACGTTCTCACGTTCTCATGTTGGAATCATTCTCATCGTTATCGTAGTTCTAATGGTTATCATCGTTCAAATAGTTATCACCGTTCTCATCGTTAACATCGTTATCATCGTACTTATTGTTCTCTTAGTTCTAATCATTCTCACCGTCCATAAACTTCTCACCATTCTAATCGTTCTCATCGTTTTGATCGTTTTAATAGTTCTGGTAATACTCATGGTCCAGTCGTTCTAACCATTCTCTTCGTTCGAATCATTCTCATTGTTTCATAGTTCTTTCTAATCGTAATCACCGTCATGTTTATCATCGTTCAAATAGTTCTCATCAGTCTCATGGTTCTCATCGTTATCACCGTTATCATCGTTATCACCGTTATCATCGTTATCATCGTTATCTTCATACTCATCGTTCTCATAGTTCTCATAATCTTGATCATTCTCATAGTTTTAATCGTTCCCATATTTCTTTTGGTCCTATGTTTCTTTCTATTACCTATTTTCACGAAAGCCCAGTCCAGTAACGTCAACCGTGGTTCTCCCAATCTTTGGTTTAATTTTCAACAAGTTGAACTCAATCAGTATTGAGATCAATATCCCGCTTGAAATGTTTAATATTAAAACCTTCAAAAAACATAATTTAAAAAAAATGTTCCTAATGGTCTCAACACAGCCATTGTTGAGAATAAAAGTATTCATGGATGAATATAAGTATTCATTCCTGAATGTCAAAATCATATTTTATGAACTAGTTTTAGAACTCTAATTTGGCATATTTAAAAACATTCCAAATATTTGTAGCCTATTTGCGGCACGTTCCAGAGTGGAAGATACTCTGAGTATCGCCCTGGTGTATGACCACCATTCAAAATTGAAACGTTTTGATGATAAGATCTGAACAGCCAGGTATTTGTCTCCGAAAAGTTTTAAAATTGGCTCACCTTATTAAAAAAGAAAAACAAACACATGTTTAACGAGGCAAATGTACTGAAACGTTATTATCACCTCACATTTTTGTCTAAATTATGAACAAAAAAATTCTCAAAATTTTATACTTTTTTCTCAAACTCCATCGGAAACTTCGTTAAATTCTAGATTAGAATATAAAGCGTGGAGTTTTCTTTTTCTAACACCGTTTATATCATATTTTTCGCCATGAAAGTAAAAGAGATACAATGATACCTATACATGAGACAAATTTGGTCTCCTGTGAATAGGTTAAAATTATATGTTTCAACTCACAAATACCAAAATATTTTTTAAACATAGAAAACATGTAAAGTTATGCCAAAATACAGTAACCGCTGTTCGTAGAATACCGCATTGCATTTTCATACCTCTAGTCTTATATCTTTGAATCAGGTTATTCTAAGGGCCTCTAATTAATTACAGAGTATGAAAATCGAACAATTTTGTATTGCTCTTAGTGCAATTATTTCCACTACTAGCGGTAACAACTTTTTGCCCTTTAGAACCTGTCGAAGTACACACTATATATGTTTAACGCTCTTCGATGAATGCTTTAATTTAAAGCCTTACGTTATGACATTAATGTAACGTAATGATGCGACGGTTAAATACCATCATTATTAGTAAAGAAATAGAAATAAAATTTATGTGATATGCAATTCAAGTAACATCAAATTTTAGTGGTAATCAGCGAAGTTTTATAATGTTGGATTAATTTCTGCGGTACATTTCTCAAGCTAATTTTAATAAATGGAATGATTCTTTACGCTTTAAATACATTTTTTCCCCTGAAATCAGTGATATGGCAGCCCCAATTGGTGTGAGGATGAAGATAAATAGGAAGGGAAAGGAGATGGGGATGAGGTAGGTGGGGAAGTACTTGGCTGTTCAGATCTAGACACCAAACATGGCTAAAGCCATTTTAAGCAACGTTTAAATTTTAATGGTGGTCTTATACCAGGGTGGTAGTGAGAGTATCTTCCACTCTGGAACGTTCTGCATATATACGTTATATTATTTTAAATGAATGGTGAAAATACAAATCTTTAATATTTTGTACGATATTTTCATCTGTGGGTTCTTCGGATGTGAGGAGAGCGCTATTGATGTCAAAATAATCTTCCCACATTCCCGGTGCTGCTAAGCAATCTGAATTTAGGTTTCGTACCCACAAAGATAAAGGGACGTCATCTTCTTCGTCAAATTCATGTTCTGCTGTTTTAACAGGTAAACCGTCGTGGTTTTCAATGAATCCTGCATGTTTATAATATAAAGTGTCCTGAGAAATAATTCTTTGAGGAATCAAATGTCCGAGGAATCAACTGGCATAGGGATCAACTATAAAGCGGATCAGCTATCCGGGGATCAAGCGACACGGAATCCTGTCGGTCAGACTGTTTTCCTGGCATTTCCATCCCTCAATGTACGTTTTCAAACCATCTGACCTTCCTAATTCTCATCTACAAATCAACAACATTATCTACATCAGATAAAGCTCAAATTGCATCAATAAACTCTCGCTTTCTCATTTTCATAAAATAATGGTGATTATTAATCATAAAATAAACACAGGATAAAATCGATACCATAAAATTTAAAGCGCCTAAGACTATAAACTTGAGTGTATCAGGGTAACAGGTTTCCTAAGAGGTTTACGTTAACTTCTGTGAAACTCTGTGGATAATCTTCTTGGCAATACCGCGGCCTGACGAACTTTATGATGTTAGGAAATCGTATTCTTATAAACAAATAGTACCATAAAATAAGCGAGCCACGATGGTAACGGGCTAAAAGCTGCGGAGCTAAAGCACAGTGGAAGGCGAATTAATTAAGTTTATGAGATCCGCAGAATAAAGTAAGAGCTTTTTCTCTGAGCTAGGAGGAAATTCGCTTTTTATGCGTCGAGTATTATTCTGGTGCGAGATCTTCTTTGTATTCTTCTTATTTTTGCTCATCGGAGGTTTTCAGTTATCCCCTAGAGTTATTGGTGATCGATTTTCGATTTTGCCATTCAATTTAATTAATATCGTTCCTCAAAATAATGAAACAGAGCCATTTGAACTGTTTATTGATGTTTAAATCCATTGAAACCACCTAGATTAAACCACTTACCCCATATTTTTAGTTTCTATAAATTTGTTACATTATGGCAAGAGATCGCTCAACACGTTTTGCAAACTTGCCATGATATGCCAAAAATTGTTTGAGTGGAAATAAGGAAAAGTTACAACTTACGGATTCTAATCTGGAGCAACTGCACTTGAATCATTTATTTATTGTTTCGTTTACGTACCTACGTCTTTCACCTTTCGGTGAATTCTTCAGAAAGGAAAAGTTTTATTATTTAAGTTATAGATCCATTTTCGGATTTAATAACAGATCCAATAACACGAACCAAATTATTTTTCGTGGAAAACATTTTTAAAAAATCGGTAGAGGTGTTGTGTGTCGGGATCAAACACATTTTTCATTTTTTCGAGCCAGATCAAAGCTGGATCTTCAGAAGCATCATCGTAGAGGAGAAGCTTTAGCGTATCATCAACACCATTTGGTTGATAGAGAGCATATTTTCTAGCCATTTCAAAAAACTAATTCAGAAAAATCTGCATATAAAATGCCTGAAAAGAGGAAAGCTGAAATTAGAATCCAATCGGGCGCAGGCGGCCTGTGAAGTCAGGGAGATTGTAAAGGCCGACGACTGACTGAGGCGAAAGTTAGGCGAGGGAAAGGGCGGTGGGCCGCCTTTGAGAAGTGAAGAGGGAAACAATGTCTTTTGTTGGCCTCTGAGGCCAGCCTCGCCCGACGGAGGGTTAAAATAATTAAAAATTGTCACTTTATTGGAGAAATTACTCAAGTTGTTCAATAAAATGTGTCAACCCGAACAAAATGCATTCGTAACTTATTTTAGATTTGATAAAATTGATATTTTTTTGTGTATAAAAATACGAATTATATTTCAAAATATCGATTTGTTAAATTTTGCTTTGATTACAGATCAAAATTCTTAAATGGTTGTCTGTGGTGCTATAGTGCATCCACTTAATTTTCCACATCCTCGATTAAAGCAACATTGTTAGCAAATAGTAGAACTCCCTTTCAATTAACAGGTCTGCCGGCAATAAACCGATTGGGTACACTATAACACCCCACTACGTAGGTTCTGGTCGTACTTGTAGCAAGGAAATAAATTATTTTACTTGCTGGAAGATGGCAATAAAAGGCAGTATGCGTTCCTGACGCTTATTAATTACTTGATAATCTGAGGTCATCAGGGTATCAGAAGTAATAAAATTTATAAGTTAATAATTCCAATTGCGTAAGATTTTAATAGACGAAAACATCCATGGTTGTACTGTAAAATTTATAGGTTTTATATTCGACCTTCGAACCCGTAATTATTACATAATCGTTCTAATTAAATTGACGTCGGTTGTCCCTGTAATATTACTGTATGTCTAGAATCTAGAATATAAACCATTTGTTAGATGGTTTCTTATCAATCCAGTTTCTCGCAGTTTTTAAATCTGATTTTTTTTTTAAATTGACGCTGTTAGGAAATGGGAAAGCCTTTTGATTAATTTTCCCTATCTATTTGCAAATTTTAAAACACAGATCAAAAGCGGAAATTGATAATCTACTGGTGCAATAATTGAAGGCAATCATAATAAACTGTACAGTAATAGGACAACTCAGAACAAAATCAACTCTTTAAAAAGTCACTAAGAGTGATGAAAAAAATTGATAAATAGATTAAGTTAGGTTAGGGTTACAGGCTGTTTGAAAATTATTTTTTTCATGCTTTTAAAGACTTTTCAAAGAGGTGTTGAGTTGATTTAATTCTCAGTTGGCATCGAACCAAATTGAACAGAGCCTTTGAGGTGGTTTTTCAGAAAAACAATACGCTATAATCCAATGATTATTATTATCATGGTGATCCATAGAACTAACGTACTCTACGACAAGTACGTTCCTATAAATTGTTCTCGATTGATATTTTTTTCTGAATGAAATCGAATCATTTGGCGACTCTTTCTTGTGCTAAATACCTTCGCTGTTAAACGACTTGTCAACGTTTTATTTTAATACCATCTTCAATAACAAAATTTATGCTTTAAAAAATGGAAAAAAAATAATAAAAATTTGGAGAAGTTCCAGATTCTATAAACATATAATTTAATACAACAATACTTTCAGACATCAACAATAACTCTAAAAATATCTATTATCTAAATAAAATTTCTTTTCCATTGAGTTTCACGCAGTTTCGAATTTCAAGCAGTACTTATTTTTAACAACAAAAACATCCAAAATCCATCAGGTACATCTCGAACCATTATCATAAATTGTTGCGTTTCTCTTTATTAAATTTCACGCAGTTTTTTATGATGAACGCTTTTCATGTCAATCTGCAACATATCAAAATATGAAATCATTTAACAGTGCGAGAAGATTTTTTATTACAAAGAATAAAATAACGGTGCAACCTGTTTTGTGTGCAAACAGGACTCTAAACCTGAATATAAAAAAAATAATTTAATTCATTCAAAGATTCATCAAGATATGCGGTAATCGCCTTCTGGACTATTAAAAAAAGTATTAAACGCTTTAGCAAGAATAATTTCTTATTCTGAAGTGTCATTCAAATCGTTTTTATTACAATATTATACCTAATGATATTATGCAGCAGTGCTTACAATCTATAACCATTTTAAAGTGTGTTTTTTGCCATTATTAACAACGTCATTTCACATTTTATATCCTTGACTATAAATACCAGTCTCAAAAATATTATTGCATAAACTAAAAGGGAAGTTATTAGAATCTTCCGTATTTTATTGGATAGAGGCTAGACCAATAGACATTTCTATTTAAGCTGTGAAATTTAACAACATTCGATAATGCACCTGGTCAACCAATTAAAATACAGCTTTCCATCCAAATGCAAAGTTTTCTTGGCAAAAACAAGAAATACCAGAAAAGACCCGCAAAAAATTGTTACTTTAAAAGTGTTTTTTTTTTTTATGTTTCTCGTAAAAATAAATAGGTAAGTAAGATGAATTTAATTACCAACGGCTAATAAAAATTAATAAAAGTTGACTTTTCACAATTTTTAGCATCTTTCTTATCTTTATTTAAAATATTTATTTTGGTTTCAAAAGCGTCGGTTATTGTTATTGCTGTGTAGATTAATGAATATAATGGAGTCAAAAGCCTAAATGTTGATTGATATTAATTAAAAACCACACTTTATTTGACTAATATCATAAATATTTTTTATTACCTTTTATGGCTATAAAATAATTCTATTTATGATTTCTTCATTTTTGTTGTTCATCGAGTTCGTTGTATACAACGTGCTACACGTGTGTTTTAGAAATTTACTTAGATCGAAAGGCGTATAATTAATTAATTTGTGTTAATGTAAGATTGATTTTTTGAGTTGTAATACCGACGGTTATAATTGGAGTATACTGCTTTTTTAAGGGTACTTATGCAGATAAAACCCGAGACACGAAACCGGGCAGCACATTGGATTTGTTCCTGAAATACCAGGAAGACACAAAACGCATCGAGCGCGGCTAATTACGGAGGCAGTTGAAATCCACAACAACTCCATTTATTTTAATAGGAACGGCGAGGTTAAGCTTTATAGTTCTTGGTATCCGGTACTTGACGGTTAAACCAAAACTAAATCCCGGAAACCACCCTTATTTCAATAGTCATAGTACTGAAATAACGGCCTTAAGAGTATTAACGCTTGCAACACGCGATCACTTCTACGTACATAAACGCACACTTCTACATATTCTACATGTCTGCCCTGATGATGGACTCTGCACCCTGTGGAAGCGCAACACCGATCTTAATCGATTGGTTTAGGAGGTCGTCAAAATAAAGCAGTTAATTTTTTCATTGTGCAGTCTAAAACGCAGTATAAATGGTGTGTAATGGGATGGTGATATAAGCTTATTAGGCAAGTGTAAGCTTTGTTCGGCAAGTGTAAGAGAGACAGAGCGCGTGCAAAATGGGCTAGATCTTAAAGTATAGTAGTTCCAGAGAGAGGTCGTCATTGCATCGTCGTACGTAATCGACGAAAAATCTTCCTTTTTTATGTTAACACCGCACAAGTCCCCTAACTGCTCCCAACCGCCTGGAACTAGTGAGACAATGGCGTCCTCAATAGAGGAGGCTAAAGGTAGTGAGGAAGAGAAAAATATAGCAAAGAGGAAGGTTAGGAAGTCCTTGGCTATTTAGATCTGGTCACAAAACATGGCTAAAGCCATTTCAAACAACGCTTCAACATAGAATGGTGATCTTGCAACAGGGCGATCCTTAAAGTATCTTCCACTCTGGAATGTTCCGCAAATATACCTTTTATTATTTGAAATGATTAAATTATGAAATAACTCAAATCGATCAAATAAAATTTACTACTTTTCATTTAATTTAATTTGGGAGACGGGAATGGGTACCGCCGCCCAGGAAACCTTTCTTGGATAACCAACACCTCTGGCATAGGTCACCCCAAGTGGTTCGCGACGCTTGGTGATTTAGCAGGGGTGCCCGGGTTCATGGGGTGAGGTTTGTCTAGGTCTTGGAGACGGATGACCAGGACTCACTGGACCCCAGTTTCCTTCCCACCCCTTAAACCCTTTTCCTTCCCAGAACTTTCCTCTCCTCCTTTTCTTTAAAAAACCCTCCACACAGCATCCCCAAAGAAGACATAGGCCCTGAGAGAAAATGAGTGCGCACGCTAGTATTTGAACCTGCGACCTTCGGATTGCTATTCGAGAGCCTTACCCCTCCATCTTCTCACAGGTTTTGTATTAAAAAAAATTAGACGATACTAGAATGATGACGTCACGTTCGACCTCTCCCTTGGACTAGTATATTAAGTCAGTGGCGACATTGCTTTCCGTACAAACCAATATTAAAGTCATTTCTAGTGTATATTTATCATTCAGTGGTTTTTATGATTCATGCATTGGTACCATATTATCGATTTCAATTTAACGAGATCGAATTACAACAGGCGGTTCAAAATAATAATATATCGATTAAGCTCACGTTTGGTAAACTCTAGAGGGCCTACGTAATAAAAAAATAAAAACAAAACCTACCGACTACGTCTTGGAAGGAGGTCCGATCTAATCTAAATGGATTTTGATCCCGGTCTGTTAATTAAAACACCGAATAATTAGAAAATAATTAAACGTGAAATGATTGATTTTATATTTGAATGATGGGTAGAATAGAATGATGTCTGAGTAACTTATAGTGTACTATAGAATAGAGTAGAAGAGCATACAAAATGCTTATGATATGTGTAGACCGGTACTGCAAGTTTTCATCCCGCATTAAAAATATCCCCGACAAAATATTCTACAAAACAAAACATCCTCCAATAAAATATCTAATAAAATCAAACCTATCCTTATTAATCTATATTTGAACAATATTTTATTGTCTTTACAGGTGTCAAAAGTCAGAATAATAGAAGAGTATGTATGAGACGATGTATGAATGTGAGTAAGGCAAAGGTGTGGCCAAGACCGAGTTGTTTGGCGGTCCGTCTTCTCTGCCTATCCCTGTGGGGAAACAGCGTGATGGTTAGTTTTTTTTTTTTTACATGAGCTCCACACAGGAGGCCCTGAGGAAAATTATTTCCCTCAGGGCCTTTGTCATCTTTGGGGATGCTGTGTGGAGGGTTTCTTTCAAGTAAAGGAAGGGGAGGAGAGCTCTGGGAAGGAAAAGGGTTTAGGGGTGGGTAGGAATCTGTGGTTCAGTGTGTCTTGGTCATCCGCCTCCAAGACCTAGACAAATCTAATCCCATGAATCCGGGCACCCTTGCTAAATCACCAAACGTAGCGAACCACTTGGGGTGACCTATGGCAGAGGTGTTGGTTATCCAATAAAGGTTCCCGGGGCGGCGGTACCCATTCCCGCCCCCCAAATTGATATAATTGATAGTTAGTTAGTTACAGGATGTATGTGTAATTTTTGTCTCATTTTACTATGTTTGAAAAATAATTTACAGCCTTTAAAGGATGTATTATTTTTGTACTATTTTTTTGTTAGGTTAGGTACCTACTAGATTTTTGTTAGGTTTTAGTAGATATTTTGTGAGGGATGTTTTGCCCGCGATATTTTGTCGGGACAGTTCCTACCTCCTCCTAACCACATCACTAAAAAAACCATTTGAAATTTCGAACAATGGAAAGAAAAATAAAAGAATCGAGTGCATTTGTTCTTGAACAATTGATTGGGAATTGGGACTTCATTGGAAGCAAGTGCTTCCTGTAAAAAAAGGTTGGATTTGAAATTAAATTAATTGGAAGCAAGCGACTTCATTGCAAGCAAGTGCCTCTTGTTAGAAAAGGATGCTTTTGAAATTAAATAAAATACCTAGATAACTGCTTCCTACAAAATGAAACGTAAAAACAAAGATGGGTTTTTATTTCAATTATTATTCAAACATTAATGAATTGGATTTCATAGCTGGTCAGTAACGATTACAAAAAAAAAAATGGTTTATGATCCAACAGCATCGTTCCGTATGCAGAAATGCATGCATATATTATTTTACTGGCCCTATTCAAAATTTTCACCCATTGAATTATTGAATTATGAACAGTGATTATCTCTCAATTAACAGGTGTTATGTAAGACACCGGCCCGGAGCTTCATCATAAGCTAATCGTACCTTCATTATATAGTAGTTACATATTCCTTAATAGGTTTGAAAAATATACCTGCTCATTTCTCGTGAAGTACTGAAGCAACACGGAGTTATAAAGGATAATGAGAGATAAATTAATATTTATACGTGGAAGTGTAAAAAGTACTACACCTATTTCTAGCTTATCTGAAGCAGCTAAAACCCCAGAAAAGTGAACCTTGGATTTTTAAAATAAGTATATTTTACTCTAATTTAATTACTTTAATACCGCACAAGAGTCTCAAATGTCGGGAGGCAATGACATTATGGAATCAGAAAGGCATCCAATCGAAGTATTTTAATTTATTTACTTTTTTATTACGGCCGGCGTAGTCCAGCGGTAAGGCTATAGACTAGCATTCCAAAGGTAGCGGGATCGAATCACGGCGTGGCAAATAAATTTTATTTGATTAATTTGTGTTATTTCACAATGTATTCATTTAAAATAATATATAGTATATTTGCGGCGCGTTCCAGAGTGGAAGATACTCTCAGTATCGCCCTGGTGTAAGACCATAATTCAGGATGAAAAGTTGCTTGAAATGGCTCTGGCCGTGTTTGGTGACCAGATCTGAATAGCCAGGGACTTCCCACCTTCCTCTTCTCAATCTCCTTCCCCTCCCCACTACCTTCAGCCTCACAACACACCCCAATTGGGAATGCCGTAGTCTCACTGGCTCCTGACGGGAGCAGTTGGGACTCTTGTGCGGTATTCATATAAAAAATGTTCATTTTTAACATTTACATTTTTTCTCACGAAGGTTAGTAATAAACAAAAGATTAACAAAAATAATTTTCACTTTACAGTGGTTTAGAATTGGATGAATTTGAAGAAAAAAAATTATAACAAAAATAAGCTGAAATTATCAGAAATAATGCAGTGACATAATATTTTTTTTAATATGTTTTAAACACAGAATTTTGCACATTAAAAATATCGATATCAGTTGTGAAAAAAAAAACGTAATTAAATATTTCAAAAAAAAAAAACCTTTTTATGTTAGCAAGAAAAATCATGTCAAATGTCTAAATGTGGTATTTTTTATGTTAGCAAGAAAAATCATGTCAAATGTCTAAATGTGGTATTTTTTATGTTGGCAAGAAAAATCATGTCAAATGTCTAAATGTGGTATTTTTTATGTTAGCAAGAAAAATCATGTCAAATGTCTAAATGTGGTATTTTTTATGTTAGCAAGAAAAATCATGTCAAATGTCTAAATGTGGTATTTTTTATGTTGGCAAGAAAAATCATGTCAAATGTCTAAATGTGGTATTTTTTATGTTAGCAAGAAAAATCATGTCAAATGTCTAAATGTGGTATTTTTTATGTTAGCAAGAAAAATCATGTCAAATGTCTAAATGTGGTATTTTTTGTGGTGGGTATACATTGTGATTGCGCAACTTATTAGCTGCAGTAGTGCTGTTGGCTTCTACATGAAGTACGTTGTGACACATATATTATATTTTCAGAGTTTATTTATCGACGCCTTGAAGGCTTTTACAAGTATTTACAATAACCAGGTAAGTTGTGCAACAAATTATAGTTTATGGCCTTAAAACTTATAAGACGTGTTAGAAGTAACAGTTAAGTATCGAAGGAAGAAGAACTCAAGCCCTGGGCACGTTTAGGGTAGGAAATATACTCATTAGACACGGATGAATACTAAACGTAACGGGTTCTTCGTCCCATCATCGCAGCCTCCCATATCTGCTGGACCAATCCAACCTGTTCCACAATCAGCGGGATTATACGCCCAGTACTTGTGGGTAATAGCTAATGCCTTTACCTGTGATCTGTGATTTCGCAAAAACCACTGAGCAAGTAATTCCTAGAGGTGCGATTTATATTGGTTTGGAAGAATCTGTTTCCTTTCGACTTCTAGGCGTCAGATAGGTCAATGAAATTGATTATCAAAAGTGTGATTCTGTATCTTTTGTGGCAGCGCGACGTATACGACACATTTCTACAATTTTACAACTAACGAAATAAGTACTGCGCTTATGTTAAGACATAAAATCTTAAATATAGTTACCTCAACGCAAGAGACGACGGCGCGTTTTAATCCTGGTTAAGAGAGATCAGATTTTTCTCAGGGCCTCCTGTGTGGAGATAATGTAAAAAAAAAGTCGCAGGAAAATTAGATTGATTGTCGTAAAAGTATCAAAATACTACGACAAATGGATGTTCATTTACGAACGCCCATTAGGCTTATTTGAAATTAGTTTTAATTAATAATAAATAGATATTCTTGTAAATGAAAACAGATAACTTTGTGTACACCACTATTTAATCAACAATATCGACAAGTTTCGAAAACTATATTTTCTTCGTATTTTTATATTTTTCTAATATTTTATCCATGTTTTTATTTGTCTATACTTGTTTGTCTTTTGTTATTTTTTATTTACTTATTATCCTGACGAAGAAAACATAGTTTTCGAAACTTGTCAGTATCGTTAATTAAATAGTGGCGTACACAAAGTTATTTGTTTTCATTTATTAATAATGACGCCACAAAGTGAATTTGCAAAGTTTGAAAAAGATATTCTTGTTTTTAAGTAGGTAATTAATCCATTCAACACGCGATAGGCATAGACGAGCTATTGAAAGCCGTAGAAAATAACAGACATTTGACAGCCAATAACGCACGGACGCCTTCCGATATCTGACGATGTTTCGTAACGCAGATAACACAAAACGTAACACCATGTTCCAAACTACTATTCTGATCAAGAAAGAATTTTGAAATAAGATAATGAAGAAGAAGATAACAATAATAATCTAAATGAAAATATGAAAGAGAACGAGACACAGAAAAATAAATAAAAAAATGTTCGCAACTGATCAAAAAATTAGTTGAAGATAATATTGTTGACTAATATGACGGAATTAGTAAACGCCGGTCAGACGAGAGGTTCTAGGTTCGAGTACCATTATCTTTTTCAATTTTTCTATATCTTGTTCTCTTTCATATTTTTGTTAAGAGTATTATTGTTATCTTCTTCTTCAATAATATATTACATTGAAGGGAATAACCTTCAAAAGTTATTTGTTCGATTTCACTTGTTGTAAGGACAAAATGATCTTTTTTCGTACACGTGGACACGCCCATATGGCTGAACAACCTTAAAACATTATAAAAGCTAAATTTTACCGACTGGTATCCCTGAGATTCGCTCTCCGGTCCAGTGCATGATATTGCAAATTTATTCCGGTTCACGCGTTCGCCTAATTCGGCCGTTTTACATTCACTCTTGATGTTACGTTTTTAATTTTGTATCAAGTTTGTTATAAAATATAAAGTTACTTGTAAATATATTTGACCGCTTAATCAAGAGTTCTTATTGGCAAATTTTCCCTACACACGCATCTCAGTTTACATCAGAATTTTAAATCCAAATCAGAATAAACTACATAATTCACTACCTTTCCAAACTGGTGACCCCGACGGGATCAACTGGTGACCCATTCAACAATCTCAAAGAGATTGAACTGACTAGAACCGGAATAAATGTGCAATATCATGCACTGTACCGGAGAGCGACTCTCAGGGATACCAGTCGGTAAAATTTAGCTTTAATAATGTTTTAAGGTTGTTCAGCCATACTCACACGAGACTTCTATCAGTTTATCTCTTCAGTGGCTAGGTATAACTGACTGGTAAACGTGGATACATTCTCACGTTTGTCCAGCGAGACAAAATCGGCGAAAAACTAGTATTTAATACGCGAGAATGTGCCTACGGATTTATATGAGAAGTACGTGGATTGAATCTGAACTATCGGAAAATAGTATTCTTCATAATCAAACGTCCGACGATCGATTATTTTTAAGTTTTATCTGATCAGTAAACGCTTGCTGCTTTTAATTCAATATTTTGCTGCTAAACAAGTTCCAAGTGACACCGTAAAAATATCGAAACTTGTTGTTGAAACCTTCCGGTAAATTAAATATAATAATAATATAGGAAAGTTATATATATCCAGATGGTCGAGGGGTAAGGCTCTTACTTAATTAAAAATAATATATAATGGTACTGAGATACTCTCAGCATCATCAGTAAGACCACCATTCAGAATTGAAAAGTTGCTTGAAATGGTTTTAGCCGTGTTTGGTGTCCAGATCTGAATAGCCAAGTACTTCCCCGCCTGTCTCTTCATCATCTCCTTCCCCTTCAGCTTCACAAAGAGACTATAATAGTGTCACTGGATCCAGACGAGAGCAGTTGGAACATTTCTGCGGTATTAAAAAAAAAGAAAAATGCCAATTTTCAAATGAAAACCTAACGCGTGAAAAGTAAAGTTAAATTGTAAAAAGGAAAATCTGACCTAACTTAACCTAACCATAAAGAAAGGAAAAGGTTACATAGAAGTTAATAAAATTTTGATCGCTTTACTTTTGTTTGTGTGTAATTTTATCTGTGCGACCCTATTGGTAATTTTAATGCACGGCCTCCGTGGTCGGAGTGTCAGTTTCTCGAAAAGCAAGCCGGAGGTCGCTGGTTCAAATCCCGTAGTGCGCTAGTAAATTTGTTCAACAATTAATTCATAAATAATATATGGTATCAATTAAAGATACTCTCACTATCGTCGTGGTAAAAGACCACTATTCGGAATTGAAACTTTGCTTGTAGTAGCTTTAGCCGTGTTTGGTGACCAGATCTGAATAGCCGCATACTTACCCACCTTCCTTTTTCCCATCTTCTTCCCCTCTTACTGCCTTCTGCCACACAACGTACCCCATTTGGGGATGGCATAGTCTCACCGGTTCCAGAAAATTGGGAGAGGGGGGAAAACATATTTTTTAAATGTAAATCCCAGACAAGAGTCCCAACTGCTGGAGTCAGTGAGACTATGGCAATGTGGGGGAGAATAATGTGGGGAAGTTCCTGGCTATTTAGATCTGGTCACCAAAGCCATTTCAAGCAATATTACAAATCTGAATGGTGGTCTTACACACTGAGATTATCTTCCGCTCTGGAACGTGCCACAATATTATTTTAAATAAATTGTTTTATAAAACAATTTAATCAAAGCAAATTTACTTGCGCACGCCGCTTCCTTTGGATTGCAAGTGGAGAGCCTTAACTCTCAAGCACGAAGGCCGTCGCACAAAATAACAAATTCTTATTAAGTGTAATTTTCGGTCGTGTAACTCGAACCTGAAACAAATAGCTACCCAGTTAAAATATTTCCACCGTACTACGTATTTTTTACACTGTTTTATCTCAAGTGAGGATACATCTGCACGCATACGTGAAATGCTTATTATATAAATAAATAAAAAAATAAAAAAAATAAAAAATAAAAAAATAAATAAATTAATAAATAAATAAATTAATAAATAAATAAATTAATAAATAAATAAATAAATAAATAAATAAATAAATAAATAAATAAATAAATAAATAAATAAATAAATAAATAAATAAATAAATAAATAAATAAATAAATAAATAAATAAATAAATAAATAAATAAATAAATAAATAAATAAATAAATAAATAAATAAATAAATAAATAAATAAATAAATAAATAAATAAATAAATAAATAAATAAATAAATAAATAAATAAAAAAATAAATAAAAAAAATAAATATAATAATTAAGAATTACACTGAACAGTAAAATATGTCGCGCAGAGATTGAATAACATTAAAATAATTTAATGCATTTCGTATTACGTACCGGATCACGTAGCCTGACATCAAGATGAACATTTATATTCAGAGTCATCACTAACATTTAATTGCAATTCAGAAGTACAGAACGGTTCAAAATACAGTTCAACAGCTATTTTGAAATTATACGCCGGCAGATGAGTAATATAATAATAAATATATTACATATCACCTCGTTAACCCCGGGAGATCATTAAAATATTTTGATACTATGAACGAGGAGAGGGATCTTTTAAAATAACTTACTTATTAATATTTTTCATTAGTGTTGTTTCAGCCAGAAGTATGATAATCTACGGCAAAATAATTTCCATGCACTTACAGGAATAACGTTTGATGAATTCTCAATTCTCAATTTTTGGCGTTGTGATCCTCTTCGGCGTTCTTCACTACATGTTTTAATTGCTTTCACTTTGTATTGTTTCTAAATCAATTTGCGACGCGTTTATTATGCGATTGGTATAGTTCATGGAAGAGCTTGTCCCGTTTCATTTATCTCGGGAATGCTGGGTATCTGCAGCCTTAGTTCCAGAAGAGATGTCGCATTACTGCTGATGGCATATAAGCTTCTAAATGGTTTTATATCGGTACCAGATATTCTGGCTGAAATAGGATTCTTTGTCCCGGATAATTTCACGCGAGGTCGCCATCACAGGCTTTTGATTCTTCCCAGGTGCAGAACTAACTTACCAACGGTGATGCCCCTGGGAAGACTTACTAGGTTAATTAACTGCCTTGCAGGAAATGTGGATATTTTCCACATTTCCTGCAATGATTTTAAGCGTGAAATAGCACTTATTATATAAATGTTTTAACTGTAAACGTAATGATTATGTATCTTGTACAACCGTTTTTGAAATATATTGGTGTAATGCTGTTTTTGCTAATAAATAAATAAATAAATACTTGCGAAATAATAACAAAATAATGCGTGAAATGCACTGCTGCGTCTTTACTTTGGTTATTGCGAACTGACCGGGGAGCGGGAAGGATAGAGCGGAGGGGACAATAATTGCCATGCAATGAAATGTTTATTCCCAAATAAACACAAAATTATCCGCTGAACGCAGCCAATGATAACTGACGCTAACATGTGATATAACTAAACTTAGTTGGCGCCAACAAAAAATTGTTCACAGAAGCGAAGTTAGTAAAGAAACCGATGGAGTTCGGGCACCTTAAGGCGCGGAACTGACGAAGGAAGGGCGAAAGTGGGCTGAATGCTGAAGATGTGAAATCCCTGAGGTATCGCGTGTATTATCGTTTGAGAAATGAGGCGATTCGCAAATAATACAAGGCTGACGTAAGCTTAATGAGAGCGATTATACGACGCGAATTTGAATGGTGGAAGAAATTGGGGTCGTCCGAGGAAGACATGGCACCATTAAGTCAAACAAATACCTCAGTCGGCCCATGGCCATGACAAGAGTCAGAATGACAGAAGTGTGAGACGATGTATGAATCTGAATGCATCAAAGAGTTCGTGTTACGACCGAATTGCTTGGCCTGGTCAGATAGTTATTAATATATTATGTTAACAAATGCTAAACATACCTATCATTTCTTTTGTTATAGCGGAATAATAACAAATATAAATATATTTTTTAATGTATTTTGGAGAATCGACTTTTCTATTAAATTGGCATTAATTGAATTCTCCCTACTCCCACCGTAATATGCCAAAATTGTTATTTGTACAATGAGGACGACGAAGCTTTGAATAGGAGTAAACTCGATGCTTTAAACAACTCAGCTACAAAAATGTAATTATTAATATCTATAAAGACATTAACATAAAAAAACTAATGGTTGCTTAATTAATTGATTTGCAAAGGTATGTATTTAATCTGAGTATCTCGTTGCTTTTGTTAAGGGTACACATATCACGCATTTATTAGTTGGCTTTGAAAGCAAACATCTGCCAACATAATGTTTGTACAAGAAATGTAGGCACGATGATAATAATTATTGATTACTAAGAATAGGTAGTGCAATGCAACATCAGGCATCGTCAACATTGATAAAAATGTAAAAAATCACCATTTTTGCAAATTTAGTAGTTACGGCTAAATAGTGGACCAAAGTGTTTTTTGTTTCATAACAATACCCCGTGCACATAAGCCTAGTATTTCAAGCAACTGTGGCAAGCTATAACTAATAATATAGCTGTATGTAGACAAAACTAGCTTTGTTTTATCAAAGTAAGCTAGAGTTGAAGCTAGTAAGCTAGCATCTCAAGACAGGATAGTTTGATAGGATGCGGTACTATTATTTGAGCTAGTAGCCTACCACCGTACCACTAGTACCGCAACACCAAAGATTCTTTTCTAGCTTGGTTTAGTTTTGTGTGACTGCCCAAAGCTAGTAAATGATCGGCTAGTGCACGGTGACGACGTGCTGTTTTTTTATGACATACGATACCTATGATTCCAAAAATGCCACAACTTAGAAACGAGATTAAGGGGAGCCGGTGGTCTAGCCCCCGTAAATTCAACCAGTTTTCAGGATTAAAAAAATAAATAAAACAGTGAACAATGCTATTCAAACTTTATAGATATCTTAAATCACTTTAAAAGTATTCAAAAATTTTATTATTAAAAAAAATAAAAATTCTAAGAAGTTAAGGAACTGCGCTGAAGTTGCCCTCCTCATAAATACGGACATTGGTGGGTCCGGTTTTGGCTCTTTCACTTATCTACTTACGAGTGTAGTTATCGCAGGAACTATAAAAAATAAATTTTAAAAATTGACAAAATGGCGCGTTGTTGAAATTAACATACGGAAAACAGACTGTTTTTTCATTATAATTTGTATGTAAAAAATAAGAAGAATTCAACCTAAATACTTTTTTTTAGTTCCTGCGATAGGTACTAGTGCAAGGGATAAGATAGTAAAATTTGAGACAAATCGGCCGAGTAGTTTTTTTTTTTGCCTCACACCATGCAGAAAAAATTAGTTTTGAAATAAATGAGTTTGAAGTTTCGCCTGGCCCTTTTACCTGTTTCTGTGCTGACCTGCTAAATGGGTTGTAGAACTTTAAATATTGTCAATACCATAACAAAAATTTTACAGTATATTCTTAAAGGATTATTCTTTCGTAATATCGATTTTTTTTTTTTTAAATTCTAGACCACCGGCACCCCTTAATTTAAAGTTTGTTTTACTCTACCGTGATAAAGAATATCTGTGGATTGCATTCAATCTTATAATGAGAAGTCTGTACATAATCGGAATTAATAACGACGTAATAATTTATTCAAAAGATATTTATTAAAAAAATCATACAAGATCTCGTCCAAACGCATTTTTCCAGCAACTCTTCTAATAATTCGTTTTTATCCCGTATTATTAGATACAAAATGTTTCTAGAACAACGCTGTCTTCATCGAGGTGAATCGTGTACCAAACTTAAGCCACCGCTACCCGAATTTCTACAGATTTCTAAAATATCTCCCTAGTTTTAAAGCTCTTAAAAATATGTTATTTTTGAAGATTATTACCCAAATTATATGAAATTCCCTCGATAGAAAAAAATCGCAAAGTATGCCTCGAAAATTATTAAAAATAAGTCTATTTCGATTATTTTACAAGTTATATTTGTGAAAAAACTCACAATGTTTCTTTAAATGACTAGATACCTTTCACGAGATTTTTGATCTATTTTAAATGAGTCATGTTTTATTAAGCATTTTCACAATTTTCGCTTCAATTTTATCATTTGAAATATTAGCGCGCTCTGTCAACATTCGTAATTACATATCTCTTCTTTTTGAGTGATGAAGCGCCGCTTTAAATAAAAATTAACGTTGCAAGAGGGGTACAGGACGGGGGAGAAATAAACCCAAATCAGCAGAAGAATAAATGATGAAGTGGAAGTGCATATAACTACTAATGAATGATATAGACTTTCAAAGGGCTTTCCCGGTTCGGCACGTCACAAAAAATGAAACATAAATGTTCGTTGATACAAATAAAATTCCTGACTATTATTTCTGCGTTATTAAAAATGTAATAGCAACCACGCGATTTTTTTACAGCGCTGTTTATTCGACGCAGATATTATTTACTTATTGCATCTATTGAGCATGATTGCTCATTGTCATGTCATATTTACCAAACAGGTAAGATTTGGTGATGTATCAATTCCTAATCGAAGAATGATGCGTAAAAACCCAACACTTAATTATTATATTGCAACGGCAATGTTGTACCAGGGGCGTGCCGATCTGGAAATAAAGAAAGAAATTATCTCAGAAAATTAAAATTATTAAAACCTTAGAATCTTGCTATGGTTGAAAACAACACTTCTTGTGCGAGAGGATCTTCTCAGAAAAGATAACAGTGATGTTAGGCACCTCGTAAGCAATGAGTTCGGAGATTAGAAATAGTTCATAATTATACTACACAAAAAGTAATTTCCAAACCTTTTCAATTTTCACAATATATTTAATTCAGCGTACCTATATATTTTTTGGTTGACAACCTAGAATCATGCAATTTAAACAACCCCTTTGAAAAGTTACGGAAGAAAATTAAAATATCCCATAACCTAACTAACGTAACTTATTTAAACAATTTTTATATTAATGCATTTTTTATAACTTTTCTAAGTAGGAGCTCACGAGTCACCATATTTTTTCAAAGATTTTAATTTCATTATTATTAATATCGTAATAGTAGACTGTAGACCATTACAAAATTTGAATTTTAGGTAAGTCCGTTTTGTATACAAAGTATTTGCAGAACTTTGTTTTGTTTGATGTTTGAATTTCATTCTAACAATAAATAAATAAATGAAAACCAAAAATATACTATGTAGCTAATTTAATAGTATTCATTCGATCTATGCACAACAAGTGCTATCACTTTAATTCTAAAATTAAATATGTTTTTGTAGCTTTACTCAGATTTTGCAAGTTTGGAGATTTTCTTTTTACTTATTTGCGAATGTACGTAAATCGCATGTTATGTAACACGAGGTGATCCTGTATTACAATTAAAATGAATAATTTCTGTGTTGTGCCTCTATGTCTATGAGTAATTCGAGTACAATGATCTTGAGAACTAAGATTTGCATTGATTTTAAAAATAGGAACTCAATGAAGGAACGATTCACACAAGAGTCTATCATATTAAAATTAATTACTAATTCTATATCTGAAATGCGTTTTTATTTTGTTTGAATTTTAAAAATAAGGGAGTTATAAAATTATTTTTTAAGCCACTACGATAATTTTAATTTAAAATATTTTTCATATAAAATACATTCTATACAGGAAATTGAGATGAATGACAACTACCAATTAAAACTGCGAGCGCACGCCCCTGCTTAGTTCTTACTCAGTTAGATGAAGGTATATACATCAAAGGAGTTGACAGTCGGACAGGTATAAATATTGATACATCTTATTCCTCTCTATTCTTCGATTAGAATCTTAATTGGGAGTCATTAGATGGCTGTTTTTTATAATTTTGAAGTGTTGAAGCATTTGATTCCACGATTCATACATGATTGATCTTTAATTTCAGATATGCCGCTTCTAAATATCCCCAACGAGAAAGCTCACCGTTCACAAACTAATCCAATCTTACTGACGTATAGACAGTAATTTATACGCGTGATTACTGTTTCGCCTTTCGAAAGCATTGTTTAACTGTGATGGTCACTGAAAGACGATCATCACGACGTTTATGTCAAATCTACAGTAATCCAAAAAGACGGGATAAAATTTAAAAAAGATGTGATGTATTTGTCAAGTTTTATGCATTTAAGATATGATTTAAGATATTCACGGCCGAAAGTATAATCGCGATTTATTTTTGGGGTATTTCGCCGTGTCGCGCTACCTCCTTCTTTAGCCAATGTTTTGTACAGCGTTACAGAGTCTTTCACCACGGCAGAAGTGTAATGAAGGCAGCGCAACACGGCGAATATCCCAAAAAAAATCACTGTACTGTACTTAGCTATAACTTATATTCTACGTAATATTATGTGATTTTGCGTAGAATTAGTAGCTTACATAACCGCTTTACTTAATTATTAATAAAAAAATCTAATTTGAAGTAAAGTATATTAATACATTTACACTCGTCTAAAGAAATTTTAACTAGAGGTATGTTTTTATAAGTAACATTATTTGCCATAAAAATTAATATTGTTTTCAACCGACTTAATTTTAATGTACACTCATCCTATTTTTTTCCTCTGTTTTCTTGATTGTGTTTTTGTAATTGTTTTGAAGGTGTTATTTATTTATTTATTTAAAATTTACGGCACAAAGTGCCATTTAAAAGCTTGTGTATATTTAATTACAGTCATATTACATTATACAGGCATTAAAAGTAAACAATAATATCAAAACATCATTATGTAGTGACCTCGTTAACGTATAATTGGCTGAAATGTTCGATCAGTACAACCTTATATTTTAGTATGGAAATTTTAAAAATATCAGCCACATTGGCATAAAAATTTCCAATGGTGTGTAATCTATTTACAACTGAATTGGAGCCTGATACCGACAGATGCAAATAGTGGTTTCACAACAACTCAGCATAGTTGCACTTCGCCACACCTTTGAAGTGAAATAAATTAATTAAAAGTGATGAAAAAATACCCATAAATAATATCTAATGTAAACTCGTCACCTTTCTTGACTTATACCTCTTAAAGGTGTGTTAAACTACCCGTTCACCAAAAATATTAAAGTTATTTACCATTAGCCAACACAAAATAACACCACGAAGTAATTTAATCAAATTCATGGATTTGAAGTTCAGCTTTTCGAAATGAATCAATTAATTATTGTAAATATAATTTGAATGATTTGAATGGATTCACTTTGATCATCAACCGGCTCATAACAAAATTATTTCGAATGTCACAACAAACATATTTTGTGAATTTAAATGTTATGAGAAAAATGCTAATACTAATTTTTATCGAGGAGGAGGCGTACGTGGTATTAAATTTAATAAACGTAATTATTCGAGAAGTGTTCCAGTTACGTAAGCTTTGAAAGCAGCCGCCATGAATTTATAAATAATTTAAATAGATCTGTATTTCATGATACAATCACTTTTTCAAATTGTTGTGAAATTCTTTTCTCTTAATCCTGTTTTTTACGATATCATTGAATAAACCTTACCAGAGATTAAAAATTATTTTGTAAATTTCTAGATGGTGAATTTGGGGACAACTTTAATCATTCCTTGAAAAACAGGATTAAAAAAAATCTGAGAGCAAATTAGAATTAATACTGTGGGTTATAATATTAAGCTGTCTAAGGATGGATTTTATGATTTTTCTCCCCATAAGATTTCAAAGAAACTTTTAGATTTTTGGGTAAATAATGGGGTTTTTAATGTAAATTCATCAAAAAATGATTTAAAAAAAAAAAAAAATATTCACTTTAAAATGATGAAAGAATTCAGCGAAAGTTTCCACAATTTATTGTTTTTATGTTAAATATCCCTTTAGAATAAATTGACAAACCTTTTTTTAATAAATACTTACCTTAAAAATACCTATACTTGAGGATCGGCGAAGGAGAAGCGACCTATGCTTCTTTTTTTAAGTTGTAAATTCAGAATTCGACTGTCGCGAAATCCCAAAAGCAGTCAATTTAAGAGTACCTACATGACTAACCAGGAATACCTACAAACTCGCCAAATTCCTTGCTTACTTAGTTTAGCAAATTAATATATAAATGATATCGACATTCAACTGTAACAGATAAAAACCCGCTCCGCAGGTTGCGCTGCTAGGCCCTGCGGGCGGCTTTTGGTTCGGCTTCATCCAGTTAGTGTTGGTGACCATTATACAAATCTGCTGAAGAAGTGGCGACATTTTTTGACGAATTCTTGAATTCGAAACCCAATTACAATGGGAGCTTTGTGTAAAATTTCAAATTCATAGATGTCATTTGTGGCGCGGTGCGTACGGCGTGGCGTCAGACACGCACTCGAAGCCGGGTTCTGAAATTCAACCACACAGTCGCAAGGCTAATAATATCGTTCGATGTTTAAACCTGATAATTTCAGTGTATTCTTTTTTTTCTTTTAAATTTCGTACAGTTGTAAACTACTCTAATGTTACAAAAATTTTTTTGCAACTTATTGTTTATTACTAACCCCTGTGTAAAAAAATGTTATTATTATGATCTCAATGGCCGTATAAAATAGTAAATAAATAAATAATGTTTACGTACATGTAAGAGTTAAAAGAATTGTCGTTGTCTAGGAATGTTCCCTTTCTCATATCTCACAGTTATTATTACCAGCTAACATAGCATGTTTGTTAATTTAACACATAGAATAGATTGAATTTTCCAGGTGCCCTTTGTTATTCAAAAACTTGAACTATGGTGATAATAAAATAAATTATTTATTGTGTATTCGTAAAGGAATTGACGCAGGAATGTTGATTTTAAAGTTCAAATGATGATTCAAAACCAAGGTTGAACGTTCAAGTTCAGAAATTAAATTAATAACAATTTCATCAAGGCAGGAAGTTCTAAACATCAGAAGTACAACGAAATTCCATCAATCTGCTTTGGTTCATCGCACAACCAGAAATTTAATCTATTCCTATTTAGATGAAATCCTCGAACAACATCTGCCGCGAGAGATTCATCTGTATTTTATAGAGAAACATGTGCTTAGCGCAGCATTGGATAGCTTATGTCTTATGTAATAATGATCGTGAATAGTGCCTACACCGAGTACACAATGTGCGGGTATGTATGGGTCGTCCGTACAAAAAAAGAGTACGTAATTATTACGGTCATCGGGATTCTGCAATCGTCTTTTATTGTGTTAATATAAATGAAATTGGTTTAGAGACTGTTAAAAATTAGTAGTTTGCTTCCAACAAATTGTCTTTGGTTTATAAAATGTATGCGTCTTTTAAATTTTGGGATCAGGTAGCTAACAATAACACTCCTTATGTAGATGGCGATAAGGTTTAAATTCACATTTAAAACGAGCTGCCTGTTTCGATTTATTCACGAAAAAAACATCGCCAATAAAAGTTTATACGAAAAAAGGCATAATGTTCCGTACTTTTACCAAAATCTCAAAATTCTCCCAGTAAGAGCAATTCTGTGGTATAAAATTATATTTCAGCATATGAATAGCTCTATATACATTAATAAACTGGACCACACTTACAATACTCGTCTTATGTTAAATGAAGGACTAATTGTACCTAAGCATTTAAACAAATACGGACAAAGAACGCTGGACTACATGATACCTAATTGCTTAAATATGTTACCTGCCGAAATTAAAAAATGTACAAATGGTAAATTAAATATTATGTTGAAGAATTGGCTCGCCAAAAGAAATAATTTGTATTAGACTGACACAAAAATTGTAACTGCATAACAAAGTAAAATAAGTTTATATCCTCAAAGTAAAAGTACCCATCGACAAACTGCTTAAAAGTAGTTTATTGGGTCTTTTCTTTTTCTGTATATTTTTTTTATTTCTTGTTGTAATAATGTATTACTTTGTATTTATAATAAATAAAAATAAATAAAAAAATAAAAAAATAAGCATGTTTTATTTCGTTTTGTGGTGGTTTAAAGTGGTTTTTTTAAATATGTTTTCTATTCGCTGTATTTAAATTAAAGCACTTTAAATATTTCTAAGCAATCTAATTTTAAAATCAATTTCCCATGATTTTGCATTACTTAGTAGTGTTAAAAAAAATAAAGGAAATAATTTATTTATGACAGTGGAGAATTTTTTTATTGCAAACTTTTCGTTTAATGAAAAAGTCAATTAATGCATGCTGGTTATTTTAAATGTTAAAATACGTTATATACTTTTTTAAAGATGAAATACTTAAAATTCTGCACAATGAACGCTGGATAATATAAAACAGATTTTTGGAGACCTTAATATTTTCTTCTTCAATTATAGCACAATCAATAATGTTGCTTAATTTTATTTATTAAAAAAAATTGTAGCAATTAATTTTAAAAAATGTTTTTATTACAACACTATATTTAGTATACTTTGTATCCTGATTAAGAAACGAGGGGTAAGGCCCTCGCATCGTAATTTGGAGGTGGAGGGTTTAAACCCAAAATTTTAATGTGATAAATTTGAACTGTCACAAGTTTATTAATTTAAAATAAAGTACATCATTTTCGCGGTGCGGTGGAAGTGGAAGATACCCTCAGTTTTGCCCTGGTGTAAGACCACCATCCACAATTGAAAGTTGCTTGAAATGGCTTTAGCCGTGTTTGGTGATCAGATCTGAATAGCCAGGTTCCTCCCCACCTTCCTTTTCCCCATCTCCTTACTCTGCTAACTATCTTTAGGCTCAAAACATATACCAACTGAGGATGCCACTGGCTCCGGACGGTCGGGAGCCGTTGAGATTATTGTTTGGTATTCACTTAAAAGAAAAAAAATTGGTTGTCTGAAAAGTCGGTTTACGGACGATAATTTTACGTGAAAACGTCATATAATAACGATGGAGTGGAAGAGAGATAGATGCGTCACAAGCCGAACGCTTGTTCCGTGCTCTCGCTTGCACGCTCGGCTCAGGCGGAACGTGACAATGAGTCATGCTTTTTCGTGAGTGCAGCCAGCGTTCACCGTTCAAAAAACAAAAAAAATATAGTTTTAAAATATGTTTTAATTTAGGTATCTACTGTTAGCTTGGAACATCATCATCATCTACAAAAAAATATAACTCAATGTTTTGTTACAAATTCCTTAGGCAACGCAGCTGCTTTCATTTATGTTCATAAATGTCGTTTTAATTCCGAGTTATGATCGTTTGTGGTTTCTATCAAAAGCAACAACCTACACAAATCATTTGTTCAATAAATACTTAAGATATTAATTTCCTGTTTACACCTTAACAATGATTTCATTGATATAATATGTGTTAACCACGAGATTGCCACCAAAACTTCACACCTTTTGAGGAAGCCGCACGCGCGTGAGTCCACACGATTTACGGCTTAAGGCTGTACAAACACGCAGAGGCGGGCAATAAGGCTTCACTTAATACTTGAACTCACTTCAACTGATGCGAGACGCGTTGTTAATGGTCACTCGAACGGAAACTTCCAATGCAAACCATTAAAAAATCTATTAATTAATTTCAAAACTTGATATTCATAATATAAACAGTTTGATCATGTAGTGCAAAATAAATAAAACAGTCTCGGCGAGAGTTCGTACAGACGTCATCAATGTATTTATTTTTACAATAGCTCCGCGTAGGAGGCCTTGAGAGAAAAAATCCACTTGGGAAAAGGGCCTATGTTAACATTGAGGAAGCTATGTGGAGGGTTTTTTTAGGGAAAGCAAGGAGACGGGAAGGAAAGGGTATGGGAAACTTAAGCGATAGACAGCTTACTCTAAGGTCAGCAGATCTAGATATTACTAATCGCTTAATCGAACTTTCTAGGTCAAATCGAGCCGTTTACTATGATCGATCTTTTCGTGTAACTGGCCCGCTCATGTGGAATAAACTTCCCTCAGCCCTTACTAATATCCAGAACTTGGCTGAATTTAAACGGGCTTTAAAAACAAATTTATTTAAAAAATCGTACCTTTCATGAATCATAACTCCTTTTCAATATAATCTAATAAGCCATGTTCTTCAGGTTTCCGGTAATTGTTTGGTTTCGGTTACCTCTTTACTGTATTTTTATGTTTAATGTGCACTCCGATTTTTTCTTATTTCTAAACGAAACTGCCTCCTATTCTATGTTATATTTAACTCTTAATGATTCTTGTTTAAGGGCACCGTTATGGTTTAGCATTATCTATTGTCCTGTGCCAAAACAACGCCGTTGTTTGTATAAACTGTATAATCTTTGTTTCATAGTTTTTGATAAATTTTGTAAGGACTCGTAAGGAACACTATAATAGGATTACTCTTAAGTTTATTATAGCTAAGCGCACTTGAAGTGAAATTACACAAAACTGCGCTATATAAATACTAAGTTATTATTATTATTATGGGAGGCGTTTAGTAATTTGAGGGTCAATGGGTCCAGGAGAGACGGACGAATGAATCCATCCCTCCTTCTGCTGTGCAGGCGATGGGATGAAAGAGTCGGCTGGAGAGGTCTAGGTTAGGTCTCCCTCAATTAGTCTCTCCCAATCCGGCACGCCACGTAGTAGGTCGGTAAACGCGTTCGCAGCCAAGACCTAGACAAACCTCACCGCATGAACCCGGGCATCCCTGCTAAGGGTATGGATAACGCTGCCCCTGGAACCATTTATTGGAAAACACTTCTGTCAAAGGTCATCTGAAGTGTTTCGCTAAGTTTGTTGTCTTAGCAGGGGTACCCGGATTCGTGAGTCGCTAATATTTTCTTCATTCATTCTTCATAGAGTAAATTAAGTTCGCTACGTTTGGTGACTTAGCAGGGGCCGGATCGAGAGACTGGTTAAGGGAGGCATTTTGGCCGCCGGACTCTCTCGACCCTTTGCCTTGCACCACAGGGATGGATTGATACACTTATATACCTTTTTCCTTTCCAGAACTTCATATCCTTCCCTTCCTTAAGAAGACCCTCCACACAGCATCCCCTAAGATGACATAGGCCCTGAGGGAAACTCTTTCCTCAGGGCCTCCTGTGTGGAGCTAATGTAAAAAAAAATAATATTGGCTTCGTACTTCCGAGAAATAACGGGCAAATTAGTTCAGGATAATATTATTAATTCTGATTTTGTAATATAATATAACAAAAAAAACGAAAAAGTATTGGTCTCAATGGTCGATTTGATTAAGGTAAGACAAGAGATCCTTAGCTCGAGTACCAGTTGCGACCGTTACCCTTTTACTTATCTGTGTTTTTTTACGTTTCATATTTCATTCAGATTTATTAGTTTGTTCTTCGTCAACGATATATTATATTTATGGGTATAATCTTCAAAAGTTGTTCCAATAAAAATATTATAATCAGCAAAGCAAGTTATTAGTGAAAATTTATGTTAAGTAAAATTAAACAATATTTTTTTCTTCGAGAGGACTCAAAACAGGTCTTCAGTCGCGGGAAGAGGACACAATCGACGACAAAATGCTTTTCGATGACTTATGAATGACCGCTTCACGTGGGAATCTGATAAATAAATTCAACATCAACATTTCATACCGACACCCGAAAAAATGCCATCCAATTATTTGATCCCAATAAGGAACGGAATTTCATTGCAATTCTGCGCGATTGCTCTTTTACAACCTTATTTCAATAAATAAACCTTCTCTTCAACGCATTTAATTTATTGAAACCTCTCAGATGCGAACGAAGGTGCTTTCGATCGAATTTCACATTTAAAAATTAATAATAATTGTGTTGTTTAAATTCTTGTTATTGATAAATAACATAATTGCCGCAATAAACATCGTGAATTTATTGTAATTATATCCCTATAATATTTATTAAAGCGACTGTTTAAATTTTTGTTTTTGCTGAATCGCACAATGAGAGTAATAAATCGACAATTTATATAAATATTTGCCCCAACAATCTTAAAAACAAATCGTTAAAAATATTGTTTTTGGCCATGAGGAAAATAACTTCCCTCAGGACCTATGTCAACTGGGTTGCTGTGTCGTGGGTCTTTTCGAGGAGAGGAAGGAATGAACATTGGTCTTAAAGAGACCCATGTTGTACAAGGGAGGAAACACAGAAGCCGGCAAATCGTTCCATAGCCGAGCTGTTGAACTCAAGAACGAGTCGAAAAACGACCCGTTCTCATGTGACAATTGTCAACCGTGTTGGGCGCGCGTTTGGCGTGTATCCCGACTATGCACCGGTGCCGAAGGGATCAATGACGCTAATTCCTTAGAGCATCTTCCATTGAAATACTGGTAGAACATGGATAGCATTCCCACCCGATGCCTGTGCTCTAAAGATTGCAATCCTTTCGTTAAGGTGGGAGAATCTCTCAAACGGACCGCCCGTTTCTGCACAGAGTTGAGGGTATTTTTCAAGTATTTTGGAGCTCCAAAATAGTTTTGTATGATAGTTATAAATCTGCAATACATAATTTCAATTGAAGCAGCCGTTAAAAATATTGGTTTTGCTAAATTACACAATGGCCGTAATAAATAAAGAAGTTAATAATATAAATATGCCTTATTTGAAGCCACTGTTTTAATTCCTGTTTTAGCTACATTACAAACTGACAGTTATAAATAAGAAATTCGTAAAAATATACCCCTACAAGCAAAGCAACTTTTTGAAATTCTTGTTTTTGCTAAATTGCACAGTGACCGTAATAAACCTGAAATTATTACAAATACGCCCTCATAATTTAATTAAAGCTACTTGTTTTTGCTAAATTACACAGTGGCAGTAATGTCAGTAAAATGTAAGAGCATATTATACACACGAAATTAATATAATATGCTCTTACATTTTTAATAAGAGCAACACTTTAAATTTTGGCTTTTGCTACATTAAAAAGTGACCGTAATAAATTTGTAATTAACATAAATATGCCCTTACAATTCTAATTATTGCTAATTGAAGCAACTTGAGGTCAACAGCCGAATTTAAAAAACACAGCAGCTTATACTCTACAGGAGGCACTGAGGAAAATAATTTAGGAGGGATGGAACACAGAGGCCGGTAAATCGTTCCATAGCCGATCTGTTGAACTCAAGAACGAGTCGTAGAAACGACCCGTTCTCATCTGACAAATATCAACTGTGTAAAATTGTTGGGTGCGCGTATGGTGTGTGCATTGTAATGATAAAAATCTCACGTAGAGGTGATGTGAACTGGGCACTGAGATCGTCCAATTTGACCCCGTTAGACTTTTTCTTGTGGGGTATTCTTAAGCAGGTCCATGCGAATAAGCCACAAACCACAGCGGCCCTCAAAGCCAACATAACCCAAGCCATCTGTCAAATGAAGTCTGATTTATGCGCTAATCATGGAAAATTTGACATTTCGGATGCGCGCCACCCACAGAAGCCGCGGCGGACATTTGAACAATGTTTCATTCCATACATAATGGCATTGATAGGCCTTTCAAACGCATAAAAAAATTCGATGACATCTCACACATTTTGTTTTATTCAAATTAAATGATGGGAAGCGCTTAATGAAAAACCCTTTAAATACACACCATCTTCGAAGTATTGATATCCGAAGTCATTTAATCTACAAAAAAAAAATAACTACTGCCGTCGATTAAATTATTGTATAACTTTTATGATAGGAATGTTTCTACAACTTGCCTCTTCAACTTTTGTCTGGCTGAACTGCTAAAGCGTTGCTTATAGGTAATTGAAAATAATTGTCTATGCCTAATGTGAAATGACTTTTGACACCCAGCATAAAGCTCTTTTACGTTTCTCGTCGGTAACCGAAGCACGTTCTTGTTCGTGTGCTTTCACGAACGCACGTTGTTCGATAATCCCACAGATAACTGAATAATTAATTATTATTTCCCTATTGAATATTTCCACAGGGAAGATAATTGAATTACATACGCATGCTTACGCTTGTACACGACGAATAAATAAAGCTCAGTTAAAACATGATGTAAATATCTATTTAACTGACGTGTTTGTGGTGGAATAGTTTTATCTTTGTGTAGAGCGGAAGGCAGGAGAGAGGTGTGTCAGAAATATATATTTATTTATTTATTAACGTCATTTTTAGGGGCTTTTACATGTGGATAGCAAAAAATATACAATATTTATTGTACATAACTGAACTGCTTCAGTAACACCATTTTGTACTCGTTATTTGTTTAGTGACAAATTGAAGATGTCCACGGAATGGTATAATTATTTCCCTCCATAAGTAAGTTAAGTGAATGGACGAAGAAGAAGATCGTGAAATTAGAAAGAGAGAAAAACCGGAGAAATAATGCGATGTTTAGTTAGTTTGATGCCTTATGATTTATGCCAGGAGTCAAGGAGTTTTTTTTTTTTATGAGCTAAAAATATATTTGTACGCCGTGACATTACCTCATTTTTTTTACATTGGCTACACACATGAGGCCCTGAGGAAAAAAAATCTAAGGCCTATGTCATCTCGGGAGATGCTGTGTGGAGGGTCTCTTTGCAAAGGGAATGAGAGGAAGTTCTGGGAATGAAAAAGGTATGAGGGGTGAGTAGGAATCTGGGAGTCAGTGTATCCAGAAGTGAGGGACGTACGAATCCATCTCACCACTGCAGCGCATGGCGCTGTTTCGAGAGTTCTGCTGAAGGAGTCAAAAGGACTTCTTCAATCAGTCTCTCTCGATCCGAACCGCCATGCAGTAGATAGGCAGACGCATAAACCCGTCAAACCTCACCCCATGAACCCGGGCACCCTTGCTAAATCACAACCACTTGGTTGGACCTTGGCTCCCAATTGGGGTATTTTGTCAGGCTGAAGATAGTGGGAAGGAGAAGGAAATGGGGAAAAGGAAGGTAAAGAAGTACCTGGCTATTCAAATCTCGTCAGCGAACACGGCTTAGGCCATTTCAAATAACGTTTCAAGTCTTACAACAGGGCGATACTGAGATCTGAAACGTGCCGCAAATATACTGTACTTATTTTCCTTATTTGTTTTTGGGGTGTTATGTCGTGTTGCGCTACCTCCTTCTTTAGCCAACTTTTCGGACAGCGTTACAGTGTCCATCATTAGGGCAGATGTACACTGTAACGCTGTCCGAAACGTTGGCTAAAGAAGGAGGTAGCGCAACACGACATAACACCATAAAAACAAATAACGAAAAACTTTTGGCCGTGAAAATCTAAAAACTTATCATACTGTACGTACATTATTTTATTGAATTAATTGTGAAATAACACAAATTAATCAAATAAAATTGATTTGCGCACGGCGGGATGCTATTCCGCGACCTTCGGATTGCGAGTCAAGAGCCTTAACCCTCGACCACGGAGGCCGTCAAGTACTCGTATATCTACTGGTTTTTCGATCTCTGATTCAAATCCGAAGTCGAAGTCGAAGTAGAAAAAAAAAATCTCTTTTTCGTATATGGATGCTGCCAATCAGGGAGCTTTGAAGATAATTATTATTTGATGGACCTTATGAAAAAGGCTTCGCTGCTGTCATGAAGAATAATGAAAACATATTTAAATAGGGTTATCTTAGCTAAGACATGCTTATAAGGAGAAGTATTCAATGTAGAAACTATACTGAAATTATTGTTAATAAGCAACTACCTTTGTAAAACTAAGAACGATATTTTTCAACCTTCAATGCTTCTAATGTTGCGTTCAGATATGTACTATTCTCTATTTTATAATACACTCACGATGCTTTTATTCCCTGGACCAGTTTTAACTCTTTGTGAGTCAATATTTATGGGATGTATTGTATTGATTCCGTACTATGTAAAAATATAAAATGAATTTCAAGATTTCCTATAATCATGACAAAATGATTTTTGATTGACGTCGTTAACGATAATAAATTCATTGAAAAACTTACCTTTCACGCATTCGCCTGATCTGGACATACTATGATGGTCGATCTCCTGTAAAGAAAATATAAAAATTAGATATAGATTTATCGTTAAATTGAAGTAAAAAAATGTCTTTCTAAAAATAAGTAGAAATATGTACTCAAAATAAAAGAAATGCATCACAAAATGTCTGTTTTTAAATATCGGAGTGCAGAATTCAAATATGATTTCTTCATTGTTTTCATTATTAGTCTTCTTTCCATTACCACTTCATTACCATTATCAAATGATATATCTTACAAATGAATCAATTTAATTCCTAACACGAAGGAAATTGATTACACTCCCAAAATTTTATGTAATGGCCGCTTAACACGATGCCTGTCATCCAGTTTCCAGAGACTCCAGATACTAATATCTACAGCCTGTATGTCGGACGAATATCTACAGCTCATAATATGTTGGACAAATATCCATGAACTTCAGAGCGAAGACTAATATCTACAGAGCTAAGGTCGGATAAATATCTATGACGGTCCCAGTGGTGACAAATATCTATGGAGCCTAGGTGGGACTCATATCTACAGACAGAGGGCAGCAGAGCAAGAGGTTGTAAACCTAATCTAACCTCTAACCTAACCTAACCCAACCTCTGCCAGTGCTGTAGATATTCGTCTACATCACCTGTTCCATAGATATTATTCAGCAGTTTTGAGCTGTAGATATTTGTCCTCACTTTGGTTCCCATAGATATTGTTCCAACATACCTGTTATAGATATTAGTCAGAACATGGATTCTCATAGATAATAAGTCCGAAATGTTCAGTTTTTGGAATTCCTGTAGATATTAGTAGACGCCTCCGTTTCCAGATGAATTTTTGAAATCGAGCAATAACACTCCCTACGTAAAGGTTTACATTTCCGGTTAAAACTGTTCTGATTTATGCAAGAAAAAAAAACATCGCTAAAATGTGTTATATTTTATTTTGTGAAGATCAGTCATAAATATTTAAATGTTTAGCGATCATTTTCTAAAAAACTAAAAATCAAAATATTATAGAATATAAGTAAAACTGAAAATAAGTTCGTAAGTAGAGGATTTTGAACATTGGGGCGTGTAAATGTTGCAGCATTGGGACACGGTGGGCGTGGCTACACACATTTTGTATAGTGGTCTGTGGTGAAGACGTGTCTACGTACCGCACACTTAACGTTTGACGTCTACGTAAATAATCACGCATGTGTCAAAAAATGTCAAGATGGGTTCTGACGACAGAGATGCCTACCATTTAGCGATAAGTTTGCAGATGCTACATCAGGGAGAAAACACAGATTTCAAATTAGACCGTATTATCTAGAAATTTTGTTAGGTATTTATTTATCAGGAATTAAGTTAGAATCGAATACCGATTTAGCTTGGGCAATTTCTTCCGTGTCTCTGAAACCGATTTTGAAAAACTGGTTTTAATTATATTATACTAGCGAGTACCCGGAATGCGTTGCATTGCCACATAAACATCCACGGTAACATCTGTATTCCCGATATAACACAAAAATTTGAGTTTTATGTCCCCGACAACTTCACAAGAGCGGGCAGACACAAAACTTTTGTTGTTCCGAGATGCAGAACTAACTTATCATTAGTAATGCCACTCGGAAAAATGATTCTGTTACTAAATTACCTGTCCTCTGAAAGAGATATTTTTCAACTAAATATTCAACAATTCAAAACGCTATTATTACTTAATAAAATAAAATGTATGTTTGTTATTGGTTATGTATAACTGTAAATGTGCATTTAAAACAAAATAAATAAATAAAGAAAGAAATTGTTTGTTTGAAAGAAAATGCGTCCACGAACCCGCCCCCGTCCGCCTTCTGCGTTCCTTTTTCATTCTCTCGTTCCCCTTCCATCTTCCCCATCTTCCACCCTCCCCGTATCTAAGTTTGTATAAAAAGAAAAAGCAGGTAAAACACTTTCTACGTTATATAATATTTAATACCAAAACATTTTGTCATAAATACTGATTCATTTTGTACGTCTCCTATTATAATGTGTAAAGGAAATCTGCGACCTCACGAACAAACGCAAACCACACCACAAGGCCGTCGCGCCGATACTTGTTTGTAACGGAATTCTCTGCAAGACCTAACCTGTTATTTTACCTATATGGTCATCCCTGCTTTATGTGCTCCTGTTAGCTATTCTCGTCTACACCATACGAGTGTCCCACAGCTAGAGCCAGTAGGTCTAATGCTACCACACCTTTATTGGCCTATTGTATTTGATACACATCTTTCGAGGGCGATTTTGACCTTTGATTCAATGTTCAGATAAAGATAAGGTGAATTTATAGAACAGTAGAATAGAATATGCAGTTGAGATTTAGTAGAAACGTAATGATGAAAGTAGGATTACAAATAATTTAGGAGGCGGGTATGGGTATCGCCGCTTATTGGATAAAGTCTCGATGACAGTGATCTCTTTGGCATTGCTTTGTATGTATTGTACATTCTTTATTCACACTTCCATGGTCGACGTTCAGCTTAATGCCACAATAAGAACCATAAGCGGAACGTTAAAATCTACTCTTCTGCCTTGGCTCCCCGTACTTGCAAATATAACCCCGCCAAATATCAGGCGAGAGACTGCAACACTAAGGGAGTACAAGAAGGCGCTGCAAAAAAGCGCAATACCTTTGCACGATGATGTCGTCTCTCACCCGGCATGCCGCTTAAAGTCCCGAAAACCCTTCTGGACAGAAGGAGAAAGACTCCTCCATTCACCTCTCACCCCAGAAGATAGGTGGAAGCTTGAGTGGCAATCGGCCAAGGTGAAAAATGCCCATCTCGTACCAGACCCCACTGAGAGACAGCCTGGGTTCTCATTGCCTCGCAAACTCTGGTCCGCCATCAATAGAATATGGTGCTCCCATAGCCGTTGTGCCCACATGATGTATAAATGGGGCCTTAAAGAGTCGGAGATGTGTGAATGCGGTGAGGTGCAGACCACTGAACATATGGTCAACGAATGCCTGCTCCATTCATTCCCTGGCAGGATTGATGAGGTCCACAGGGCGACGCCTGAGGCCCTAGACTGGCTCGCAGACTTAGATGCCCCCTCTGACCCCCCCATCATACGAAAGAAGAAGAACATTCTTTATTTCATATTATTTGATCAATATTTTGTATGGACTCGTAAGGAACACTGTAGGATTACTTTTTTGTTTTTTATAGTTAAGCGCGCTTGATTTAAATATTATGTTTTTAATTGTTCTTTGTTTTTGTGTCCGGGTTAAATCTTCTCCGCAGGAAAAACATAACTCTTCCACACACTTTTCCACAAATGATCATCTAGTCAATCCACGCTACGCAATTGCACTATATAAGTATAATAAATACAAAACAATACAAGAACAACGTGTCAACCTACCAGAGACCAAATGGGAAAATAATTCACCGACTCCAGATATTTTCATATCAGAGGGTTCGGCTCGATAGAACTCCTAACTGGACCTATTATGATTATTATTATTATCCTTAGGCAGAGAAGTGAAGGAATCAGGAATCAGGGAAGGTGAGGGTAAGAAGAAAGGCGGTGAGAGAAGTTGGCAGCGTGGCTTATGTTATAATATGAGGATGATGGTAACATCTCGCCTAATAGCCACAACAGTTAAAGAGTTTTCCATACGCCGCGACTGGTCTTCACGGGAGGTGCGGATTTCAGCGCCGAAGCGTGCTTTATGCATTTTAATGCGGTAAGCAATGGCCACTGACCACTGACCAGTGCCCACAGAGTGCCCACAATACCCGCTGGCGACCCGCCATTAGCCTTTGAAGAATTAAAAAAAGATACGCTTCACAACTTTGCAGTGTTTGCAGAGGTGGTAGAAGAATTGTTGAAGATTGTGTTTGAATAACACGGTTGTTTTGATTAATATTATTATTTCACGTGGCTTTATTTTCCTGCTTCAAAGATGTTCTGCTGTTCATATGAATGCTTTTTTATGTGAACACCGCACAAGATTTCCAACTGCTCCCAAACGTCTGGAGACAATGAGACTAAGGCATTCCCAATTGGATAAGTTGTGAGGCTGAATTTAGCGGAGATGGGGCAAAGGAAGGTGAAAAATACCTGACAAATCAAATCTAGTCACTGAACACGGCTAAAGTCATTTCAAACAACGTTTAAATTTTGAATGGTGGTTTTACACTAGGGCCATACTGAGAGTATCTTCCATTCTGAAACGGGACGCAAATACAATATGTTATTTTAAATGAACAATTTGCGAAATGGCACAACGTAATCAAAAAAAATTATTTGTGCACGCCTGGATTTAAGCTCGCGACCTCCGAATCGCTAGCCGAGAGCCTTACCCCTCAACCATGGAGGCCGTCAATTTTTTTATGCTATTTATTGCTAAAATTATGACTGTTTAATATGAGTCAGAGTAACGGAAGAATGGGAGGCGGAAATAGGTACCGCCGCCTCGGGAAAAATTTATCGGATAACTAACAACTATACCGTTGGTCATCTATGGTTGCTGACTTAGCAGAGTTGCCCGGGTTCGTGGGGGTAAGGTTTGTCTAGGTCTTGGCGGTGGATGAGTCTGCCCACAGCATACCGGGCCGGATCGAGAGAGACTGGTATGGGGAGGCTTTTTGACCTCTCCAGCCACGAATCTCCTAACGAATCTCCTAAGAAATGATCTTCCTTAGCCAAGCCTTAGTAAGCATTGTTTAATTAAATATAGTAAACCTGCATCCTACAACAATTTATAATCAAGGCTTAGCGCTGGTGCACGTTAGTTTCCAGTTAGTTATAATTATTAGTGCTGTTGCAATACGAAAAAAATATTTTTTACGGACTCCAAACAGGTTTTATAAGGAAAGCAGAATCCATAAAGATCGAGTTTTTTTATCGAATCACCATCGACAGCGAGCAAACGTTTATAATTAGGACTATGCTCGAAAACATATTTCTAAACATTAAAACATGTTTTTTACCTCTTTTTTTCCCTTATCACACAGGAATTTCATAACATGTTTATTATAAATCTTTTATCTTAGGATGTTTTTTATCTTCCCACTTCTTTGGAAGCTTTTAAAATAATAAATCATTTTCTACGAATAGATCCATGACGCACAATGACTTGTCCAATTTAGTCACAAGGATTAGTTTAAAAATTTTATTTTACACCTTTATATTATTTTCTATGATAATTGCATCCAAAATGATCCTTAAAAATAAAAGGAACCCTTCAGAGATTGCGCTTGGATTGAGTTTAACTGAGGAGTTATGTAAAAAGGCTTTGGAATATACAAAAGTGGCTTTCAAGAGTTTAGTTGGGTAGCTATTCCATCTCCGCGCTGTTCTTCTGATTTTACAACATCAAATTTTGCCGGTTCAAAAGTATCTGAGGAACCTCCTTCATTAAAATAATTTATTTTTAATTTTACTTATTTATAAGATTTTATTTTATGTTATCTTTAGGTACCTACCAATCAGATTTTTTTAAATTTTATATTTGACGGCCTCCGTGGTCGAGGGTTAAGGCTCTCGACTAGCAATCCGAATTATATTTCACAATTTATTTATAAATAAGTATATAGTATATTTGCGGAAGAGTGGAAGGTACTCTCAGTATCGTCTTGGCGTAAGACCACCATTCAAAATTGAAACGTTGCTTAAAATGGCGTTAGCCATGTTGGGTGAACATATCTGAATACCCAGGTACTTCACCACCTTCTTCTTCCCGATCTCCTTCCCCTCTCACAACTTTTACCACCACAACTCGCAGCAGTTAGGACTCCTGTGTGGTATTCGCATTGAATTTAACTTTTTTGTTACTTGCTTTTTCCTCTAAGACCTTCTCCACAGGATATTGTATATTAATAAATAAACGCTCGCAAACGCAGTGGTTAGCGCATTTGCCCGGAAGGCGAAAGGTCCTGGGTTCGAGTCCAAGAGGTGCAAATATCGTTTTCTGATTTTTCTACTAATATTGTCTTCATTTAATTAAATAGCTCGCAAACTCGGCTAACTTATCCGGTACATAGTCACTATTCGTAGGTTTAGCACTGAGTAGTAAACTCAAATTTGATAAATAAATAAATTGTAAATCAAAAATCAAACACAGACGTTATTCAATGGATTAGCAATAAAAAAAGTCGGTGAAATATCCCATAATGTAATACCTACTTGGATTCATCCCGGAAGTCCCGCTGGACCAAAAAGTTAAACAAATAAATTAACGACTTCTTCTCTCCTACTTTTATGATTTCTAAGAGCTTGAATTTTAAATACACAAATATATTTAAAAATTTAATTTAATGGAAACGCTACCGACTTACACACCGTACAAATACATTAAAAATCAAATTAAAAAAATCGGCATCCTTTCATAAAAAAGAACTAGCAGCTCAGAATGACATCTTATTTATTTTAATTTTGAATTAACTCCATTGAAATTAATGGTGTCCACATCAAAATATTAATTAATAAACCCATTAAAAATCTTAAGATCGTAAACGAAATAAAACCCAACAAATCACAATTAAAGAAATATTATTTATATATCGGTATGTTTCTTTTTGAGAAGTCCCAATTAACAATAAAAGCAACACAAAATAATCACCGTCATTATTGACTAAATGTTTTTCAAGCGCAGGTGTGTTTACAATAATTTTTGATAGAGTCATTAATTTTTTGATTCTGAATATTAAAAGTGTGAATCAAACGTGTCTATGTAACTGCCGGAGAGGTTGTCAACAGATTTTCCCACCGAACGGATCTGAAAAACACTTGGAAACTCGAATAAACTTGATACTAAAAAATAATACCAAACACAATGTTTTCGTACGTCGTTATAGGGGTATAATAACTTGATGTTGTGATTGACATTTAATCTGATTTAAAAATTTAACGTAAGTACAGATCTAACAACATGTTAATAAGTATTTTTTTTTTTTTTTTTTTTTACATTAACTCCACACAGGAGGCCCTGAGGAAAAAATAATTTCCCTCAGGGCCTATGTCATCTTTGAGGATGCTGTGTGGAGGGTGTTTTTGAGGAGAGGAAGGAGTGAACATGGGTCTTGAAGAGACCCATATTGTAGGAGGGAGGAAACACAGAGGCCGGCAAATCGTTCCACAGCCGAGCTGTTGAACTCAAGAACGAGTCGTAGAAACGACCCGTTCTCATGTGACTAATGTCAACCGTGTACAAATGTTGAGCGCGCGTTTGGCGTGTTTCCCGACTATGCACCGGTGCCGAGGGGATCAATGACGCTAGTTCCTCGGAGCATCTTCCATTGTAATACCGGTAGAACAAGGACAGCATTCCCACCTGGCGCCTTGTATCCTTGTACGATGACTTAATATTAAATTTTTAAATGGTATTTTTATGGTTTCATGACAAAATTACACAGACGTGAATTCCACGTACGAATATTCACTGCCAGAATTACAAACGGACAGATTTACACATGAACGAAATTGATTGATTTTGTCTTCTTTAAATGTAGATGACATTGAAATGGTCCAGCGATCGACATTTATAAATCTGTACATTAAAGGATAAACCATACACAGCTATAGACTTAGCTATGGACTTACATGGTTTGTCCTTAAACGGACAGATTTACACATGACGAAATTAATTGATTGTGTCTTCTTTAAATGTAGTTGACATTGTAATGGTCCAGCGATCGACATTTATAAATCTGTACCTTAAAGGGTAAACCACACATAGCTATAGACTTAGCTATGGACTTACATGGTTTGTCCTTTAGGATACAAAAATAGTGCTGATATTTCCAAAGGTTGTTTACCGTAGCTATACAAATTTTGGGTTTATTTTAAATATTACAATTTGGGAGGTGGGTATGGGTACCACCGACCCGAGAAAAATTCATTGGATAACCATTACCTCTGCCGTAGGTCACCACAAGTGATTCACTACGTTTGGTAACGTCGCAGTGGGGCCCGGGTTCACGGGGTGAGGTTATGCATTATCACGCACCGCGGGGAGATGGATGGATTCATGCGTACGTCCATCACCCCTGGACTGACTGACCGCTAGATTTCTATTCCCCCTCATATGACGGCCTCCGTGGTCCCGAGGTAAGACTCTGGACTCTGGGCTCGAACCCGGCGTGCGCAAATAAATTTTATTTGATATTTGTGTTATTTCACAATTTATTCATTTAAAATGATATATAGTATATTCGTTCGTATAAGCGGCACGTTCCAGAGTGGAAGATACTATCAGTTTCGCCCTGGTGTAAGACCACCATTCAGAATTGAAACGATGCTTGAAAATGGCTTTAGCCGTGTTTAGTGACCAGATCTGAATAGCCAGGTACTTCCCCACCTTCCTCTTCCATATCTCCTTCCCCTCCCCACTACCTTCAGCCTCACAACATACCCCAATTGGGGATGCCATAGTCTCACTGGCTCCAGACGGGAGCAGTTGGGACTCTTGTGCGGTATTAACTGTAAATATATATATATATATATATATATCTTTTTCCTTTTCAGAACTTCCTCACGTTCCTTTCCTCTACGTAACATCCCCAAAGATGACATAGGTCAGGTAAGTAAAATATTTTTCTCGGAGCCTCCTATGAGAAAGTTAATGTAAAAAAATAACAATAAACATAATATATACCACTATAAAACTAAAGTATCTTTCATATAAAATCAACGGAAAACCATGGAACACCCGAATCTAAGGAGATTTTTGTTGGTGAGATAGATCTTCAGAGATTTTATATTATACTTTTTTACTCGTTGAAGTAATTATGTACTTGATCTAATTTTCGTGAACTGATTAATCTGAATTTATCATTAGTGTTGGCTAATCATGATTAACAGTAATCAGGTTTTTATCAGATGTAATGCCGTACCGTATATGAAACTCCAATTCTTTTGTATTAAGCGTTACCAATAATTAATTGCTGATGAAATTAAGAATTACTTCTCCGGTTTCACATTATCAAAATAATGAAGGCAGTTCAAGCCTATCTAAATATGCACTTTTCAAAATTTGTATTATGATCGTGAATCACCAATTTACAACAGAATTTCTAAGGCATAAAGCACAAGGGGGAACATCATGTACCAAAAGTTCATCACGGGTTTTTTTGAAATTATCATATTTTCTTGATCTTTATGGTTTGAATTAAAACAACTGTTATGTCTGATTAAGGCTGCTGAATATTAATATAGAGATCATATACTGGAACGGAGCGGAGAATACGTAGGAGAGTGGGAGTAGAAGTACTTGTATTTGGTAAAGGGAGCTCGTTATTAATTTGATACCCGCCCGATGGTCTCATTAAATTGAAATCAGATACGTACCTCCGCAGTCGATGATGCAGGTACGCGTGATGGAGGACTTGTAATAATTGTTCAACAACACTTAAAAATACAGCTAAATCATCGCCGAATATGAGTGATACGAGAGTGTATTGGTGATAGGTGTGTATACGATGTTAAAAGGTGTGTCGGAAAATATAATTCATTTATCAATGCTTGTTGTTGGCAAGGTGTAAAAAGCACGTTTATGAGATGAGAATGTAAAAAAAAATGTATTTGTAATATACACAACAGACGGAGTGTTAATACAATTTTTTTTTCGATAATTATAATATTTTTTTTTTTTAAGAAAGAAAGACAAAGTTTCCCAGGTTACGAATAACCCAACAATGTTTGAAAATCTCATACTACCACCACAGAAAGCCGAAAATGTTGCTTGTGCTGTGATGGAGGGCTTAGCCAACCGAGGAATCGAACACGGGACGCCCGGGTGGAACCCAAACGTGATGCCCACTCAACCACTGACCAGACAAAATATATCGATGTGTATATAAATGAAAATATGTTTGTTTCTATCTACGTATTAATGTAGGATGTATGCTATGCATTGATTTTTTTTATAGTTAATACCGCACAAGAGTCCCAACTGCTCCCGTCTGGAGCCAGTGAGACTATGGCATCCCCAATCGGGGTATGTTGTGAGGCTGAAGGTAGTGGGGAGGGGAAGGAGATAGGGAAGAGAAAGGTGGGGAAGTACCTGGCTATTCAGATCTGGTCACTAAACATGGCGAAAGCCATTTCAAGCAACGTTTCAATTCTGAATGGTGGTCTTACACCAGGGCGATACTGATAGTATCTTCCACTCTGGAACGTGCCGCAAATATACTATATATTATTTTAAATGAATAAATTGTGAAATAACACAAATTAATCAAATAAAATTTATTTGCGCACGCCGGGTTCGAACCCGCGACCTTCGGATTGTGAGTCGAGAGTCTTGCCTCGGGACCACGGAGGCCGTCAAACCATTGATAAACCATTCATCCGATTGCGACGAAACTTTCAGGATTTGATGTGAATGAATTGTAGTATAAAAATTAAAATATCTTCTTTCCATCCTCGCAAAGGTTTTTGGATTATTACAACCACATGGCAATACATCTGAAAAGTTTTTTAATCATTACAAAAACTCTTACAAAACTGTCACAATTTGAGAATGACATTTTACAAGCCATCGATTGTTAAATTACAATTCAATTTTCGAAAATGTTTAAACATTAATAAATTTATTATCACCTATGTTACTAATCAAAATCGACCAGGACTTCCTCACCAGGGGGCAAAAATGTCGGAAGGGGGGGGGGCGTAATAGGTACGTCTGCATTTCCGAAAAAAAAAATCTATTTAACGCGTAGGTAAATTTACGGTTCCGAATTGCCATGCAATCGCTGCTATACAAGTTTCGACAAGTCACAGCACGACGTGTGATGCGCACCCCCGCCTCACCTTCCCGCTTGAATCCATCTTTCACTCATAAAACAATTGCGTGCCGTACTCGCTCCTGTCAAAAGTTGGTTCACAAAAAAATCCAAGTTTTGTTGATAGTGAGATATTTAAGTGTGAAATTGTTCATCTCCTAAATAAAAGGTAAGTATTTTAGTATATTAAACTTTCCTCGCCATTCATTTTGAACTTGGCTGTAAAGATCATAAACTAGTGCATTGAATAGTCGGTTATTTACTTAACTTTGTGAGGACCTCGATTCTGATCACAAGGTCCTCCTATTCCACGCAGAAGTGCGCTGGTTATCAAAAAGGCAACATGTTAGCTCGCCTTTATGAATTAAGAGGTGCTTTCATCCTCTTTCTTGAATTCAATGAAAATAATCATTTTATGCAAATATTCAAAAATGAAAAATTTCAGTGGAAGCTAGCCTATTTGGCTGATATATTTGAAGCCCTGAATCAGCTAAACTTGAAACTTCAGGGCAGAAATGGCATTTTGATTAGTAACTATGATCATTTTCAAGGTTTCATATAGCTTCAACTTTGAAAAAAAATTGTTAAAACTTAATTAAGGGGGGCATGAAAATATTTTTTTTGGTTCGGGGAGGCTCGGCGAAATAAAGGTTGGGAAACCCTGATTTAGACGGTTTTCAAAATTTATATTTATTTTAAGTAGGTAGGTACATATGTTAGAAAATTTGTAAAAAAATTGCAATGGTGGCACGCGAGCTGTATAAAAATCTGAATGTACCGGGAGTGAATATATTGAAAGCGGGAGAGGGGGGGGGTTGCGGGAGGGGGGTTGGCGGAAGAGGGGAGAGCGAAGGTGGAGAAGGCGGAGTGGGAACGCGTGAGGGGGTGGGGACGCGGGAGAGGATGGGGAGGTGAAAGGGGAACGGGAGGAATGGGAAAGGACACGCAGGGAGAAACAATTTCGTTCTTAAGTGGCATAGCAACAAGCCGGGAACTCGCTAGTTAAAAATAAATATAATTTTTTATCAATTGTTTTTCATTGTTTTTTTTCATTTTCATCGTGACCAAGAGTTTCAACTACTCCCGTCTGGAGCCAGAGCTTGAGTGAGAGGGGTTGATTGTCCAATAAATTGTTCCCGGGGCAGCGGTACCCATTCCCGTCTCCCAAGCACAGTACTGTCGTTATTCAGATTTAGTCACAAAACACAGCTAAGCGATTTTGCATCGGTTTTGATTCTGAATGGAATTCTCATGAAACAAGATGTTAAAGTATTCACGAACAGTACAATCTTTAAAGTTTTATTCCTACTAACATAAGTTTTAGTAATAGTTATTGCATAGTCTTTTAATCCTTGTAAACGTTATCTACCGTTTATCAAGACAATTATTTATCTTACTCATAATCTAGATTCTAAGAACAACTGTATATATAGATCCCCACCGAAACTAATCTTTTAATTTATGTGTAGGATACTGCCGCCATGGGTCGACCCACAGTGCCCTTCTTGACAATATCAAGGAGGTTACAGTGTTTCTACTTAGGTCGACAGAATAGCACTTAATCCCAAACATGGGAACACCTCAGCACAGGTTCGCCTAGTGAGGTGTTCACAAAACACTACGACTAACCTATTTACATACAGTTACGGATCTTTAACATGTTTTTTTTCTTATTAATAACCTATTATCTATGTAAACTATGTAATTATTTGTAAAGTGTGTGTACAAGAATAGAAATAAATAAATAAAAATAAAAAAAACGGCAATGTGATTATGCCTTATCCGTTGATCAAAGCTGGCAACAAAGCCTCCGAGAAATTCTAGAAGTAATAAAGCTAAGCTAACCTTGACCCATTGACAATGAATGTTGTAATAGTTATTGTCTGGTTTGCCCACGCTATAACATGATAATAATATCTATCTCACTGATTTGCAAGAATTTTTTAAATTTTCAGAAATTAAAAAAAAAAATACCAATTTTTTTTCGTTTTTGTTTTCCTAGTCCCCAATAAGATTTTGAAGGAATCAAATAATGAAAACTCTGATTGTAATTAGATAATATTGTAACAAGCTGATAAGTTTCAACACAACTGCTGTCCTCTTCTGACGATCCCAATTTGTTAAAATGCTGAAACGGACTTGACGGTATTTAACGCGATCTTTTCGCTATGTTGTTTATGTTAACAGGTTAAAAAGAGTTCAGGAGCGTTTTCTCAAATTCCTTAATTTTAAATCATTCAACGTACACAACTCTTACGACAATATCGAGAAACATTTTCAAATCACGAAACTACTCAACAGAACGTTTGTTGCAGATCAGTTGCTCGGGTACAAAATTATTAACTCAAAAATTGATGCCCGGAGTTGCTAAACCAAATAAATAAATAGATTCGATATAGCAGACAAAATACTGTTTTCTACATTGATAGACGCCACACCAATTCCAATCAAAATGAATCTATGCGAAGAACATGTAACTACTATAACAATAAAATTGGAAATATAGAAACATCGAATTTAATTTTTTCACATTCTAGGTGCGAATAGCGTGACATATTCATGACGATCAAATTAACTGTACCTAATATTTTTATATTACTTGCGTGGCAACTTTCCCTTATCCCTCTTATCCCTTACCCGTCCCGACCCAAATAACTATTTCGCAGTCTGTTAAAGTAACGTTATAATCACATTTATTTTATTGTTTGTATTAAAATGATAAATTAATTGTGCAACATAAATTGTATTGTTGTGTATTAAAATGATAAATTAATTTTGTAACATAAATTTTATTGTTGTGTATTAAAATGATAAATTAATTGTGCAACATAAATTTTATTGTTGTGTATTAAAATGATAAATTAATCGTGTAACATCTATTTTATTGTTGTGTTTTAAATATTTTAGTTTACATTCAGTTAGTTTTATATTTCCAAATACCTATCTGTGAACATTAATAATTGGTCTGTTTTTTGTCAACGTTTTATGTACATTATATTACTTAGACTGTTTATGTTCCTTGAATAAATAATTAAATAAGCTGAATGGCGATTTGACGACTTTATCACACGTAAATTTCTGCGAAACAACTGGGCATTAGTCTCCCTTAAAACAGTAAAGACCCGTGAAAAATTATGGGTTATTATACGAGTAATTATAGGATTTGTGAAGTTGAAAGTATTCATAAAAACAAATTTTCGCCACTGGATCATTGCCTTTCAAAACAAAAAAATTACCTTTCAAATTTTAGTAAACTTGAAAAAAAGATATTAAATTACGACCCGAGTAAAAGTTATGAATTATACCTAGGAGCAGTTAATTGAAAACCATAGTAAAAATAAAATTATAAAAATAACCAAAATGTTTAAATGTTAGAACAGTTTTTTGGCCTTCCGAAGACATCATATTTTTTGATAAAGATGCTGAGAAAACATTTATGGACACTTAACGAAAATCTTAATAGCAGCATAAAAATAATTAGGTTGCAGTGCTCCTACGCAGAACTTTAAAATCGTGTTTGATTTTAAAATATAGTCAGTAAATGGTAATAATTTTTTTTAAGATTTCACAAAAAAATTGTTGTTGGCATCATTTGTAAAAGGTCACCACGTGCTGTACATAAAAAAAGAGTAAACCGTATTGTGCATTTCACATCGTTAGAAAAAGTGGTTGATGAATGCGAAAAATTTGCAAAATATCAGGTTTTGCTTCTTTTTAAAATATCACATGTGCATTTATGGATTGTTTCACCTTTAAGATGCTTTGTCGAAAAAATGGCATTTACAAAAACTGTTGTTTATCTTTTCGGGTGACAAGTAAATGTGCACAAAGCTGTCGCCAAATAAAATTAATATGTTTGCCAATTAATGTGCTTTGAAACACAAAAGTCAACCTAAATAGCACTGAATAATAAATCAATGGAATGTTATCTATACATATTTTAATGAATACTTGTGTCACCGAATTGTATAAGAACTTTCGACTAATGGGAACAAGACAGGTCAACTGCTGAGTTAAGACTTCATTTGGGTGGCGAAACATTTATTGGATAATCAACACCCCTGCCATAGGTTACCACAAGTGGTTCGCTACGTTTGGTGACTTAGCAGGGGTGCCCGGGTTCATGGGGTGGGATTTGTCTAAGTCTTACTACACCTATTGCGTGGCGGGCTAGATGGGGAAATACTGGTTGATGGAAACTTTTTAGCATCGCCTTAAACCGCAGTGGGAGGGATGGATTCATACGTATTATGGGTTCGAAAAAATTCACATTGTTTATTTAATTAAGACATTTGTCGAGAAATTTTTGCTCTATTTTAAATAACTAATCACGTTTTATCATGATTTATTTTTGGGGTATTATGCCGTCTTGCGCTACCTTATTCTCCAGCCAACTTTTCGGACAGCGTAACAGTGTCCATCATCAGGACAAATGTGTAAGCTAATAATAATGCCTATCCCAAAAATAAATCACATGAAAGTACATCATAATATAATCTCCAAGTCATTCTTTATATTACATTAACCTTTTCCCCCCACTCTAACATTCGTATTTATATGTATAACCTCCCTTTCAAAACATCGTTTATATTTTAATGCTTACTACGGAGTCTTAAGAATTTATTTTTTTAAATCAATATTTGTTTCAGCAAGGACCAATTGAGCTCAATTCGGACACACAGACACGCCCACAACACTCTTCTCTCGGTTTGTCTGTTCAGAGATAGCGACATACGTCAGTTTGCCAGTGAAAAAATTAAAACATTAAAACAATGTCTTGCTTTAATTTAAATATTCAAATATTTATTACATGGTAACACTTTTATGTTTACGACCAAATTCTAACGTGACATTCTTATCGTATTTTTTTGCATGAACGGATTATATCGACTTGGCGGCTTTTGGTTTAAATCCATCATTTTTTATATACCGCTGTCCATAGATTATAAATTCCAGCGAGTCTGTTATAAATCCTCTTAAAATATTAATCATATATCAAAAAAATTACAAAAAAGTTGCAGTGCTTTCAATAAACCAAACTGTGATTTTTATCCGCGTATCTGATATTATTTGCATTTATGTACATATATTAATAACACATACATTTTTATTTATCTATTTCTTTAGTAATAAGTGACGTCGGTATGGATGTACTATAAAAGGGTAAGGATAAAATAAGGATAGCATCTCGATTTTATATTTAAGCAATAATTTATGGTCGAACTCTTAGCTTCGATTCGATCTTTTTTTCTGACGGTCATTGTCAAGAATGTTGATATTAAGAAAGAGTGTGGCGTAAGGATTGAGCATATGTAAGGGGAATTCGGTAATTTTTTTCTAAAGTTAGTTCTGGGCAAATAAAAAAAGCTTTTCCAGGTTGGTCTTGATGGTATGTGGATTGAAAAAAAAAGGTAAATTCAGAGTCAGCAGAAATGCGAGTGCTTAGATGGTCGGCAGGAGTATCAATAAAAGATATGATTAAGAGTTCACGCATTCGTGGTAGCCTGGGTATCACGTACATAAACAGTACGCTGGAGGAACGATAGTTGAGATGGTACGAGCACATAAGGCGGAGACCACCAGACCACACAGTGACGCATGGAGTTTCATCGACAGTCATCCAGGGAAGGACCAAAGAACTCAATGCTCCAAAACATTGCAGAGAAACGGCCCGGACGAAAGCGATTCCCAGAACCGAAGAAGATACAGCCTGAGAAGAGAAGAGCCGACCCCGACAGTCTACCTAGGCAATGAGTTGGGATAGTGCAAGGATGAAGAAGGTAAATGAGTCCAGGCAAGGATCAAGTGGAAGTTCAGGTGGAGGTGACGGGAAGCGGTTCCTTGGTATGTGCATTTGTTCATTGCACTGTTCACATAATAATATAATAACTTAACTTATACACGTGTAAAGTTGTTTATACACTTGTAAATTCTAGCGAGTACGCTATCTATATTTTCATATCTATACTTATATTATAAATTATTTTATATTTTTTTTTTGTATATTATTTTATATTTTTCTTTCTTATTATATTATTTTATATTTTTTTAATATTCACACATTTTTTATATTGCATATATGTTAAAGTACTGTATAGAAAATCGACCACCACAACACGGGCATGTGCCTAGCATGGTGGTCGAAAAATCATAAAATTCATGTAACAAACATTATAATGAAAAAGAAAAAAAAAAAAAAAAAAAATGCGAAACTGCGTGTTTGTTTGTTACGCATTCACGCGTAAAACAATAAAACGATTTCAAAAATTCTTTCACCAATAGAAAGCTAAATTATACGCGGTTACCGTTGAAAACAAATCGTTTCCGAGGAAAACAAATCGTTGCCATGGAAAACAAATCGTTGCCGAGGAAAACAAATCGTTGCCGTGGAAAACAAATCGTTGCCGAGGAAAACAAATCGTTGCCGTGGAGAACAAATCGTTGCCGAGGAAAACAAATCGTTGCCGTGGAAAACAAATCGTTGCCGAGGAAAACAAATCGTTGCCGTGGAAAACAAATCGTTGCCGAGGAAAACAAATCGTTGCCGTGGAAAACAAATCGTTGCCGAGGAAAACAAATCGTTGCCGTGGAAAACAAATCGTTGCCGAGGAAAACAAATCGTTGCCGTGGGAAACAAATCGTTACCGAGGAAAACGAATCGTTGCCGAGGAAAACAAATCGTTGCCGTGGAAAACAAATCGTTGCCGTGGAAACGATGTTGATGTATTTGAGAGAAATTTTATAGGGAGAAAAAATTTCTTTATTGTGAAAGCCAAATAAAAAAATTGAAAAAAATGGCATATCAAAGCATGCCGGGTACCAGCTAGTAAATCATAAATGCTAAAGAAACAGAGTATTTAATTTTCTGGCCGTAAATTCTTTAAATTTAAGTTCAGAAGTAAAAAAAAATGGTTTTTCATGATTATAAGTTTTTGAGCAACCTTAACATAATATTACATTTTAATTAAATGAATCCACAGTCCGAGCTAGCGGTGTCATTTGTAATTTTGAATTTTATATATTCGGCCATTATAGATCCAGTTTAGTTTAATAAACTGTGGCCAAATGGTTAAGCTCGTATTTATAAAACAGAATATTGATCACGTATCGCATTCCACAAGTGATAAAACTGAATTTATTCTTGCGTTAATCATAGTTTTTTCAACGTTGTTTTTTAATGGGAATTGAAAGAATTATCAAATACAACAGCTGTTCGCGCTTTAATTTACTTTATGGAGTCGATAGCGTTGAGTAAGAACTATATAACATTATTTTTATTTTAATTCAGCACGACTATGATTTTCCTGTGCCATATTTGGTGGAAGTTTTTATAAATATATGAAGGGACGACCTTGAAGAAACTTATGTTGTAAGTGTGAAGTGGTACAAAAGTCGGTACCAGCAAATCATTCCAGTTTCGAGCTGATATGCACAGAACGAGTTGTGAAAACGATGTGTTCCCATCCAGTAAAAGCCAAACGTGTACATTTGGGCACGCGTTTATCCCCAGTATCGCCCTGACGAAAGACCGCCATTCAGAATTGAGACGTTACTTGAAATGGCTTTGGTGTTTGTTTACCAGATCTGAATAACCCTTGCTTCCTATTCTCCATCTCCTTTTACAATTGGGAGGCCGGAAGCAATTTTACCGCCGTCTAGGGAAAAATTTATTGGATAACCAACACCTCTGCCATAGGTTGTCCCAAATGGTCCGCTACGTTTGGTGACTTAGCAGGGGTGCTCGGGTTCATGGGGTGACGTTTGTCCGGGTCTTGGCGGCGGACGTGTACGCCCACCAGCTGCGTGGCAGGCCGGATCGGGAGAGACTGGTTGAGGGAGGCCTTGTGAACTCTCAAACAGAACTTTTTTTTAACATCGCCTTGCAACTCAGTGGGAGGGATGGATTCAAATTTTCGTCACTCCTAAGCCCACTGACCACCAGATCGACCCACGACCCAGATGACCCACGCATCCTTTAATCCTTAGCCTTCTCAGAACTTCCTTTCCTTATTTTCCTTTAAATGACCCTCCACACAGCATCCCTAAAGATGACACAAATCCTCCACTCCGAAAAAATCTCCTGTCCATCCCCAATAGCTTCAGCTTGGTATATGAGGTTGGGAGACTCTTGTGCGGTATTCACATAAAAAAGTAAAATAAACAATAAAAAAACTAATTAAATTACTACACTACTAATCTCTAACCTAAAAAAACTAACACAAATTCAAGAGTAACTTAGATTAAAAAATGTTAACACTGACGTGGTCACAATAGGTACAAATAGGAATTACCAGAAATATTTTTTTCTTAATAAATCACTCTTTGCGTGTTTCGGGTATATAAAGAACTCGATTTCTGATATTGGCATTTAAGTTTATCACGATATTTTACAGTTTGTTAGAATATTTTGTATGAATTTAAAGCTCTTCTGTTCGTCATCGCTGGTGACGTCACGTCATTAGAAATGCTTTCAAATGATGATGATGACTTGATGATGATATAATGTTACGATGATTTATTTGTTAATTATGTTAATGCACCTACTGTTGAGTAGACTTATAAATCATCACCATTCCAACACACGGAGTAACGAAGCTTTCATAATGTTAAAAAATGCGTTTTTAAATTACAGATCTAAGAATTACAACATTTACATTGAGTCAATTTGAAATTACTTATACGTTTGTACAAAGGTTTGATTAAATAATTCAATTTAGATAGTAATATTTATTGCTATTTGATGGCGGGTATGGCGCATTGTAACAACGTTTTGAATAGGTCAGGTATCAATCATCAATTTCTCATCTATCGGGCCCATATAAAATGTTAAAATTTGAATTCGTACTCATAACAGCTGATTTGATATTAAACATATTTAATTTCGGTTCTGTAAACTTAAAATTAAAAAATGTTTACGTATTTCTAAAATTAAGGTGTTTCTTACATTTTCAGTAGGTTAGAATGAATTTATTCCGCCGTTCTTACGTTGGTGGTGTATTAGTCAGCACAGTTGTCTTCTACGTAGTTAGTTGAACGGTGTTCTAGAAAGACGTCTAGAAAGACGTTGGTAATTTTCAGGTACGTTTGTTTTTAATTTTAATTTATATTTAAAATAAAATATATATGTATTTTTATTACCGTGATTATCACGGGTATTTTTTGATTTTTTAAATTTACATTATGATTTGAAAACTTTACAACTCCGTTGACACCTTCACATTGGGCCCTAACAAATATAATGCTTTGTGACAAGATCTGAATACTCGGGAACGTCCCCACCTTCCTCTTTCCCTGGTGAAGTATCTGACCATTCAGATCTGGTCACCAAACACGGCTAAAGCCAAGCAGCATTTAGATTCTTAATGGTGGTCTTTCACCAAGGTGATAATGACAGTATCTACCATTTTGGGTACGTAGCACTGATAAATAAAAGTAATGTCCGACCGAAAGAAGATTTTCTACCGAAACCGAAACGGAATCTTCGATATCTGTCCCAGTTTCGGTCGAAACCGAAACCGAAACTTTTTTAGATATGTTAAAAATCTATTGTTTACTGAAATTTGGCTTATTTTTTACACATACACAGACAGTTAACCCGTGAAATGAAATAAAGAGAAAATAATTGAAGTATGTGAAAAAATAATAATAATTTTTTTTTTTGATATTACTGTTATAAAACAAAAAAAAAATTAACAAACATGTTAACTTCTTGGAACAAAATTTTGTCATTAAACAACACTTACACCCGTATTCAGAGTCAATACTTTAGTTCAAGGAGTCTTCCTTTCCTTTAAAAAACGTAGTTTTGTATTCAGAGACGCTACTAAGGTCGGTGTGACGTCACTTTATAAGGAAGCTCCTTCCTTAAGATTTCTAAAATATTTGTATTCAGAGACAACTCTACGAAGGTCTCTACGACACTGCGCACGCGCATTCTTGCATACCTTGACTTTTAACTGTCAAAACTCAAGGTTGGTCAGAAGGGTACCTTTGCTTTTCAAAGTCGGTGATTTGTTCCCAATCATTGCTGTTAAAGACGTAAAACAACGGAGATGGATATTATTGTGGAAATGATTAATGAGTTTTTGAATTTCGCCGCTCATAACACACGATTTTTCGAGCCCAGGGTTCGTAGAAAATGTTTTAACATGCATTTTCTACGAAGCTTGGTGACAGCCAATTTAAAGAACGATATCAGCAAGAAAAGATAACAGTGATGCATCTTGTAATTCCTCTCTTATTTCCATATTACGCTTTAATAAATAATATGGCGGGATATTTGTTTATAAATCTAATTAATATACATTGTTTATCATTAAGCAATTCACAATCTCGAATTTATTGTCGAAATGCGATGCGAAACAAATGTCAACGGAGCATAAATAAACCAACACGCAGACTTTTGACAGGCCGGTGTGATTTTTAACTTTTGAGTTTTTGAATTTCGAATTTTAAACACACAGCTTGTCACAAAACGGGGTATTTTGTTCCAATAGAAGCGGGACATCGACAATTTTCGGATGACGTCACAACTTTTTTCGTCTCTACCTTAGGAAAGGAAGCTCAAAGTGTGGACTCTGCATAGAGGCGTTAAAGGTAAGGACGGTTCCTTCCTTTACTAAGGTAAGGTCGAGCCTTTAGACAAAAGACAAAAGTTTAGGAGCGACTCTGAATACGGGTGTAAGTGTTGTTAATTTATTCGACGTGAACTGTTGTTTGTACGTTAGCGATGTGCGGTCGTGCACGGTAACGATGACAAGTCTTCGAAATTACCCATAAATCCTTTATCGATATACCGTAAGGTGCTGCAAAAATACTATATATTATTTTTAAATTACTAAAATATTTTTAAAAATAAATAAATTGCGAAATAACAAAATTAAATCAAAAAAATTTTGTTGCAAACTCCGGGATTCGATCCCGCGATCCGGATTCCTGGTCAAGGATCGTAACCACTCAACCACGGAGGCCGACCAGGTGTGAACCAGGGCACTCCTGGCCACCATCTTCCACCCCAACATCATCCCCCTACTCTTTCTACCTTACAGCAAACCTCAAAAATGAGATGTCATAGTTTATGCAATTACTTCTGACAGTCCAGGACTTTTGAGCAGTATTCATATAAAATAAACAATAAACAAGAAAATTCGACTCAAGTAAGGTTACAAGAACGATCATATTCCTACAGATTCACCCAGAGCTTTCTTGAGTTGAGTTCGCGCGACAAGACGATGATTCCCTCAAACCATAACAACTACAGCAAAAACGTGATACGGATCACCGTGTGCGTTACTGAGATTAATATGCTAATGTGTTATAACATTAATAGTTATGAGCAATTACAGCAATGCCGGTAACTCCGTGCAATGACCGGGCCACGGGCGCTACCGCACTTCCGGTCAGGTCAGGTAATGTCTAGGATCGCATGCTGGGATAATTTTGAAATTAACAACATGCATACATTCTCAATTAATATATGGTAAGAAGGACATTTAACGAGGCTTTACATCATGGATATTTTAATTTTTTTATGTGATAATAACACGAGCGCACCTGTCTGTACGGTATAAAGGCAGGGGAACTACCTTACCACCCGGCTGGGCAGCGTTGTGAGGTAGACTAAGGGAAGGGCTATTGTAAGGGATTTATTATTGCGGACATTGGAGCGGCCCGGATTATTTCAAGGAGGAAAAACAAATTCCAATAGCTCGTTCACAAATGAGACGACTTATACAAAAACGAGTCGAAGAAACGACCTGTTCTTCTGGCTTCATGCCAACATCAGCTTTGAATGAGTGATCCGCTGGTGTCCTTCGAGTTTCATTGATAAGATGATTTTTGTAGTATGTTACTATTGGGTACTAGAATCGACAGTCATCCAGAGGAAGATCAAAGAACTACTGGATGACTCAATGCTCCAAAATACTACAGAGAAACGGCCTGGATGACCGCGATACCCACAACCGAAGAATTTATAACCTGAGAAAGAAAAAAGCCGACACCAACAGCCTACCTAGGCAATGAGTTGGGACAGTACAAGGAAGAAGAAGATTGGGTACTAGAATCCAAATTTTCTGAAACCAGTTGGAATGTGACATCACATATCAGAGGTACGTTGTGATGCTGAAAGAAGTGGAGAGAGGAAAGAGATGGGAAAGAGGAAGGTTGCGTACAGATTTGATCATTCGCTAAGCAACATTTTGATTAAGTATGGCGGACTTTCACCGTGGCGATTATAAGGATATCTGCCACTCTAAGACATGCTTCAAAAATGCTAGGCAGGAACCTTTGTAGGTTTTCATTACATTTACTATTATTTATGTGTACATACACTGTGCATTCCATTCAAATTGACAAGACAGGAATATAAAATTTTAATTAATTAAAGTACCCGTTACGTTTATCCATAAAACGTCTTTGTAATTTCGTCTGGAATGAGAATATTGAATTCAGATATGAGTAATAGTTACAAAATGTAAAAAAAGTGAACAAAAAATAAATCAACAAAGTTACGCTCTCGAATTGTAATTGACCATTAATTAAATTCGGAACATGACTGTTGGGTAGTCCTGAGTATAGTAATTTTAATAGTAGCTAACGACGCACAGGACATATCGTCACATATATAAATGATATCGACGGTACCCGACAGTTGATCCACCGATAATTAGTCCCCTGAAATGATATTTACTATAGAATTATATTTTTTGTACATTATTACCTTAGACATATGAATATATAGACCTGCCCTAAGTGATAAAAAGCGTATTATTTCCCCCTCCCCATACCGGTTCCATTTGGAATTTGGAACCGGCTGGGCTCACGAATGGCCTCGAGCGAATCTAAAAAATGCGACGTCATCATCCTTGTGCGAACCAGCGTCAAGTTTTGATCGGAACATTTTACGAAATAACACGGCCAAATGGTGGCTTGTTCTATGAAAACTGTCGTATTACATTCCATAGGAAAGCATTATTTTACTTTCTTTTAAGCTTATTCAGATCGTATAATATGATCCTTTTTAATAACCATCAATCCTACATAACAAATGTACGCGTTTCTCAAGTGTGTTCGTCGCTGTTTACTGGGGTAAGTAAATTATGAAACATTTGTAAAAGTGTCTTAACTAAACACGGCAACAAAATATTCGACTCTGAAAACAAGTGAACCTTACTTTGCCGTATTTGGACTTCGCAAATTTGGTCATAACGTGGCGAGCAATTCGCGCTCTCATGTAAAAAGGTCTATTAAGGCAGATTTTACTTTTAAGAACTAAATGGTGGTATTGTAAAGCGAGGTGCCTATATACTATCAGATTCAGAATTATTGACGAATCACATATCTCACAGTCATCTTCCTCCCTTCGCGTCCCGCTGCTTTGGTTTGTACCCCTCATCTGTCTGTTCTTGTCTAGGTATATTCATATGTCTGTGATTATTACCAATTTCAAAAGTAAAATCTACATCAAAAATACCCTTACTAATAAGTTAGTACGAATATCAAACGAATTTATAAACAATGTCGATTTTTTTGTACTTATTTGCTGGTATACTCAGTATGCAAAGAACCATATTTTTCCTTGATGCATACGAATGAAAATAATTATGTTTAATTTTTTGGTATTCGGCAGTACAACCTCTCTGCACATCTCTACGGGGTCATTTAGTTATATTTTGTTTTACCGTATATTCTCTAAACAGTCTAAACTGACCGCACATTGTACATAAGTACGCGAGGGGACCAACTGTCGGCGGATAAACTGTCATGGAACCAGAGGCGGCTCGAGCAATTCTTTGATGGTGGGGATCAACATTTTTTACGTGTACCTACTGTACCGTAATCTCACCACCCGGAGAACATAATGTAAAATTTCTCAAACAAAAATCTTGATGATCAAATCACGCTAATCAGATATCTAAATACAATAAAAAACCGCTTTATCTTGCAAGATTATTATCGAACTTAAATTGAAACTACGCCAACAAATGGTTCAGTATTTTGTCACGGGGGGATTCGTTGGATTATCCCCTCGGTATTTGAAATTCACACACGAGTGCGCATGCGCGGTTCTCGGATTGCCTACGAAACTATAGAGAAAGAAACGCAAAGAATGAACCAAAATGCCTAAATGGTCAACTCGGATTGTCCCTCAAGTGCGCGGAAGTAAAATATATGTGAAAATGCAAATATAAATAAATTAATAAAATATGTCGTCCGTGTAAAGGAGGAGAATGTAACGATAATAATTGTAAAATCCTGAAAAAAAAACCCAGATGTCAAATATCTAGGGATCACTATAGAAAGTAACATGAAATTTAAGAAACATCGAAAACTGTGTAAAAAGAATTAGAAAACTTACTTACATTTTTTTACGATTAAGAAATATCCTAAATCTTTCAAATATTAAAATGGTTTACTTTGCTCTTGTGCAGTCAGTTTTGCAGTACGGAATAATCGCATGGGGGGGCATCTACAAGAATAATCTGTATCCGATAGTAACAACACAAAAAATGATCATCAAAGTTATTATTAAAAAACCAAGAATTTTTCCAACCAAAGAACTTTTTGAAAAATTTAAGGTCCTACCGGTTTCAATAACTGAGAAATGCTATTTTAAAAGTTTTTAAAGAATCTGAAATGTCCTCAACGCGAAGTATAAGACCTAGAACTTCTGGGAACATATATGTACCTAGATGCAACACGACAGCTGCACAACACCATTATGAATATGTAGGCCCAAAGTTATTTAACGATTTACCGGATACAATAAAAAGTGAGAAAAACTATTCTAAATTAAAAAAAAAACTTTGGTTGTATTTTTACAGAGAAGATTGACTCGCTTTTATCGATGATTTTCAGATATATTCAGATATGTTGCTGTTATTTTTGTTGATTTTTTGTTGATTTATGTTGATATTCTGTTTCTTTAATTATATGTTATTTTCTTATTGTACAATATTTTTGTAATATTTCACAGTTTTTATGAAAATCTTATTTTTCCATTTTTGTAACTATGCATATTATTTATTATCTATCTATATAATTACATAGACTAGCTCCCCAGTTAGACCCGAGAATATTTCTCTACTAATTGGGTAACCAAAAAAAGTCTTATATGAAATGTAATATATTATTATTTATTGTAAATATTTACTTTTTTTCTAACAAAAAAAAATAAAAAAATGTATGTTAAAAATAAATACTAGGAAATAACGGGTATAGATAGAATACACCCGTAAACTAAGAATCCTAACCGCTAAGCCGCGGAGGTCTTAGCCACCACGGAGGTCGATAATAATGAGTAAATACAAAACTTGCGAACACCTAGTGTCGTCAGTTTAAGAGTACCTACTCGACTAACCAGGGCTAAAAACCTAATTCCATGACACCATTCACAAACAAATTTTGTAGCAAACTCGCCAATTCCTCGCTTGCACAGTTTTGCAAATGAAACAAATTATATCGACATTTATCGATGGCCAGCGTGGTCTAGCGGTAAGGCTCATGACTCGCAATCTAAAGGTCGCGGGGTTGATTCCCGGCATGGCAAATAAATTTTATTTGATTAATTTGTGTCATTTCACAATTAAATAATTTAAAAATAATATATAGTATATTTGCGGCACGTTTCATAGTGGAAGATACTCTCAGTATCGTCCTGGTGTAAGAATACCATTCAGAATTGAAACGTTGCTTGAAATGGCTTTAGCCGTGTTTAGTGACCAGATCTGAATAACCAGGTTCTTTCCCACCTTCCTGTTCCCCACTACCTTCAGCCTCACAACATACTCCAATTGGGGTTGCCATAGTCTCACTGGCTCCAGACGGGAGCAGTTGGGACTCTTGTGCGGTATAGATATAAAAGACTTAATTAATTAATTAATGTAACACTTTCGATATTTAAAACATGCTTAAAAACAACTTTTATGTCAACATATTATTTCTGATAATTTTAGAAAATTATAATGTTTCTTTTAAATTTTATCCAACTAAAAACAATTGTAAAGAAAGAAATTATTTTTTGCAACCAGTTGCTTATAAAAATGTCAACTTTTATGTCAGCATATTATTTCTGATGGTTTTAGAATGTAATTATGTTTCTTTTAAATTTTATCCAACTAAAAACAATTTTAAAGAAAAAAAATATTTTTTGCAACCAGTTGCGTATAAAAATTTCAACTTTTATGTCACAATATTATTTCTGATAATTTTAGATTATTATTATGTTTCTTTTAAATTTTATTCAATTTAAACCACAGTAAAGAAAGAAATTATTTTTTGCAATCAGTTGCTTATAAAAATATAAATACACCGTTAAACCCCATGGGCGCATAAAATAGAAAATAAATTTAAAAAAAAGTGTTCAAAGAAAGGTTAAGACACATAATACATATTTAAAATGTTCATATTAAAATGTTTGACTGGTGTCATGCACTCTCTTTTACATTTGAAACATTCTCCTTGGGTACCTATTGCATGAACAAATACATATTATTACTAATGACTTACGTTACCATAACGCATCAAAACTGTAAAATTAATCTAACTTATACATTGTAATTGAATTTTTTTTTAATTTACTCTAGATTCTTCCACCTTCTACAAAGTAACAGCTGTTAAATCTGTTGCCTATTATATTTTCATTAGCTTCCGTTGCAAGAAGACATTAAAATGTGAGATGGACTATTAACTCTGCTTGGACAGTCGGAGGTTTGTAAATTAGAAGACGTAATAAATAATGAAGATGAAGTAATCATTCTCCGTTTCATTTTGCACGTTGAACGTCTTGCAATTATAATGTTTATTTGATTCAGCGTGTCTTCAGTAACGTTCAATTAATAATGATTTTATTGCGTTTCGTATTAAGGTTGCTTTATTTTTTTAAATATACCAACAGTTATCCAATGCACGTTTTAAAACGTTTTATCCAACTCTGATAATTCAATAGTCGAGATTCAATTAATCTTTAAGTAACTTTGTTTTTTCTTAATCACTTTGTATGCACCACCGATCAAAATTATAAGAGTCGTTCTTCTTTTTAACCTACGTAAAGTTGTCTCCACGGTTGGTGGAGAAAAATTCAGCAGAATTATCAATATTATTAGTTTATAATTGCTTTAAAATCTGCTGTACTAAAGACGTAACGACTGTGTGCGTTTTAAAAAAATATGTGTTTATATTTTTGTAGTAAAAATTACGTGACAGAGTTGTAACTCCTCGTGATAGAAGTGTATTTCATCGACAATTCTGTCACGTGGATTGTCATTCGAAATAAGTGTACACGCGGCTCGTGTTTGTTAACCCCAATAGGCATTTTAGGCCTCCTTTCCCCCTTGCTACAATTTCCCTTCTGAGATACATAGAGATTCATTTATAGTAAAAACAAAATGTGACAGAGTATTGGAAATGTGACAGAGTGGTAAAAGTTATGTAGGTTAAAATATGTACACCCCATTACGCTATTTGAGAAAAGTTTTAATGCAATTATTACCTATTATAAAATAATGTTTATTTTATATTTTTTTTTAAATTTGGATTTATATGAATACCGCACAAGAGTCCCGACTGCCTGGACTGCACTACTCCCAACCGCCTGGGGCCAGTGAGACTAGGACATCCCAACTTGAGTATGTTGTGAGGCTGAATCTAAGTGGAGAGGAGAAGGATATGAGGAAGAGGAAAGCGGGGAAGTAGCTATTCAGATCTAGTCAACAAACACGGCTACAGCCATTTCAAACAAAGTTTCAATTCTGAATGGTGGTCTTACACTAGGGCGATAATGAGAATATCTTCCACTCTGAAAGTGCCGCAAATATACGCCTTATATAATTTTAAATGTATTTTTACAAGTAATAAATGTAAATATAATTTTAAAAGTGAAAAGAAAAATCAATTTATTTATTTATTTATTTATTAAAAGATGTTTATACAATGAACAAAAAATTGTGTTAATTCATCCGCCATGCTAGGGATGTCCCTGTGTTATGGCGGATGAAAAATCATATGTATATATGTATATATACTTGTGCACGCCGGGGTTTGAACCCGCTACCTCCGGATCGCCTTGCCCCTCGACCACGGAGACCGTGATAACTATCACGTAGGCTTGGCTTGGGGAGTAAGCTGGCGATTTCTTGACGAGAGCGTTACGAAAAGTGTGACCGTGTGAGGCGAACGAAGCATAAAGAAGTTTTACTTCAGTCGTGTAGTCTAAAGCACACTCGTTTTTTTTCCTCTAAACACTTATTAATTTGTCTGCACTGGTTTGTCTTTTGTTAATTTTAATTTCATCCTGACTAAGAGACCATTAGTTTCGAAACACGATGATAATTTTGATTAAGTTAGTGGTGAATGTAAAGTGATTTGTTTACTTTTAAATCAAAATGACACCACGAAATACATTAACGACTATTAATGAAACATTTTTTTACATGCTGGTGCCATTTCCTGGAGGACGTTCTTCTTCAGCGTGAAGGAGAGAAGGGGCGTCCATTCTAAGCTCTATCTTCCAAAGAAACATAAGAGGTACACGAAGAGGTATTATCATGAAAATCTAACAAAAACTGTCACTGTCCTCTGGATTTACATATTTTGACGGGCCTACGTCAAAAGCTAATCAGCAGCACAAGAGTCCTCACCGGTCAAACTTGAATTTGACCATGTTGAGATAATTATACCATCTAAATAACGGGTCTTAACAGTTTCCAAACAAACACTATCGCGTTGTCTTAAAGGTAAATACAAGGATTTTTAAATATTTGAACAAAATTAATTGCATAAGAAAAAACTGCATTGTGTTGCCATGAACACAATACCATACATAGTACCTAGCATGGTCGATTCATATAATACTATATCAATACGATATTGCCCAAATCCGTCATCCATGGTCAGTTAGCAATATTTGCAATCACGGTCAACAATTTTTAAGAGAAATTCCAACCGACGCGACGATTGACAAATTTTAGCCCGGATTCCATAGTATCAAATAAGTTTCGGTTAGCTGTCAATATAATATGCATTTATTTGAATTATGTCGTTCGTTAATCAAAATTACTGGTTTATTTAATGAAAGTATTGAACTAACGAAGAATTTTGTAATGAAAAAAGTCATATACGCGATCCATAGACTTTATAATTCAACTAAGACGCGATCAAATTATTCCGTTCGAATTTTGAGAAACTAAAGTGGTTGAAATATGACTAAAGAAATGATTAACTAAATAACTCCGATGTAGTGACAAAAAGTAAATGTGGACTGCCAACGCATATTTAGGTAAGTATTTCAATTCGACATTGACAAATTATTCATATTTTTACGTTTTTGACTGGCGTTTGACGTTTCTGAATGTGAATTTATGGACAGATCCGCCAGTGTTGCCAACGTATATCGAGTTCTAATTTATTCCTCACCAATATCGGTTTGGCTATCAACAGTGAAACTGTGCTAGCGATATCGATAAAAAATCATCGGAAGTTATGAAGTTATGGTAAAGTTATCAATTTCACCATGCTGGAGCCCCAAATCGAACACCTTATTTTATACACAATATTTCAAATCGAAACAAGCACAAACGTCCTTGATTGACATATTCCACACACTCTTGAAACGTTTAAAATTAAATTATTCTTATAATGTTGTTAAATCTTAACTATTATTTTTACATTGCTGATTTTTTTCTTTTTAATCCTTTTTACTCACACTGTGTACTATTATAACTTTTAATTAGTTCTTCCTAATATTAATTATGTTAACAGGTTAGAAAGAGTTCAGGAGCGATTTCTCAAATTCCTCAATTTTAAATCATTCAACATATACAACTCTTACGACGAAGTCGAGAAACATTTTCGAATCACGAAACTACTCAATAGGAGGCTTGTCGCTGATCAGATGCTCCTGTACAAAATTATTAACTCAAAAGTTGACTGCCCGGATTTGCTAAACAAAATAAATTTCCACACGTCCATTCGATATAGTAGACAAAATACCCTTTTCTATATTGATAGATGCAACACCAATTCCAATCAAAATGAATTTATGCAAAGGACATGTAACTACTGTAACAATATTTTTGTAAATATAGACACACGTGCTGACGTATTTACTGCTAGTTACTGTCGCTACAGAACTTCATTGTATAACATTCTAGGTGCGAATAACACATGATTTAATTGTATCTAATATTTTTATGTTACTTGCGTGGCAACTTTCCCTTATCCCTCTCCTCCCCTTATCCTTCCCAACCCAAATCCCTATTTTGCAGTCTATTTCATTTATAATCACACTTATTTTATTGTTGTATATTGGTTTATCATTTGTTGAATTCAGATTTGTACTATTATTATTTTTTTTTACTTGTTGCTTAGTTCTGTTTTTCTTTCATTTTTCTTAAATATTCTAGTTTACATTCAGTTAGTCTTGTTTCTAAATACCTATCTATGAACATTAATAATTGGTCTGTTTGTTTATCATTCTCTTATGTTTATGGTATTGATAAGACTGTTAATGTTCATTAAATAAATAAATAAATAATCTGTAACCATAACAAAAATTATTTTGAATGTAAAATAACTGTTTTTTATCACATCCCTTGTTAAATGTTCAATTATCTTATATATAACTGTAAGATTACTCAATAAAATTAAATTAAAAAAATTCTATTTTAATAATTTTTATTTTTCATTAATTTGGTTATCAAATGGCTAGCTATGCATTTACGACTACAGAGCATAAATTAAAACACGCAGAACCAACCAACATTGGTGAAAATCCCTGTATATGTGCCTAGTATAACACAAACATTTAACAATGTAGACATTCTAAGCGATAACCATCATAAATTATTTCACGATAGCGGAATGTATCGGGAGCATCTCCTTTCCTTATCCAATATTCCCCTTTATCTCCCCTTTACCTACATACTAATAGTTTTAAGATACAATCCTTTGAAATAAGCGTGAGGAACTTTTTTGGCTTAATTCAAAAAACTTCATATGTATTCTCTACCTTTAATAAATATTTTTTCTCAATATTTTGCTAATTAAAATTCCACGATCTACTCGTTAATTTTATTCAATCGTTTGACTAATTTACTAGCCACCACGAACAAAAGCCACGGGACGACTCCAGAAAATACAAACCAAACAGGAAAGTTTTAAATTAAAGAAATTATGCTTCCAAGGTCGTAAGGTTAGAATCAAAACACGTTTTCCATGCTTTGTTGATTTTTTTTAATGTACAATCTTTGATTTAAAGGGGTTACATATTTGCCTTCATTTTGGCATGGTTCGTGAAACAAGTTTCAATACGCTGTTAGCGTCAACGGGCGTGCTGATGCTATCGGCAGGGTTGGAGAAAGCTCCCACATATTTAATACAATTAGCTGCTGTATCTGCCCCAAATAAAAACTAGCTCAGGATTCGGTGCAAGCAGGATCTCGTAACCTCAAGGCTAGTGCTTGTGGTTCGGAACTTCACGCTTCTCCATTCTCCCAGGGCCTCCCTCGTCAAGCAAAACACGGTAGGTTATCACATAAACAGTTTATTCAATTCTAGGAGACACAATAATACATAAAAGGAACGATCCTAGCTGAAAGTTAGTTTGAATGTCCGTCTCTCTTCTCTATCACGCGTGGTAAGGGCTAATACATTTAATTGCACACAAAGGGTAACATGGTAATTGACTCACGTTTGGTTTATGGGCCCACAGCGGCTTTACGCACTTGTTCTCTCAGACTACGCAGCGTCCATGCGTGGTCCGGAAGTGCCAACCGGCGAAACTGAACTTGTGTCGCCCCTATTCGCGGGGAACGTGGGCCCGCGGAGCTCGCTTGCTGAAGACTGACGGGCTTGCCGTGAGCGGCGCGTCTAGCGGCCGCTCGGTTTGTCGCTCGCGGGAGGGGGTAGTGCGCGCGCCTCTATATTGGCGGTCTATTTTGTAACGTAACACTTCCCCCCTCGCCGCAATAAAAGCGACGTGGTAATGGAGCTGTAGGACTAATAAATCCTCTTACCTTTTCAGCACTTGTGCCAAAAACATTTAAGAGAAACGAGGAGAGAGAGAGAGAGAGAGAGAGAGATTCCTAGCTGGAGAATAGTTATGAACAGAACACAAAAGAGAAGATACATGGTGTAACAAGGAATTGTCAATAAATGTATATAAAGGCAGTGGCATACATAAATACAGTTGCAAAGAACAAGGATCTGTTGAAGAAAGGTACAAGGGTTATGCAGTGATAGAAAAAAAAACTCTAAGATTGTATCATTGGTCTGTGAGCTAATGTTTGCGAACGTGGTTTGCGTAGGATGTCTGGGGTGGTTGAACGTTTCACTGAAGTTACAAGGTTACTTTGTCACAGTAACCTGGCCCATTTGAGATTACACTCAAGGGACACTAGGGCCTTTAAGAAATTACGAGGAAGAGAACACATGATGAGGCTTCTAGGTGGTGTGGAGAGTTCTACCTGTCACAGAGGTCGAAAGGGTAACTGCTTCCGGATCCTGTGGGTGAGCCAGTACGAAACCATTGAAGTATTGGAGAGTGGAATCGTAATTGGTGGCTGGTACACTGGCTTTTGTATGTAGTGGGATTGTTTTGTGAACAATCGTTGGTATTGTCACTTGCGCAAGGGCACAGGAGCATCAGCACAATGGCAGTAGGGCATTTGCATTATGCAGCAGGAACATTTGCATAATGGCAGCAGAAACATTTGCACAAGGGCAACAGGAACATTTGTATTATGCAGCAGGAACATTTGCACAAGGGCAACAGGAACAGGAACCAACCTAGAGCTGGCGTGCTCGGGTTTGTTTTGAGTGTCGGTTCTTTGTGGTGATACAATTCGCAACTACACGCACGACTCACACTAGGTTATGTTAGATGCGGTCGGGTGCTTTTGGTACGCAGGGATTGAAGGCAAGGGACCTCCGTGACGGTAGCGAGGGCAGCATGAAGAGGCGCAGATGTAGATAGGGTGCAGAGCTGCTGGTTTTTTTTTTTTAAAATCCGGCAAAAATTATTATTAGAACAAAATTCTTGAAGTTTACCTGCCTAGTAGACCAATGATGAAAAAAGTTTGGAGAGAAACAAGTGTGCATGTTGAGAAAAAGTTGGATTTGTTTGGCGTGTAGAGAGAGAGACGGAGAGAGAGCTAACTAAATGTGGCTAATTCCTAATACATGTTACAAAGGTACGTATTCAAGGACAGGTTCTGTGTAACCCCTTTTGGTTTTTTTCTTTACCAAATACATTTCCAAGAATACGTGGTTGAGGGATTGTACGTATAACAAAATTCCCATTCGAAAGAAGTTGGTCTTCCATGACCTATGCTCACGTCTATACGGTAGCATTTTTTCTACTTTCGAAAAACAAAACATTGCGTACAAGATTAGTTATAACAAAGTGGGAAAGGAGTAGGAAGTTGAAAGGATCCGCGTATGAAGATTGTCCCATTTGACAAACGAAACGCCAAGTGCGTAACGCATATATCCCCATTCACGGATAATTTCGAGGAAGGGGGAGGGTGATAATTGGGAACATTTGAACGAAGAAAACTGCTGGGGACTCGGCTATTTCCGAAATTCGACCTCTGGGTGGAGGTGAAACAAGGTCTACAGCAGTCATCCTGGCACATTACAATAATGACAACTGGGAAAGGAGTAGGAAGTTGAAAGGATCCGCGTATGAAGATTGTCCCATTTGACAAACGAAACGCCAAGTGCGTAACGCATATATCCCCACTCACGGATAATTTCGAGGAAGGGGGAGGGGTGATAGTTGGGAACATTTGAACGAAGAAAACTGCTGGGGACTCGGCTATTTCCGAAATTCGACCTCTGGGTGGAGGTGAAACAAGGTCTACAGCAGTCATCCTGGCACATTACAATAATATTTGGTAGTGTTGGACAAAAGAATACACTGACATAAAAGTCTAATCCTCTACGTGTATTGGGCAGAAGATTAGGGGTCGTTTTATTCTCCTACTTGTTTGCGAGAAATGACAGACCCTTGCTCAAATCTCACAAACCTGGGGATTTTCTTTGTTCGTCTCCCAGACAACGAGTTAGGTATTTTTGTGTCCATCAACTTAACTCCCACGACACGATGCCCCATAATCATGAGTGAAGCGTATGATTAGTCCTTTTGAGATAGTAGATAGTTCCTGGGTTCTTGTGACAGGAAGTCCACGGGCATATTAATGATTACAAAAAAAGGGGTGTGGACTACATTGAGTAGTTCACACATAAAGGTTTGATATTATTTCGTTCGCACGATTCATGGTGAGTATTGTAACGTCTTCACGTATAGCGTACAAGATTGCAAAATCAAAAGATTTGCAAGTAAGTTTTATAACGTCTTCACGGATAACAATGAACGAATTACAACTGGGTTGCCCAGTATTGAAGGGAGGTGCAAAAGACTAGGTATTTATGACATTTCTGACAAAAACCCACAGAGTAATTATAACGGGCTCCCCGTATCGCATTTAGTAGATATTCTGAGATTCCCATCTATGACGGCAGATTTTATAAGGTTCCCACCTATGATGGCAACAAAGGTTAACGTTCATATAAAGGTACCTATTCAATACAGACGGCGAGACATACTGCTGTACTTAGTACAACAATACCGTAGCATAATAAATCCATATTAGCGTACGTTAAAGACTTGCACAAAGGCAAAAACATATTTGAAGATCTGGCCAAGATTTTATACTTCGACAATTAAGGGACAAAAAAAATTTCTGGCGTGCTGATGGAATGTGAATTTCATCTAAGCTTACCGCAAAAGAGATCCTTTGTGGTACAACCCTTTTGGTTACGCACAGAGTATCGTATCGTGATGGTACAACTTTTGTTGTACTTACACGTACGATGGTAGCAACAATACAAGACATGCGCTTATCGTTGTTTGACAAGGCAAATTATTTACATTGGTCCGATTTGAGTGTTTAAGACCTTCTAGGTTTTACTTACTTAAACAGACTGCGATGGACACACCTTGGTGTTATGAAAATTATAATAATGGGATGGGTTGTTCACAGGGTGGTTCACTTGGAGACCTGGCTTCTTGTTGTGACCTCGTACTTTGCACGTGATAAGTCACAACAAGGCAACCCCAAAATTTCAGTTTGAGCAGTTGAGACCCAGGGTGACTCAATGTTGCTGAAATGTTGTAAAAAAAATTTATCGTTAATGAAGAGGCACGTTGAAAGTTGTCCCTTTTATAACGATACTTTCCAGACTCCACATTCAGTTCTGGGGAGAGCTAGAGCAATTAGGGTTATTTATTGAGCGCCATTCTATTTTCTTAAAAAACAGAAAAAAAAACTTAGAACGGGTAGCAAACATCTGATACCGCCGTGGGTTTACACAGGTTTGCTTACCTAATTTAACTACATATGACATAAGGGTTAGATGCACTTTGGCGAGGACCCGATATTTAATGTACAAAAAAGATTTTCTAACATTTAGAAAGGGGTGACGAGGTATGACATGATGATGTGAAAATGTGATGCTGCTAGTTGTGACGATGCACAAAACCTTGGGCACGTAGTCTCTGACTACTTGCAGTAAGCCACAGGGAATTCCTTTCTCCGAAGTGATCAATTTCAGGTAGAGGTGTGCATGCTTAGAAAAAAAAACGATGTTTCCAAGGTTTGACACCTGGGGCAGCAATTAGAGGCGAATGACTGATGATGACGAGATATTTATACAAACAAAAATAAAATAAAATGAAACGAAACCACAAGGGAGAATTATAATTCTTCCCTGACTTTGGCTACAGTTGATACCACTGTGCCAGAGCTAGAAAGGTTTTAAAACATTTCTTTTCGTTGTGCTCCGGTTTTATGCCGGACGAAAAGCTTGGGCGAAAGTTTTCTTTGGGGAATCTTTCGTCTTTCTTCCGATCCTGGTATGCCTCTAGTAGCTGGCAGACATCTTTCAGTTGCTCCAGCGTGGCAATTTTCTGAGAAGTAATGATGTTTTCGTATCTGGGGAGAAGACCGTCGATTAAAACCGGGAGAAGTTCCGCTTCAGGGACAGGTTGGGTGAGCTTTATATTGATGGCCTCTGCCCTCTGTGTGAATCTAGCAACAGGCTCTCCGGAGTGCTGCTTGATAGCGAGTAGGGATAGCCTGACTCTATGTTGGGCCTTTTTTTCTCCGAAACTGGATAAAAGTGCCACCTTGAGTTCCCTCCATGAGTTTGTTTTTCTCTTATGTATCCTGTGCCAGGTAAGCATTTCAGGAGCGATGAGGTCTATGAAGTTCCTGTGTAGAATACTTTCGGGTATTCCTCTGACTTGGGCTGTTTCTTCTATTCTGTTGATGAAATCCTCCACATCCGTGAGTCCGTTGTATTTCGTCTTCCAGGTTGTCAAATCATATATTTTCGTCTGTTCCTGGGCTTGTACCACCAGGGGTTTTGCTTCGGAGACTGTGAGGGAGGTAGAGATGATTTCTGAGGTGTCTTCCTGTTGAAACTGCAACTTCCTGATGTACTTTTTGTTGTAGAAAGAAGCATATTGAATAAGGCATTTTTTGGATTTATTCCTGGGAGAAATCTTTCTACTTCTCAGGGCCTGTAGTAGTTCTTCCTTTTTTGACGTAGAAATGTGGGGGATTATACCCAGCGTGACTTGAGGGACTTCCATAGTGTATAGGGTCGTGTCAGGGTGACCTTACGTTGGGAGAAAACGAGAACTCGACTCTTTATCCGTATTTGGAAAGAAATTTTTGCCAGGGATTGACCACTGGGGACGTATATATATTTTTTTTTTACAAAATGCTTCTGCGAAAAAACGCGTATTTGTAAGTGTTTGGGTTATTTGAAAATTTGGGCAGAGGTTTGCCTCTGGCCACGTGCTTTTTAGGAAAAATCCAAGCGTTTTGGAAAAAAAATTTCGACAATTTAAAAAAAAAATCGGAAAAAGGAAAAATCGAAAAAAATTTTCAGAGTCCGAAACTGGAGAAAATTTGGGCAGCGATTTTCCTCTGGCAATGCGTTTTTTAGAAAAACTCCAAGCGTTTTGGAAAAAAAAAAATATTTCGAAAATTTAAAAAAAAAATCGAAAAAAGGAAAAAATCGGAAAAATTTTCAGAGTCCGAAACTGGAGAAAATTTGGGCAGCGATTTTCCTCTGGCAATGCGTTTTTTAGAAAAACTCCAAGCGTTTTGGAAAAAAAAATATTTCGAAAAATAAAAAAAAAAAAATCGAAAAAAGGAAAAATCGAAAAAATTTTCAGAGTCCGAAAACTGGAGAAAATTTGGGCAGCGATTTTCCTCTGGCACTGTGTTTTTTAGAAAAACTCCAAGCGTTTTGGAAAAAAAATATTTCGAAAATTAAAAAATCGAAAAAAGGAAAAATCGAAAAAATTTTCAGAGTCCGAAAACTGGAGAAAATTTGGGCAGCGATTTTCCTCTGGCAATGCGTTTTTTAGAAAAACTCCAAGCGTTTTGGAAAAAAAAATATTTCGAAAATTTAAAAAAAAAATCGAAAAAAGGAAAAAATCGGAAAAATTTTCAGAGTCCGAAAACTGGAGAAAATTTGGGCAGCGATTTTCCTCTGGCAATGCGTTTTTTTAGAAAAACTCCAAGCGTTTTGGAAAAAAAAATATTTCGAAAATTAAAAAAAATCGAAAAAAAATTTTCACAAGTTTTCGTGGAAGTAATTTGTTTGAGAATTCAACAATATCTTGGGGGCATGGTTTCATTACGCGGCTTCCTATAGCCTGGCTTTAAACAGCACCAATTTTTGGTATTTACCCGCGAATTCCCTTCGTCTTTTCGACAAGATATTACCTTCTTTGTCAATTGACAAGGTATTATAGTGTCAGATGTCAAGGAATCCACGTCAACGCGAATTTAGTATTTTTTGCATTATTCGAATGTGATTTGGCATGGCATGGCATGATCCGGTTTCATCAGACGACAGAGTCAAAAATACTTAATTGTCAAATGACAGAAAGAATTTAAATCCACTTGTTCCCTAGGTGTCAGCAAGTGTCCGTTTAGAAACGTACCAGCGTGCTGCAAACTAGTATATTATTAAAAATATTTAGCACTTTCGAGACCAAGCGGATGATTTGTTTATCATGTACATGATTTTAATTGTTGAATAAATTCTTCTTTAATTTGTGTTTATTTCCACTATTCACTTGTATTGAAAATAGCAATTTTAATCGGCCGACACTTTGTAATCACTGTATTATTCGCAGCGACAACTTCCTAGGTTGGGCACCTTGCGTTGGAATACCGGTAATATTTTGTCGAGTGACGAGTCACAAATGATAAAATCGCGCCCGTAATAATTTAAATTGTGATTCGAAATTACGTTCGCGCCGAGATTCCTGTTGGAAGTGCTAGACAATTGGGAATAAACAATACATCATAATAACATTTCAGAGTTTACAATTGTTGCTTGGGAACGAGGCCGTGGTGGAACAGAAAAAAAATTTAAATGGCCCCACGTTTAGCGCCAGTGTTAGCGTCAACGGGCGTGCTGATGCTATCGGCAGGGTTGGAGAAAGCTCCCACATATTTAATACAATTAGCTGCTGTATCTGCCCCAAATAAAAACTAGCTCAGGATTCGGTGCAAGCAGGATCTCGTAACCTCAAGGCTAGTGCTTGTGGTTCGGAACTTCACGCTTCTCCATTCTCCCAGGGCCTCCCTCGTCAAGCAAAACACGGTAGGTTATCACATAAACAGTTTATTCAATTCTAGGAGACACAATAATACATAAAAGGAACGATCCTAGCTGAAAGTTAGTTTGAATGTCCGTCTCTCTTCTCTATCACGCGTGGTAAGGGCTAATACATTTAATTGCACACAAAGGGTAACATGGTAATTGACTCACGTTTGGTTTATGGGCCCACAGCGGCTTTACGCACTTGTTCTCTCAGACTACGCAGCGTCCATGCGTGGTCCGGAAGTGCCAACCGGCGAAACTGAACTTGTGTCGCCCCTATTCGCGGGGAACGTGGGCCCGCGGAGCTCGCTTGCTGAAGACTGACGGGCTTGCCGTGAGCGGCGCGTCTAGCGGCCGCTCGGTTTGTCGCTCGCGGGAGGGGGTAGTGCGCGCGCCTCTATATTGGCGGTCTATTTTGTAACGTAACAACGCATAATATTGTAGGGTATTAGATTTTGGATATAGTTTGCAAAAAATCTTCGGCAAAAATGTAGACAAATTTATGGTTGGCACATTCACTAATTTACGGATTGCAAATGTCAGTAGAACAAATATTTCGCAAAATTAACCAAAGTAATATAATTCTGTATAATTGTGTGTGCTGAAACGATAATGTTTTCAGAAGCAAAGTATTATTTATGGCTGTCATTTAAATCAGGCATGTCCAACAATTGAAGGCCCAAAATGGAGTTTTCAGCTTTCTATGTTTTGGATTTTGGTATTCATACAAAAAAGTATAAAAATGTTCTCAAATTTATTATATTATTGATAGAATTTATCAAATATGTATTATATTTTGTGAAACTAGAACATTCTTGTTATTTGACCTCGGAAACTCGATGGGGTTTTTGATTTATTGTTTGAAGTTATTTTCGCAATCAATTCCAACCAATTTATTTTTCCGCGCATTTCTTGGAAGTTGAATGCGCTTGAATTGTTTTAATAAGTGGTGGTTGAGTGCAAAGGACACACATAAGGGTCACACGTATGGTCAGTTTATGTTTTCTCGGCATTAATTGCGTTGAAGCTCGCGATTTTAATAGCATTTTTGGACACTGAATTCCCGGTAAAAATTAAGGAAAATATCCGTCATTTACCCGTGTACATGGACGGATGACTCGTGAGAATTTTATAGAAAAAATGAAATAATACATTATAATCTTACAATGAAATATACATTACAATCTTACGATTTCAGAAGAAAATTTGGTTTGATTTATTAAATACGATTAAATTGGAAAAAAAATATTACGAGAGGTTTACAGTTCAAAGAACTTCTGGTAGTTAAAATTTTGAATAAGGTTTTCACGCAGTATAATTTAGGTCCATTAAAAGTGTAGGTATGTGAAATTTGTCTTCATTAATTATCACAATCTAATTTTTTTCCATTGAAGAAGAAGATAACACTTATAATCTAAATGAAAATATGAAAGAGAACAAGACACAGAAAAACAGAAAAAGACAATGGTCGCAACTGGGACTCGAACCCAGACCTCTAGTCTAACCGGGACGCGCGCGTTATCCAATTTCGCTTTTGCCACCTTCTGTCAAACCGTCTTATTTGTCAATCTCATATTTAGAATCAACAGTATTATCTTCTAGTTCTTTTTTTCCATATTATGGGCAAATACTCTTTTTATTGGAAACAATCATTCTAAGAATTGGTTTGTAACCTGAATAGCGTCTCGGATAAATGTATCCGAATTTATTCATATGGAACTATTGACTTTATGAAAGTCTAAATGAATATTCAATTTTTTTTATAAGAAAAACTCTCTTTTTATAACTTTCATATTTTCATTTAGATTATAAGTGTTATCTTCCTCTAAATGATATATTACGGTGATGGGAATAACCTTAAAAAGTTATAAATAGAGAGTTTTTCTTAGAAAAAAATTAATTTTTTTCCGTTTAGGAGCAATGTTCTCACTCTTGGACAAGATAAATGGTAGAAAAAGGGAAATACAGAGGAAATAAAGTTTTTATAGTAGGTTTGTTAGATCTGATTCTACGGATTTCGATTCATAAGTTGACATATATAATACTTTTTAATAAATTTGCTCACCCGTCGGAAACCGAAGATATCAAACGCATGCTCCGGAAGATATGTTGTAAGATTCATCCTTACCTGCAACAATCAAAAATATTAATTATAAAATGTTAAAAATTAAGTACACCGTTATTATAAAAACGGTTGAATTTGGCAGCCACCTCTGGAGCCCCAAAATACCTAAAACAAATCCTCGACTCTGTGCGGGCGGTCCGTTTGATTGATTTTCTTAACTTAGCAAACGGATTGCAATCTTTAGAGCACAGGCGTCACGTGGGAATGCTCTCCTTGTTCTACCGGTATTACGGAAGATACTCCGAGGAACTAGCGTCATTGATCCCCTTGGCACCGGTGCATAGTCGGGAAACACGCCTAACACGCGCCAAATATTTTCACACGGTTGATATTAGTCAAATGAGAAAGGGTCGTTTTTTCGACTCGTTCTTGCGTTCAACAACTCGGCTGGAACGACTTGCCGGCCTCTGTTTATCCTCCCTCTTACAACACGGGTCTCTTCAAGACCCATGTTCACTCCTTCCTCTCCTCAAAATCACCCTTCACACAGGGCCTATGTCATCTTCAAAGATGACACAGGCCCGGAGGTAAGTTATTTTCCTCAAGGCCTCCTGAGTGGAGTTAATGTAAAAAAAAGCTGAGCAAATGTGTTCCTATCCGATTTGATCATATTAAACTGTACTCTTCGGAACTTCCAACATTATCTTCATTTTCTTAAAGCATATTTTTATTCACTCACTATCTATATACATCGTTGTAAAATTCAAACCCGAACTAAATGCTATCTAGATAGTGTCTTGGATAAATTTTCACCATTTTTATTTTTAATATGCGATATCTACTAACTTTTTTGAAAGTAGAGAATATCCTTATTCACATTATGTTCTTCGTATTGAGATTCCATTTATCACACCTTCCGCGAAGATATTGACCGCCGAGAGGTAAATTTTACAGTACCAATCGAAGCGTTAACAGCATATCATTCGGCATCCAATTAAATCAAATGTATCATTTTGTCGTCAAAAGAAAAAAAAACAAAGATGGTAAAAAGTGGCAAGTCAAATAACCCGCTAAAGTATTGGTGGACAAAGGCGTAATTTTATTTTTCAGTTATTTGTGACGGAGGTGTAAAACTTCATAAAGCCGATCGTAAAAACATTTCAGTCGCTGAAAGAAGGCGCTAAAAGTAGCGAGTGTTTTCATTTCCATTCAGAATTTTATATTGGTGTAGTGTTCACGAATATAGCGACTCAAGTGATTTTCGTTATTTGTTTTTGTGGTGTTATGTCGTATTGTGCTACCTCCTTCTTTAGCCAACGTTTCGGACAGCTAATAGTGTCCATCATCAGGGCAGATGAGGGTGTACAAACTCTACAATTAATTGTCGACATAAATTGACCATTTTTATTTCATGAGTTCAGTTATATTTTCGGTGGTGATTTTGGCAATTTATTGTTTTTGAAGTGAAAACTTCTTTAGCGCCGTTGGGATTTGAAAGTCGATGAAATGGAAACGAGCGACACTAAAAACAGACAAACACATATTACACATTCATCTATAGGATTTAGCCTGCGTGAGGATGAGATGGCAATAAAATATTTATTTTATTAACGGGTACTCGGTTTCATTAAAATACGCTAAATCCACAGCATAGTGGTATAAAGTGCCTGACGAACGTCAGCGGCCAGACATTCAGAGAACCGAATCCTACGAAATCCAAATAAAAAAATTATTTAATTTTCGTGAAATCGATGTCCAATCTTCAAATCACTTCAAAATGAATTGGCAAAAGAAAGCGACATCTAGCGACTCCGAAGAAGAAAACACAAATACTAATAATATGACCAAACACCTGTACCTGTAGGAAAGGGTGCGCTGGAATTCGACAATAAAAATATGGAATAAATTATCCTTTACTTTAATAAAAAATACTGTTTCTTAGTCTCCCCACTCTTGTCTTCATTAGTTTTCTGGAGGTTTCACTTATACCGCGTGAGAATTGCACACTGATGTTTTTATGATATGAATAGCTTACAAGATTCCCAACAGCTCCCGCCTGGAGCTAGTGAAACTAAGGCATCCCCAATTGGGTATATTGTGTCCAGGGGAGGAGATGGGGTAAGGTGGGGAAATACTTGGCTATTCAGATTTGGTCACAAAACACGGCTAAAGCCATTTCAAGCAACATTTCAATTCTGAATTGTGGTCTTACACCAGGGCAATATACTGGGATTATCTTCCATTCTGAAACATGACGCAAATTGTGAAATATCACAAATCAATCAAATTAAATTTATTTGCGCACGCCGGGGTTCGATCCCGTGACATTCGCGTTGCGAGTCAAGAGCCTTACCTCTCAATCACGGTGGCCATTTCAATTTCATTAATTTCATTTCAATCAATTTCCATTTTGAAGCTCCCATTACCGACGTATAATATATCAAAATTGCACTTAAAGATATGTATCTAACTATAATATAATGTTGAGAAACAGGGAGGTGCAACAATTCAGTTTAATAATTTTTTACTAACCCATTTGTTATACTTGTGCCATTATGTATGTGAGCCAGGCTGAATGCCACACATCTAGATCTAACACTGACTTATAAATTCTAAATTAGTCGCTAACACTTCTACATTCCTCGAATAATCTCTAAAACTGGCACCTGATTTCGGTCAATATTTGATTGGGCGACGTAGTCTTTCGGATAGGCGATGACCCGCGCCCGTAAACCAACACGAATTGTCTGTTTGTCGACAAATAATCGACAAACCGAGTTAAAACATACAGCAGTTCCCTGGAATGTAATACGGTTGTACAAGAAAGTGAGTCAATAGAATCTAGCTAATTACAGGTTAGTAGAGTACAAAGCGAGTATTGACTTTTTTAAATTAAATTTTTTAATAGTCTCCTGCCTTCAGACGGCTGGAACTCTTGTGCAGTATTCACAACAACAAAAATGTAATTCGACACTCGGCACACACTAACAACACACTAAATAATAACAATTTCGATGAACACAACCCAAACCGTAACAAAATGTAGGTATATTCCCAAAACACACCTATCGAAATGTTGACTAAAATCCATAGATCGCATTACTTTAATTAAACGAATTGTATTGGACATGCGATTTTAAATGCAAGGAGAAAGAGGAACAAAACAAATGACCCCATTTGAAAAGCTGATTTGCTTCAACTAGATCAATTTTTCAAAACGATCCGGAGAATTTTTAGATGTATTACTTGTCTGTTCATTTTGTGACCCAGAGTAAAATGAGAATTCTCGACACGCTTGTTGTTAACATTTCAATAAAGTACATAACCGCTTAATCAAAATCACAATTAACATAATATTAGTACCGACTAATCAAGCTAGATGAAATTCCATTAGTTACCAATTTTAATTTATGTACGACCTTTATTTTTATAATCCAGCACGCGCTTATTTGGATCAACCAAGCTCCACACAACTCTTGACTAGGTGATCAATCAACCATCCCACGAAACGTGTAATCACAATAATTAAATTTCCAAATTGTGATTAATGAAATGATTCGCAAACTGAAATAATTAATTGAATGAAGACAATATTAGCGAAACTCGATTAAAGATCTGAAAAAAGAAAAATCAGAAAAAGATACGGTCATATCTAGGTCTTGAACTCACGACCCGGCCTTGCAGAGGCCCAACTCTAGATTATCTTATTTTATCTAGATTATCTTTATTTTCTTAATGCATATTTTTGTTGGCTGCTATCTTTGGATAATAATTGCAAGATTTAAACCCGAACTAAATGCAATTTATCCAAGACACTATCTAGATGGCATTTAGTTTGGGTTTCAATTATCATTTTTTATTAAAAATTTTTTAACGAAGACTCTATCTAGATACCACTTTGTTCGGGTTTGAATCTTGAAGACAGCAGCCAATAAAAATATGCCTTAAGAAAGAATATGAAGATAATGTTGGAAGTTCTAGTTGAAGTATGATACAGTTAAATATGACCGAATCGAATTGACACATTAGCTAAGTTGGTAGAGCTGCGCCCCGGCAAGGCGAAGATCCTGGGTTCGAATCCTAGATGTGACCGTATCTTTTTCTATTTGAGGTTTCACATTGAGTTAAAATTAAATTAAATAATTAAAATTCCTTTGCGAACGCTATTTTAAATCAAAATTAATCCAAGTATCTGAATATTTACTCGAAGCTTTATACGCTTTGTTTAGAGATTAGCGTCACCAGGGTGACGATTATTTCTATTTGATGCACGTGACATTTCATTAGATACGTACAGTATAAAAGGCAATCTGTAAATTAGGTCACACGAATTTCATGTTTGACCCCCCCCCCCCCTCAGAATAGTGCAATTTCAATATTCCTTTAAAAATGTATGAAAAAAATTGAAAAATAGCAATAGGTTATTATATACATTTTTTTAACATTAACTCCACACAGGAGGCCCTGAGAAAAATAATTTCCCTCAGGGCTTATGTCATCTGGGATGCTGTGTGGAGGGACTTTTTGAGGAGAGAAAGGAATGAACATTGGTCTTGAAGAGACCCATGTTGTAGGAGGGAGGAAACACAGATGCCGGCAAATCATTCCATAGCCGAGCTGTTGAACTCAAGAACGAGTCGAAAAAACGACCCGTTCTCATGTGACAAATGTCAAGCGTGTACATGTGTTGGGCGCGCGTTTGGCGTGTCTCCCGACTATGCACCGGTGCCGAAGGGATCAAGTATTTTGGAGCTCCAGACCAGAGGTGGCTGCCAAATTCAACCGTGGGGCGCACTTGCGATTTGTACAGGGTTAGCAGTTGTGTACTTTTAAAGTATCTGCGGGCCCTGTACAGTACGCCCAGTTTTTTTTATATAATATAACCTAACGGGTTGTTTATAACCAAACCTAACCTAACCTAATCTAATCGTACCTAACCTAACCTAAGGTAATCTTCTTTAATCATTTTTTTTCATCTCTTTTAATGGTTGAAAAGTTGAAGTTGCATGATTCTGTGTTTTTCGGTCATCATTTAAATATGTCTTATGGCCCAAGGGTTGTGGCGCCAAGTGGCATATAGGTATGTTTTCTAAAAATAGATCATTGTCTGTTGCTTGTTCGTGTCGAGCGGGGAGAGGGTCAGATAAGAGCCTCGGCGCGATCAAAAATAATCAGTCACAACGCATCCGCAACGAAAAGAGATACATGAGTTATTTGTGCGTCGTCGTGTGGATCTTGAGGTGCTGAAAAAGTAAGTTGAGCAGAAAAGCATAAATTACGCCTATTCACCAACGCAAAAAAGGAACGGGAGTGTAGGGATACTACCCACGTACCTTTTTTGCATGATACCTTAATGTAAGTAAGTACCTGGTTAATGTGTGATTCTGTACTGCATATTAATATGTTACTTACTACCCAATTTTTGAATCGGACCTTGATGTCAGGAAGAAACCTGAATCTGAATAAAACCTGAATAATTCATTCATTCATAGTTTACCATACAATGAATTGAAATGTCACCACTAACAACGTTGCCAGGAAGAATTTTTAAGCCCTTAATAAATTCCGTACGCCTTGAGAACTCGCTATCTACACATCATACATCCATAGGTAATACTAGATTCTGATATTTTTTTAAACATAGATACCACTTAATCTATTTAACCAATCTCGAAACTAAATTTATTTGACACTCAGGCTTACATTTGCTTAGAGGTGTGGGGAATAAAAGCACACAATGTGTGACAAGTCTTGTCGTATTTTTTTAAAATATATTCAGTTTAATCAATGACTGAGTTTGAATGGCACGAGACAATGAGGTTGTTTAGAATTAAAAAATATATGTATTTATTATAAATACACTTAGTATAGCAGTAAAGCAAATTATGCAAAATTCAATTTTAACAAACAACATAACGATACTGAAACGTTTTTAAACAATAATCGGACCCAAAAAACTTTTTTTTTCTCTTTTTTTATAAAAAGAAAGACAAACATTCCCGAGTCACGAATAACTCAACAATTAATTACCTTTTTTTATATCTACCTTCCCAAATGAAAATAAGAAATCTTGTATGTAAATGGATGAACAATCTGTTGTATAATAATTTCAATGAAAATGGTTTTTTTAATTCGAATAAATCTCTTCAATACTAACTTTGAAGGTTACACCTCAATATAGTAATATATCATTGAAGAAGAAGATAATACTAATAAATCTAAATAAAAATACGAAAAAGAATAAGACACGGAAAACTAATACGGTAACTAGCTGGAATAAAAAAAAAAATCAATTAGAAAAAGGTCAATAGGTGTCCTATAGAAATGAAACCGGATATGTTTATCCGAGACACGATACAGGTTACAAATCAGTTCTTTGAACATTCGCTATTATTTATAAAGATAGCTGCCAAAAATTTGGGAAAAAATTAGTTGAATACAAATAATGTGAATTCTAAATTTAAAATATAAGATTTAATTAAACGAAGACAATATTAACAAAACTCAATCGAAAATCTGAAACAGAAAAATTAGAAAAAGATACGGTCACATCTGGGACTCGAACCCAAAATACAAGAATCTTAAAATATAAGATTGAGAAAATGACTTAAAAATAAGAAGTCTTGGAGGTCGAATTGGCGCTTATACCGATAATACGAGAGATTCTGTATTCGTGTCCTACTTGCAACCGTCAGCTTTTTATTTTTCTGTTTCTAGTTTCGTTTTTTCATATTTTGCAATAAAAATATTTTTATTTTATATTCGGACATTGCCAATTTGTGACAGATTATAATGATTGTTGAGTCATATATGAGTTGTATCGGTCATTTAAAAAGAAGCATTTGAAAAAAACTAATATTACTTAAAAAAAGGTTTCCTTCCATTGTTTGGTCCACCCAACTGAATTCAGAAACATACGTTTTTAAAATAGTAAGTCGGTGCCTTCTAACTGACCTGAACTAACTTTTGGAGACAGCGTATTATTTTTCAACACAATCTATCGGACATCTCAAAACATTATGCAAAGCTGAACCAGTTTTTGTGCATAACTGTACACCTTGACGACTCAATTTCGTGATTACTTCATCTAGTAAAAATAACCTGCTGTCAACAAAACGACAGGTCGCTTCTACTATCAAAATAATGTCATTCTATCATTACTTGTGGTCCACTGGCCAATTATTATTCAGAAACGAGTTCGTTCGGTCTGTTTCGATAAATTTTATAATATCTTTTTTTAGAAGTGATACAAGCAAGCAGCAATTTAAAACTACTTAGAATTTAGGAAGTTGTTCCAAAGCCGAAAATCTGGTTGAAGCTGTATTGTTTTTTGTTTTACTTGGTAATCAGGTCAAACTTATCAAAATGTCAATTCAACCTTAATCCAAGAGTATCTTTAAATAACTTTAAATCTTACCCACCTATATATATTATATGTAGTATAGATTACGAGATGGGAAGACTGATAGAGATATCGAAAGAAGGGTAAATGCCGGTAACTCCATTAATGGAGGACTGAACGCCGTTGGCAGCAACAAAAAATTGTCAAAAGAAGCGAAGCTAGCCGTCCATAATGGAGTGCTGGTACCTACCCTGATGTATGGCAGTGAGGCATGAAACTGGCAGAGAAAGGATGAAAGTAGACTGAATGCTGTAGAAATGAGATCCCTGAGACGTATGTGTGGTAAAACCATGTATGATCGTGTGAAAAATGTGGAGATCCGCAAAGAATGCAAGGCTGATGTAAGCGTAATGAATAAGATTAAGAAAGGGACAGATGGGACTCAGATGGTTTGGGCATGTAGAGCGAATGAATGAGGAAAGGAGTGTAAGGAGAATATATGACGCAAATGTGAATGGTAGACGAAATCGGGGACGCCCGAGGAAGACATGGCACGACCAGGTGAATCAGATACTTGAGTCGGGTGATGTCAAGAGTCAGAATAACAGAAGAGCATGTATGAGACGATTTATGAATGTGAACGAAGCAAGGAGTGTGTGCCAAGATCGAGTTGTTTGGCGGTCCGTCCTCTCTGCCTACCCCTGCGGGGAAACGGCGTGATGGTTAGTTAGTTAGTTAGTAAGTTAGTATAGATTAAAATTTGGTTTATCCAGGTATTGACGAGGAATACCGTTGCCCACGCCTTGCACCGCAGTGGGAGGGATGGGTTCATTCGTCCGTCACTCCTGGCCATATTGACCCCAGTTACCCGCCTACCCGCCCTTGGTACCTTTTTCCTTCACAGAACATCCGCTCCTTTTTTTATATGAATACCGCACAAGAGTCCCAGCTGCTCCCGTCTGGAGGCAGTGAGGCTATGGCGTCCCCAATTGGAGTATGTTATGAGGCTGAAGGTAGTGGGGAGGAGAAGGAGATGGGGAAGAGGAAAGTGGGAAGTATTTGGCTATTCAGATCTGGTCACCAAACACGGCTAAAACCATTTCAAGCATTGTTTCAATTCCGAATGGTGGTCTTACATCAGGGCGATACTGAGAGTATCTTCCACTCTGGAAAGTGCCGCAAATATACAATATATTATTTTAAATGAATGAATTGTGAAATAACACAAATTAATCAAATAAAATTTATTTACCACGCCGGGATTCGATCCCGCGACCTTCGGAACGCGAGCCAAGAGCCTTACCGCTGGACTAAGCCGGCCGCCCCTCGTCCTTCGTCCCCCGTCCCTAGTCCTTCCTTTCCCTAAAAAGACCCTCCTACAGCATCCCCAAAGATGACATGTTTTCCTCAGGGCCTCCTGTGTGGAGTTAACGTAAAAAAGAGACGTAATCATCAATATTACTGTCGGAGTCCAGCTTGTATTGAAACTAACTAATAGTAGGTTGAATTAGAGTAGTCCTTGCGTTCAAAAAATTATGTTTCTATTCTTCCATTATTTATTAAATCGAAATCAAAATTTCCTCTCAAATCATAAGACATGTATGTAGATACTTAAATACCTACCTACTTTATTGTAAGCCGTAAATATTTTTTCGTTAATTCAAAAAAAAATTAAATAAGGAATAATACAATCTGTTCAAAGAAATGTCTCCATCCCAATGTCATTTCTTTTTTAAAACCTTCTTCTTGCCGGTAGGTACCATAATATTCATTATTCTGATTTGACAACTTATAGAATATATCTCAATTTTGCGAACTTAGGGGAGATAAAAATATATTATCTCTCTCTAGATGAAATGCCAAATGGTCGAGTGAAAACAGGACTTCGTTACGCTCAGTAAACTGCACAAAACCACAGTAAGTGTGTACATGTATTATTCATTATAATTTGTTATGACACTTATTTATGTAGGCCTACTAGCCATAGAATGAAGAATAACACAAGAAATGCTTTGTTGGCGTATTTCGCGATCCAAACGTTTGGCCAATCGGGCCTTAAATTTCCAATACAAAATTGTCTTTCACCATTACGGAATTCAAATAGGATGGAGATATACGATTTCAGGCGAGTGTAAGTAATACAGAGCTGGGAGGGAGTTATATAAACTCATTATAGCTCTGTTGAGAGACAATCATTTTGAATAGAAATGTTGCTGTAAATGGTAACACCTGTGTTAACTTTGTCCAACCTTCCTCTTTCACTTGTCATTTCATTCCCTTTCCCAACTTCTGCAGCCTCAAAATTACCAATTTATTTGAGTTTAAAAAAATCGTGTTTAACATGTTACATTAGTAGTTTTGACAAAAATTTAACAGAGTTATAAAAAGCAGGTATAATAATTATATGCAAAACAAAATTCACAATATTGTAACTATAAATCAAAGTTTAAATAATGTCAGAGAGATGTCCACATAAATATCACCTGTATTTGTGAACTTTAAGTGGATTTATACGACAGGTGGTAAATACGCCAGAATATTATAATACATGGCAATGACCTTTCATAAAAGTTTGGACGTAATTTTAAGTGGATCATAAAATAGAGAAGATACCACTTCATTAGTCTGGCAGAAGCAATATTTTTTTACGGTAATTTTATTCATGCCATTGAAAATGAGATTGAAGTTTTCAGTAGACCAAAAAAAAATCTATCACTAAAGCCTTGATCGCCATTTTTTTGTTATATCATCTCCATTTTGGAGGACTCGAGTAAAATAATTTCCCTCAAGGCCTGCGTCGTATTTGGGGATGCTATGTGTAGGGTTGTTTAAGGAAAGGAAAGGGGGAGGAAGTTTTGAGAAGAAACAGCGTGTAGGGGATAGTTAGGAATTCGCACTATCAGCAGTGCAAGGCAACGAGTCGAAAGAGAACGGCTGGAAAGGGTCTCTCAGCCTGCCTCGCAGCTGGAGGGTGCCTGGATATATACCACCCCGTGAATCCAGGCACCTCTGCTTAGTCATCAAACGTAGCGAACCACTTGAGTCATCTTCATTGGAATGTTTTGCCAAGTTAAAGCTTTTTATGGATTCGAGTACCTAATGTTTGGCAGGCACTTCTGGTCTGGAGCACCAACTTATTTGACAAAACACTCTGTGCAGAAAACAGCGGTCCGTTTGATAGATCTTAACAAACTCGTTCAATCCTTAGAGCACACGCGGCGAGTGGGTATGCTGTCCTTGCTCTACCGGTATTTCAATGAAAGATGGTCCGAGCACGATTGAGCCCTTAGCACCGGTGGGCAATGGGGAAACACGCTAAACGTGCGCCCAACATTTTGCACACGGTTGACATTTGTAACATGAGTACGGGTCGCTTCTACGACTCGTTCTTGAGTTCAAAGGCTAGGCTGTGCAGCGATTTACCGGTTTCTGTGTTTCCTCTCTCCTGTACCCTTCCAGAAGGAAAGAGTGAACCCAGGTCCCTTCAAAATCCAGGTTCACTCCTTGTTAGGAATTATAATTGACCTTTTGAAAATCCTACCCACCTCCCACACTACCCACAGTGCAGTTTCAACCTTCGAACAATCCGCAGTGTATTATGAAGTTCATATTTTCAAAGTGCAAAGATAACCTTCGGCGAATAAACATTGTATTTACATGTGTATGCAAAGACTTCAAATAACTTATATTACCATCTGTACAGTTTGGAACATTTTATGTGAATTCGTATGTGCATATCAACCCAGCCAGCTACATCAACTACAGTGAGTTTTTTACCATCCTTATTTTCCCACCTAAAGAAAGTTTCTAACACTCCTTCCGTTCCACAAAAAGTTCCTCCACTCAGCATCCTCGAGGATGACACAGGCCCCTAGGGAAATTGTTGCCAAAGAAAAAGGGGCAAAAATTAATTAATTTCCATAAATAAACAAAGAATTTAGCACCTTTGACCACGACAAGTTTTGAGATCATTTCATTTTACCAGTAGAACTTTTAACGTAATTTAAAATTGATCATCGGTTATGGTTTACAAAATAGTTTTCGAAAACATGCATTGGTGATTTGCTTATCAATTCAAGCAAGATTTGCATATAATCTGTTGCTCTAGGCTCTAGGGTTCAACTGGACACAGCCTTGTTCGTTTTCAGCTCGCAAAACCTGATCACAAAATTGCAATGAATTTTAAACAGTTGTTACGTTACAAATAGACCGCCAATATAGAGGCGCGCGCATTACCCCCTCCCGCGAGCGACAAACCGAGCGGTCGCCAGACCAACTCTCGAGCGGCAGCTCGCCAGTCTTCAGCAAGCGAGCTTCCCGGGCCCACGTTCCGCGCGAACATGGGCGACACAAGTTCAGTTTCGCCGGTTGTGCACTTCCGGTCCACGCATGGACGCTGCGGAGACTGAGAGAACAAGCGCGTAAAGCCGCTGTTGGCCCATAAACCAAACGTGAGTCAATTACCATGTTACCCTTTGTGTGCAATTAAATGTTTTAGCCCTAACCACGCGTGATAGAGAGCAGAGACGGACGTTCAAACTAACTTTCAGCTAGGATCGTTCCTTTTATGTATTATTGGTTCTCCTAGAATTGAATAAACTGTTTATGTGATAACCTACCGTGTTTTGCTTGTCGAGAGAGGCCCTGGGAGAATGGAGAAGCGTGAAGTTCCGAACCATAAGCACTAGCCTTGAGGTTACGAGAAATCCTGCTTGCACCGAATCCTGAGCTAGTTTTTATTTGGGGCAGATACAGCAACTAATTTGTATTAAATATGTGGGAGCTTTCTCCAACCCTGCCGATAGCATCAGCACGCACGCTGACGCTAACACTGGCGCTAAACGTGGGGCCATTTAAATTTTTTTCTGTTCCACCACGGCCTCGTTCCCAAGCAACAATTGTAAACTCTGAAATGTTATTATGATGTATTGTTTATTCCCAATTGTCTAGCACTTCCAACAGGAATCTCGGCGCGAACGTAATTTCGAATCACAATTTAAATTATTACGGGCGCGATTTTATCATTTGTGACTCGTCACTCGACAAAATATTACCGGTATTCCAACGCAAGGTGCCCAACCTAGGAAGTTGTCGCTGCGAATAATACAGTGATTACAAAGTGTCGGCCGATTAAAATTGCTATTTTCAATACAAGTGAATAGTGGAAATAAACACAAATTAAAGAAGAATTTATTCAACAATTAAAATCATGTACATGATAAACAAATCATCCGCTTGGTCTCGAAAGTGCTAAATATTTTTAATAATATACTATATTGCAGCACGCTGGTACGTCTCTTAAACGGACACTTGCTGACACCTAGGGAACAAGTGGATTTAAATTCTTTCTGTCATTTGACAATTAAGTATTTTTGACTCTGTCGTCTGATGAAACCGGATCATGCCGAATCACATTCGAATAATGCAAAAAATACTAAATTCGCGTTGACGTGGATTCCTTGACATCTGACACTATAATACCTTGTCAATTGACGAAGAAGGTAATATCTTGTCGAAAAGACGAAGGGAATTCGCGTGTAAATACCAAAAAATTGGTGCTGTTTAAAATCAGGCTATAGGAAGCCGCGTAATGAAACCATGCCCCCAAGATATTGTTGAATTCTCAAACAAATTACTTCCACGAAAACTTGTGAAAATTTTTTCGATTTTTTTTAATTTTCGAAATATTTTTTTTTCCAAAACGCTTGGAGTTTTTCTTAAAAACGCATGGCCAGAGGAAAATCGCTGCCCAAATTTTCTCCAGTTTCGGACTCTGAAAATTTTTTTCGATTTTTCCTTTTTTCGATTTTTTAATTTTCGAAATTTTTTTTTTCCAAAACGCTTGGAGTTTTTCTTAAAAACGCAGTGCCAGAGGAAAATCGCTGCCCAAATTTTCTCCAGTTTCGGACTCTGAAAATTTTTTCGATTTTTCCTTTTTTCGATTTTTTTTAATTTTCGAAAATTTTTTTTCCAAAACGCTTGGAGTTTTTCTTAAAAACGCAGTGCCAGAGGAAAATCGCTGCCCAAATTTTCTCCAGTTTCGGACTCTGAAAATTTTTTCGATTTTTTTTTCCTTTTTTCGATTTTTTTAAATTTTCGAAATTTTTTTTTCCAAAACGCTTGGAGTTTTTCTTAAAAACGCATGGCCAGAGGAAAATCGCTGCCCAAATTTTCTCCAGTTTCGGACTCTGAAAATTTTTTCGATTTTTCCTTTTTTCGATTTTTTAATTTTCGAAAATTTTTTTTTTTCCAAAACGCTTGGAGTTTTTCTTAAAAACGCAGTGCCAGAGGAAAATCGCTGCCCAAATTTTCTCCAGTTTCGGACTCTGAAAATTTTTTCGATTTTTCCTTTTTTCGATTTTTTAATTTTCGAAAATTTTTTTTCCAAAACGCTTGGAGTTTTTCTTAAAAACGCAGTGCCAGAGGAAAATCGCTGCCCAAATTTTCTCCAGTTTCGGACTCTGAAAATTTTTTCGATTTTTTCCTTTTTCGATTTTTTTAATTTTCGAAATTTTTTTTTTCCAAAACGCTTGGAGTTTTTCTTAAAAACGCATGGCCAGAGGAAAATCGCTGCCCAAATTTTCTCCAGTTTCGGACTCTGAAAATTTTTCCGATTTTTTCCTTTTTTCGATTTTTTTAAATTTTCGAAATTTTTTTTTCCAAAACGCTTGGAGTTTTTCTTAAAAACGCATGGACAGAGGAAAATCGCTGCCCAAATTTTCTCCAGTTTCGGACTCTGAAAATTTTTCCGATTTTTTCCTTTTTCGATTTTTTAATTTTCGAAATTTTTTTTTTTTCCAAAACGCTTGGATTTTTCCTAAAAAGCACGTGGCCAGAGGCAAACCTCTGCCCAAATTTTCAAATAACCCAAACACTTACAAATACGCGTTTTTTCGCAGAAGCATTTTGTAAAAAAAAATATATATACGTCCCCAGTGGTCAATCCCTGGCAAAAATTTCTTTCCAATTACGGATAAAGAGTCGAGTTCTCGTTTTTCTCCCAACGTAAGGTCACCCTGACACGACCCTATACACTATGGAAGTCCCTCAAGTCACGCTGGGTATAATCCCCCACATTTCTACGTCAAAAAGGAAGAACTACTACAGGCCCTGAGAAGTAGAAAGATTTCTCCCAGGAATAAATCCAAAAAATGCCTTATTCAATATGCTTCTTTCTTCAACAAAAAGTACATCAGGAAGCACGTCACGTTCAAGGAAGAAGACATCGTCTGGAGGAGAAACAACACTCTGTCACAAGGTGCGCTGTACTTCTCTGCCAAATTGGCACCCCGTTTTGTAAAGACGAAAGTCCAAAAGAAAATCTCAGACCTGGTTTACCGATTGTCCGACATCTCTGGTAAACACATAGGTAACTACCACATAAAGGACATTGTAAAAAGTGGGAACATGGAAACAAACTCCATTGCCACGCCCGTATAACCCCAACGGTTATTCCTTGACTCCTAGCAACCATTCGTCTACACCGTGACATGGATCACTATGGAAGTCAACCCTTTTGTTTCGTCACTAATGAGCGGCCTCTCGTAAACGATTGTCACTCATTGGGACACTCAAACGAAACCTTTCTAGCTCTGGCACAGTGTTGTCAACTGTAGCCAAAGTCATGGAAGAAATTATAATTCTCCCTTGTGGTTTCGTTTCATTTTTATTTTTTATTTTTTTTGTATAAATATCTCGTCATCATCAGTCATTCGCCTCTAATTGCTGCCCCAGGCGTCAAACCTTGGAAACATCGTTTTTTTTTTCCAAGCATGCACACCTCTACCTGAAATTGATCACTTCGGAGAAAGGAATTCCCTGTGGCTTACTGCAAGTAGTCAGAGACTACGTGCCCAAGGTTTTGTGCATCGTCACAACTCGCAGCATCATATTTTCACATCATCATGTCATACCTCGTCACCCCTTTCTAAATGTTAGAAAAATCTTTTTGTACATTAAATATCGGGTCCTCGCCAAAGTGCATCTAACCCTTATGTCATATGTAGTTAAATTAGGTAAGCAAACCTGTGTAAACCCACGGCGGTATCAGATGTTTGCTACCCGTTCTAAGTTTTTTTTTCTGTTTTTTAAGAAAATAGAATGGCGCTCAATAAATAACCCTAATTGCTCTAGCTCTCCCCAGAACTGAATGTGGAGTCTGGAAAGTATCGTTATAAAAGGGACAACTTTCAACGTGCCTCTTCATTAACGATAAATTTTTTTACAACATTTCAGCAACATTGAGTCACCCTGGGTCTCAACTGCTCAAACTGAAATTTTGGGGTTGCCTTGTTGTGACTTATCACGTGCAAAGTACGAGGTCACAACAAGAAGCCAGGTCTCCAAGTGAACCACCCTGTGAAAAACCCATCCCATTATTATAATTTTCATAGCACCAAGGTGTGTCCATCGCAGTCTGTTTAAGTAAGTAAAACCTAGAAGGTCTTAAACACTCAAATCGGACCAATGTAAATAATTTTCCTTGTCAAACAACGATAAGCGCATGTCTTGTATTGTTGCTACCATCGTACGTGTAAGTACAACAAAAGTTGTACCATCACGATACGATACTCTGTGCGTAACCAAAAGGGTTGTACCACAAAGGATCTCTTTTGCGGTAAGCTTAGATGAAATTCACATTCCATCAGCACGCCAGAATTTTTTGTCCCTTAATTGTTGAAGTATAAAATCTTGGCCAGATCTTCAAATATGTTTTTGCCTTTGTGCAAGTCTTTAAGGTACGCTAATATGGATTTATTATGCTACGGTATTGTTGTACTAAGTACATCAGTATGTCTCGCCGTCTGTATTGAATAGGTACCTTTATATGAACGTTAACCTTTGTTGCCATCATAGGTGGGAACCTTATAAAATCTGCCGTCATAGATGGGAATCTCAGAATATCTACTAAATGCGATACGGGGAGCCCGTTATAATTACTCTGTGGGTTTTTGCCAGAAATGTCATAAATACCTAGTCTTTTGCACCTCCCTTCAATACTGGGCAACCCAGTTGTAATTCGTTCATTGTTATCCGTGAAGACGTTATAAAACTTACTTGCAAATCTTTTGATTTTGCAATCTTGTACGCTATACGTGAAGACGTTATAATACTCACCATGAATCGTGCGAACGAAATAATATCAAACCTTTATGTGTGAACTACTCAATGTAGTCCACACCCCTTTTTTGTAATCATTAATATGCCCGTGGACTTCCTGTCACAAGAACCCAGGAACTATCTACTATCTCAAAAGGACTAATCATACGCTTCACTCATGATTATGGGGCATCGTGTCGTGGGAGTTAAGTTGATGGACACAAAAAATACCTAACTCGTTGTCTGGGAGACGAACAAAGAAAATCCCCAGGTTTGTGAGATTTGAGCAAGGGTCTGTCATTTCTCGCAAACAAGTAGGAGAATAAAACGACCCCTAATCTTCTGCCCAATACACGTAGAGGATTAGACTTTTATGTCAGTGTATTCTTTTGTCCAACACTACCAAATACTATTGTAATGTGCCAGGATGACTGCTGTAGACCTTGTTTCACCTCCACCCAGAGGTCGAATTTCGGAAATAGCCGAGTCCCCAGCAGTTTTCTTCGTTCAAATGTTCCCAATTATCACCCTCCCCCTTCCTCGAAATTATCCGTGAATGGGGATATATGCGTTACGCACTTGGCGTTTCGTTTGTCAAATGGGACAATCTTCATACGCGGATCCTTTCAACTTCCTACTCCTTTCCCAGTTGTCATTATTGTAATGTGCCAGGATGACTGCTGTAGACCTTGTTTCACCTCCACCCAGAGGTCGAATTTCGGAAATAGCCGAGTCCCCAGCAGTTTTCTTCGTTCAAATGTTCCCAATTATCACCCTCCCCCTTCCTCGAAATTATCCGTGAATGGGGATATATGCGTTACGCACTTGGCGTTTCGTTTGTCAAATGGGACAATCTTCATACGCGGATCCTTTCAACTTCCTACTCCTTTCCCACTTTGTTATAACTAATCTTGTACGCAATGTTTTGTTTTTCGAAAGTAGAAAAAATGCTACCGTATAGACGTGAGCATAGGTCATGGAAGACCAACTTCTTTCGAATGGGGAATTTTGTTATACGTACAATCCCTCAACCACGTATTCTTGGAAATGTATTTGGTAAAGAAAAAAAAAACCAAAAGGGGTTACACAGAACCTGTCCTTGAATACGTACCTTTGTAACATGTATTAGGAATTAGCCACATTTAGTTAGCTCTCTCTCCGTCTCTCTCTCTACACGCCAAACAAATCCAACTTTTTCTCAACATGCACACTTGTTTCTCTCCAAACTTTTTTCATCATTGGTCTACTAGGCAGGTAAACTTCAAGAATTTTGTTCTAATAATAATTTTTGCCGGATTTTAAAAAAAAAACCAGCAGCTCTGCACCCTATCTACATCTGCGCCTCTTCATGCTGCCCTCGCTACCGTCACGGAGGTCCCTTGCCTTCAATCCCTGCGTACCAAAAGCACCCGACCGCATCTAACATAACCTAGTGTGAGTCGTGCGTGTAGTTGCGAATTGTATCACCACAAAGAACCGACACTCAAAACAAACCCGAGCACGCCAGCTCTAGGTTGGTTCCTGTTCCTGTTGCCCTTGTGCAAATGTTCCTGCTGCCATTGTGCAAATGTTCCTGCTGCCATTATGCAAATGTTCCTGCTGCATAATGCAAATATTCCTGCTGCATAATACAAATGTTCCTGCTGCATAAGGCAAATGCTCTGCTGCCATTATGCAAATATTCCTGCTGCATAATACAAATGTTCCTGTTGCCCTTGTGCAAATGTTCCTGCTGCCATTATGCAAATGTTCCTGCTGCATAATACAAATGTTCCTGTTGCCCTTGTGCAAATGCTCTGCTGCCATTATGCAAATGTTCCTGCTGCATAAGGCAAATGCTCTGCTGCCATTATGCAAATATTCCTGCTGCATAATACAAATGTTCCTGTTGCCCTTGTGCAAATGTTTCTGCTGCCATTATGCAAATGTTCCTGCTGCATAATGCAAATGCCCTACTGCCATTGTGCTGATGCTCCTGTGCCCTTGCGCAAATAACAATACCAACGATTGTTCACAAAACAATCCCACTACATACAAAAACCAGTGTACCAACCACCAATTACGATTCCACTCTCCAGTACTTCAATGGTTTCGTACTGGCTCACCCACAGGATCCGGAAGCAGTTACCCTTTCGACCTCTGTGACAGGTAGAACTCTCCACACCACCTAGAAGCCTCATCATGTGTTCTCTTCCTCGTATTTTCTTAAAGGCCCTAGTGTCCCTTGAGTGTAATCTCAAATGGGCCAGGTTACTGTGACAAAGTAACCTTGTAACTTCAGTGAAACGTTCAACCACCCCAGACATCCTACGCAAACCACGTTCGCAAACATTAGCTCACAGACCAATGATACAATTTTAGAGTTTTTTTTTCTATCACTGCATAACCCTTGTACCTTTCTTCAACAGATCCTTGTTCTTTGCAACTGTATTTATGTATGCCACTGCCTTTATATACATTTATTGACAATTCCTTGTTACACCATGTATCATCTCTTTTGTGTTCTGTTCATAACTATTCTCCAGCTAGGAATCTCTCTCTCTCTCTCTCTCCTCGTTTCTCTTAAATGTTTTTGGCACAAGTGCTGAAAAGGTAAGAGGATTTATTAGTCCTACAGCTCCATTACCACGTCGCTTTTATTGCGGCGAGGGGGGAAGTGTTACGTTACAAATAGACCGCCAATATAGAGGCGCGCGCATTACCCCCTCCCGCGAGCGACAAACCGAGCGGTCGCCAGACCAACTCTCGAGCGGCAGCTCGCCAGTCTTCAGCAAGCGAGCTTCCCGGGCCCACGTTCCGCGCGAACATGGGCGACACAAGTTCAGTTTCGCCGGTTGTGCACTTCCGGTCCACGCATGGACGCTGCGGAGACTGAGAGAACAAGCGCGTAAAGCCGCTGTTGGCCCATAAACCAAACGTGAGTCAATTACCATGTTACCCTTTGTGTGCAATTAAATGTTTTAGCCCTAACCACGCGTGATAGAGAGCAGAGACGGACGTTCAAACTAACTTTCAGCTAGGATCGTTCCTTTTATGTATTATTGGTTCTCCTAGAATTGAATAAACTGTTTATGTGATAACCTACCGTGTTTTGCTTGTCGAGAGAGGCCCTGGGAGAATGGAGAAGCGTGAAGTTCCGAACCATAAGCACTAGCCTTGAGGTTACGAGAAATCCTGCTTGCACCGAATCCTGAGCTAGTTTTTATTTGGGGCAGATACAGCAACTAATTTGTATTAAATATGTGGGAGCTTTCTCCAACCCTGCCGATAGCATCAGCACGCACGCTGACGCTAACACAGTTCAAACCATTAAACCAGCTAAATGTATTCAATTTAGCTTATCCGACTTCTGATTTATTGTAGGCAAATTTGAATAATTATAACGTTTAATTTTTTTGTTACCTTTTTATTCGATTGAGATTAGGCAATAGAAAATTGAATTATGTCAGTGATGTCCCAGTATTAACGGTTATGTTAAGATGGCTTGTTTCACAGGATTTGAACAGTTCAACAAATTTCAAAGTTAAAATTAGCACACGAAAGAAGAAATTTTGGTAGAAAGCAGTCACTTTGTGTAATGAAACAAAACAATTATCTTTTTTGTAACTACTATTTATTTTTTTTTATTACGGCCGGTTTTGCATCTTCAGGGTATAAAATTAAACTAAAAAGAAAATACATTTTGTGAGCTTATAATATAAATACAGAAAGAGAAATAAAGTCAGTTTACGGACGATAATTTTACGTGATAACGTCATTTTCAATTTGGGAGGCGGGAACGTGTACCGCCGCCCCGGGAACCTTTATTGGTTAACCAACACCTCTGCCATAGGTCACCCCAAGTGGTTCGCTACGTTTGGTGATTTAGCAGGGGTGCCCGGGTTCATGGGGTGAGGTTTGTCTAGGTCTTGCAGGGGATGACCAGGACTCACTGAACCCCAGATACCTCCTACCCACCCCTTAAACCCTTTTCCTTCCCAGAACTCTCCTTTCCCCCTTTTCCTTAAAAAAAACCCTCCACACAGCATCCCCAAGGATGACATAGGCCCTGAGGGAAATTATTTTCCTCAGGGCCTCCTATGTGGAGCTCACGTAAAAAAAATAATATAAGTAAACATTGATGAATAATTGCATTGATGCGTCATACGCCAAACGCTCAGGCCGATCGCTTGTTCCGCCCTCTCGCTTGCACGCTCGGCTCAGGCGGAACGTGACAATGAGTCATGCTTTTTCGTGCATGCAGCCGGTGTTCATCGATTTATAAGACGTTATCACGTCAAAAACATAAAATTAAGGAACAGTGAGACAGTATTAAAATGTCAGGAATCACTGGTTTAAGTAATTTAAGTAACCTGTACATTATATTAATTAATCTCAAAATATTCACTGTGGAGATAATACACATTTTATTGTATAATACACTAAAAAAAAAATCTTTATAAAGACAAGCATTTCCGTGTTAAGGGGCCATCTATAAATTACGTCACACCTTCGGAAGGGGGGAGGGGAGTAGAGAAGTGTGACATTGTGTTTCAAGGGGTATGGCGGGGTCATCAGCTCTTTGACGTCACATGTAAAAATCTAAATGTTAAAACGCAAAACTGAAATGTAAACGAAAAACTTAAACTTGATTATTTTAAATGTAAAATTTCAAAATATATGATGTCACACTAGGGGAGAGGGGGTCACACAAATATGACAGGAACGGGTGAAATTCGGGAGACGTAATTTATGGATGGCCCCTTACGAATAACCTGACAATATAGCACCTTAATCGAAATATTATGGTAGCTATGTTTCGATAAACACGTAATAAATACTTTAAAATAGTTTGCTAATTACAAACATAAATATTGACAATCCTATCGTATTTCCCTCTATAATTAAAATAACAATCTCACATTAATTTACTTACCATATATTCTATGTTACCTGCTTTGTGTCAACTATTATATTTGGTGTTATCTGTATTTTGCATATCTTATATCTTATGTTATCTTTATTTTGTTTCTTATATTTATATTATGTTTATATTATATTATGTTATTTCTTATATTTTTCCAAAAACGTTTTTTGTTTCGTTCGTTATTTGTTTTAAGGGTGCTATGCCGTGTTGCGCTACCTCCTTTCTGACGCTGTCCGAAACGTAGGCTAAAGAAGGAAATAGTTCATAACATCCCAAAAACAAATAACGAGAATACTTTGGCCGTGAAAATCTAAAATCGTATCCAACCTGACAATATTTGAAAACCTTCCACAGTAAGCGGAAAATGTTGCTTGTGTCGTGATTGAGATATAAGCTGAGGAATTGAATACTCGACGCCTGGGTGGAACCCAAACGCGAAGCTACACTATCACTGACCGGTCTAATAAATTCAAATGTACCATTTAAGACAGTGATCCAACCGAACCGTTACATTAATATTCAGAAAAAGCAAATCGAAACAATAATATAAACTTCTCTGCATAGGTCGCCGAAACAATAGGAAATTACTTATTTAATTAGTTCATTATTTTAACCTTATAAACCATTACACAATACGGATCGATTCCAGGTATTAGATTTCCTTTCAAACGTATAGAGATCATTACGATAAATGCAAGCACAAATTGATTCGCTGGTAGTCCACGGGTCTATAAATGAAGCAATTTCTCTATTCCTAATGGAAACACGCTCTTAAAAAAGTCCGGAGAAGTATAATATTGAGTAATAACACTTACTTTCATGATTGGCAAAGTAATGCACGTCTGGAGAGGTTTATACAATCGTGCCTTCATTACTTCTAATTTGTTCAGATGAAGAGGATTTTTGATTCAGGACAAGATGTCTAGATTCTTAACCCATTGCAATGAATCTAATCTAAGTTTCGTTCAAGAGAATGATTTGTAATAAATTATTGACCCCTTAGGCTTCAGGCTTAATATACCAGAAGGTCAGAACATTTCCACTCTGCAATAAAATCTAAATAAATTGAATATTTATTAACGCATTCAAAAACTAACAACTACTTTGAATGGTGAAACGTGCTTTCAAATTAAATTTTTAGAAATTAACATTAAATTTTTCAAACATAGTAATTTTGAATGCAAGCATAAAAAGTTTTCAAAATGGCAGAACTTACATTTTTTTCTAACAAAATTTACCGATAACGAAAAAATAAAAATACCCACGTCTTATAACGTAAGTGAATTTTAAACTTTTTGTATGCTTACAAAGTTCTAATGAATCTAACATAACCTGGATAATGTCTCGGAAAAACATATCCCATTTTTATTTACTTTGGTTTCAAATTTATCTATCAATGCAATATTAATCATTGAAGATGAAGCTAATACTTACAAATCTAAAAAATATATGAACCAAAAAATAAAACGGTAATATTGAATATTCATTCTAGACTTCCAGAAAAGGTTTATAGGTGTCTCTTGTAAACAAAAATCGGATATGTTTATACAAAACACCATATATAAATTTGTATACCCATAAAAAAAGGTAGCAGCCAATAATATGGGAAAAATTAGTCGAATATAATATTTTTAATTCTGGATTTGAAATATGAGATCAAATAATATGGCGTACAATTCAGGTGGCACCTGATTTTTATGGCCTAGTGGATCGAGGCGTTGTAAGACAGGGATCCTTGGTTCGATTTCCACTTTCAACCGTCACCATTTTATTTTCTGTATCTTGTTCTGTTTCATCTTTCGTTAGGATTTGTTAGAATTATCATCTTCGACAATGATTCATAGTTAGTTTCATTCAATTAGTATACTTTTGTTTGCATAAGTTTTTTGCATTGGGTTAGTTTTTCAAAAACTTATTGTGAAGATTTACTGCCATAAATATCATTAATATTATTATTAAGCCAATTACCATGAAGCCGATTTTTTTATATTCGTATCTTATTGTGAGAGTTACCGGCTAACCAAAGAAATAATTTTTTTCCCATTTTGTAAATGATTTTATGTACTTTACCCTACAACAGAAGATTAACTGTTCAATAATTAATATACAGCTCGAGTTAAATCAAACGAAAGAACTTCTGAACCGTACTGGAAATGATTTAATATTAAAAATAATAAGAGATGCTTGCTTGCTTCACCACTATAAAGAAACTAATGTCGGTGCAAGTTATTTCTTGTTAAATAAGAATTAATTCAAGTTTAAATTTTACAGGGCTGTTAAATGAATGTCTTAATAATGAGAGTACCTTGTCGATGGGCTTATAATCAATTTTGTATTTCTGTCATGATGACTTCTAGGAAATAAATAACAAAGCCTACTTATTTTTTACAGTTTCTTTATGTTAGGTCTAAAATTGATAAAGTGGTCCTAATGTTCGTTGTTACACATTATTTGTTGTTTATTTACGAGTTAAATGATCCATATGGTCGTGGCTCATTACTTATTTCTTGCACAAAAAATATGATTATAACAATAAAAGAATATAAACAAGCAGTGTGTTTAAATTACTGTAGTTTTAAAAGATCAAAAGAAATGTAGTGTACGGCAAAGTAAGATGAGTTAACTAGTATTTCTGAGAACGATGGACTTCGCGTCAAAAAAAGTATGTTTCTAATTTTCCTCTTATTTAGTAAATCAAAACTAAACTTTTCTTTGAAATAGTAAGATTTTTAAGTAAGTAAATAAATCTACGTAATTAATAAATATGACGATTCGACGATTAATACGAAAAATAAAACTGTTTGTTGTTTTCGTAAATTGTTCTGTCTGTCCTAAAGATATTGAAATATAAGAGATGAGCTATCGGCAGTTTTTACTGGGTGGGACTGTGTCGTCTGCGATATTGTTAACCAATGCTACGACACACCTACAAAAGATCAACTAAATGAACGATACTTTCCGTATTCAAACTACCCCAGACGGTAGTCCGCCGACAGTCGGGCGGCAGTCATAGCAAATCACTTAGTGTTTTAACCCGTTAGTTGCCTGCAACGGGCAAAAACTAGTATATAGTATTGTTCAGTTCAAATATTTCGTATTATTTCTCTTGTATTTCAATGTCTTTGGTCTGTCCGGATAATGGGATTATAAATATTTATATTTTTTATAATAGTATTACTTGTATGATTAAATCTACCACAAGAATGTTCCCCAATAGAATAGCTACTAATTTGCATAAAATGCTTTTTTTTTATCGTGCCTATCGCCTACTGTTACGCAAGACAGCGTTAATAGGAACGTAACAAACAAATTTAGAGAAAGATGGAATGCAAAATGAAATTCACGGAGAAATCCAATTGTACCACTCACAACCAAAACATCTCTTGCTCAAAGACACTTCTCATTCTTAGGTCCAAAACTATACAACTTAATGCCTGATGCTTGGAAAAACGAAAGCACAAGGGTTCTTCGCAGATTGACCACTACTTGGTTTCATCAATTAGGGAGAAAGGAGAGTGAACTTTTACTGCACAAAAAATTAAATCAAACACAAACCAAAATCAATAACAAAAATTCCGACAAAAAATAAACTGTGCAAAAGATACCTTTTATATTCTAATTGTTTATATTATGTGCATGTATGTACGTACCTATTACTTTTAAATTAGAATTCTACAAGGCAGCAGTTAATCTTATGTTTAAATTGGATATTTTATTTTATTCTATCACTTCTCTTTTTTTATTTCATATTTATACAAAATGTATATGTAAGCTTATTATTTTGTAATGCAGACGCCATTTATAAGTAAACTTATTTTATTATTATTTTGATAACTATGCAAAGCATACAACAGTTATAATCATACCTTAATTGTTTTTTTTTTTTATTGTTTCTGTTCTCTTTATAGTTCTCCTTAATAGGACTACATTATGAAATGCAAACACCAGTTCCCTTTATGTTTAAGTGTAAAAATATTTTTATTCCTTTTATTTATTATTATTATCATTTTAATAACTGTTGTATGCCATGCATACACAAGTGAACTATATGCTTAAACCCTTTTTTTTTCAAGAACCTATACATATAAACCTTTTTTTTTAAAGTAATATGTTAATACGCTTTTAACTTTCCAATTTTATGTTTTATTCTTTCTCTTCTTTTCATTTCTTCAATTTTCCCTCTTTTTGTATAAATCATGGTCCATATATATTCACACTTATCCTAATTTGACTGTCCTAAAACGGGAATCATCCTAGTTGGACAGTCAAAACATTTTATAAATAATGTACATAAATGTGTAAATATTTTACTAAATAAAAAAAAATAAAAAAAAATGTTCGAGGAGTCCGAGTTAGAACAGGACTTCGCCACGTCCAACCAATTACGTTATTATTTGTTATTGCTTAGGATTTCTATGTGCTTGGCCGTAAAATCAAAGAAGAGGTAATTTTTTTTAATATGAATACCGCACAAAAATCTCAACTACTCTCTACCGCCTGAAGCCGACAGTCTATGGCATCTCCAAATGGGGTATGTTGTGAGGCTGAAAGTAGAAAGATGGAAATTTAGAAGAGAAAGGTGGGGAAGTAACTGGATATTCAAATCTATTCACCAAACAAAACTAAAAGCCATTCTGAATGACAGTCTTATACTACGGTTATACTGAGAATCTTCCATTCTGGAATGTGCGTCAAATACACCTATCTTAATATTAAAAGATTAAATTGTGAAATAACACAATGCAATCAATTCTAAATTTGTTTGCGTGCACCGGGATTTGAACCCACCACCCTCGGATTGTTAGTCGAGAGCCTTAACCCTAATAAATAATCAATTTGAATTAATAAAATTATTTTTCAGAGGTAAAAACATATGGCCGATCAAAATCATTATCATTCCAATGCGCTTTTGATTGGACTATTATACGCCTCACCTTTATTCTTGGTTCATCATTTGACATTTGAAATGGTGACCTTTTTATTGAATCGACCTGAGAAACAATTTCTTTGATATGACCCCGAGATTGGTCCGGTACCTTCAATTCCATTTTGTCCCATGCTCTCTACCTCGAGGTATTTTTTGCAATTTATTATGAAGGTAGAGATTACGAGATATCTAAGTGTCAAGAACGTACATCATACTTAATGATGATCTGCCTTTTGACCTTTAAGTGCAATGTATTCCTTTTTCATCACACCCGACAACGGATGGGAAAGACCGCGTTAACAATACAATCCTTTTAACATTTATTTATTATATTCGAGAGGATGGCTTAGAGAATTATTGTAAAATACAATGAGATGTTCCACAATTTCCACATGTCCAAGTATCATTGACCAAAGATAAGATCTTATTCTTCAAGTCTCACTAATTTAAGTAATAGCAACACTTGACGGCCTCCGTGGTCTAGGGGTGAAGGTTTCGACTAGCTACCCAATGATCAAAGTGAAAATTTCTTTAGCACCGTTGTGATTTTAAAAAGCGACACTAAAAAGAGACAAGCATATACATCTGTAGAATTAAGCCTGCGAGAGAATGAGATAGAGAATGAGGTCTCCTCTTTGTGAGGTGCTTCGAAGCCTCCCCACTCTTGTCTGCTTTAGTTTTCTGAAGGTTTCACTTCTACCGCGTGTGAACTGCGCACTTGTATTTTTTTAAGGACAGCTCTAAGGACATCGACTTGCATGCGCAATCAGTTTGTGCAAAACTTAGAGCAAAAAACACGGGACACTGTTTATCTTCTAAAAGACAGCGACTTGCACGCACAAATAGTTTGTGCAAAACCATTAACCATTCGATCTGCGTGTAAGCCACTTGCGCAATATACAGCTTTCCGTCTTAACGAACATGCTTACTTGTGTAAATTAGAGTGCAAGATGAATTGAGCGTGTAGACGGACCTTAAGACTCTCCCTGATGTTGAGATAAGCCACGTGTGACAGTAGCCAACACACGATATTTTTTTTTATAAAACTTCACTTTTTCTGCATCACGAGACAAAATCACGCAATAGACGAATGCTATCTGCTTTCGATTTTGTTTTTGTGCCCTGAAATTTGACGCTATAAATTAAGTTGCCGCAAAATGCGTTACCAGCACATTGCCTTCTTAAAACCCAAAAACATCTCCAATGATAATTTTTTGCCGAAAATGATTTTTTTTCTTGTATATTGTAATTTAATATTTTTCTTTTCAACATAATCTCCGGATGTGTTATTTTTCAGAAGTATATTCGTCAGGCTGTATATTTAAAATAAATAAGCTTTTTTGTTAAACTAGCGAGAGCTCGTACGGACGTTATAAAGTTCGTCCTCTTCCTTCGCACGTGTATTGTTTGAAAACGAACAAGATTCTAGAAAGAACAGATTCTAGAAAGATGGCGTAACGTACGATCTCTCGCTGGTACTAAATACGCAACCCTTACCTCTATAGATATTTGCTATCAGTGATTGAAAATGTAAAAAAATAATTCTTTTAGAAATTTCACTTTGCCCGTTATATGATTATTTACACAAAAATGTGCTGTTCCTACACGGCGTCCGGAAACTCATAGTACAAACGGAAAACCAGTCAATCTACATTACACGAAGAAGCAAAAAAAATCTGATCTAGCAGTTAAGATTTTTGAAACGTTAAAAAATTCAAAGCATTTTAAAATAATTAAACAGCTGTTATTAATCACCTAGCGACCATTTTTTTTCAAATTTAATCCAAAAAATCCAAGTTAGGGCTCGTCTTACTCGAAAATGAAATCTCATATCAAAAAGTTATCCCGCACAATTTAGATTCACCAGTTTACCGCTTGTATAATGAGCTTCCAGACATCGTGCAAAAATACAAATGGAAATAATTATCAACTATTTTTTCGATAAAAACTTTAATCTTCCAATAAAGGGATAGATTGATAGAAAATCGATCGAGAGTATTTTGATCTTCCAAGCGCCTAACACCTCGTCACCTTAGTTCGTATTTGTCCAACAGACCATTTGAAAATTTTACGGGAGGAGAAGGTTTTCTTACATTATTTCAATGAAACATTATGAAAGGTGTTTGAGATAAAGCTATTTCCGTAAAGATAAAGGTCTCATTAGTTCAAATAATTCTTAGTTAAGTGAATAACTGTACTTCTTTATACTCTATTTTTAATTTAAAAAAGGAGATTGAACAAAAACTAAAATGGTCTGTTGGACAAATAAGAACTGAGGCGACGACCTGTCATCCAAATTACCTGATAAGTTATTGTATAGTAAAAAACCCACATCATCAATTCATCGATTACTCATTTATCAGTAGCGAAGGCTTCGAAACGAATGCATAGAGTTCACTCTTCATTATATTAATATGCACGACTGCCCGTACGTTTCACATTGCATGAGTTGTGTAATAATAATTGTTATAAATCATAGACCTCCAAATGAAATAATTCACAAATAGATTCGGAATAATATCTCACGTTCACAGGCATATGGACAGACCCACGGCAGACGGGGAACGAGAGAAGAAACTGAAAGATGCTATACAATCTCCATATGTGTTCAGTTTTTGTCTAAGCCAGGGTTTCCCAAACTGTGTTCCGCGGAAAATCAGGGTTCCGCTGAACCTGAAAAGGGGTTCCGCGACAAATTTGTCAGAATAATTCCTTTTAATATAATATATTCATAGTCATATTTCAATACTACTGATAATATTCACAAGAAATTATTATTTGTATAAATATTTCTTAAGTTAGGTACTAGACCCTTCCAGGTAGAGGACTGAGCTTTATGGAAGTTGAAAGAGCCATTTATGCTATTATTGCAGTAAATCTTCATTAAACATACTAAAAAAAATCTCTGAAATCTATTACTGTGCTGTGATAAGAGTCAATAATATGAACATCTGTGGAATGTGGAAACAATGACAATGGAATAACGGATCTGCATGTGTTTCACGAAATTTCTGTTTGAAGGAACCCAAACATATTTTTTTCAAAATTGTCTTTAACTGAAAGTAATATAATGTAAAAATCAGTTTTACTACATTCTTGTTAACAATTAGTCGAACTATAAACGCGCACGGTACCGTAAATGTTGCTGAAAAAGTGAAAAATTACAATTTTGGATTTCATCAGTTCAATCTAACCGTTTTGATGGTTTTAAAACGACGCCACACCAAATATTAGAATCCAACTTACCAATATTGTGCCTAAAATCAAGAAGATATGCAATTCACGAACTCAAAATCCAATAAAGTAATTAATTGCTCTATATATTCTATTTTTTGTTTATATTACCTTTTTTGCTTAGTTATAAATAATGTGGTTAATAACATTTTGTTTTAAATTTTACTATTGGGGATTACTCAGCCTAATAAATAAGTCAATGTTCCGTTAAAATTTATGTGTTTGAAAAGTTTGGGAAACCCTGGTCTAAGCTTTTTCAAATCAATTAGAGTAGTTATTATCATATATGCCTGGGACAGGGAAAGCCCCTTGCAATATGGTCTTCTTGTGTCTGAGAGTCTGTGAACCCAATGTAAAAACATTACTATTTAAAGCTTGGCATTATTTTTTATATCTCCGAAGCATGTTTTAGAACAAGTTCGTAATGATGTAAACAAATCATTTTAAATTATGTCAGAGGCAGCACTGCAGCAAACGCTGAAAAAATATTAATTCCTTCTTAATTACATTCTGAATTGATCGTTAAGTAAGTTCATAAAGATATGCACATTGCAGGTAATTAGATTAAATGAAATATGTAATCACTAAAAATAATATTATCGACGACTATATTGAAATAGAAGAAGATACCGAAAATAAAAATATAACAGTTATTTTGGGATTCGAACGCGGATGCTCTATCCTTATCCAAATCAAAGAAAGATTCGTTGATAGTAATTTAATAGTAAGATTTCTTATTCCCGGTAAGGCTAGAGGGTCTGGGTTCGTTTGCCACAATTATCGATGTTTTATTCTGTTTGCATATTTAGGTTATATATTTAATCGCAGGCAATGCACAAAAATTGGTGTTAATATTATAAAACCAGAATCAATGAGTCACAGGGTTCCACAAGGAACATTAATCGGTCCGTTATTGTTTCTTATTTACATTAATGACCTATGTAATATAAAAATTCCTCATGTTCTGAAGATACTGTAGTTACAGTTCATGGTAAAATACAAGAAATCATGATTTGAAGTTGATCAAAATGAAATCAATTGAATCAAAAGGCGCATTGAAATTGAATTGGTAATGAGCGTGTTGGAAAAACAGAGCGATTTATCCAGAAAAATATGATTGGGACTACGCTTTAATGAAAATATGTAACATTTTTCGTAAAAAAATATGTACTTTAAAACTACCAAAAAAACACGACTCATTTTTCATTTGCAAACAGAAATTAACGCACACAATTCCTTGAATCATTAACGCTTACTAGCAAATAACTATGTTCATCTGAAATCAACCAATAAATCAAGCAAATAAACATACCCATTTCTGTCTTGAATGGCAAAATACCAAAACAGAATTTAAATTATTTGACAGTTACATCATAAATAAAAAATGTTAGATATTTTATATTTCTTTAAAATCGAAACATAAAATAGTAGGTTCATAAAATACAAAAAATCTATCCAATAAACACGTAGAAATCATTGACAACAATTTGTACGGTATATCCGCGTCAAATCACCTTTAAATCACTTGTAATGTGGCAGTCGAGAGTATTATAACCAGAGCGTATGTGAGTGACGTTTTCAAAATTGGTACTGACGCGTGTGTTATGTAGTGTAGTGTGAAAATTATCAAGTAATAAATAATATCTTTTCAAATACTCATAAGGGGTAAAGTTCCTTCTTAGATCATCAAAAATACCAATTTCAGTTGTTCGTCTGTGATTGTAACGCTGCTTTAATGAACTTGGTATTGCTTTGAATTGCATCCTATTGTGCCAAGAATTTAGAAAACCGATTAAGTAGATATATAATATCTCAACGGAAAATTATTTTAATTGTAATTTTCAAAAATGGAACTGATGTATCACGAATTCAGACTATTCTACAAATTTTCACAAATCTGCGCTTGTAATTTTGTAAGATAATTATTTTTAAGGTATTTATTATATTGATTCTGTAAAACCAAAAATGTTCAATTTTCATATTGGTAAGTCATATTACATCCGATGATTTTTCGCGGATAGCAACTAGTAATATAAATAACGTTATATTTTATAATAAACTTGATACAAAATTAAAATCGTGGCAACTAGAGGGTGACACGAGAAGGAATGTAAAACAGCCGAACTGAGCGGACGCGGGAACCGGAATATTTGCAATCTCATGCACTGGGCCTGAGAGCGGTTCCCAGTGGTGCCAGTCGGTAAAATTAAAAAATAAACTGTGTAAAATTAAATTTCGGTAATGTTTTCAGGTTGTTCAGCTATAAAAGCTTCAATTTATCCATAGCATATTTTTTGATGTTCATGTAAAGCGATTTATCGTAAAGATTAGTCTAAATAGTATCTAAATAGAATTTCACTTATAGCTTCATCTTAAGTGATCAACAAGATGATGAAATAAATTTTCTACCAATTTATTTATTATGAATACACCAGACCAGTTTAAATAGCGAATTGCATCTAGGTAATCTGTGTTCGTGACAATTTTACTTCTGGTACAATCTCGGTCACACGCGAGACATACACAAGAAACGCAATTTGTCACAGATTTCATATGAGAACACAACTCGAGTAGAGGGAGATTCTCAGTAACAAGATTAAGCACACGACTACTGACATCTGTGTTCAATCTTGAACACTAAAAATCTTAAGCTCGGTATCTGCTACAAAATGTATGTAGTATTTACGAATAAAATACTTGACTAAACGGAATGATCTTACTTATTTCAAAAAAAAGTACCTACACATCAAGGTAATACGCAGGGGAGATTTTTTTTTATAATATAGGCCACAAAACAGGCCGATTTTTCATGATTTTAGAAACAACTTTGACAATTATTGTTTGTGACTAGAATAAGTTTTTTTGGAAAATATGTCGCTGAAGTTAACTTGGAAGTTTCTATTCGTATAATCAATTACGATCAAATTAATTTGTGAAATCCTAGTAATATCAATTGGACAAGATGCGCGTATGGTACTAATTGGGAACACGAACGCCCGACAAGAGGTAGATCCGGGTTCAATTTTCAATGGCACTTGGGGGGGAAATAGGTGTATGAAGGTGTATTTTTAATGATTTTCATGATTTTTTTTAACACTTAAGGAATACAGATATATTTATTTTTACTTCGGAATCATTTTACACATATATTCAAGAGTATATTCTAAAATTTTAAGATATTTTTCTTTAAAAATAGTGGAGATATCAGCTGCGGTGTAGGTCGCCATTCGACTGGACAGTTTGTGTATCTCCTGGAGGTCACAATTATCTTTTTAAAATTTTCTTTTTACAAAAGTCTTTCTTCTATTTGAACCACACTACTTATAAAAAAAAAATCGAAAAATAATATTTTTTTGAGGAATATGAAAATTTTATGTAATTTTTTACCATTGTTTTGTACGTTTTTTTTTGGAATAAAAAAATATTCCAAAAAATGTAAATAGTTCAAACGACGATACTATTAAGGATTGAGGTTCAAATGGAGCGTATTTACATAAAGAAACTAAGTGCTGAGTTTGATAACAATTGATAAAAAAATTGCAGGAGGTAGAGATTTAACAAATTCGAAAAAAGAGTTTTGAGAAAAAAGCGTTTGAAAATAATTGCGGCAGTAAAATAGTAGTAGTTCGACCGAATCACACTCACTCAAAACGCTTATAACATTTAAACGTCGTGAAATTTTGGTTTGAAATTTTCAGAATATATTTTTTAATAGTTTTACTATCGATTTATGAAAGAAAAAATAAAGAATTTTTTGAAGCCTCTACACCGATTTTTCCCCATAAGCATTTTTTCTTTCATATTTGTTTTCCTATTTTATTTGTGGAAATGTTATGGGAAAACAAAAATAACCAATATAATAAGATATGTGTTTAATGAAAAGTCTCCTGGTATGACGTGAGTTTGTTTTTTGGACAAATCTACAGTTGTAGTCCGAGATTGATGAAATTTCACAGATGAATTTGATTTTTGTAGGCAATGAACCTAGACAAGACTATTTATATGCGATTCTAAAGGTACAAATCTAAGAATTGTGCGCGCATAACCTTCAAAACAGAATGTATATCACTGCCTACACGAGATTCTAAAAACCATCCTCGTCCTCCTTTCCCAAGTCTTAAAGCAGAATTGTGATACCTCCTGATAAAATTTTGCACCCTCGACGCTCAAACCAAGAGGAAAATTACTGACTACATCCGATTAAAAAAAAAACTTTACATAAAGCCCGGTCAACACTGGAAACTTCAATTAAGATGTAGATATTGTATAAAAACAATATAGGTACATCGTGAATAGCCGTAGGCGCAAATACATGTAAATGTTTTTTTTTTTTACATGAAATGAATCCCATTTAATTAACATAATGCACTTTGAAAAGATATCCTTTTCCAACTCCCGTTATGTATTCTCGAATTTATGCAACACTTATGATAATTCTAAAATGCTATTATTTGATTAGTGCAGACAGAAATTTAATCCTGAATTATGCAATACAACATAAAATTCCAATGCAACAGTCAAGGTCAAAAGGTTAATCTTTTAAAATTGTGGAAATATCTGCTTTCAGTCGATGTGAATTTTAATTTTTAATTTAGGAAAATAATATGCAATTTAATACGCCGAACATTTGCTAGAGTCAAAATATTTATATTGGTGTTAAAAATGGATTTAATCTGCAAAAGATATTATCTAATTATTATTAATGTTTTAAAACAAACGGGGTTCAATCGCATTAAAAATATAATGATATTATTTTTTACAAATTTTTATTAAATTGTTATTTTCGTTAAAATTTGACATTTTATCATTCCAAAATTTTTCATGCGAAATCCATGAAAATGTAAGTATAGCAACAGTAGTTTTTTATTACATAAGCCTTAAAAATAAATTTGCTTGGTAATGAATGATAACATGATTTTTTAATAGATTTCAAGTTTTCTGCGCTCTAAATTTGTAAAGTACCCTATTTAATTAAATTAAGTTTTCTTTTTTCATTCAATCTGAAATAATTAACAAAAAATATATCAAAAGTACAATTTTGTTTAATAAAACGTCTAGTGCAGACAGAAGCAAATGGAAACAATTTAAAGAAGATAAATTAATCATACCACTTTTTTAAATTGGTGCTACAAGTTTTTGTAAATGCAAACTCTTCATGTTAGATTTCATTATCAAGTTACATTTTCCTTATATTACGTGTTAACTTCTTTACCTAAGTTATTCAATTAACTTTTTCCCACAGTGATTAATTCACGTGCACAAAATAATAACTCATCATAGCCTACTTCGATGGATTCAATTTGAGGATGAGATTTTAATCTAAGACAAAACGTCGGCATTTAGAAACTTTTCCTTACATCGTGGGAGTTGGGATACATATTAGAGCGCCATAGATGCTAGAAGACGAGTGGATGCCGTTACGACGAGTAATTTTTATCAGCAGACTAACTGCAGAAAATACGGGGTTAAAATCTTCATTGGGTAGTGTAAGATGGTCTGCATGTATCCTTATATTTAAAACTGGCAGAGAGAATGTGACGTTAAGAAAGATGTGTATTTCTATAAAGAGAACAGGGCCCAAAGCAGGACCTTGGGGAAATCCGGAATTGGTAAAGGCAAATATTTTGAAATTTCGTGAATTTACATGTCTTTGTAGTTTCTTTCAGGTGGATGTCATCCACTTGGGCAGGTACAAAAACCAAAAACCACTTAAAATATAAAATAATACATTTGTAAATCTGGCACAAGAATTCTCTCTCTTGGAGCCAGTGGGGCTGAGGAAACCCCAAATAGAGTGTATTGTAAGGCTGAATGAAGTAGAGAAAAAAAGCTGGGAAGGATTAGAAAGAGCTTAACTGTTAACTAAACCTGGTAACTAAACATGGACAAAGCTATTTCAAGCAACATTTCAACTCTGATTGGTGGTATCTCACAAAGGCGATATTGAGGTTGACAAAGCCACTTTAGTTTCGATCATGGAAAATCTTCTGTATCGTAGGTTTTTTTAATTGTCGGCACAATAACGTCAGAACTGAGCAAGCGCATTGTTTCCTATGATTGTATAAGAGCGCATTGTTATAAGGCTCGTGAGAACACTGTTTGTGATTAGTTTCTCTTAATCTGGAAGTATCACATCACATGTGTATGAGACATACAAATTAAAATAATATACGAAGGGACAGAAGACAGAACGAGAGAAAATAGAGACTCGAAGAATTTAATAACACTAATGCTAAAATTCTGAAAATATATATAATATTTTAGTATTTCTGTGAGAAGACAGTGTCAAAATCGCAACGTTTAAAGGTGATATCAAAATCTATATCATTGTTATTCACACATTTACATCGATAAATTTGAAATCAGATTGTTCCGGGCGTTACAAAGATTGGTTAAAGCTTTGGATTGGATATTTTTATATTTACTGTGATGATTCACAGTAACGGTATCGTGACGGCATAAAAAAGGCAATAAACATAGGTTTCTTATCAAAATATTGCTGCATCGTTTTCAAAAGATGAGATACATAATGTTCATAAGTTCCCTGCAAAGGAAAATGGTCATCATTTTCTTGCATCTACTTGCAATACTACTTGTCGTGACGATAATTTTAAAAGTATGTAATATAGTTACAAGGAAAATATTGAAGTGTGAGTGAATTCCAAAAATTCAAAAACGTCATTGTCAATGCGCTGATGGTTTGGCTTCTCTCTCTTACACACTAAATGACAACAATCGAAAATGAGACAAACGGTAAACGTATGTCTGCACCCCCCAAAGAAAGCATACATTCATTTTCATACATCCCCCTCACACGTATAAAGAAAATTAAACGCAATTCCCCTCCCAAAAAGTAGTACTTTAGAGGAAACACTCACTTGTATTTTGTATCTCACTATTATGTAATGTATAAGAAAGAGCAGGAGCATTATAGCGATAAGGAACTATATTTTTTGCCTTTTTTGCCGTCACGGTACCGTTACCGTGAATCATCACGGTAAATATAAAAACGTCCATTGCTCGACAGCCAACTTTCTATACGAAAGCGCCGCCTTAGTTCGTATTTGTCCAACAGACCATTTGAAAATTTTACAGGAGGAGAAGGTTTTCTTTCATTATTTCAATGAAACATTATGAAAGGTGTTTAAGATAAAGCTCTTTCCGTAAAAGTCTTATTAGTTCAAATAATTCTTAGTTAAGTGATTAACTGTACTTCTTTTTACTCTATTTTTAATTTTAAAGTGGAGATTAAACAAAAACCAAAATGGACTCTTGGACAAATAAGAACTAAGGATACGAAAGGGCAACAAAGATAGATTTTCTTCAATGGAGTTGGGCAGAATAAATTAATATACTAACTAGAATTTAAGCGACCAAACTAAAACGAGCAAAGTGCTGAAGAGAATAATTTTAATGTACGTAATAAATTTTACAACACATGGAGGAGAAACTAGAAGAAGAAAGAATTAATATCGATAGGTAATCGAGATTTATTTTTGGGATATTATGGCGTGTTGCGCTATCTCAATATTTAGCCAACGTTTTGGACAGCGTTACGGGGTCTAACACAATCCGAAACGTTGGCTAAAGAAGGAGGTAACGCACGGCACAACACCCCAAAAATAAATCACTATAATACTTTAAGCCATGAAAATTTCATATCACATCATTGGTAGGTTAATTCAGATTTTTCTCCACAAATAAATTGTTCATAAAAAAATTACATGCATTCTTGAATTTAGGAATCTAACGATATTATAAACAAAACGCTTTGATATTTTTTATGTGAACACCGCACAAGAGTCCGAACTGATACTATCTGGAGCTACTGAGGCTATGGCCAATAGGGGTATGTTGAGGTGCTGAGGGTATTCAGATCTGGTCACCAAACATGGGTTTTACACCAGGGCGATATTGAGAGTATCTTCCACTCTGGAACTTGCCGCAAACATACTACTTATATTAAGTGAATAAATTGTGAAATAACAAAAATCAGTCAATTTGCTTGCGCACGTCGGGATTCGAGCCCGCAACCTTCAGATTGATCTGGTCGAGAGCCCTACCCTCGACCACGGTGATCGCCAAATATTAATGTAATAATATAATATACGTACATATAGTCTGTAAAATAAAATTCAATGAAATTATTAATACACATTATGATTATTTTAATAAAGTGGTTCATAAAATTATTATAATGAAGTCTTGTAATCTCTTGTTTATCAATTGTATATTACACCGCCCGCTCTAATTGCAAATTCCATCTTGCGTGTTGGAATTTAACCTTTAGCTTAAAATGAGGTATTTTCGATTCATAAACATGATGATATAATCACATCTGCACTGATGACGGGCACTGTAACGCTATTTGAAACGTTGGCTGAAGAAGGAGGAAGCGTAAAACCCTACCCAAAAACTAATCACGATAATGTTGTAATCTCTACATATTATAAATTTAAGTCCTTCGTGGCGTCTGTCTGTTGTCTGTTCGCGATAAACTCAAAAACTACTGAACGGATTTTCATGCGGTTTCCACCAATAGATGTAGTGATTCATGAGGAAGGTTTAGGTATATAATTTGTCAAGGTTTTGTGTAAATTGGTTTAATATATAGAGAATGTCGTGGTATACGAGCGGGCTGGCAAGCGAGCGTTGTGGATTTGATTTGAATGCAAATTAACAGATGGCGGTGTGAGTTAAATGGTTGGGTAACCATCCAGAAGATGGCGTCGTGTTTCGTTAGCCAGAGCGGGTCAGCTGGTGTTTTATAAATATTGTAAGTGAAATATCGATCGTTCAGTTGATTAGTCAGACATCTCCAAATACTATGAGATAATGAGGAAAGCAATATTAGAATGCTCACCATAAATCAAGTATTATTTGCCCCGCATCTGTGTTTTACATATTAAATATGCTATAAATAACACCGGGAAGCTTAACGATCCGGCACATTAGTATGAAAATTTGAAATTTCCTACAGTTACCCAGAAAACATCAATTTGTCATTTATTTCAGTACAAGTTTTTCTGATTTATAATTGATTTGATAGTGTTTGAGTAATCTGAGTATTGTACCAGATAGAGTGTACACTTTTACGTATTACTGCATACTCGACTCAAATATCGATTTTTTGTAGATGTTTGACTAATGAACTGGAAGATCGATTTAGTGCTAATTAAATAATAACAAAACCGTTAGGCTAAAAAAATATAAATATTGATAATCCTTCTAATAATATTCAATTTGGGTTTATCAATATTTGGAACCATTTATTTAATAACCAACAAGTCTTCCATAGGTCACCCCAAGTGGTACGCTTTCGGTGATTTAGCAGGGGTGCCCGGGTTCACGGGGTGAGATTTGTCTAGATCTTAGCGACGGATGTGTTACTCAACTACTGCGTGGCAGGCCGGATCGGGAATGATTGGTTGAGAGAAACCTTTCGACTTCTCCAGTGACCCCGACAAAAATAAAACTGTCTTCTGCCGTCTACATTTACTACGCAATAAGTTCTCTTAAGGAAGATAATATCTAAGATTTTGCGATAGTTATAGAAGAGTGGGAGAGATGGATTCATACGTCCGTCGTTCCTGGACTTATTAAACCACAGATTCCTTCTCATCCTTCATACCTTGTTCCTTCCCAGAACTTCTTCTGTCCTTCCTTTCCATAAAAATGCCCTCCACATAGCATACCCAAAGATGACATAAGCCATGAGGAATTTTTTTCAGAGCCTCCTTTATGGAGCTTTTTTTTATTTTACATGAGCTTCAAACAGGAGGCCCTGAGGAAAATAATTTCCCACAGGACCTATGTCATCTTTGGGGATGCTGTGTGGAGGTTTTTAATAAGGAAAGGAGGGGGAAGGAAAAGGGTTTAAGGGGTGGGTAGGAATCCGGGGTTCAGTGTGTCCTGGTCATCCACCTCCAAGACTTAAACAAACGTCACCCCATGAACCCGGGCACCCCTGCTAAATCACCAAACGTAGCGAACCACTTGGGGTGACCTATGGCAGAGGTGTTGGTTATCCAATAAAGGTTCCCGGGGCGGCGGTACCCATTCCAGCCTCCCAAATTGAAAAGCTAATGAATTGAAATTTGAACCTTTTGCTTTTGTTAAAAATCACTGTGCTTGTTGTGTGGTCGTCCATTACAATGTAGCTGCGACAATGTTGTATGCACTGGTTCGGAATCGGTCTAATAAAATACAGACTCTGAGATTATCAGTATCATACATTTAAGTTCCTTCTCCTGCTGCGGTCTTAAGGATAAGAGAGCTTCTGACCCACAAACTTACCTTTTATAGCCTCTATTCGCGTCGTACATTACTTCCAAAAGTGCTACCTAAATGCCTACTAAAACTTACTTAGATATCACTTATATATCACAGCCAATGTCAATATTTTTGACAACTTGTTTATACGGCGTAGAATTAAATTTGTATGCTCTTTTAGAAGAAATGTTTATCAAAAAGATTTAAAAATGATGAAAATTCTGTAATATTTTTTCTTATAAACGGCTGGAAAAGCATTTTAATGTTGAAAAATACCCACCAATCAAATTTGAAATTTGTTAGATTCTGGTATATTACTAACTATTGAGTGAAAAGTTAAGATCTTAAGAACACATTTTAAAAGAGTTTGGAAACTTTTGATTTTGAACATATGAAAACACCTTTTGAAATGCGAACATAATATTATTTTGTCATTAAAATTTGTAGAAATATATGTTATATTAGTAGAAGATACTATTTTCAGGCACATCCTTTTTTTACATAACGCATCCATTATAAAACATATTTTTACTAAAATCAATCAAAATTATATGAATTGCGTGCATTTGAAAACACCGCTATTAACTTTTTGGTGGGTAGAATATAATAAAATATCAATTTTAATACGGACAATAAACATCTTTCTTGAAATGGGTACAGAGAAACCAACAATCACAAACATCACATTCGTGCATTTTTTTAACGTGGCCTTCGGTTGCATTGAAGAATTGAGCACGCGCGATTCCAAAAAAGATATACTTGTTATTTTGACAATTATGTACACTTACGAATATATAATCATTATATTTTTAAAGTCCAAATTCATGTTTTATGAAAGTTCATTTTAAGTTCTGTTATTATTTCATCAAGGGCCGTCTGTTTTAGTACTAGTTGTTTAAAATTATTTGAACAATTCATCAAATATTTGAAGTAAATTTTCACGTTCTGCTTAAGTTATATTCAAGTTTTGTTATTATATCATTATAGGTCAGTTGCTTAATAAAACTGAAATAATCACAGAACTTGAATAGAACTTTAAAGGATCGTGAAAATTAACTTAAAATATTTGGTGAACTGTTAAATTTTTTTAAACAACCCATCCTTAGAGTGTAACCTTGGATTGTAACAGAACTTGAATAAAACTTTTACAATATGTACCCTACGTGATTAACAAAAATAATGATGCTCATGAAAGATAATCTTACGATTTTCTCTGTTTTACAAATTTAATTTTAGCAATATTGAGTTGACCATTTCCGCGGAATATTTTTATCTTTATCAGATCTGCTAATAAATTAAAACATAAATTCGCAGAATAAATCAACACAAATTAAGGTCGAAACACCTCACAAAGCCGCATCATAAAACACAGTAATTTAAACCAAATATGTATTGTGCTAACATGTAACTAATTATCGCTGTATTCAATTAGGATTTGAATTTTCCTTTATCGGCAACATATAAAAGGAATACCTACAATGAACGAAAAATCTTCCACAAAGAAAAATATACCGATGAAATTTTAATTGTGAAGTTATTGTGCTTATTTTATTGTGGTGATATGCGTTATGGTTCAAGATGTTCTCATATATAAGGAATTTATAGACAATGCTTAGACAATTAAAATTATTCTGTTTGGAAGTAATTTTCTGTGTTGTAATTGCTTGCAACAATCACATTAGTGTTACGAAAGAATGGATCTGTTAATTGAAAAACCGTTAATAATTTTTATTTTTAAAAGACAGCTTTCAATAATTTTCGTTAACTGTTATAAAATTAGTTTGTTTTTTTGTTTTTAAACTTTTTCAGTATATTTTATTTTAATTAAATTTTTACATCTTATATCTAGAATACGAATACTGTCAAAGAAGTCTTTCGCAGAAATCATTTTCGACAAGATTATGACAAGGATGTTTTTATCATTACATCATTATAACAATTATTATTTAAAATATGTTTTAAGTCTACGCAGAATTTATGTCACTGATGTGGTAACCAAAAAAAAACAAATCCCACAGATTTATTTAGATATGTGACTTTATTTTAAAATAAAATTGGTGTTCCACGAATATTGAAAATCTAAAACCATTGTGGCTTTAATAAATGATTTTAAACGCGTTAAGTATAACATATTATAAGCCATGAGAAGAGTGAGCTCTGGCATCACAAAAATTGCACAGCTTTAATTAATTACCGTAGTAGGTAGATGCTTTGCATTTTTAAAATAAAGCAGTGGTTTTAAAATAACAATAGACTATTTCCCGAAATTCTAACCAACATATATTGCGAATCACGCAAAAAATAATAAACAATGTCGCAACATACCTTATCAATGCAAAACCTCTCTTAAAGATGCCGCCATTTTCATCGAAGAGCACTCAATCAAACTCAAACACTAATAATTCATCAATCAATTAATTAACAAAGTTCCAAAAAGCACATCAACAAAAAACCGGCGGATGACCAAAAATAATAGTCAATATATAAATCTTTCAATCTTCTAATTTTCATAAGTGTTAAATTTTTTGCTTTATTTTTTTTATTCCTTCGCTTATATCAATACTGTAAACTAACTATTACGTTATGTCATTTTCCTTTACGTTTCGTTTCGTACGCGCTTTCGTGCTCGGAGCTAGCGGCAAGCAGGTGGCGAGCGCATGCGCATGGGCCGCAGTCGGTTTGACGTTTGACGGCAGTGTTGTTTGCGCGGGATGGTTTGCCATTCGCCGCCAGGGCGCGCGATGCTACTGGCTACCGCGGCGGCCATTGTAGCTACCACCGCTAGCGGGGCCTGCCACCCATTGGTCCGCAGCCTAACGGACGGTGGTGCAGAATATTTGAATTAATAACAGTAGAGGACACTGCTTCCTAATGCTTCTTCTACTTTCTCAGCAAGACGACAAAGCTCCGATTATCAGGTTTCATTGATCCATCTTTATCGGTTTTTGTGGCGAAAAAACGCCAAGCAAACTATCACAGAAGAATGAATAGGTACTGCTAATTGTTATGGATGAACGCTGCTAATCGATAAAGACAATAATCACACAATATGTCCGGTTTTTGTGGAAAAAAAACGCCAAGCAAACTATCACAGAAGAATGAATAGGACTGTTAATTTATTGTTATGGATGAACGCTGCTAATCGATAAAGACAATAATCACACAATATGTAAAAGATAAACATTTGATTTTAATTTTATAATAAAAAGAAAACCATTTAAAAGTAACAACTGTAGAGTTCCAAATGATTTGCTAGCCTCTGTGTTTCCTTCCCTCTACAAAACGGGTCTCTAAGAGACACATGATCACTCCTTCCTCTCCTCAAAAACACCCTTCACACAACATCCAGAAAAATTATTTTCCTCAGGGCATTTACCTGTGTTGAGTTAATGTAAAGAAAACATGATTCAAAAGCATTGAAGTTTTGGAGTCAGATAGCAGTTGGAAGTAGAATTTTAAAACCATGCTTGGAGGTTTTTGTTAAATTTGCGTTTGTAAATAAGAATTTAAAATTATGGAATAGATTACTAGAAATTCTGTAAAAGTTATGGAAAAACTTATTTTTTTGAATGCCACGCCTTTTTCAATCAGTATAAATTATAATTTTGCCATTTAACTATTGTAAAACAATTCTAATAATATTCACACAACGCGAAATAGAAAAAAAAGTAGGAAAGAAAATGATGAGATTGAAAACACAAAAAGTAGTCCTTCTGACAGAAAAGCGCTTTGTTTTATGTATGTAGATATATGGGAAAGCACGTATTTTGCTCAAAAAATTTACCCGAATTTGTTTTCTATTGAAAAACACAATTTAAAAGTTTCATACAGCTTTAACGATAATGAAAAACTGACAGTGAACTATTTGTTTTATTTCTTTTTTGTAAACTTCTTGCACAGATTTCCAGAGTTGAAGATACTCTCAGTATCGCCCAGATGTAAGAAGACCATTCAGATTTGAAACGTGGCTTGAAATTGCTTTAGCCAAGCTTGGAGTTAAGATTTGAATAGAATGGAATATGCCAAGCTTGGAGTTAAGATTTGAATAGAATAGAATATGCTGGCACACGCCGTGTAACGGGCGCGGGGCGGGGGCAGACTGCTAACGACTCATTTATTTACGGTCATCGTAAATAATAATTATTACTGTTTTACGTGGAAAGGTACGTCCTCACCTTTTTTCTCGTCTTCTTTCCCTGGACTACATTTGATGGCCTCCGTGGTCGAGGTTTAAGGTTCTCGAATAGCAATCCGAAGGTTCAAAATAAAATTTTTTCAGAATCAAGAAGTTGCTTGAAACGGCTTTAGCCGTATTTGGTGAACAGATCTGAATAGCCAGGTACTTCCAGATGGAATGGAGATTTGGACTAAATGAAACATGGTCAGATCGGAATAGCCAGGTTCTTCCCCACCTTCCTTTTCCCCAACTCATTCTCTTCCCTTCTACCTTCAGTCTTACAACACACCCCAATTGGAGACATACCGTAGTCTCACTGGCATCAGATGGAGCAACTGACGCTCTTATGCGATGTTCACCTAAAAACAATAATAAAAAAATCGAGTGCAACTCACACGCGGTAGAACTGAAATTTCACCCACACAATCTCAACCAATAGGAGCCTTGAAAAGTGAGCTCATAATCAAAGCGGCCAATGCAGTAAGTTTTATTCTATCTCATTCTCTCGCAGGCTAAATCCTATAGATGTATGTGTTTATCTCTTTTTAGTGTCGCTCGCTTCCGTTTCATCGAGTTTCAAATCACAACGGTGAAAAGAAGTTTCACTTCAAAAAACTATTTAAGATTTATCAATTTTGCAGGATGTTAAAATTGTTTGAAAATATTTTTATTAAATGTCCAAATCTTCTGTAGTTCTTTTGTCATCGCCTCAACATTCCCGGCTTTCGAAGGAAAGCTGGCACACGCCGTGTAACGGGCGCGGGGCGGGGGCAGACTGCTAACGACTCATTTATTTTTACGGTCATCGTAAATAATAATTATTACTGTTTTACGTGGAATATTAGCTGCAACCTTTCAAGAAGCTTTTTATACGGGTCGACCTTTAGTAAAAAGGTTTAAAAACAATATTAACAGAAGTGTTTGCATTTAAAAGAGAATAAAATGCTGCGGCAAAGTGTTAAACAATTTAAAAAAAATATGTTAAGTTTCTCAAAACTCTCTGAAAAAAAACTTATGATTTGAAAGAACGAAGATTAGAAACTAATAAGAATTTTTAAAACTCGCTGCTTAACTAATTTTATTTATTTTTTAGTATTTGTTTCTGTGTCTCATCAGCAATATGATTTATCGAGACAGGTTAGTGTACAAATATTTTATTTTGATAATAAAGGTTCTTTTTTGACAAGTATAATTTCGATAAGTTATAAGCGAAAATATTTGACAGAATTAGGTTGATTTTGGTAGCAATGAACTACTAACAGTAGTTATTTTTAATCATCGGAATTATTTTTATTTGAGTGCTATAACCTGAAGCTGTGTCTCTTGCTAACTATTTTTAAAAATTCTGCAGGCAATATTTCATTGCCTGCAGAATCTCCAAACAGGCAGTATTTATTGCAGAAAAACTAGAAAAAAAATTCTTTCTGCAAAATACAAAATCATTGTCAAGAAAATAAAATAGCATTGGCTATTACTATAAAGATGCTAACTTTTACTACAAGCTAATTTAATAAAATTTACAACTTTGGCAATAAAAATAATATATTTTTTAACAAATTAAATTATTTAAATTCCTGAGTTCCTAATTCAATAAGTACCCTTTTCATGAGAAAACTTCACAAGAATAAGTTGCTCCCGTCTGGAGCCAGTGAGACTACGGCATCCCCAATTGGGGTATGTTGTGAGAAGATGAGAAAGAGGAAGGTGGGGAAGTTCCTGGCTATTCAGATCTGGTCACCAAGCACGGCTAAAGCCATTTCAAGCAAATTCTGAATGGTGGTCTTACACCAGGGTGATGAGTGCTGAGTGTTTTTCATTTTGGAACGTGCCGCAAATAAACCATGAATTATTTTTAATGAATTAATTGTGCAATAACACGAATGAAATTTATTCGCCCACACCGGGATTTGACACGCGACCTTCGGGCTGGGAGTCAAAAGCCTTACCCCTCGACCACGCCAGCCATCTGAATTTAACTTACACGCATTTAACGTGAACTTTGAAAAACTATTTATTGTTGCTGCTTTTTATTCGTATCGATCCCTTTTAGAAGATTTATTTTAAATTTAAAATTTTGTCAATAAGTTCTGCAAGTTTTTAGTCTTTATCATTAACATTGCCAATCATGTCTGATTACGTCTAAAAGGGATCGAAATGATAATCTAGTCTCCTTCAACGGAAGCACTCTCCCGAACAGGCCTTCCATTGGCTTCCAACGTAAAAAAAAAAAAAATTGCCTGGAAAGTCGAAGCAGCTGTCACAATAACAATAAAAAAACTCAAGTACTTAATAAATAATTTAATAAAATCATGAGATTTATTTTTATTCAGGGGCCTAAACGCGGGTACAACACCCAGTGTTGTCCACCTTATCAAATAATGTTTTAAAATAAAGGTATTGAATTGCATACATTTAAAAATAAGAAGTTTTTAATTTCTCTCCATCAGTCTTCCGCGCGCGACCATAAAACAGGGTGTTGCATCTTTTTTCATGGCGAACCTCCCGTAAAAGCACGTTAAACTTTTTGCAGTTATACGGAGGGTGTGATTTTTAGTTAAATGAACATAACGCATACAATTACAGTTCTCGTGTCTTGTAAAAACCCCAAATATTAAAACGCAGGTATGTTTTATTTTAAGACCAAATTATGAAAAGCTTTTACTCTGACATCAAAATGAAGAAAAATATACCAAACACTGAGGAATTCCAGTGAATAACATCATGGATAACTTCGATTCTGAATATAAAAGTTTTATAAAAAGTAACAATTTCAAACTGTAGTCTGAACTTTTGCGTTGAATGTAAGCATCATTTTCAAAATTGTTTGGCGAATCCAAACGTGCGATAAAGTACCTGCTTATAATATAATACTTTTAAAAGAAAATTATTTTTATAAGCCAATTTCCAAAAATGGAACTGATTTGTCGGGAATTCAGACAATCCTCAGTAACGAATTATTGATAGATGATAAACAACGGTTAAACTTTTTTGAGAATTCAGACAATCCTCAGTAACGAATTATTGATAGATGATAAACAACGGTTACACTTTTTTGAGAATTCAGACAATCCTCAGTAACGAATTATTGATAGATGATAAACAACGGTTAAACTTTTTTGAGAATTCAGACAATCCTCAGTAACGAATTATTGATAGATGATAAACAACGGTTACACTTTTTTGCCTCCAATTAGTCAATTTGGACCTCCTGCGCACTAATGCCAAACGACAGGAAAATAACGAATCCGAACCCCATGTACTGCTACTTATGTGATAATGCACGCCAATATGTTTCTACAAGATATTAGTAAGCAATAGCGCCTCCATGACTATCCCGTGATTTTTCACGGATGTGCGTTAGTTTAAAATGTCATGACGTTTCCAAATAATCAAAAAATTAACCCATTTCAAATTGCTACAAAAAGTAATGGTATTGAATAATACATAATAATCAAGTACTTGTCTGTATTTTGTACTGGACGGCCTCCGAGGAAAAAACTCTCGACTAGCAATCCGAAGATCACGGTTTCAAAGTAAATTTTAATTGATTAATTTGTGTTATTTCACCATTGAATCATTTGAAAAAATGTAAGTTATATTTTCGGCACGTTCCAGAGTGGAAGATACTATCAGCATCGCCTTGGTGAAAGAACACCATTCACAATTGAAACGTCGCTTTAAATGGCTTTAACCATAGTTGGTGAACATATTTGAATAGCCCCGAACATCCCCACCAAAGATTTTGAAATATAAGATATGTGCTATCGGCAGTTTTTACTGGGCGGGACTGTGTTTCCTGGTGTCGCCGATATTGATAATCAATACTACTGCACACCTTAACTAAATGAACGAATTCTTTCTGAATTCAAACTACGCCCATTAGATGGTAGTCCGCCGACAGTCGGGCAGCCATCATAACGGATCTCTTGTGTTTCAATATCCTTGATCCCTACCCTTGTTTCCACCATCTCCTTTCCCTCCCCACTACCTCTTCAGCCTCGCAATATACCCAGGAGAGAGGTTGGGACTCTATATGCATTTTCATTATTTTCGATTAAAAAAATCTTAGCATGTACATCAGTTTCGTATTTGAAACTGTCACGCTTTTACGAGTCCGTTCGTACTTCATACGAACAGGGAAATTATGTAGTTTTGGAATGAACAGCTTTACGAACAGCAGGAGATAATATTTATTATCTTATATCTATCGTATAAGGCACGTGGGAGTAATAAAGAAGCCATCTTCCTTTCGTATCGACATATTAATTTGTTCAACACAGATGTGACACTATTCCACGACAGTGACTGATCGCTTCTACCGCATCCATGTTGATTAACAGGTATCCCGACATTTACTTAAAATGAAATCTAGGCCTGAAAAACGCACTGAAGTCGTCAATATTTCAGAATATTTAGGTCAACCATCCATTTTATTCACTGTCACTTATAATTTTATTAGGTGGTGAGAATACAACTTGTTTATATCCGTGAAAGTGTGTTAAGATCCTTAAACTCAAACCGAAAACAAAGAGAAAACTTTAAATTAAATTAGTTTTTTTGCACATTAAAATAATTTAGCCCATGTAATTACATATTATGTTTGTACCCGTAATTAATACAAAAGAGTATTAAATTTATAAAAAAACTACAAAAATACATTTAATATTAAAAATTCTCAATTTGGGAGGGATCTGGGTACCATCTATTGGATAACCAACACACTTGGCGTAGGTCACTCCAAGTGGTTCATTATGTTTGGTGACTTAGCAGAGCTGCCCGGATTCATGGGGTGAGGTTTGTATATGTCTGGGTGGTCCTTGAATTTTCCCACCTACTGCGTGGTGGGCCGGATCGTGCGTTAGGAGAGGGAGTTCTTTTTATCTGTCCAGCCGGATTATTTCGATCAATCGCCTTGTACCGCAGTAGAAGGGATGAATTACAAGTTTGTCACTCATAGGCACATTGACCCCCGGATTCCTACCCACCCTCTATACCTTTTTCCTTCTCAGAACTTCCTCTCCTTCTTTTCTCTAAAAAGACCCTCCACACAGCATCCCCAAATGTGACGTGTTCAGCAGATGTGTTCTTTTAACACGACGAATTTGTGTTAAAAGAACACATCTCATTTTGCTAGGCGGGTACGGGTACCGCCGTCCCGGGAACCTTTTATTGGATAACCGACACCTCTGCCATAAGTCACCCCGAGCGGTTAGCAGGAGTTCATGGGGTGAGGTTTGTCAAGGTCTTAAAGGCTGATGTGTCTACCCACTTACTGCGTGGCAGGCCAGATCGAGAGAGACTGGTTGAGGAGGTCTTTTGACCTCTCCAGCCAGAATCCCTCGATCCATCCCCTTGCACCGCAGTTGAAGGGATGGATCCATCACTCCTGGACACACTAATCCTCTTTCTTTTACTTTTCATTTCCGAAACTTTCTCTTCTTCATTCCCACAAAACTCCTAATACCACGAGGAAATTATTTTCCTTAGGGCCTCCTGTTTGGAGCTAATTAACTGGTTAATTCACGGATATTTCTGAGTTTTTAACTCAAAATGACAATTTTCGCACATGTGGTTCTTTTGAATTACGTGGACGATTTATCTCTCTGATATTTTGGTCAAAATTTTCTTTTTTGCACCAAGTTTCTGTCACGTCCAACTTCTATGTGAGCTCCCAGATAAATCCGCAACAAAGTTTTATTTAAAACACTTTTTATTTATTTTGTAGAACAGCAAGGTTCTGGTGGGTACTAGACCCGAGTAGGATAAGAGAGAATAATGAAATGAGAGGCGCACTCAAGTATTTTCTTATGTTAATTTCTCCAAAATCAGTATACTTTTCTGTAATAAATCAGAAAATTATTTTAAAAAGTAATAAATATAAAACAGAATTTGTAGGTTCTACGATAATTATAGACGAAAAACCATAAACAACTGTTCTTTCACTTTCTTGAAGAAATGCGGTTAAATAATTCACAATATTTGAGAAAGTAATTAATCATTCTAAAGTCTAAGGTAAAATTAATATTCTTAAATTTCGTTTCAATCCGAACAACGAGAAAGGTAGGTTAGATGTGAGATTTTCATGGAAAATATGTCCATATTATTACTTTGTGCACGTTCACCATTTTTTATAGATATTCAATTGTGTATAAAAATCTACGATCTTTATATTGCAGCATGAAAATTTTTTCAAAGATAACAATAACCCAACAATGATTTAGCAGGGGTGCCCGGGTTCATGGGGTGAGGTTTGTCTAGATCTTGGAGGCGGATGACCAGGACACACTGAACCCCAGATTCCTACTCACCCTTTAAACCCTTTTCCTTTCCAGAACTCTCCTCTTCTCCTTTTCAAAAAAAAAACCTCCACACAGCATCCCCAAAGATGACATAGGCCCTGAGGAAAATAGTTTTTCTCAGTGGACTTCTAATTTCTCCTCTGTAGAGCTCATGTAAAAAAAAAACGAAACATCTCGTTTAGTAAATGTTTCCTTACCATTTGTGCCTAATATAAAATCGGATTGATGAAATGGAATTAACAGCATGGTTGAATGCATTATTTTTGTTACAGTTATGTTTGTACGTATTGGAATTAATTTTTTGCATGAAACAAGTTTTTAAGGAAATTGGATGACGTTGATCTATCAAGGTTGGCAACTTTTCTCCAACCAGTTCTTCTTTTAGATTAGCAATTTGTGTTTAGATAATAATAATAAGAGATAATAATAAATCTTTAGAATTTAGCGAGTCATTATTTACGAACAGTGGCTTTGCTATAAATAACAACAATTATCAATTCACTCATAGTTTTTTCTTGTACGCTGTAAAAAATACAATACAATTATTTAATTCTTTATGATATTTCGACGAAGGAAAACTGCCATTGAAGATACCTGTGTATGTATATTTAATAAAATGAGAAGTTCTAGAAAACACAGACTTTTTTTTTAAAAATAAATAATTTAATAAGAAAATAATTTACCTCAGGGCCTATATCATCTTAGGGGATGTTGTGTGGAGGGATTTTTTAAGGAGAAGAAGAAGAGAAAATCCTGCCAAGGAAAATGTATGATAGGTAGGTAGGAATCTGGGGGTCAGTGTATCCAGGAGTGACATATATTTTTTTATCATTGAAGAAGAAGATAACACTTATAATCTAAATGAAAATATGAAAGAAAACAAGACACAGAAAAACAGAAAAAACAATGGTCGCAACTGGGACTCGAACCCAGACCTCTCGTCTAACCGGGACGTGCGCGTTTTTCCAATTTCGCTATTGCCACCTTCTGTCAAACCGTCATTTTTGTCAATCTCATTTTTCAAATAATTAGAATCATTAATATTATCTTCAACTAGTTCTTTTTTCCATATTATAGGCAACTACTCTTTTTATTGGAAACAATCATTCTAAGAATTGTTTTGTAACCTGAATAGCGTCTCGGATAAATGTATCCGAATTTATTCATATGGAACTATTGACTTTATGAAAGTCTAAATGAATATTCAATTTTTTTATTTTTTTATGAGAAAAACTCTCTTTTTATAACTTTTGAAGGTTATTCCCATATTTCTGTGTCTTGTTTTCTTTCATATTTTCATTTAGTTTATAAGTGTTATCTTCTTCTTCAATGATATATTACGTTGATGGGAATAACCTTCAAAAGTTATAAAAAGAGAATTTTCCTCATAAAAAATTGTATATTTTTTTACATCAAAGTATTTTTACTGTCATTGAAAGTCTTTTGTTCTAGAAGTTATTGTAAAAGTGTTTAGAAATTGAATTGAAATTTATTGATAAATAATATACGTGTACCCTTCGTAACGAGCACTCGCACCATTGGTATTTATTTTACAGGGTTGGCCTACCACATTACTTAATAAATAAGTCACATATTTTGCAGAAGAAAACTCAAAAGAGTAGGTCTCTCTTACTTAAATTGATAGCGTCTAAGATGCATTCAACAAGTCCATGGACCGCGTATATGATTTCTTTCAATTCTAGGAGCTTCGTTAGTTCACCTCCATTCATTAATATATTGCTTAACGAACATTATTTAAAATGAATGTTGACAGTATATCAATCGAACTATCGGAATATCTCTTATCACTTGTTACTGTTGTTTGCAAAAATATTGATAACCAACAACCATTAATGACGGATTTAGACAATATCGTTTTGATATAAGGTTTCATCGATCGTCCATGCTAGACCACCTGGACGGTACATACTGCAGTTGCGTTTTTAACGTATTTTATCAATGAGATGTAAATAATAAATTGTGGTAGGTAGAGGACTCAAGAACTTTCAAATACATTTTTCAACCCCCTCCCCCTTTCTTTATTCGGTTTTAGATTTCGTCGACATTTTTGATTGAACCAAATCGAGCTAACATCTATAAGATTATTTACTTTGTGAATGGCATCGAATTTTTAAACAATTTTGCAAAGGGATTACTTAAATAATTTAAAAAATTAACTTAAATTATTGCCGTCATTAATGGAAAGGTTTTCTCCTGTAGCTAAGCAGACGCATCAGCACAATACACAGAAGTATTAACAAAAGAGAAAACATATTTTTGGCAGGTTTACCAATGAATATACTAAGTTATTAAAGATGACTCTCATTTAAAATTAAACAGCTACTTTTTCTTTTCTCTTGCATTTCAAAAAATGATAGAGGTCTATCCTAACATATACATATTCATTATTCAATATGTTTTAATTTACATTAAGATTGACTGGCTCAATTCAGAAACATCAGCCTAACGTAACTGTTGTACTAATCAAAAAGCTATAGGCAGTGTCCAATAGAAAAGATACTGTTTACACGCAGTCATAATGGCGTTTAGAATGTTAAGTTAGCCCTCCCTGGTGCCATAAAAACTAATGTCCAATTTATGATGCCAGCCAATCTGTCAAAGGGATTTTTCTATATTGATTAGTTAAGTGAAAGCACGTATACAATGACAAAGGAAGATTATTCGTAGTGTTCTGCACCGATAATTTGCATAACACTTTTCGACTTTTTGGCCTCAGACAGGCGGATGAATTTGATAATTCTTTCAAGGAAGAATTTAGATCTTACAAAATGTACCATCAATTTCTACAAGATTTGGATGAGTTTACTTCGGGTTAATAAATACACTGAGAACACGCATTTAAAAATAATATTGCTTATTTTAATCCTCTGATCCAAACGTGACGACTGTATACGGAGTGCGCTGAAGTAGACATTTTCTTCGATAATTTATACAGTTTCAGGAAAATTTCCTGCTGTTACTCAAAACAATATAACAATTGCTGGAAAAAATTATTCTATTATGCTTAATTTGTATATCTGTCTTCGTGTCTCTTACTTTGTATATCTCTCTTCTGTCTCTTCTATCTCTTATGTCTCTTGCGTCTCTTGCATTTCTTTGCACTCATTATGTGTTTTTGGATTTTTTTTTAATTTTAGGTAGGTTCTTACCCATCCTTCGACTGAGTAGGTATTTGTATTTTTATATATTATCTATTACAATAGGTTTAAGTTAAAACTGTTATTTTTTTATTGCTGGATTGTGCTCAAGTAAATGGGAGTGTCATTAAGAACCCAGTATAAATAAATTTAAAAAAAATTAAATACACCACTTGGGTATTCGTATAACTTTTTAATCTTCAAATGTTACAGATATTCGTATAAATTGCGCATAAATTTAAGGCCCATTTAATAAGTAGGTACCCACAATATTTTCTCATTCTATAGAAACAATAAAGTAAAGAAGGGGTCCCGCCGAAGAGTATATATAATTTAAAAAAATATGAAAGTAGACCAAACCTACCCAGAAAGTTTTCTAGACAATTAAATTGGATTTTGAATGAACCGGTTAAAAATTATATAAAAAGTTTCAAAAATCTAATGCAAATTTAGCTTAGCTACCTGATATCTTACCATTCCAAATAAATTTGATAGCAATTATTTCCTAAAACCGATTTCTTTTGATTTGTCGCGTGTTACCCTTGACGGACAGAATAACAATCGAAACATCTTTATTTAATCACTTGTTACAAGCGCATTGGTGCAAATAATTGCAGCGTATCTCGACGTTGACTGCAGATTCCTCTACATGACATCTTGATGACCATGCCATTACTCTCAGGAGGTTGAGAGCTACAATGAGGGCTGATCCACTTTCATGTACCTGCTCGCCATAGAATATATTATATTATACACCACATACAGCGTGTCAACTATAAACATGGGGTCGAACAGTGTTACGAAAGTTTGCGACAACTCGGGGCTAAAGTGGGATTGAGTAAATCATTGCTGCACTTGTATTTACTGTATTTGTTGGATTACGTGAATTAGCAAACATTGTGTTTCAGCATAAAGTACAGAGAAAGAATCGCAACGTCACAAACCACCAACCGAATAAAACCGAGGTTAGTAGTGGGAGGGAGGCTCAATTGCATAGTGCATATTCGCCACTGGTGATGGTTATTCAATTATATTTAGGTAGAATTTGAAGAAAATTTTGATAAATAGGGTAAGATAGGTTTTGGCTATTTAGGTCTGGTCATTACACAATATTTGAAATTACTTTAGAAACTTGTAATTTTACGATTTCGAGTTTTCTCATACATTATTTTTTAACATTATGATATGTTATTGAAGTTGTTGTTGTTAAATGGAAGAAAACCAAGTCAGAAGTGAATAAATTGTATAGTATTGCAAACAAGTAGGTATCTATGTATTTTTACAGTCAACAATTATTGATTACAAATTAATATTATTTGTAACTGCGCGTGATAACTATTTAAAAAAAGGTTTTGTTGTTTATGCACTGTGCTTTGATGAAGTCATTTGAGAAGTCGAAGTTGAAAACTTGTCTCCACCAAGAAGGATCTTGGAATCATGTTTGATAGGCTTACATTCCATTCTGATATTGAGATGGCTTGCAGCTCTTCATTGAAAATGCTGGTTTTGTCCTTGTTGTCCGGATAATTTTATTCAATTCCCTAGTAAGGAGTAGACTTGAAAGTAGGCGGTAATTTGGAGTCCACACACTCGTGAATATCATAAAGCGTTTTCTCGTGTTAGCAAGAATTCAGAAGAAATTTCTAAGATTTCTCTGCATGAAAGAGAGTGGCTACTACCCGTGGCTCAATATTACCGACTTTATTTTGGGCATGCTCGGAATGAACCATCTATGGGTCAGAAGGGATGGTTTGAAAACTCGGCTATCAAAAGGAGCATTCATTTTTAAGGTTATCTCCGTCACTGACAGCATAAACTGTTCTATCTCCCAATTGTTCCCAAACTGTTCTAACCTGCCAATGGTCATGCTTGTGTGCAGAGCAACAGGGGCCAAGAACCTTACCTCTCGACCATGGAGGCCTTCGAGGGGTAAGGCTCTTGACTCGCAATTCGAAGGTCGCGGAATCGAATCCCGGCGTGCACAAATAAATTTCATTTGTTTTAATGAAAACAAATAACTTTGTAAACACCACTATATTATTAACATTATCGAAATGTTTCAAAAATAATGTTTTCTCCGTCAAGATAAGATTAATAAATGAATAAATTATCAAACTTCATTTGATTAATTTCACAATTAATTCATTTAAAAAAATGTGTAGTAGGTATATTTACGGCACGTTCCAGAGTAAAAGATCCTCTCAGTGTCACCCAGGTTTAAGACCACCCTTCAGAATTGAAACGTAGCCTTAAGTGGCTTCTTTGGTGACCAGTTCTGAATAGCCAGGTACTGCCTCAACTTCCTCTCTCCCATCTCCTGTCCCTGCCTACTTCCTTCAGCCTTACAACGTACCCCAATTTGGGGATACCATAGTCTCACTGGCTCCAGACGGGAGGAGTTGTGGGACTCGGGCGGTATTCACATAAAAAAGTCTTGCTGTTGAACAGAATCAAGGCGGACATGATGCTGAATTTACAAGGCTAGCATTGTTATATTACTAGTTTATATTATTTATTAATTTTCGGGGCTTTTACATATGAATAGGAAGAAATATACAGTATTTATTGTACATATCTGAACTGCCTCAGTACCAACATTTAATATTTGTTTAAAGATAAATTGAAGATATCCACTGACATTTTTTTTTTAAATAAAGACAAACATTCCCGGGTTACGAATAACCCAACAATGTTTGAAAATCTCCTACTACTACCACAGAAAGCCGAAAATGTTGCTTGTGTGTTGGAGGACTTAGCCAGCCGAAGAATCGAACACGGGACGCTCGGGTGGGACCCAAACGCGATGCCCACTCAACCACTGACCGGTCGACTTGGTATAATTGTTTCCCTCCAGTATTCAGGGCAAAGAGGAATGCATATGGTTGTTAGATCCAGAATTTCTGCACTGGAATAAATCTTGACTACTAGTAGTATTACGTAGTGGAATCCGGAAGCTTATCAATTCAATCAAAACCGAACTTTCAACTAAATAATTTAGAATTTTATTTAGAAATACCAAATCAGTGAAAATTCTTCTTTCTGAAAACTTTAGTTTATATGTGCTTACACCAACTGTTTTGTAGTTAGACATTTATTTAAAGACGCGTTAAATGTAAATGTAATGTTTTTAAAATAATAAACTGGATTTATTTGAATTTGTTGACGACATAACTATTCGAGGTGATATCTTTTGATCTCCACCGACGCTCGTCAGGTGCCACTGGCCAACGAATTTGCCAAAACAAGTATGACAGCTTTAATCCTATTTTATTGAGGCCATTTGCTATAAATATACGTACAACAAAGGTAGCTGTGTCTTTCGCGACTTTTGTAAAAAAGTTGTGGCTGATCTATAGGATAAAATTTAAGCCAAAATTGTTCAACTAGCTCCTTTTTAATTTTCTGATTATATTGTTAATGGAGTGTGTCAAAAACCAGATACCTTTGAAGTAATAAATATTTGATTCAGCGCGTATCAAAAATCTTGTATTAATTTGTGAAGGAAATCGATGTAACTGTTAATGAGATTAGGAAATTACTCAGCACACAAATTATGGTTTTGTAATTGGTTAGATAAGTGATTGATTATTTAATTTTAATCTGTATGAGGTCGGTAAGGCCCCAGGAAGTCAATATATAAAATAATAAGAGAATAGTGGGTAATTTTATTAATGACTTTTTAAATACAAAATATAGTAGTTTATTCACAGTTCTCTCACTAGGGATTCCTGTTCCCACGCGGACTGTAGGTAGTTGTGTTAAGATGGGTTGTTTAAAAAAAATTTGATGGATTCATCAAATATTTGAAGTTGATTTTCACGTTCTGTGTAAGTTATTTTCAAGTTCTGTTATTATAGAGTAATAGGACAATTGCTTCACAATACTGAAATAATCACAAAACTTGAATAGAACTTACACAAAACGTGAAAATTAACTTCAAAAAATTTGACGAATTCGTCAAATATTTGACGTTAATTTTCACGTTCTGTGTAAGTTCTATTCAAGTTCTGTGATGATTTCAGTTTTGTGAAGCAGCTGATAAAAAAAACAGAACTCGAAAAGAACTTACCCAGAACCTGAAAATTAACTCCAAATATTTGATGAACTCATCAAATTTTTTGAAACAACCCGTCCTTCGTTTTCCCACCATCTTCGTGTTTATTGATTTCCAATCTTCGTGTTTGTTTACTGTAGGTTGTGTTGGCTTATCATCATGTTTTTTTAGCTATATTTTAATTTTGTATTTATTAAAATACAAAATCAAAATATTTTTGTTTATCTTTGTGGTATTTTTGATACTTTTGAAAGGACGTTACGCAGCTTTGTATCTTTGAATTTATGGTTTTTCTGGCCTAAAGACGTATTTGGTTACGGGATGTTCAAAATTGAGGTTTTTGTCCTAGTGAAATGGGTGTGTTGGTAAGTAACGTACTCATTTTTTTCCTTTAAATTTGGGTAGAGTTTTACAATATTGAAAACATGTTTCAGTTTTAAAAAAAAATATTTTGATGGAGTACTTTATAGGTAGACTCTCAGGAATATATCAGTATTATTTTCAGTATTTTAACAAGCAGCTTCATATAAATGTTTGAGGCAGATCCCGATCCAATCCATATTATATAAGTGATTAGCAAAGAGTACAGTGAACTTTAAATGGATCATTTTTATTGCATACGTGAGGAATTTGGGATTTAGTAGTCTGAGTTAAGACAGTTTTTGGCAATGTTCATAATGATCAATCTTTCTGCCGAATGCATGAGTGCATTGTGCCACAAAGCAACAATATTGATGCGTTTTAATTAATTCGTTCTGAATGCGTTGTAGATTGATGCATTAACGTTTTTCAATATATTTTTTTCTTGAAATTAAAAATTGTTTGTCTGGAGACATAAACTAGTATTAGAGATCTATTGAATGCACCTATATTTGACCGTGTATCCCATATTTTTAGGAATCCAAAATATTTTTTAAATTGTTAAATTTATGAGTGCAAAAATTCTGGCGTCATGAAAATGCATTAAAAAATACATAAACTGTTCATTAAGTTGCAAGGAAACTTTGATGAGTTGTTGTGAGCACGCTCGCGAAGGTTTCTATACGGCAGCTCTGGCGTTGCGAAATTTGTATAAAAAAGTTGAAATAGTGGCAAGCGAACTGTTTGAAAACTGAATGTACCGGGAATGAATATATGGAATACGGTAGGGGGGTGGGGAACCCTGGAAGGATGAGGATTAACGGGAGGAGGAAAGCGGGCGAGGGGAGTGGGGAGAAGGAAGTCGGAGAAGGCGGAGTGGGAACGTGACGCGGGAGAGGAAAGGGAAACGGAAAGGGAACAAGACGAATGGGTAAGGACACGCAGGGAGAAACAATTTCTTTATTAAGTTGCGTAGCAACGCATGCCGGGAAGTCGCTAGTTATTATTATAAATTCGACGGCCCGACAAAGGGAAAAATAATAATTTGCCTGGCGGTTTTTCCTACAAACTATCCGATTTGCAGAGACCCTGCATGCAGTCCTGCAAGCAGTGCTTTGAACGGAATCGTGAGTAGGGCCTATTACACGACTGAATGACGAGATTCTATTATTTCGTTTGTTAATTTAACATGTCTACAATAAGCGTGCGTCCCGCCCTTTGGTATTTGATTTCTTCGGCGTATTCAATTACGCCAATATTACACCGATACTTACTACCGACTTTTATGTCGGTTGTCAGTATTTATCATTAATTTAGATAGCTATCAAATAAATTGCTTGTTTATCGAGAAATATTAAATTGAACAAGATTTCCATTACTCCATTGGTTATACCCAGAAGGAAGCGCTGTGCTTTGGATGGTCTAATTAAAAATCAATCATATCAGTTCCTAATAATAATAGTCGAATCATTCTAGTTTAATATTAACAATGTGACTGGTAAACAAATCGGAGCATTGAATAAATGCAGAGGATGCAGAAGATATTATGCTCTCACTGTATTCAAAAGTGGCTAGTTTTTTTTATAATTTTGAAAGTTTTCCAAATAAATGGAATTTACGGTATTGAATATTTTTAAACCATTAAAAAATACAATTGTACAGTTCATACGACGTAAAAGTGAAACCTTCAGAAAACTAAAGTAAACTCCTAAAGAGTGGAGAGGCTACGAAGCACCACACAAAGAGGAGACCGATTGTTCTATATTATTCTCTCGCAGTCTAAATACTGTAGATGTAAGTGTTTGTCTCTTTTTAGTGTCACTTTTTCATTTCATCGATTTTCAAATCACAACGGGCTAAAGAAATTTTCACTTCAAAATCTACCTTTAAACATAAAAAAACTTTTTACCCGAGTTGGAGAAGTTCAGATATTAAATTCAGACGGCCTCCATGGTCGAGTCAATCCGATGGTTTCGGAATCAAATCTCGGCCTGCGCAAGTAAAATTTATTTAATTGATTTGAATTTAATAATTTAAATTAATATATGATATAATCAACGTAACTGGTATGATAATACCATTCAGAATTGAAACGTTGCTTGAGATAGCTTTATCCGTGTTTGATCACCAGATTTGAATAGCCAGAAGCTTCCCCGCCTTCATTTTCCCCATCTTCTACCCCTCTCCACAACCTTCAGCCTCACAACATACCCAAATTGAGGATGCCATAGGCTCACTACTTCCAGGCGGTAGGTAACAGAACTATGCTCTCCAGATGTGTTAGAAAATGAAATCTCAAATGTCCAGAAGAAATCTTTAATACCATTTTTGGCATGATTGATTCAGTAAAAGTAATAAAAATACTTACATTCTATTTACATTACTGGTTACATGTGAGCCACTTCGTTTTTTCACATGGAAGAAAATTCATATGTTTGTATTGTAAATTATGGCGTGCCACAAAGTTGATGCTTTTTTTAACTTTAATTTGATTAAACTTTCATTAATAGTTGTTAGGTAACGCTTTCGACAGATGGCGGTAAACACATTTTTCCTACGCGCAACCGGCCCGGCGCTGGGTTCCGCGAGCCACCGTTCGTATAATTTCCATTCGTGAGCGTATAATATTTAATTTTAAAATTTTTCTATTTCTCTCCACACATTTTCTTAATTTGTTTAATATTTTTCTATGAGTTTGAAGAATCGTTCACATCTTTGGCCAAATTACCTACTGATATTTTATGGACTACAACCATGCAATAATTTAATTTGACCAATAACTGTCATAATGAACTTTGTATCGTTTAATAATCAAATAAACAAAAAAATTCATCTTTACCTAATTTTTTTTTAAAGTAATGCTGATACTTTTATTGTGTAGTGCTAAAATTCTGGAAAACTCACTGTAAGTTTCAAGGAGTCATCGAATTTGTTATCTACCGTATTTAGGTAGTAGTTCATTCTCCTCATGGTTGATTTCAAATTTGAACGACTCTCTTGACAACATAATATGTTACTATTAATAATGTTACAATAATATTATCATGTTATGGCGGCGTCGCCGGGTATGAGACTCAAATTTGTACTAGACTCTCACTGTATACGACTAACAAATTTCTTCCTGTTTATGAAGCAAACATTTCATCATGGCCTTTAAAATGTCTTTTAAACACAATTTTTCAGAATCAATCAAATCGTAACGTAACCTTCGAGGTTTTTCGAATAGGTTCAAAAACAAAGCTCTGTAAGTATATACTGAACATAAATAATTAAAGATGCATTTGATACGAAAATAATGGTTTGCAATGATCATGGCGGCTGGTACAATAGTATAAATTAATTTCTCTATAACTGATGACTGATGACGCTCACTTTTATTTGGTAGAGAGGCCGTGTAAAATATACTTCAATGAAACTGTTTGAAAAAAATCATCTTGTTGTATTATTTTTAAGATATTTTATCCTTTGTAACAGATCTATTTAAAGGTGTTATCATTTTCTTTGAAAATTAAAAAAAAAACTTATCATAGGTTTAATCATTTTAATTAGCGTCCTTTGGGGTTTTCACATAGCATAGAAACATTTATTGTGTAAGTAAAAAAGAACCCAAGTAAAAAGGTAATTTTTTTTCGTGATTTTACTTAACTAATTGAGAATTTCTCGTGTTTAAGGAGGTAGTAACTATCATGAGTTATACATCTACATGATATTATTTTTTTTTAAATACCGTGAACAAAATTATAATGTAAAAACAAAACCAGGTCTGTACGCTGACAAGGGGTGACAAGGGGTATGGGGGGGGTCATCAGCTCTGTGATGTCACACGAAAAAATCTAAAATATTAAAACGCAAAGCTTAAATGTAAGCGAAAAAATTAAAAATATTGGTAAAATTGCAAAAAATGTGACGTCACACTAGGGGAGAGGGGGTGTTCCAAATGTGTCGCAAGGATGGGTGGGGGGGAGGGGGGTTAATAAAATCATGAAATGTGACGTAATTTATGGATGGCCTTTACATACTTATATGTACCTAAATAATTTTTTTTAATACATAAGTAAATAATATATTACATACCTGAGTTTAGTTGGAATCATTCTGAAACTTGCCCAAATACAATATACATTATTTTTAAATAATTAGGTACTTGTGAAATTGAAATTGCAAAATGTAATCAAATAATATTTAATTACGCATGCATGGATGTGAAACCACGACCTTTGGGTGATTAATAAAATTTATTTATTTTAATTGCAAAACTTTAAATTCACATTAAAAAATAAATTATTTTCAAATTAATCCTAGAATTTTTTTTCATCAATGAATATAAATTTTACATAACATCGGATCCCTCATTAATTTTAAATATATATATTAAATACGGGTTCGTAAGAATATTTAATGTTCTCAAAATAAAATCCAAGGAATCTCTTAATAAGGTTTTGCTGATAACCATGCGTTGATGTGAATAAAAGAAGTGAATAAATTAGCGTGATGTGATGAAATGAAATGTTTCAAGGGATGAAGTTAAAGTATTTAACGTAAGTACTAATTTCTGTTGTCGATACATGAGTGCGTGATTTGAAATTAATTTTTGAAATTAATTAATAAAAGAATTATTCAAATTCAATGAACGTTGAATTTTCAAAATTAGATTTGATAAATTGGTATATATCACGTGAGAAATCCGATAACTTTATTTTGTAATTAATAGTTCCTTACTAGAAATTTTTATTTCTTTTGTTTAAATATTTGATAGATACTTAGATGAGTTAATTGATACGTTACTGAAATGACGCGTTTCACTGAACTAGGTCTAGTGGACATGGCCGTACACAATAATATATCTGGCTATTTTAATCGTAAACACATTTCATTTATATAGATCCTTTTACTACATGCTTTCGATTAGTATCTATTATACAGGATTATGTAGTTTTCATATGCTTCAAGAGATGTCTGTAGTTTAGGTAGTAACATGTAGTGTTGAGATATCAATTAAATAGTGCCTTAGAAAAGTAGCGACAGTCGCCGTTCGTGTCTAACGCTTACGGAAATAGCCGATGTTATACGATGGGCTCCTTCAGTTTCGAGTTCACTAGTTTCAGAATTACTAAGAGCATCTTTGAGCAAACCTTGATCTTTATTGGAGTTTCCCGACCACATATCAAGTAATCTCAATCACTGGGATTGAAGAACAATACAATAGTGAGTTTAACTTATCTTTCAATAATTATAATATCCCGTGATTTTTCACGGGTCTGTGCCTGTATTACTCGTAAATTGTGTACAAAACGCCTAACTGTTTGTTATTATTATTAATATAGCACATAGAACAGCGTGAAGAAACGATTTTTACTTTCCAATAAAACTTCATCCACGAAAAATATGTGAATGATTTATCGGTTTGCCAATGTAAAAAATAAAAAAATAATCGCTTTTATTTGAATCGAAAATAAAGGAAAATAAAACAAAAATTTGTAGTTAAATGTGACAGAATAAGTAGATCATTACTAAAGGTAGATAGTAAGAAATTAACTAGTAATACGTTGCCATTTCAAAGGGTTTCATATTACATTTAGAATCGTATGCGAATATCTCAAATAACACGTTCATTGCAAAGAGATTGACAAATAATTGCCTTTCAGAGACTACCTCATCTAAGAAAGATAAAATCATTTTATGACGCATTAAATTTGCGCGGTGGGCAACCTTTACTCTTTTTATTAATACTCCACAATCCGATTAGGTTAGGTTTTTTTAATATAACTTTTTAGATCTCATTGCTTCTGAATATCGTAGTAATGTGGAATCCACAACCCAACTTTAATAATTTATTATTTATTTATTAGAAACAAACAGTTTTTAAATTCAAAGATATACCTATTTTCACAAACGAGTTATTGTTATAACTCCACAGTTGTCTCAAACTCTTAACAAGACTCGTGGGTCAACAAAACAATCAGAGTGCTGGAATTGTATTTCACTGGTTTCAACATGGCTAAAAAACAACAAACTCGTTTTAAACTATAGCAAAACATTTTACTTACCTTTTTATAAAACCATTAAAAATAAACCTACAGAAAACCTTAAAATTAGAATCCATAATACTAGTTGCAATCAAGAAATGTGCTTCATGTGCAACGAACTCACTAATGTCGAAAATATAAAATATTTAGGAGTATCATTAGATATAAATCTTAATTGGAAATCACATATTAATCAAATTACTTCTAAATTAAGATATCTGACTATTTTGATATATTCTGATACTCTGATATATTTTATAGACTTAAGGAAGTACTAAACATTGAAAAATTGAAAATGGTCTATTTTTCCCTGGTGCAATCATCAATCACTTTTGGCATTATAGGATGGGGTGGTGCACTTGATACATTTATTAAGCCTCTACAAATAATTCAAAAACACATAATTAAAGTCATATATAACAAAAATAAAACATTCTCGACCAACTTATTATACAAAGAAACTAAAATATTTAATATACGTAAATTATTTATATTACAAACTTTGAAATATGTATTTAAAAACAAAAATAATTTCGAAATAAATGAAAACAGAATGAGCAAAAGAATAAATAATATATTTTACACCCCACAAACCAATACTAAATTATTGCAGACACATAGCAGTTTCATTGGTCCTCGTTTATTTAACCTTCTACCACTACAAACTCAAATGATAAATAAAATGATAAAATATATAAAAGAGGTAAAATTATGGTTGAATAATGTAAATATTGAAACGCTTTTTCTATAAATTTATCCATCGTTCTACAACTCACTTTCTGTAACTTTCTAAACTTAAGTACAATGTGTTTTCTGTTTATTTATTTATTTTTTTTTAAATAACTTTAAAAAAAAAAAAATTAAAAATCATAATGTTTTTTTCCATATTTTTATAATAGCTGAAAAAAAACCTTTTTCACTTATTCTACCAATGTATTACTAACTTTTATACTCTTTATATTTTATATGTTTTTAAGTCTATTTTATACTTTGGGTACTTGGAAATATAGTATTTTGTTTTAATATTACCCACACTCAGGCAGTGCCTTAGTGGGTTTTCATTTCTTGTTCATATTATTTGTTATTATATATTATGTTATTATATGTGCTATTATACATTATATGTACAAAGAAATGAGAATAAATAAAGTTAAAAAAAAAAACAAAAAAAAAAAAATTACGTGGACCCCGACTTTGAGGTTCCGACCTTATTTATTATACACTAGGTCTCTATAACATCGATACCTAAACACCATCTATTGGGAACATAATCTAGTGCTATCTATTGGTAAGCTCTTACCTAATAAATAAATAATATCTTAATAAAACACTAATATCTTAATGTTAATAATGTTATTGTAAGGTTAAATAAGGTTAAGCAGAAAGTTTGTGAAGCTAAAATTGTTTTGAGATAAGTATATAAGTATTCTTTTGTCTTATAACTTTATTGAAGAAGGTAATGGGAAGAAGAACAAGAATACAGGGTAAGGATAAGAGATTATTTTTGTAACTCCATACTCGCACTTTAATTTATGATCGTTCGCAGTACTTCGGTTTCATATTCATTAATAAAATGTCGTGAACTATTGTTTGTTCGTTGACGATCAGTCAGCAGTATTGCTTGAAAACGATGAAAATCCGACATTATCGATAGGAGCTTTATCGATCGACCGTGCAAGGTAAATACCGACTTATATTTAAATAGTGATTGCGTTCTCTTGAGTGACTTAAACTGATTAATTAGTCTTCTCCGCTGTTTATCTATCATTTAATTTGGCACCTGTGAACCAGTTTTTTAATCAAACGTGATTGTTAATAGCTAACAGTTATTTGACCTGCGGGCATTTACAAAACATCACAAACTGTTATATTAATATATTTGATTTTAGCGAAATAGTTATACAGTTCTTTCAAAAATTTTAAGGCAACTTTAAAAAATAAGGATTTCGATTGATACGAGATGAAGAATGACCCAAAACCCCGTCACTGGAAAAACGCCCACGGCATCCGTCACGGCTCGAGTCGAGCTACGCATTGTAGTTTGTAGCTTGCGAACTTTGTTACAGGTACTTTACAGGTACCTACTTTAGTACGGTTCCATTTTTTTTTTAAATAACTAAATGCATCAGAATTCGAATTGAATTCTTTTGTTTCGATTTTCGTTTTCTTTGACAGACAGCAGCTTGTGAGAGAAATGGGAGACTGTATAAAAACATTAACTGAGATTCTGTATAACTTATAAAATAAATTATCGTACCAAGAGACTTGTGTTTTGTTACTGAGCCCACATTGATACCCGACCCTATCACGATTATAAACTAAAAACATGTAGCTTGTTTTTGACTGAGAAATTATGTATTATTAAATAAATTTCAATAAAGCCGATAAAATTAGTAGCCACACACAGCTTTTATGGCTGAACAACCTTAAAACATTACTTTAGTTAAATTTTACTGACTGGTATCCCTGAGAGTCGCTCTCCAGTCCCATGATATTGCAAATTTATTGCAGTTCCCGCGTCCGCTCAGTTCGGCTGTTTTACATTCCGTCTCGTGTCACCCTCTAGTTATTACGAATTTAATTTTTTATCACGTTTATTATAAAATATAACGTTACTTGTAAATATATTTGATCCGCATAACCAAGAGTTTTTATTGGAAAATTTCCCCTACACACGCATCTCAGTTTACAATGCTCGGAAAGGCTGTAAGCTGCAAATCCAAATCAGGATAAAAATACATAATTCATCACTTTTCCAAAATATCTAACGAGAGCTTGCCGATACCTGCATTGCGTACAGCAAGTTATCTTTGCTAATAATAAAGTGAACCAGATTCCCGTAGAACCAGCTTTGCACCGCTAGTGGCTATTACCGTTCAGTGTTCAGTAGTTTCGGTCTTGCTACCCCGGCACGAGACAGGAGGCAGGAGTCGGGCCTATACCGCTGCTTAGGTGACGCGGTGCAGCGCACGAACTGCGTAGATGGCAGTGCGCACCAGGCTGACCTGTCGAAAATCCGATCGTTTAAAAAAGGAATAAAAGTAACTCAATCGATTAAGTACGCATTAATGACGTAAAAAAATATTCAATGCTACTTTTGACCCTGCGTTTTAGACCAAACTTATAAAAATTAGAGATTTTTTCATTTAAATTCCATAAGTTCCATGTTTTTTTAGGGACATTTATGACATTTACACTTTTTTGATCATTTATTATAATTATTTTTTTTTATCTATTTATTTCTATTCTTAAACATATACTTTACAAATTATTACACGGTTTACATAGATAATAAGTTTAGTAATAAGAAAAATAAAATTTAATGATCCGTAACTGAATGTAAATGGATCGGTCGAAGTATTTTGTGAACACCTCATTAGGCGAACCTGTGCTGAGGTGTTCCCATGTTTTAATTAAAGATTAGTTGCAGTTAGGATCTATATGCAGTTGTTCATGGCATCAAGATTATGAGAAAGATAAATAATTGTCTTGATAAACGGTAGGTATATTTTTATATGGACCACACGCCAATGGTATAAATGATATTGTGGTAATATTTTGAACAAAGTTTTAAATTATTTTTTTAATGTTTGGGATGGGTTATGTTTGGTTGGGTGTTATAATGTTATAAATCATATCATATTGATTAAAACACCACACCACGGTAAAAAAATTTGTCATTTTTTATTTCAGTTTCTGAAAGATACATTTTTGTTAAAAATGTTCTCAACAAATAATGTTTTAAAGAAATCGTAAAATTGACGGAGATACAGCATTTTATGTGAAACCGTTTGAAACAGTTGTATGTTTTTTTGAGTGTTTTAATTTGTGTGTTGAATTATACTTCAGCTAAACTTTGAAAGCGTTTTTCTCAAAACTACGTTTTTGAACCTCGTTGACAACACATTAAAAAAAATTACATCCGATTAGCATGTACTAAGTCTTGAACTGTTCGAAAATCCGGTTTCTGTGCATCACTTAGGGATTTTTTTTAAAAAGGGCCCCTTTCTATTTATTTCAATCAAAAAATATATAGATATCGAAATTCCCCCGCGGAATGCTGTAAACTTGTATATCTAGTTTCTAAAAACATTTATATTATATTTTTTTTATGAGCCGTATGGCTTAATCGCGGTCATCCACCGAGCAGCATTTTCTTGAGTGTCCTGCTGGAAGCGGCGTACAACGCAAGCTATAGTTTAGATTCGAGTAAAAAAATTTATATACAGTCTTCTCTATGTATATATTGACTATGAGTATTAAAAAAAAATTCCAATCTTCGTTTGCTTGAAAATAATTACGAAAAATGCACTCTTGTACCGCGCATGAGCCGTATTTAATTATCACGTATCCAATAAATACAACAAGAGACCCCATCCTGCATTTCAAGTAATTGCTTCTCGCACTAATTTTTAGAATAATTCTTGTTCACGGAGATCGTCGTGTGGAGAATGAGATTTGCTCTGTTGCTTTCAAAATCAAATACACATATTTGCAGATATACAAGAATCCTTACTGCACCAGTTTTTTATTATATTACTTTTACACATAAATACACTTTTACGACACCTGAAATAACAATATTTAAGAGAAGGTCATAAGCTAAATATACTCGTACATGTTTTTTTTTTTAATGTTTGGCCCCGTCAGTGAGACTATGGCATCCCAAATTGGGAAATGTTGTAAGGCTAAAAGCAGTGGAGAGGGGAATGAGATGGAGACCAGGAAGGTGGATTGGTATCTGACTATTTAGATCTGTCACCAAACACGGCTAAAACCACTTCAAACAACGTTTCAATTCTGAATGATAGTCTTACACCAGGGCTGGGAATATCTTCCACTCCGGAAATAACAGAAATTAATCAAATAAAATTTATTTTGCACGCCGGTATTCGATCCCTGCGTCCTTCGGATTGCGAGTCAAAAGCTTCACCATGGCGTGCATTCTTTGGGTTATTTTTCGCCTTGATAAAAATAAACTCACATATTATATTGACGGTCGAGCCTATTACGCAAGTATGCATCAGCTTGAAATTGCAGCTAGAGACGGCTGCGGCTGGACACAGGAGATTATGTAGACAGATCTCGTAACGGGAAGCCGGGTGCGTGATATGTCATTCGGTAAATTATTATTGGAATTTAAAATTATTATTAGTTACGTCATTATAATGGTGGCATTGCCGATCTCAAATAATGTAATTCAAATGAAAACACAGATATTATAGATCTTCTGATAAACCAAAATATACGCCTTCGTAAACATTATAGGCCACTTTGAGGTTAAGGTTGTAAGTTCAGACATGCTTATGATTTCGTCAGGGCTGGTTTTCATAAAGATTAAATTTAAATAAAATATGCATCCCAAAAATAATTATATAATTTTTCAAAGTTTTGTGTAACATATCACATTCTATGTAGGTAGGCATATTTGTGAGGAGGGTTTGGGCACCATTTTAGTATTAGCAATATATAAATGTATGTTTGTATCTGTATATGTGTATATGTATCTGTATACGTGTATGTGTGTGTACGTGAACATTTACATTAAATTCATAATTTTCTATGCTTACAGTATTGATATGGTATCGTATTGTGAAGCAAATTATCCTCCATTATGTTAAAAATGTTGTGTTTGTCTTTAATTAGTGACATTATCAACCATGTTCAATTTAATTGTATTTGTGAGCACTTTTACATGACTCACTGTTGACAAACCTAACAAAAAAGAAAATAAATAAATTAATACTTTTTATACGTATTTAAACGCTGCTATCGATTCTGTAACTACACGCTTGCAGTAATGCCCTTGCCGGTGTTATGTCAAGTACTCGTTACAAGCCAGTTTGCTGTTTTCCAAGTAACCTTGCGATTTTCTGGCCGCGCTAACGAGCCGCGCAACAGTGTGTTATACCTGTTGCAAAAACCCTATAAACACACTATACGGCTAGTAAAAACCACGCGGCCATTCACGTACGATCCAGATCCATACAAGGGATTTAACTGGGTGCAAAATTAAGTAAGTAAGCAGTGATTGAATTCTGTAAAACCAGCTTTTTTAAACACCAATTTAATGCCGTCAATAACGATGATGGTAAGTAATCTCGCAATTTGAGACAGTTAAGTGCGTGTATTTTTATTGTGTTCAACAATTTATTGTTACATACCATGACACATTGATTCAAGTAAAAACCAAAACACAACGGTTTGTTCCCATGGATTGATAAGAAGTATTTATGCTAATAATTTAGAGGTTAGTCACCTAGTTTTAACATCCTTCAGTACATGAGGTTAGTACAGTTAGTTATACGAAGTTTTGCGATATCCCAACAGATGTCAGTTAAGTATTATATTAGAACAGTATCATATTTCGTTGTTCGTGTCTAATTAACGAACGGTTCCGAGGATTGCCGAAGGCATCTGGTAGTTAAGCAGTCATCATCAGATCAGTCTGGCGACTCGGAGCCCTAGAATAACTTAGAGGCTACTAGATTAAGGACGTCTAGTCTAATTTAATACTTAGTGTAAAGTTTACGACAGCGTAAATAAATAAACTTGTAATCACAACGAACCTTGAACTTACTTGGAAGTTTACAAACACATTTTATGTAATATTATATGATTAAATTGGGATTAACAGAGAGTACCTATATTGACGCAAAAATATTGTGAACGTAATATTAACGCGATGCAATGCGAAGTAATGCAAAATCCCATAAGGGCGTTAATGATTAATAATAAATAATAAATTTAAATAGGAACCTACAAAAAAAAACATGTTTTTGATTAGAAATTCAATCGCTTAAAAATGTTTATAGGACTCGGCAATTTGGCCTTTCGAGGATTTTTTTAATCATGTCTTCTTATAAGCTTAGAAAAAGTATTAGTCTTACAAAATTGCCGTGTTGCTAAATCTCCAACCTCCCAACCTTATTTCGGAAATCAATTTTTTTTTATTGTTTGAAACATTTTTAGTGTTTACAATTTTACATAACGTAATATTTCATACAATCTCCTAATAAAACAGGTATGCTTAGGAGAGGACAACCGTACATTCTTACATCTCTATCAATTTAGAATACTGTTACAACAATTAGTAATTTTATAAGATATAATAAAAAATTAGATAAACTATAAATGATACATAGGAATGAAAAGCAAAAATAACTTAAAAATGCGTTTCTTCAATATTTAGTGGCAATATTTATTGCGTTATTAGCCGATACTTAACCTCTTTCCAAGAATTTTCTTCAATAGTCATTGTATCATCCGCGTATATATTATAATGTGTCGAATGATTGGGAGTTTCAAAAACTCATTAACACATAATATGAATAGTAAAGGATCTATGTTATTGTTTTTGGGGTGTTATGCCGTGTTTTGCTACCTCATTCTTTAGCCAACGTTTCGGACAGCGTTACAGTGTCCATCATCAGGGCAGATGACCAAATGATATTGGTGAGAGTGTTTACTTATGTGTGTCGAAGCGATACCGTGCTGCCAGCTCCATTTCTCTACGAGCTGGTGTTAGAAAAAATTCAGCATGGTTTTTTGCGTTTAGCTTTGGTGTAGCCGTCAATTACTGGATACCAAGAACTATTGAGCTTAGCTCCGTCGTCTCTGTTAATATTGATGGGGTTTTTATGGATTTCAATTGCCTCCGTAATTAGGCGTGCTCTGTAAGTTTTGGGCACGAAACGTTGGCTAAAGAAGGAGGTAGCAAAACACGGCATAACACCCCAAAAACAATAACAAAAATACTTTTTGGCCGTGAAAACCTAAAAACATACCAGTAAAGGATCTAATCCAGAATCTATATAATATAAATAGTAGAGGGCCTAATAAAGTTCCTTGTGGAATTCCAAAATCAATATTTTCTATTTCACATAGTTCGTTATTTACTTTGACCTGCTGTGTTCTTTGATAGAGATGACTTTTTAACCATGTTTTAGCTTTTCTAGTTAATCCTATATTATTTAGTATATTAATTACCATTGAATGCGACACACTATCAAAAGCTTTATGGAGGTCAATGAGTAAACTTTTATTGTTTTATTGTATAAATGCAAACATGTAGTTTAATCGTATAATTAATTTGCCGATAGTGACCGGGAAACATTTAAATATACTTGTATTTGCCCGACTTCACAAAATCAATAAAAAAACTTGTACTCCGGCGGTACTTTTTTTGCATATATCAAAACAGTCGGCTGGTTTCAATCTAATTTCAACTTGATCCCTCTAACATCCTTCAGTTTTTTAGCACATACTCTAGAAAACCTACCGACCTATTGGAAGAACCATCGAACAATATAGTCCTGTTTCACCCATTGCAATTTTCAAGCACTGCTACGAACATTCCTTCATTGCCCATAGATAAATAACTGTTTAATCACTAACTACAGCTGCCTGCTGAACGAATCGCTAATGTTGCCCTACCTGCTGTTCCTTACCTGCCTTCCTACAGCCGGATAACTTGTCAATATGCAAGATATTTATCTCACACCGGCCATTTGCAAAGCTAGGAATAATTAATACGGTTAGTTCAGAGTTCTGATAACATTTACCAAGCACGCTTAGTTCAGGTTCTCCCATCTCGCAGAGTTGATTTGCACCCAACGTCGGGGGCTGGATCAAATTATCATAATCAAAGAATTGCGTATTGGAATCACAGTTAACAAGTTGTCAGACTGAAAAAAAATTGCACAGACAAGATCAGATGGACTCGCAATCAGATTGGTAATAAAGTTGATGTTTTAAATCAGGGCCGTCTATGTGCAAAAATTCAAGCCGAACCCGTGTTGAAAATTGTCAACTAGTAAATATTAAATAAAAGAAACCCGTTTATCAGCGACACCCTTCGACACATTCTACATTCGTAAAGTCTTTCAAAAGTTCAAACATTCCTATAAAATTTTACAAGCATGGGATCTCAATCGAATCCTTTGCTTTTATTTTTCTGAGTTTCTTAGAGGTTGGACCACATTTTTTTTCGATATTTACGGTTTTAAAGTTTACGACTTTAAAATTTTTTTTAAATTCTACGAAATGTGATAATTGACAAAAGGTAGGTGAATTCATTGGCTATACAGAACTATAATCAGTTTCTATGTCTCTATGTTAAAATTTGGAGGTACGATTTCTTAATGCGGGCGGAAAACATTCAAAATGATCTCCAAAAAATTACGAGTAATAGGAGGAAAATTTTTTAAATCGTGCTGCCGATCGAGTGGTTAGAAGCTGAGTGTACCGTATAGGTACAGGGCTCGCGGATACTTTAATAGTATCTACACAGCTGCTGACCCTGTACAGTTCTTAAGTGTACTCCATTGTGTTGAATTTGGCAGCCTTGTTTGGTCTAGACTCCTAGAGCCCCAAAATTCTTGATAAAACCCTTGACTGTGCAGAAACGGGCGGTCCGTTTGATAGATTTCCCTAAAGATAGGGAAATCTATCAAACAAGCGGATAGTAATGTTTAGAGCACAGGCGTAAGGTAGGCTATTCTTGTTCCTTCGGTTTTACAATGGAAGATGCTCTAAGGATGTAGCAATGATTGATTTGATTATTGATTTCTTAGGCACTGGTACATAATTGGAAAGCACGCCAAACGCGGGCCTAATATATTTATTTGTACGGTTGACATTTTCACATGACTGGAACAATTTGCCGGCCTCTGTGTTTTCACCCTCCTACAATATGGGTTTCTACAAGATTCCTTCCTCTCATCAAAAAGACTCTCCACAAAACATCATCAAAGATACAGTATGTGTAAAGAACGTAATTACATAATAAGAAAAATAATCTTAAAATCATAATAACTACTAATACAGTTAAGGATTATTGCAATCTTCTTCAATACTTGCTTTTTAAATGATGTAATGAAAATATTAAAATTAAAAATGTCCACAGAGCAAGTTTCATTGCTTCGTTCCCCACGGATGAAAACTTTGTGAACAATAATTGTGCATAAAATGAGTGCGAAAAACAACCACATGAAATGGAACCATATATCTGGAGAACATCATAAATAATCTCTATTAAGGCTACCTAATTCAAATGATATCAAAAGCCCAAGATAGTCAGGCAACCATTCGATGTGAATTTCAACTGAAGGAATTGATGGGATTATTAATATGTGTTTAAAACACGTGTCAAGTATGTGTGTGGGTGTGTGTGAGGAAGTCACACAGACGCACACCAAATACACCCAACGCCAAAGAGTGTTAACGAGTGTTAAAGCCAAAATCCATAATAAATTTAAGTTTCAAGAAACGCAGAATTATTTATAGTGTCATTGTTCCGCTTTGGTGTAAAAATGCTAATAAACCTGTGGACCTGCTGTGGAACCAGAAAACAAAGCAAACACCTAATTGCAACCACGATGAACTGCATTGAATTATAGAAGAAGATAATAATAGGAAATAAATATAAATGTATGCATACTTACATTTGCAGTAGGTAATTAAAAAAAGGATACATCATAGATGTGTTCGCCTATTGGTTCAGCATCTAGTTGGAGTGAAATAATTAAAAAAATAACAATATTTACAAGTATGATTAAAACCAAAGAAAATATGTAAAAAGAAAGATATTGGGGGCAGTTTGTCCCACTGTTGCGGGGCAGTCCCGGCGAGAATGAGCTGGCCGCAACGTGCCTAAACACCCGCATCCCTTAGCCGGTTTCCCAAGAGTACCCTAGATAGAAGACACAGAAAAATAAAAATGTAACGGTCGCAACTTGGACTTCAACCCAAAATCGGGACAAACGCCTTAACCTACTCGGCCATTGAGACATCTTATTTTTAAGTCATTTTTGTAAATCTCATATTTCAATATCAGGTTTAACAATATTATCTGTCTTTTTATTTTATTATTATCCTTTTTTGCTGTGTCTTGTTCTTTTTCATTTATGTTTAGATTTATTAGTATTTTCTTCTTCTTCAATGATGTATTACATTGATGGGTATAACCATTAAAAGTTGTTATAACGAGATTTATTCATAAAAAATTGTATATATCAAATTATTCAGATTTCACATTTTTTCGCATTCTTTGTGAGATCCTCTGATTGCGTTGCGGCCGACTCATGGAACAAATTCAAAAGATTGACTCTCTTGTTCGTCCGCCCATGTGCAACGCACCCATTGTACATAACGGCTCTGGTTTTACAGGTTACGAAAAGTTTGTAAAAAATCAACTTTTCTGATGAAAGATAGTCTAAATTAGGTGTCTATTAACCGAGAAGTGGCTCCGGGTGTTGAATAATTTACGGAGAAGTGGTTTTGGTACTTTTAGATAAGAGATGGCGGTACAGTTTATCTTTGCCTACCCCTAGGGATGTGTCTACTATGATGGCGTATTGTTGGCAGGAAATCAAACGTCGGGGAATATTTATGGCGTGCATATAATTATTGTTGTGGAACAGTTTCAATATCAGGAGCCTGGAATCTGACTTCCTTGGATTAGAACGTGAAGAAGATAACAGGTATTATAAAGTGTAAAGCTCAGAATACGCAGTGAAGTTTCAAGTAATGTTTGATTCAACTGGTTTGTACTTAATACCAGCTGGATTTTACTGTTATTAGATTTAGATTTCGGTCGACGAACCGACAGTCAAATAAATATAATTGTAAAGGCCCGACGTTAGGACCCTATGGAAAACTTAGGCGGACAGTAGGGAATACTTAAGAAATTGAACATTTGATTACGTTTTTTCTATAAGGACAAGAGAATTACTGGAAAAGCCATACCTACCTTTTAATACGTTGATCTGCTGGTTCATCCACGAGCCACAATTATAAAGTTGGTTGGCATAATTTCACTGTAAGTATCACTTATAAAAGTTTATGTTATGAACGCGATTTTCGAGAGAGAATCAAAAATTGACCTTACCCCAATTAAGACAATATTTCGACTGACAATGTGGGTATTTTAAATACGATTGTGCAATAATTTTTCGAACTGGCCAAGTAGGTAGAATTTTAGTCATCTTTTTTCTTCTCCCAAGTAGGGCTTTTAAGATGTAGCTATACGTGAAATCCTATTTAGATTCATCTTTACGACGAATTGGTTTACAATATGAACATCAAAAAATATGCTACGGATAAATTGAAGCTTTTACTAGCTTTTCTTTGTATTGGAATTACAATAAAATTATTTTTTACATAACAAAAACTTTAAGCGTAAACCACTAAAAAAAATGTTTTTTCGTGACTTAACTATGAAGTAATATAAGAATAAATTTTTTAAAAACACCCCTTTATGGCTAAGACAATTTTTGAGGTTTTGTATGTTCTAACTTTTTTTCATTCTTATAAAATTAAGCAAAAAATAAATAAAACCACTTTTTCGCTTACTTGCCTCGTGCAAATACGAAGCGCGATTTTAAATTTTGTTTGGCATGAGGATCAAAATATTTCTAGCGTTTATATTCCTCTTAAGCAAGGATCGGGAGATGAATACATTGAACAGGATCTTGGGAAATGGATTAGTCCCAAAGCAGTTTCAACATCAAACTAAAACGGCAAAAATTTTGCTAATTATAATTTAAACTACTGGAACGACCATGCAAAATAAATAATTTGCCTCGATCGCTCGAGATTTTCAGAATATCATTTCTTAAATTTTTTGCCAACATTAAAAAAACATCATACCTTCGAATTTTAACATGAAAAAATTAAAAAAATCCTTTAAGTGCTATAAAGCCAATGAATTAAGCTGTATTTTGCCGTGTATTTGAAAGATTTATAAAAAAATATAAAAATTTGTAAAGTTTATAACCGCTCGAATCCTGCGTGTTTGTTACTTTGAAACTCCGTGAGAGGTACTTATTCGAGTCAACATAGAATATTTTCGATTTCTGTATGTTGTTTATGGTATACTTGATAATGAAAGCGTATCTGCGGAAAAAGGACTTAATTTTAACCGTAAACAGCTGATCAGAAATTCCGCGTAAAAAAATATTTTAAAATTTTATTTTTAACATCGTTCTAAATTAGTCCACAAAGTTCGGATTTGCGACATCTATATCTATAGATAATAGATAAAGCATTTCAATAGCAATAATTTTTTAGTTTTAAAATAAATGGCTGGCCATGGAAATGTTTTAAATAATTACATTAAATATTTTACGAATGTTAGGAAAATGTGGTCCAATTCTGGACCACATATTTAATATTTAAATCACATAAAAGTTGTCTATTTTTCGACCATAATCGCTCGAGTGATTGTATGTTCACTTTGATTTTACTGTTCACTGCATGTTGTATGTTTTATGTATGTAAATTATTTTATTCATTCAACTGTTTAGATATTTGGAAAACAGATAGGTTCTCTGTCGATTGTACTTCTAGAATGTATTTAGAACTCTTTGAAAAGGTAATATAAATAATACGTCGATTGCAAAATTACAATACCATCACAAAATACACATTGTATACAACGATACCTTATAAGATTGGCAGATTTTTTTATTACCGCCTTTATGTAATTTGTTTCATTATAGTTTTTATTAAAATTTATTATTTTATATTTTATTGAAATTTATTACGGGGGCCTCCGCACGAGTTACGTACGGGGGCCTCCGCACGAGTAAAGCATCCATTGAGGCCCGATTATCAAATAATATTTTAACATGTGTAAAGTCATTGTATCAAATAAAAACAATTAAAAGAAAGGAATATGGGCGACAAAGGTGTGCATTCCTTACAGGCACATAAGCACTGCTAACCCTGACTGTGATTATCGTTATTTTTGAGTTTCTATGCCGTATTACGCTACCCTCTTATTTGAGAGTCCATTATCAAGGCATGTGTATAATGGGATTACGTATTTGAAACATTGTTGCGAATATTGCTTTTCAGTGGTTTCATGTAGAATTGTCTTCCATGGTTAAATATTTTTTATTGAGGAATTTTTAATCTAAAAACTAAATTTATGTGGAAATTTATTTTTTGGTTATTTCGAAAAAACGAGAGATGAAATTACTGAACGCTTAAATCTTTCATAATAAGAAATAGAATAACAAAATTTTATATCAGAATTCAAAATAAACAACCCTTTTCATACAAACTTTATAAACAGTATTTGCCCTGAATTTGCAAACATTCGTTTTTATCATCTACTGTAAAGTTGTCATTTTTTGACTTGACGGGTTTTATCAAACCACAATCGATGTAAAACTAAGTAAAAACATTATTGTATGATGTTCATAAAAATCATCACCTGCAGCATTTCCTTTCTTGCCTACCGTTCAAAGAACACCTGAAACCATGAAAAGTACAAACATTTTGCCTGCGGTGTATAAAACCTTTGACGTGTTTATTAACTAGACAAGAACCTAGCTAAATAGCAGTTGTTTTATAAATTGGAACAGCGCCACCTGTCGTCTAGGTAGGTAGATACAAGAAATTGTATTTTCACCCCGTGCAGTGTAAAACGTGGCTGAAATAATTTATAAAGGCTGTATTTAAATACGTGAACTATTTATCATAATTTATGGAAAACGGTGGGTGTTCAGTTGTTAATTACCTGCTGTCATTTAAATGACGCTGTGGGTGGACACAGAACATGCCCCCTGTAATAAAGTAAAGGCTATCGCGAAGAGAAGACTAAATTATATGAAGTTGTTTTATGAAGCATTGCACGAGAATCCTAACATCCTTGAGCGCGTGGGATTATGGTATAACCTTTTGGAGAAATGTTCTTAGGCAAAATGCTGTGGTGGGTGTATGATGGATTTAAGGGAGAGAAAGTTTAGGAACTTCCTGAGAATTAAGGTATGTTAGTGAAGCGATTTCAAATATCGTTTCGATTGGTAATTTCTCACCATGGGGAAACTGAGTGAATTACCCACGAAAAAAAAATTGTTTTTCTGTTTGTCCTTTGTGCGTTCCTATACCATTCATTCAATAGCGATTAAACGTTGATGATTTATTGTGCACATGCCTGCAAAGGTTTCTGTACACAATGATGAGCTCTGGTGTTATGAAATTTGTAAGGCACGCGAGTTATTTGAAAAATATGTGTTTTGTGTGGGGGGGGCTTTGCGTGATTGGAGAGGGGGGGCTTTGCGTGATTGGAGAGGGGGGGGGGGTTTCAGAGAAGGGGGGAGGGGGTAGTGAGGGGGATTGTAAAAGACACAAAATAGCGGTAGGGGATAGCAGGGGTCAGCCTTTTTTTTAAAAAATCGTCACGAGATGTCGCCACTTCCGTCGGCAGGTTGGTTTGGACGTGCCCCAGGCAAGTGTAAGTACTACGATTTAGTAAACTAGCAGTTTCCCTCCGAATACGGAAAGATTGACGGCAATACTCAGTTTTATCAAGCGGCTATATATATATTACATGTGACGTCATTGCCCATCTCGGTTACTTTGTCCCGGTGACTATCACTGGATGACAGTGGATTCGAGGAACAGGCTATTTTTGGAACCAGTTCCTATTGGATACATAAAGTGGTCACATCACTAACTGGGCGAAGCCGAACCAAAAACTGCCCGCAGGGCCTAGCAGAAGAAACCAGCGAGGCGGAGGTTTTTAACTGTTAGTTGATCTAAGATTTGGTTAGGATTGGTTTTGTTGGGTTAGGGGTTAGGTTGTGATTGACTAGTTTAGAATTTTTTTTAAACATCTCATTAAAGATTAGGTTGGTTTGGATTAGATACGCGTCAGTAAGTGCAATGAACGTTTGTCTAAATACATGAATGAGACAGCATGATAGTGAGAATGTTGTAAATGTGCTTGAATGGTTTTCTTTAAGTCTATTTACGTTATTATCTTTGGAGATAGTAACTTGTTTCCTAGTGCTAATAATAACCAGTTTTTAATTTACCCATAACTGCATTATTAGACTGTGTCGCATCGCAGTGAGTGACCTCTAGACCCAGATTTTTTTTATGTTGTTGAGTAATCAAATAGATTGCACGCCACACAGAAGGCATAAGCATCCGCCGCCAGGACCTAGACAAACGTCACCCATGAACCCGGGCACCAGTGGCGGCTCATGACTTTTGAGTGTGCTTTTTTATAATATGAATACCTCACAAAAGTCGCTCCCGTCTGGGGCCAGTGAAACTATGGCATCTCCAATTGGAGTAGATTGTGACGCTCAAGGTAGTAGGAAGGGGAAGGAGATGGGAAAGAGAAAGGTGGGGAAGTACCTGGCGATTCAGATCTGATCAAACACGGCTAACGCCATTTTGCTTAACGCCAATGTTTCAATTCTGAATGGTGGTCTTACATCAAGGCGATACTGAGAGTATTTTCCACTCTGCAAATACTTTGTATACATTGTTTTAAATGAATTTATTTGTGAAATAATACAAAGTATTAACATACAATTAATTTGTCCACGCCGGGATTTAAAGATGTTGTTGAATCTTAAAAAAATGCCTTATCACTAAAAATCATGTAGTCAACACTTAGAAACATTTTGTAATAATTAAAAAAAAATCTTAGTAATTTTCCCGTTCCACGCCTGTTTTCTGTTTGCTGTATTTAAGTTGTTTAAAGCGTTGGTAAAACTAATGAGAAAAATATGCAAAGTATGTCAAGTGTTAAATAGCGTGTCGTGAATCACGGTGTCGCTGATGTAATTGCTCTGTGACCTTAGCAACAAATGTGGCGGAAAGAATCCAGTAAGTTGTACCGGTCAGGGAGGAAGCTCTACCTTACTCCATACACTATGTTATGTTAGATGCCCGTTGCTGCCACCAACGCAAAAGACGAGATAATGTGTTGCCGTGAATATGCGTGCCAATAGCGTACAGGCATGTTTCAATGCGCCGAAAAAATGTCTAATAAAATAACCAGATCAAAATAACTGCGGCAAACAGCAATGACAAAAATAACACGGTTTTAAAATATGTAAGCAAAGAATATACGAGAGTATTTATTGCTAGACTATTTTTTTTAAGTCACATTCCTTTCCCTTTGCATCCTTTCCCTATATGGAGACAAACTATTTAGATAGTTTATTTAGATACGCATTAAATACTTGGTTTTATTTACAATAGTTATTTGAACAGTTGACTGTTTGCCGAAGAACCGTCCTTTTGTCAGAGATAGAGTTAAACTAATAGCAAATAATAAACAATGAAGAAATATTTTTATGTCGATTAGAAGGAAAAAAATAAGGTTTATGGACAAATTAAGAAAGGGATTTTCGTATGATTTACCTTGTAATTGATCATACTCAAATAAATAGCTTTTACGTATTTTACAAAAGTAATAAGTTCTTCTGGAAAAATAATTCTGAGTCTGATCTACAGGTATTTTTATGGAGTCTGCTCTAAGTAACTAGCAGCTTTCATCCCGGTGCACGTGAAACCCTATGGACTAGAGCGGAATACCCATTTGCACATGTTGTTCCTTCATGAGAACGGGTCGTTTCCTTTGTGTTCGTGGAACAAGCTACCGGCATCTGTTATAATCCGGCCTCTTCAAGACCCGCATTAATAAATTCCTTCCAACAACTCCTACCTTAACCTGCCCCACAACGCTGTCCAACCGGGTTGTGAAGTACTTCCCCTATCCTTATAGTGTACAGAAAAGACGCTCTTGTCACACAAAAAAAAATCAAAAAATAAAAGTAAATTTGTTACTTTTTTGTCAAAACGAATGACCTTTATGATCAATTGATGTAATAATGAACTTCGAGCTTCAGTCAATTGATTTTCGTAAACACGCGTTTTTATTCTTCAATCCAATTTGTTTGTTGTAAGAAATTGATACCCGTATGCATTTTCATAAAAAGTATTATTTAAATAATACCTATACGTCTTTGAAGCCAGCTGTTTTGCCATTTTCTGTTGGCAGTTTGGCAACATGTAAGATATGCCGTTGTACCACTGTCAGCTACAAGTTTACTAAAACCACCGTATCTCGTAGGTTAATGAGCCTTGCAATGATTGTTAATTAATATCATCGCAAAGGTAAATAAGTACTAGAATGTTGAATAACTTTGTCAAAAGGAATGGTTTGATAACATTGGGAAAAAGTCAGAAAGCAAAAGGTCAGATAGTTGAATAATTTTGTCGATAGGAATGGTTAGATAACATTGGCAATAGGTCAAATAGCAAAAGGTCAGATAGTTGAATAATTTTGTCAATAGGAATGGTTAGATAACATTGGCAATAGGTCAGAGAGCAAAAGGTCAGATAGTTGAATAATTTTGTCAATAGGAATGGTTAGATAACATTGGCAATAGGTCAGATAGCAAAAGGTCAGAAAGTTTAATAATTTTGTCAATAGGAATGGTTAGATAACATTGGCAAAAGGTCAGATAGCGTCGGAACATAAAAAGAAAAAATATTAAACAGCCTTACCAAAAAACGTCGTGTAAATTTTATTCAATTGATAAACAACCGTTGATGTGAAAATATTCGTTAATTAAATGACAAAAAATTGTTCACGGAATAAAATATACTAATATAAACAAATATAAGTATTTTTACTAAGGGGACGCAGGAAGGCAACGGGACGGGTGGGAAAGGACACGTAGGGAGAACCAATTTATTTATTTGAATAAGTCATTGCAACGCATGCCGGGAACCAGCTAGTATCTCATAATTTAAAGCAAAAATAAATAAAGTAGCTCATACGCGAACTAGATTTTTATAAGAAAAATTATTTTTCAGTTTGGTTGGGTATTTTGAGCTCAAATCAAAAAAAAAATTGTAAGAAAGGGACCGAAAACGTTCCTCTTAAGATCTCTCCGCAGATAACCAATACGTGATAAAGTGGTGTGATGAAATTTTAAAAATCCGTTATTAGAAAAAATAACTAAATTAATCAACGGTCATAACTTTCATATCTAACAAAATCATCTTCAATTCATATTTTAGACTAATTTGATTTATAAAAATTAAACAGAAAGCACACGGGATATATTGACTGAAATGGGATAATTGTTAATGGCGTGGTCCAGAAAAATAAACTATATGCAGCAAGCCTTTGATTTATTTGACGGCTCGTTAATTGCTACAGTTGAGAAATGAATAAACTTGAGCATTATTTATAGACCTAGATATTTACGAAAGACGTACCTATATATGGTAATAATTGAAATTCACAGTAGCAAAATTTTATATGCACCTATTATTAGTTAATAAAAATAATATTTTAATGATTTGTACAACGCCATTTTTGCGAAAAATCACCTCAAGAGCGCTGTACACATCTATATAAATCTATATATATATGTAAATAAAAATGAATCGCCGAAATGTATGTACGCGATTAACATCTGAAGGACTGCACCAAATTGGATACTTTTGTGTTTGTTATTGTCCGGTCAAGGTTTGTATAAAACTACTGATAAGCTCTGGCATTATGAAATTTGTATAAAAAACGCAATAAGTGGCACGCGAACTGTTTGAAAACTGAATGTACCGGGACTGAATGTATGAAATGCGGGAGGGGTGAGGGGGGAAACTCGGGAGGGGGTTCGCGGTATGGGGGAAGGGGCGGGAGTGAAGGGAAGGTGGGGGAGGCGGAGTGGGAACGCAAGAGCGGAAAGCGACGCGGGAGAGGAAGGGGAGGCAGAAGGGGAACGGGACGAATGCGCAGGGAGAAACAATTTCTTTATTAAATGGCAAAGCAACGCGTGCCGGGAACCAGCGAGTTTATAATATATTTTAAGGCTGGCTTTACATTCGTAATTTTTTTTCCCGTAATTCGCTCGTGTAAGTGAATTATGGCCAAATTACCAATGTAAACGACACCAAAAGTCACTTAACGTAATTTAAAGCATGTTACAGAACTTCTTCTCCCGGAAGTTTTTTGACAGGTCTAATCGCGTCCGCGCGAAATTACAGCCTTCTCACAGCTTATAAAATCAATTTGATAAGCTGAGGGACTTTTTGTAAGAAATAGTACCAAAATGCGCCGTTGCGAAATGTCAAAAACCAAAAGACATTTGTTTTTATTGGATTTTTTTCTTATAAAACTAGTATTTATTTCCACTTATTTGAGTTTTCTGAAAATGAGCATCCTTCTATTCAATTATCGGTCCAAACCTTTCTAATCTCAATGTTTCTGTTTTTTAAATTACGTATTTGAATACGAAGTCGGTTGCAGTCGGCAGCTGTCAGGTAGCTGTCATTCGAATAAAATGAAAGAAATCCATTAATTTTCGCCTTTGACGGCACAAAAGTGTGTGGAGAATTGTTTAATTAAAGCCAAAATCTATTTCAGCACTTTATTTGGTCCTTTTCGTCTTTATTGACAAAATCGCGTAAATTTGACAGTAGCATGTCGTTGTTGAAAGGAAGCCATCTTACCGCAAATACATTTACAGATGTAAACGGTCGCTTGAGCAGTTACACAGGTCTAACTTCCGAAAAACTTCCGTGATCATTAATTGCCACAAGTCAGATTCATATGTAAACGCTCCTGGGAGTGACCTGTCAAAATATTACGTAATCCGTAATTTTTAATTACGAGTGTAAAGCTAGCCTTACAATTTAACTTCCAACTTCCAACTACAGACTAGACACACCATAAAGACACCTTATAGCTAAAATATCCCTTCCCCCGGTTCTTTGATCACTGATTCAAAACTAAATGTACAATGCATTTGACCAATGAACTTGATGCTACGTAAAAATGTACGTACCTATACATATATATTTTTATTTACACTTTGTGCAGACAAAAAATATACAGGTCCATATTCACTTGCTAGGTCACTTGAGATTAACACTGTTTATTTAAAGAAATTTCGATACAGTGAAGGGCTTAATTAGAAAGACAAGATACTAGAAAATCCGTCATTTAATCCTGGTGCATACATTACTATAATAATACGTTCTTTAATGAACGTGTTTGGGAAAGCAAAAGCAAAATTTTATGATGAGCTGTACGATAGTACAAGGATTTGATTATAACATCTATCTTCCTAAATGTGTAATCTATCCTCTCAGTAAGAGACGTATTGTTGTGTAAGACTTCGAATAGTGTTAATCTAATATTCAGAAAAATGTGATAAATCGTAAGCAATACAAGAATGATACTCTCAGATAAGTATATTTAAGTTACGGGGACAGGAGCCTAAAAAGATAGGTTTTTAGTTTGGACCTACATTCTGTGGGCTTGTTATGCAATTTAGATCCGGAGGGAGTTTATTCCAAGCTTTAGGCCCAGATACTCCGAAAACACGATCTCCAAACTTGATATCTTATGATAAAAATGTTTCATTCCATGACGTGGGAGGATGGTGCAATCCCGTACGTTCCATATAGTTGTACATATTGGTAGTTTAGTATAACTAACTAACCAAGCATCACGTCGTTTCCCTCAGGGGTAGGCAGAAAGGACGGACCGCCAAACAACTCGGTCTTGGCACACACTCTTCGCCTCATACGCATCGTACATCGTATATCGTCTCATACATACTAAGTATTCTTTTATTCTGAATCTTAATACGGCCCGACTCAAGTATTTGATTCACTTTATCGGGCTTTGTCTTTCTCAGGCGTCTCCGACTTCTTCTACCATTTACCTTTGCATCCATATTTTCCGTACACTCCTGTATTCGTTCATTCGCTCTTCATGCCAAACCATCTGATCGTCCCTTTTTTAAACTTATTCATTACGTCTTGCACTATTTGCAAATCTCTACACGATGATACATGATTTTACCACAAGTACTCCTGAGGATCTCTTTTCTACAGCATTAAGCCGCCGCTACCCGAATTTCATTACGTGAATACACATTTTATTACATATCTCCCTTAAAAATTTGAAGTTTTTAACCTCTTAAAAAAATATGTTATTTTTAAGGTAATATCTAGACGTTCTCCACGCCAAAACGCAAATTATATAAAATTCCCTCGATAGAAAAAAATCGCAAAGTATGCTCCGAAAATTATTATAATCACGTTCATTTCATTTATTTTAGATGTTTTATGTATGAAAAAATTCAGTGTTTTTTTAAATGCTACTTGAGATGTTCCCTGCGAGATTTTTGCTCTATTTTAAACGAGTCGTGTTTTATTAAACATTTCACAATTTTTGCTTCAATTTAATCGTTTTAAATATTAGCGCACTTCTTCAATTCGTAATTACATATCTCTCCATCTTCTTTTTGAGCGGGTATACGGCGTCTTCAGTCTCATATAATATGCGAACACAATACATGTGCAGTAAAAATACAGTATTTAGTACAAAATACAGTATTTAGTCCAAAAGTTTGCAGAGAGTTTTGACTTAGATATAATTTCCACCTAATCTAAGTAAAATATCTATTTTTATATTGCAATATCCTCAAATATCTTCACTCAGAATTTCAAAAAAAAATTGTATGCCTATTTTATAGATTTCCGGAAAGGGAATTTCCTTAGATTCCGAATATCCACAACTTCAACGAATAATGTGTTTGACGTATTGCAGTAAGGTAATATATTATTTAATTTATTTATTTTCCTGGAATGTGGGGAGGTTCGTGTAATCCCAACATTATAATTACAACAATGGCGTAAGTGCTAATCCTAAATTACGTAAAACCACATCAGTAATCAATACTTAATAAGCACTGAACAAATAATAACAAGAATGTATCTTTACCGATTAGAAATAAAATTTATGTTAATGATTTTCATTTTATCACTCTTCGAATCTCAGCTCCCAGTCACGCCATCTGATAGTATTAATACGTTACCGTCGGCGTGGTTGAAATTTAAAAACCCGGCTTCGAGTGCATGTTTGACGCCACACCGTACGCGCCACGCCAAATAAGCATCTGTGTTCGTGAAATTTCAAACAAAGCTGCCGTTGTAATACAGATTCGAATTCAAAAATTTGACAAAGGATGGCACCACTTCCGTTAGCAAGTCGCATGAGGTATAAGTACTACGATTTAGTAAGTAAACTTAGAATCTCTCCCGATATGGTAAGATTGACGGTAATACTTAGTTGTGTCACGCGGCTGTATATAACATATGACGTCATTGCCTGTCCCAGTTACTTTGTCCCGGTGACTAGCTACACTGGATTACAGAGGATCCGAGGAGCGGGCTATTTTTGGAACCACTTCCTATCGGATTTATTAAATGGTCACCAACATTCCCCGCAGGGCCTAGCAGCTAACTTCTAGCAGTAATATAATATGATAAAGAATTACGAAATTTGACAGTGTTCGATCAATTTTACCAGAAGTAAGGAAAAATTTATCTTACTTCAGGTATACGGACACGCCCACAACACATCTCCATCAGACCATCTCTTCAGTGCTAATGAGGAACTCAACAATCGTACAAATTATGTACCTTAACCCATTGATTAGGTAAATTCCCTAAGTCTCATTAATAACTTTCCGATTAGAAATTGTTCACAAATTTACGCATTTTCATTAGCTCTAACCAACACGGAAATTATTACTAATACATAATAATGCTAATCAACACTCAATCCTGTAATTATTTCTATTATTTACTTGCCATTAACATTAGAGTTACAATACAAAACGACATCTTCACACGGAAGAACACTATGAAGAAGAAAGTTTTAATTAAGATGCCCTGATTAGAGCAAAATGAACGCTTTTATAATTACTGTGTCGATTCATGGTTAGTAATAATGCGGGCAATAAACGTACGTTCCTTATCGCTATAATGCTGTAACTCTTTCTAACACATTAAATAATGGTGAGACAAAAGATGAGACACACAAAGTACGTGTGACCGTTTCCTCTAAAGTACTACTTTTTTCGTACGTTCCATTTTATTTATATGTGTGAGGAAGATGTATAATAATGATTCCATGTTTCCTTTGGGGAGTGCAGACATCGTTCACCGTTTGTCTCATTTTCGACTGTTGTTATTTATGTATAAGCAAGAGCTGCAGAATGTTTAAGAACATAAGCAAAACCATCAGCGCTTTGACATTAAACGTTTTTAAATTTTTGGAATTCATTCACATTTCAATATTATCCCCTGTAACTACATTCCATACTTTCGAAATTATCGTCACGGCTATCGTAGGGATTTACGGAGACGTCACGGTGCGGTATGTGAGAGAGATGCAAGAAAATGAGTACTTTTTTCGTTTAGAGGAAACAGTCCTGGATTGTGCATCTCATATTTAGAAAGAGCTGCAGCATTATAGTGATATGGAACATACGTTTATTGCCTTTTAATGCCGTCACGATGCCGTAATCGTGGATTTCCACGAAAATAATATATACAATAGCTCAAGCCGCTAATGAATTTTATGTATATATGTGTAATAGCAAGTACCCGAAGCATTTTAACGAGCGATTCCTGAGCATATTTGGAGTAGAAAAAGTAAATGTCATTTTGTTGCCCGCTGATAAATATTTTTTTTCTATTAAAAACAAAAAATATTTTTTTCAATCGCACATCACCACTGATCCCATTCCTACATGTCGCGAAGGGATCACGTGATTCGCACGATGTTTCGTGTGTTACCGCGCTGCTGGAATGAGTGCTCATCACGTGACCTGCCGGTAGGCTGAACCCGATTACTTATAAAAAAATTTCAGGGCAAAATGACATCTACATTTTTTTATCCAAATACGGTCAGGAATCGCTGAATAACATCCTCGGGGTACCTGCTGTTAAATATCTTAGACATTATTATTAAAACCAATATAATTTCCTCAAAGCTTTGGTAAGCTTTATTTATTATTAGAATTGGGTATTGTTGATCAAGATTGCGCAAGATTATCGTGTATAGCCTATGCGGAAGTATCGCCGTGTTGTAAGACCACCATTGAAACGTTGTACATTAAGCTTTATAGGTTAGAGGACAATTTTTTGAGACAAGTTCCGGACGGGAAAATACTCTCAGTATCGCCCAGGTTTAAGACTACCATTCAGATTTTAAACGTTGCTTGAAATGGCTCCGGCCGTGTTTGGCAACCAGATCTGAAGAGTCAGGTACTACCACACCTTCTTCTCCCCTCTCTTTTCCCGTCTTTTCCTCCCCACTACCTTCACAAGATACCCAGACTGGAATAACTGGGGAGACCAGAGTCTCACTGGCTAAACGGGAGCAATTGGAATTCCTGTGCGGTATTCATACAAAAAATAAAATCTTGTCCTATCAATTGCTCCACCTTGGTGGTATGCTCGTTTAAGAGATGAATTTGTAACGAATGTAATGCTATAATAACAAAACTATTAGTATTTTTTTAAAACGTTTGTATAGTGTTAACAATTTTAGATAATAAAACAAAAAAATGTCGACGTAGGAATGTTGTGAATGTTTCCCACGTCTTTTTTACTATTTTATGGTTTTTAAACCACAAGAACAGTTCCACATTTGACTTGAAAGATATATGTACATTTGTACAAATTTCTCGTTCTTTACGTCGCTATGTCACGAGAGAAGAATACAAAATACTTGAATTATTTACAGGTAAAATACAATCTGCGGACGTAAATGGTCTCCTTTGTTCAAGTGATGAAGGATACGACATAACACAACACTTGCGTGGTCGGGTGCAAAACTACAATTTTATTTTTATTATGTTAGTAAATCAATTTTAATTTAATTATGTTAGTAAATCTAAAATTTTGAGGCGCATCTTCGGACCGGTTCTAGAAAATTGATTTTGGCGCAGACGTTACAACAATGAGTTATATGCTCTGTTCAAGGAGCTAAACATCACAAAATTTATAAAACTGGGAAGACTTCGGTGGCTGGATCATGTGGAGAGAATGACCGAGCATCAAGCACCAAACCACTCAAGACCGATAGGGCAAAGAAGCCTGGGAAGGCCATGATTAAGATGGAGCGACCACGTCCTCAAAGATATATTTACCTTGGAGCTTCTAAACTGGAGAGGTGGCCCAAAACCAAGATGAGTGGAGGAATCCTGGGTTCCCAATACATCGGCACAACACCAGGTTTTAAGCAACGACACTTTGATTTAATAAAAAATGAAATTTTGCCATTATTTGCGATATTTCGAACGAGCGTGTTGTGACCAATGTCACTATCAAAATTCAACTATTCAAGTGGGTAATGTAAACTTGGGTGGCAATATTGTTCAATTTTTCACATGTAGGTAGGAACATTTTCTTCTTTTCCTAGTTGAAACTTTGAGGAAAGGAGGAAGAGAAAGGAATACATGATTGAAGGACTTGGGGAATATGGAATAAGTTTTTTTTTTTAAAACTGTTTCAGAACCAAACAGGGAGGAAGGTAAGAGAGGGGGTAAAAGTTAGTGTAGAGAAGGGGATTGTTTTTAAAATGGGGCAGTTTGTTTATTTTATAAATTGGTTTTATTTTTTATTTAATTTCCAGAGCTTCTAGATCGTAATTTACGCCGCGTAAATTATGCCTTCTGTTTGACGGGGCCTTAGGAAAATCGTTTGTAATTTTCATGTGGCATCCTACCTCTGATGTTGTAATACTAGTAGGATTAGAACTTGACATTTTTTCATGAAAAAATCAAAATGATTGATGTTTACGAACTGTTCTCTTCTTCGAAGCCTTTATATGGGCATTTCTTGGTGAAAATGGTTCTTAGCTTAGCACCCTGCCTCTACGTAAAAGGCAATACATAAATAGTAATGTTTATTGCTTAATAGTTGTTTACACCCTCAGTACTGCATATACTGGTTTAAAAAAATAAATCCACTTTAGAAAGTTCTCGTGGTAAAGAGGATTTATAATGTTAGATGTTATTGCCATATTACTGCAATATAAGACATCACGATCGTTAATCTTCATCGACGTTAATCGACATTATCAAAATCCGCTATTACCTATGTTATAATTCTGAAAAGTTCGTCTTTTGTATTTAGAGTCTACAGCTTTCGAGGTGTTCACAAATCCCGAAAAATTTTGCCTTTCCAAAGACTAACTATTTTTATAAATTTCTTTGCAGGTTAACGATCGGGATGATTTTGAAAAAAAAATTACGTTAAAAATAGGAAAAAATGGAAAGTTGTGCAATGTGCGCACGGAAGTTTTCGCGGCATATCTTCAAAATGAATCCCACGATGAGCTTCTTTTAGAGGCCCGAACAGATGGAAATCTGATGGCGCCAGGTCAGGCTGTATGGCGGATGAGGCAAGGCTATCCATCCAATTTTCTCAATCTCTTCACGACTGGTATGTGGTCTTGCACTGTTATGCAAAAGAAGAACATCCGCCATGAGTTTGTGTGATGCCATTCCATTGATTGCCTCCTTGATTCAGGTTCAGAAAAATGAACTCATGTTTCATCTCCGGTCACAATTTTTGTACAGTTGCAACACCGTACACATTTTTCAGTCTTCCATGAATAGACGTTTCACCGTCTGCATTCAAGAATACAATCACAGAACGCTGACTAATGCGATCATTGATAACGACCATTTTGCTAGCGACTACAGTGCTGCCACCTGTTGACGCAGAAAGTTACTATTGCAGTAGATTGTAGATGAAGGTTTGAGGAATAGCGCCAAATTCATTTTTTTCATTTAACTAACTTCATTTAATTAGAAAAAAATAGGAGGCATTAGTTCTTGACTGAACCTAACACTAATACAAATATTGATTTTTTCAGCATTTTTTTAGTTCAGTGGTATTGATTTGTAATTTTTGGAATGGACCTATCTCTTCATTTTTACTAAATTTTGTGTTGTGAGTACAATCTACTTTTCCTTTAAAAACGGAATCCAAAAATGGGTTTTGGCATACAATTTTAACTATAATTCCTCGAACAGATAATGTATTAACTGACTCGTATAATAATTTTACATATCTTCTTTGTGCATAATTACTTTTGCTGTACCTATAGTTACTAATACTAGCATACTTACTGATAATTACCAAAAGCTTGGTCGAAGATTGTGTGAATGAAAACTATTATTTCACGGTAGTTTAAAGCAATTAACTCCCATATCCAGGCGAGTTCTATAAATCAGATCAGTAAATTAATTTGGAAATGAAGCAATGAAGCCGCCCAACTGCAAGACAAGTTATTTCAATATTCCGTCAATTTGCAATTCATTCCCCTCTTGGATTGGAAAAAAAACTTTTCACGAAACCAGTTTCGTGGGATTTACGAGTATCCGTTACATGCAATAGTTGACAACGTTAAATATTATTGTAAGAAGTGATAATTTATTTGCGAGCGATACGAATCAATAAAGCTTAAATTTGAAATTATTAGTATACATGATTTATGAATCGATTTTTTTTTCTTAAATTATGCGCCTTTGCAAAAAAAAACAAGAACAAATCGAATAATAGTATCTATACATTGACCACGATCGGGAAATTTATCCGACCCGTTCAAATTGCTGTACGAGCTGTGGAGGCAAAGGAAAAATTGCGGGATTTTATTATTTCAGTATTTATGAATCTGAAAGTTATTTATTTTAAAATTCATAAAAAAAATTATTTGCTTCATTTTTATCTTTCGAATGGTAGTAGGTAATCTTGAATAATTACGACATCATAAAAATGTAAGACATACTATTTTTCTACTAACCATTTTTATTTGACAAGCCCCTAAAGGGCATACAAACTCCAATGGCTTGGAGGGCTTTGAAACAAAGAATGGACGGTTACCTCGAGAGTGTTTTCCCTTGGGGTAAGAATAACCTGGTCGAATTTAATATTTCAAAGACCCAATCATGTCTGATTACGTCTAAAAGGGATCGAAATTAAAATCTAGTATCCTTCAACGAAAGCAACCTTCGGAACAGGCCCTCCATTGATATGCTTGGTGTAACTTGGTGTTAGAAATTGGTTGTAAAAATATATCCTCCTACAGCAAGTATTATATATAATTGATACAAACATTTACTTGCTGTAACATCTGACCTGCTGTAACTTAACTTTTTTTATTAATCTTTATGAACATGTCCTCTGAATTGTACTGCAGTAAACACTGAATTTATTTTTTTATGTATTTAATTTTATTTTTTAATCTTTTACAAAGATAACGTATGTTTATGAGTAAAATTTTAACTGTCTTAAAAACACTCGAGTATATCCACGAACTGGCGATGCCTATCCGATGGGATTTTTTTGGTTAATCTGCTAATCGTATTATACCCTACTTTTTTTTAACTGTTTATATAAAAAGCTTATATTCTAAAATTATACCAATTGTACCAAAAGGTATGTTAAAAATAAAATTTAAAAAAACTGTGACCAGCTCAGGTATGGGGGCTCCATCGAAGCCAGAGTTAAAGTAGCCTCTCAGAAACTGGGCGTGCTGTACAGGGCCCGCACAGATAATTTATTAGTACACAATTGCTAGCCCTGTACAAATCGAAAGTGTGCCCCACGGTTGAATCTAAAATACCCGAAAAAACCCTCTTGTCTGTGTACAAATGGGCGGTCCGTTTGACATTGTGGTATTTCAATGGAAGATACTCCTAGGAAATAGCGTCATTGATCCCCTCGGCAGCGGTGCGTAGTCGGGAAAACGCCAAACACGCGCCCAATTTACACGGTTGGCATTTGTCTCACGAGAACGGGTCGTTTCTACAATCTGTTCTGAAGTTCAAAAGCTCGACTGTGGAACAATTTACCGGCCTCCTCCCTCCTTCTTCTCCTCAAAAAGACCCTTCACAAATCATCTTCATAGATGACGTAGGCCCTGAGGGCAATTATTTTCCTTGTAGGCTTCTGTGTGAAGTAAATTTAAAAACAAACAAAAAAAACATGAAAAGGATAGCTACTCAAAGGATATGGATGTGAATGGGCAGGTAAAGTATGTCCACTAGATCTAGTTCAATGAAACCACTCGCTTTGTGTTAGTGACCTTTCTTAACTCTATTAATTCATCTGTCAAACATTTAATCAAATGAAATATAGATTTTAAATTGAGAACTATTCATTAATAAAATAACTTTCCTTCAGACAAGCATCTGATATGATTTGCATAATCCAGTTTTGAAAATAAAAATTCAATGCACTTGTATAATTTAACGCATTACGCTGGAATAAAATTTCAAATAATGCTCGCGTGCACCGACAAACGAAATGAGTGTTTTTAAAAATAATCTTACATTTCTTTTTTCCATACCTACTAACAATAAAAAAGAAAAATATAATATGTAAGTTGTCAAAACAAAATAAACGCGTAATACGAAAAAAAGTTTATTTTCAAATGTTTTGCAGTATTATTTTCTATTGCAATCACTACGCTATCACTACTCTATCTTAACTTTACTTTACAGCTTCCCCGAGATTGAAATAAAACATTGTTGACAATATTGTGGCATCTGCACACAAAGCTGGGGATAAAAAATAACCTGTAAATTTTTCCATCGCTACCGCTCACAGTTCGAGAGATTTTGTTAATTTAAACAGTTCCTTTTTAACTATTTTCAGTGCTTATGGTTGTGCTATTCTGAGCAATCATTTTCTGAAAATATTAGTAACGTTTTTTTCCATATAATTTTCTGCATTTGGTGATACTATACGAAGGCCTACGTGGTCGAGGGTCTCACTAGCTTCAGACGGGAGCAACTAAAATAAAATAAAATCAAATAAAATACTTATCCAAGTAATTTACAAGACCAGCAAGGCCAAAACTTGCAATTGAATGAATTTTATTCTTACTATCTTAATGTAAATAATAGTACTTGTGCATGATACTGTCAACAAATAAACACATTAATGTTCCAAGCTACTTGCTAAAACCTCCTATCCTGCAATCCAAGTAAGTCTAGAAATTTTCCATTTAATTTACTGCAGCTGTTGATACTTATCCTGGTAATTTACAAGGCCAGCAACAACAGAATTTGTTCTGGAGGCCGATAGCATCGGGACCAGTTTAAATACACGTCTAATGATTTCCTCGCCAGGTTTCTTGTAAAATGTACAGTGCACAAAGCTGACATTGCAAACAACTGCAGCAAGATGAATTGGCGTTGGAACTCTTGGTACATCTCATGATAAATGATGATGTTTTGTGAATAAAACAACATTTGAAATAAATATTATTTTTTTACATTAACTCCTCACAGGAGGCCCTGAGAAAAATAATTTCCCTCAGGGCCTATGTCATCTTTGAAGATGCTGTATGGAGGGTGTTTTTGAGGAGAGGAAGGAGTGAACATGGGTCTTGAAGAGACCCATGTTGTAGGAGGAAGGAAACCACAGTTCCACAGCCGAACTGTTGAACTCAAGAGTGAGTCGTAGAAACGACCCTTTCTAATGTGACTAATGTTAACCGTTAACAAATGTTGAGCGCGTGTTTGGCGTGTTTCCCGACTATGCACCGGTGCCGAGGGGATCAATGAAGCTAGTTCCTCGGAGCATCTTCTATTGTAATAAGGACAGCATTCCCACCTGACGCCTGTGCTCTAAAGATTGAAATCCGTTTGTTAAGTTAAGAGAATCTATCAAACGGACCGCCCGTTTCTGCACAGAGTCGAGTGTTTTTTTCAGGTATTTTGGGGCGCCAGACCAGAGGTGTCTGCCACATTCAACCGTGGGGCGCACTTGCGATTTGTACAGGGTTAGCAGTTGTGTACTATTAAAGTACCTGTGGGCCCTGAACAGTATGCCCAGCTTCTGAGAGGCTAACTTAACTCTGGCCTCGATGAAGCCCCCGTACCTGAGCTGGTCACTTAGGCCTGGTTTTGGTTTTAGGTTTGGGTTTAAAATACCCAACCAAACAGAATGATTATTTTTTTAATCAAAAGATGTAGCAAATTTCTATTAGGGAAGTGTGCCATTTTATTTATTTTTGTTTTAAATTGTGATATATTGGACATTAAAAAATTCAATTTTGCACGACTTTGGAAGCAAGTCTGGCATTTTTTGTGAGCTTATTTTACAATTAAAATAGTCTTTCCTTACCTATTATGTTAATAAAATGAAACAATGGACATGGTAAACTAATCCCCTCTCCCCTCCTGATTCCCATTACATCACATTAGTTGGAGTAAAAATTGTGACGGAAATTTTGATCTCGGGTGATTTTTTTCCATTTTTTTTTCACTAAAATCAAAGAAATGAAATTCCCACTTGTCGCCATCGATCACTTGGTCAAACAATCGCTCAACCCTTCATGCAACCTTAACTGTAAAATATATTGTGTGTTTTAATTTTAAAAAAAAATTTACAAAAAGACAACGAAGACAGAAAATTTCTTATACATTTTTAAGAACTGGATAAAGTAAGTTAAGTACGTCCTTTAACACCCTGTATATTGAAAACTTCGCGGGTGTGCACACAACGAATCACAAAAATTTTATTGCAATCGGATGAAAAGAAAGATTTTTTCTCCCTGCGTATTCTTTCCCGTGTGTCCCCGTTCCCACCCCCGTTCCCCTCCCGCATTTCTCATCTACCTTCACCGCATTACTCCCCTCCTTGTCCCTCTCCCGCGAACCCCTGCCCCTCCTTCGTTCCCCATCCCCACCTCCCGGAAGCCCCTTCCCCTCCCGCCTTTCTCCAACCTTCCCTGCCTGCTGCTAAACCACATGAAACCACTTTTTTTTAAACAACTCGCGCGCCACCCACTGTAAAATTTGAATACAAATTTCATAAGATCTGAATTCACCATTATATTATATGGAAATCTTCGCGGGCAACTAATTTCCAAAATTTCATGGTCATCGGATGATTGAACAATCGGACAACAAAGGAATTTTCATACTTAAAGTTCTCCCAGTTCCCCTAACGCTTCCCCATTCCCATACTGATTTCCCCTTCCATCTTCCCCCGCCTTAACCCTCCATCATTTTCCTCCCCCCATCCTCCTCGATTCCTCCCACTCCAACCTTCCCTCCCTGCCGCTTAACTATACGAAATACATTCATTTTTCAAACAACTCGTGCACACCTATTGCAAATATAGTAACTTTTTATACAAATTTCATCACGCCATAAGTCACCAGAATATTTAGAAACTTTTGCTGGAGTGTGCATAACAACTCACCAAAGTTTAATGGCAATCGGTTGAATAGTGTAGAAAATAATATCATAAAACCAGAGCTCACTATTATACGTATATGTATAGAAATCATCGCGGGCATTCGCACTTTAAATCACAAAAGTTTCATCGCAATCGGGCGAATGGTTTGGGAACGCATCAGGACAAACAAAGAAACATTCCTTTTTTACATATAAATAAGATTAAAATATTTTGTACGGGTACATGTAGAATTCTAACAAACATGTAATATCAGTAGGTAGCTAGGTACTTAAAATATACAGCATCATAAAGAAATACATTACAGCATGGGTCGGCAACCTTTTGTTGTAAAAGGGCCAAATATTTTACATGGGGATAAGTGCGGGCCGCACTTGGGTCACATGTCATTACAGTATACCTATTCCAATTTGGGCGGCGGGTATGGGTACCGCCGCCCCGGGAACAATTTATTATACATATAACCAACACTTCTGTCATAAGTAACCCCGAGTGACTTAGCAGGGATACCCGGGTTTTTGGGGTGATTTTTGTCCGGGTCTTCACGGTGGATGCGTCTGTCCACTAGCTGCATGGCAGGCCAGATCGGGAGAGAATGGATGAGGGAGTTCCTTTGACTTCTCCAACCGTACTCTCTAGTAACGTCGCCTTGCACCGCAGTGAAAGGGATGGATTCATACGTCCATCACTCCTGAACACACTGACCCCCAGAATCCTACCCACCCCTAATACCCTTTTCTTACCTTCTGTCCTTCCTTTCCTAAAGAGACCCTCCACATCCCATCCCCAAAGATGACATCGGCCTTGAGGGGAATTATTTTCTTCAAGGCCTCCTGTGTGGAGCAAAAAAAATTTAAATAAATACCTACAATATTAATGTAAAATTATTTTAGTTTTAAACATAAAATGCTTATTGTATATTTTTACAACATTTATTGTAGTTAATAAAATCAATGAGATTTTCGTGGTTGCATTTGGGTTGCAAGTTGTTTTTTATATTAGCTTGCATTTTTAAAGTAGAGCCGCGTAATATTGCGTCTAAATGTGAGTCCAAAAACCGAGAACAGTGTTGGTTTTTTCAATAATTCAGAATTGAAAAAGTTTGCTCACAAATAGTAGGTACCAAACATAGTAATTATTTGCTAACCTTTTTAACTTCTTGCAGTTTTCAGAAGGCAAATCTATCACGTTGATTTGCAAATTTCTTGGTACTTTATCGATATCCACTGCGAAGGGGTTTTCAAAAATCTCCATCTGGCGTGAGATCTTTTTGAAACTGGTTTTCAAACTCAGTTTGAAATTGTATCGCTATCCCTCCGCTCTTTTTCTCGCTCTCTTTCACTCTGTTGTGTAAGATGTTGTTCGTCACATGCGTTGTGGAGAGAATCTTGCGGGCCGCACCAAGACGCCTCGCGGGCCGCAGGTTGCCGACCCATGCATTACAGCATCGACATTAAACTCTTCAGGTGTAATTAATAACTCTTGGCTTGTTAACATCTTCAACAACAATGTTAAGTCCTAATGATTTAATGTGAATTTAATAGCTGACATCATACTCCTGTTTCTTCGTACCGCGGACTTTTACCGTCAATTCCTCTGGAGGGCTTTAGATCTCAATTATTACAAATCTACGTTTTGTAATCACACTCGTAATTATTAAAGCAGGTGTCTGTTTATAAAACTGTTAATCGTGGTGTGATAATCAAAGCCTCCAAGTTAAAAACGCTAATCAAACGCCTTGTAAAAATAACTATGTGGAATTAGTAACAGAATTATGAAAAGAATTTGTAATAATGCAGAAAATAATTATGAAAGAAATTTTGCTCGTGTTAACAGTGAGGGTATCTAATAGAATGTTGGTAATGTCTTAGAAAATTCGCTCATTCAAAGGCTGCACAGACTTGGTAATAAGTATAGTTTAATCAATGTTAATCGCCACCACAGTATCCAAACTAAAATTCAGTCTATTGGAATGCTTGCAACAGATCTAAAAAATATATCATATTCACTTTTATTATTACGTTCTGTTCTGTAAAAAATCCAATGGGACATTTCAACATTTGTTAATAAAATACATGCTTTATAACAAACTGTTCACGTTTATATTTGTAATAATAATAACAAACTTAATTTAACCACTTAGGGGCCATCCATAAATTACGTCACACGAATTTCATGACTTTTTGAGCCCCCCCCCCCTCTGTCAGATTTGTGAGACCCCCTCCCCCTAGAATTACATGATTTTTTGACCCCCCCATACCCCGTTACACACTTCCCTACTCCCCCCCCCCTTAAGGTGTGACGTAAATTATGGATGGCCCCTTATATGTATATTACCAAATTGGTTTTTGACTATTTTAAATTGATATTTTTTCGAGTAATCGAACTCATTCGTATATTTCCATGAAAATGTAACTACTTGTTTTGAACCTACATATTTTTTTCATCCTTTTTTTATAGGCACCTTTTATCCTTGCAGTAATTTAGCTCGGGCGAATACAAGTTTTGCTAATTACACACTCGCTTTACAACAAACTATTCACGTTTGTGATAATATCGACAAATTTACTAAACATTCCTCTGTAACTACTTTCATAGTACCATAAGAACTAACTTTTTAATCTTTATATATTTTAAAAAAAAAAAAATTATTAATTATTATAGAACATTTACATTTACTTACATTTATTGAACTCCTTTGTACTATTTAACATGATAATGAAACCCATACTTACGTGTATTGTACTTGCTTACATCTTTCATATTATAAAGTTTATTATGTTATGTAGGTATTATTATACTTCTGAACAATTTACCTATAATGTGTAAAGGTTAAAGCCTTCACGGCGTTAATACATAAATAAATTTTAAAACTGGGGGAGAACGTCGGACAAGTTGTGGACTGTAACTTGATAGTATCCTCGAATGTGATAAAATCGCTTACATATGAGGATAATTTTTTAATTAATTTTATAAATTATGGAGACATTGTATTTGAGTTGGTAGTGAAACTTTGGACAGGTAAAAAAAAAATTTGAGAAACATTTAAAAGATTTGGAATACAATTATCTATCTGCAAATATAAAAATTTAAATATGTTCTGTCTATGTGTGTATGTTTGCTATGCGTTGCTTAACCATTCATCCGATTGCAATGAAAATTTGGCGGATTTGCGAATGCCCGCAATTCTTACTATATACAATAGAGAGTTCTGGCATTATGAAATTATACGTTGCTAACAGTTCATCCGCATGCGATGAAACTTTGGGCATTTGATGTGTGCCTGCCAGCGATGGTTTCTATATATGCTGGTGAGCTCTGGCATTATGAAAATTGTGTAAAATAATTGCAATAGGTGACACGCGAGCTGTTGGAAACTGAAGGTACCGGGAATGAATGTATGGAATGCGGGAAGGGGGAGGGGAACCCGGCAGGGGGGAGGGGAACTCGGGAGGGGGTTCACGGGGGAGGAAGGCGAGGGGAGTGGGGACAGGGAAGGCGGAGAAGGCGGAGAAGGCGGAGAAGGCGGAGTGGGAATGCGGAAGGAGAAGGGGACGCGGGAGAAGAAGGGGAGGCGGAAGGGGAACGCGACGACTGGGTGTCCTTTACGCGTAAAGGACAGGGAGAAACAATTTCTTTATTAAATGGCAAGTATAAACATAGCAACATAAATAAAAATTATGAGTGAAAGTTCTGTCATAATATTAAAAGAGATAAGGTTGATAATTCGGTTACACTTTTATAATAAAAATTTAAAAATACTGATATTGTTCAGTTCTGCAAGAACCTACTTTATTTTTGTTTTTGTTTTGGTGATAGAGATTTCGGCGTTCAAAGCCAACAATAAGCTATGGTGAGGTCACATAGATATAGATGCCTAATGCGTGCGATTTTATTTACCCCTGTCCAATTTTTATTTGTGCACAGTTATATTCGATAATAATAATACCGATGTGCTTAGAAAATTAATCGCGATACTTGAAATTCTTATTCTATGAGTACCCAACCATTAATATCTGTTTTCCCCCGTGTAATGATTCGGGAGGCGGGAATGGGTACCGCCGCCCCGGGGACCTTTATTAGATAACCAACACCTCTGCCATAGGTCACCCCAAGTGGTTCGCTACGTTTGGTGATTTAGCAGGGGTGCTCGGGTTCATGGGGTGAAGTTTGTCTAGGTCTTGGAGGCGGATGACCAGGACACACTGAACCCTACCCACCCCTTAAACCCTTTTCCTTCCCAGAACTCTCCTCTCCTTCCTTTTCTTTTAAAAAAAACCCTCCACACAGCATCCCCAAAGATGACATAGGTCATGAGGGAAATTATTTTTCTCAGGACCACCTGTGTGGAGTTTATGTAAAAAAAAATGTGATTGCATTTTTATTTCTTGAAAATTAAACGAGAGGAAAATAGGAGGCTTACTTTTTGACTGACCCTCTTACAAGAGTGCAGAGGTATTTTAAAAAATGAAACCACCTAACGAGACGTTGGATGGAAGAAAGCTTTGACACTTTGACAGTAGGTGCCATTAATGTAAGGTACTGACGGAGAACAAGGAAGTGACACCACCACAAGCTGCACGAAAACTTGTTTCGTCCTCGTTATAACGTATTGTATTATCAATACATTATGTCTATTTGCTACACAACAACTGCATAATAAATATTTTTACAATTGGTAAAAAAACTATTTTAATAGTCTTCACGAAGAAGAAAAAAAAGAGTTGGTATTATTATTTTTAAAAAAGCAATAACTTCATTCCAAATCATACATTTTTTTGAATGTTACCTCATTTTTTTTTTAATGTTACCTCATATATTTTTTTGAATGTTACCTCATATATTTTTTTAATGTTACCTCAGATATTTTTTTCAATGTTACCTCACATTTTTATTTTTATGTTTCTATACAAGGCGAAGCATTGCAAAATCATGTGATTTAGGTTTGAAAATTAGATCGCTTAGAAATATTTTAGATGCTTCAATTAAGTACTACTGTAGAACACGTAGGAATTTGCCTTTGTAAATCAAGTATTCTTTTTATAAGCCCAGAAAAAAATATAAAGTATAAAGCATAAAAAACTGCTCTAAAGGGCTTTATCTCCTACCTTAGAACTAATTTTCGGTTATGATTTGTGTAATGTAGAAAAAAAAATTTTTTTTTTAAATGATTTAACTTTTAAATATTGTGCCTGAGCTTCGCAAAATAAAATAAAACTCGCTCTTAGACGATGTTTTTTTTCATGAATAGATCAAAACAGGTGGCTGGTGGTAACCGGGAATTTAATCCTTATTGCCATCTACGTAGGGAGTGTTGTTGTTAGCAGCCTGATCCCGAATTTTAGACTTAATGGTGCATCGCTGTAAGATATTAAATACTGTTTAATTATTTTTTAGTCCTACAACAAACCCAAGAGCTAGTGCTCTTCATTGGCGTAGAAATACTTAAAAATATGTATTTTACTACTTTTTTTATGTATTATTGTCATTATAATATGTATTATTGTAACAATATTACATCCAGAAATACTTCTAGAACTTTTTACAAAATCCAATCTACAATTTGATTGTATCAAATAGTCTAGACATTATTAGATTGCTCCTTTAGTAAACCGCCAAAATTTTACATGCCACTTGCTCTAATATCTACACGCTAAAAAAGCATTAGTTAAAACATTAATAACAGTGGCCGTCTTCAAAGTACTCCACAAGTCCGCTAAAGCAACTAAACTGTTAAAATAATTGGAGCACAATTTATAAGTGTGAACTTGGCGCACAGGATGTTTAAAAAATACTTGTAAATAAATGATTAGTTTTAAGCTAGACGCTGACGAAAGACATAACTTCATAGTGCATAGGCTTATTTATATATTCAGTATATATTAACGCCTCACATGGAAACTATAATGTTAAGAGGGAGAGGAAGTTAAGCACGGAATATTTTTTTTTATATGATCTATCACCGTGACAGCTGTCAGCTGCATGTCTACGGCAGCTCACTAAAAATCTAATCTTTCACCTCTCCTGCGCACGGGGTAAGTTTTATTTTGAATATCGCTCGGCTAGCAGGTCAAAAAACATCATTTAGGCCACGCCTTTCGTATGAATTTAGTTAGTATATTATATAACTCGTCTGTGACGACTACACGGGATGGTTTGGCGAGCGATATCGTTAAATAGGCCACGTCCAAATTCAAAAAATATATTATAACTTTTTGTGGATTACCTATTCTAGAATTTAATATTTTTTTATTTTTTATTATTATAACAAAGGCCATAAAAATGTGGGTGTTTTCGAAACACATCTGTATCTAGTCAAATTCAAACAATGAAACTGATAAAGTGGTTCGCTACGCTAGTTCACTTAGAAGGGATGCCCGGGTTTTGGTGTGAAGTTTGTCGAGGACTTGGCAGCGAATACGTTTGCCCACCGTGTGGCAGGCCGGATCGAGAGACGGGTTGAGGGAGATCTCGAATTCTCCAGCCGGACTCTTTCGACCTACCACCGCCTTGCATCGCAATGGGAGGAATAGATTCATACATCCGTCACTGCTGGATATATTGATGTACCTTTTCCTTCCCAGAACTTCCTTTCCCCAAAAAGACACTCCACACAGAGTCCTCAAAGTTGTGAAAGGGAATTTTTTTCATCAGGGCCTCCTATTTAGAGGTAATCAAAAAAGCAAAGTTGGGCTTTGTCATGGTAATGTCTATGAAATAGTATTACAATAGTTTTTCTTTTATCGGAAATAATTTTATCAACATTTTTATACCCCTGTAAAAGTATCATACTTTTGAATATAGTAAGTGGTTCTAACAATATGACTTTGTTAGAACCACTTATGTATTTTATTTACGCCGACCGGTTTCGGAACGACCTTTCCTTCCTCAGGGCAAACATATAATGACTTGACCATTACAAAATCTTTTTTTTAATTATTGACAAAATACTACAAATACCAACTTAATCTATTGTTGCTTCAACGCCGGATGGTATTCAAACAAAATGACGATGTCGATGAGGTACAAAAACTTGTTCTTAATATTATTAACTTCTGGGGAAATATAATATTTTCCGCATACAATATTATATAGATGTAGATAAAGGATCTCTTCGGCATTCTCAAGCTGTCTGTTAGCTACTTAGATAGTATGATGTACTGGATATCGTGGATAATATAATTAAATATTCTAATCCGTCGACTGAAAGGAGGAATGTGTGACGGAGGTAAAAAGATGACCGTGTCAGGATTAGGTATTTTGTGCCCGCTACACTTAGTTGATAATGTACCACCAGTTTTAGAACCACTTTTTTTTTAATTCGCGATTTATGTTGGGGCAGTTATGGGAAAGTCGGAAAGTGCGTTTCCTTAAATCAAAAGATTAAAATTATTTAATATTTAAGTTACTGCATTTTAATGCATGTATGTAATAAAAAAATCAAATTTATAATTTAGAATCAGTAAAAATACACATAAAGTCAAAGAAAAAATAATTGTTCTAAAAATCAGTTCACAATATGTTTTATTAAAATGCAAATAACTTTGTACAAATCACTTTATTTGATTCACACCCTACATGTTTCATGAAAAATGTTCACCTCATCAGGAGTTAAAGTATACTCTCACCTCATCAGGAGTTAACTTTAACTACTGATGAGGTAAAATTGTTCGTGAAACATTTAGAGTGTATATCAAATAAAGTGAGATCAAAGTTATTTGTCTTTTAATAAAATAAATAATATCATCACAAAGTGGAAACCTTACAGAAGAAATTTTCTTCAAAAAATTAAGTTTACAATTTATTTTTTATTGAGTTTTAGGGACATCGTAGTCCAAAGATACTAGAATTATCTTTGTTGTATTTATTCTAAGGTTCTTTGACCGCATTTATTTAGATATTTGAGAATGAAAAACTCATCTTTTGCAATTAGTCTTTAGGATGGTCATTGTCATTAATAACTTTGTCTTATTTATATCTATTTTTTTGTAAAGCAAATAACGATTCCAGATCACTTCTCTTAGCGTAGACTAGAAGTATTGACTAATTTTTATGTTAAGGCGGCGCTTCCCGGCTCAAAAAGAAGAAGATGGAGAGATACGTAATTACGAATGTTGAACAGAGCGCGTTAATATTTTAAGTGATAATATTGAAGCGAAAATTGCGAAAATGCTTAATGAAACATGACTCGTTTAAAATACAGCAAAAATCTCATCTTAAGTGTAATTTAAAAAAATAATTGTGAATTTTTTCACAAATAACTTGTAAAATAAAAGAAATAAACTTGTTTTTAATAATTTTCGGAGCATCATACTTAGCGATTTTTTTCTATCGAGGGAATTTCATATAATTTGCGTTTCGGCGTGGAACGTATCTAGATATTATCTTCAAAAATAACTTATACTTTTTTAGGAGATATGTAAGAAATCGGTAAAAATTCGGATAGCGGCGGCTTAAGTAAGTTTTACATTTTATTTCTATTTGTAACTTAAACGATTTGGGGAGCGACGATTTCGCAGGCGAAAGATTGAAGAAAGACACGAAAAAATTAACAATTTTTATACAGTGTGACGTGTTTTGAGATTTCCACCAGTAAAATCGTTATTAATTTTTTGGTAACTATACCGTGCTGCAGTATTATTTATATACCTTGGAGATGGACAATGTAACGGTTGAGCCACCGACTGCACACGTAAGATATCTGTACCTAATTTCTTCACCGGCCAACACTGTATCAAAAGTTCCATTCGGCTCTGTACGATGGTAGGCCTACCATCTCCGACACCTATAACATCGCTGGTATCTGACAGATCAAGTTGCGTAATATTTTACATTTCAGAAACCGTTTAGCATACCTGTACTGAGCGACAGGTTTTTGCTAAGCCAATAACTCTGGTCATGTTTTCAACTGGAAACTGGCGAATAACGTGTTCATTTTTTGCAATGCTGTAACCCCAATAATGGGAAGTAATGGTGTGAGTCTGCTAATTTTACATTACAGAAGTTTTGTTCAGTCGGTATCGAACCCAAGCCATATCGCTTTTATTATTACCGTGGCGACTCACGTTTACGGTACCGTAAAGGCAAAAAAGGCAATAAACATAGTTCCTTATCGCTATAATACTGCAGCTCATTCATTTAAATTTAAATTGGTAAGACAAAAGATGAGACACTACATTTACAATAATGTTAATAAATTTATCATAGAAATATAATGAAATATAAAATAAAAAAAATTAAAATTAAGAAAAAAAATCATTTTGATAAGTGTGTTCATAAGGAGAAGTTTCTCCGGATCTTGGCGGCGGACCACCAACTGCGTGGCAGGCCCGTTCGGGAGAGACTGGCTGAGATAGATCTTTTGACCTCTCCAGCAGAATACGCTTTATATCGCAGTGGGAGTACGCCCGCCACTCCTGAAGACGCTGATCCCCAGATTTCCACTAACCATTCATATCTTTTTCCTCCACAAAACTTCCTCTCCTTCCTTTCCTAAAGAGACCCTCCACAAAGCATCCTCAAAGAGGACGCAGGCTCTGAAGCGAATTGACTGAGAGAATTATTTTCCTCAACTGAGAGAATTATTTTCCTAGGAGGCCTCCTGGGTGGAGTATTGTAAAAAAAGTACCTACCCATCCTCCCGTATAATGTATGTAAATGGATGATTCTATCGTACAATAATTTAAATAAAGACATTAAAAATAATTTACATTGGCTACGTTTAACGACCAGAGCTGATTAGGCAGATTTACAACCTAACATAAAGAAAAAAAAATGATTTTTTAAAAAACGTGACTTAGGCCGAAGGTTAAAATTTCCAATTGTTACGAATGAGACCACCCCAATCGAAAATCGTTTTGTAATAAAGACATTAAATTGTCCACAAATACATTACACGTCCAGTCCATCTTGAACCGCAAAACCAATTCAGTTGTTATGAGTAGGTTTTATACCACATTGATTTTTTTCTATTAAAAAGCAAGATCATTTAGAATATCTTTCTCTCAAATACGAGTGTGAAAGTATTTTTATTCATCATTAACCGAGTTTAAAAGAAAATTTTCGTCGTTAATAAAGCAACCATTTATTTGTTCTTCTCTTTTTATACTTAACCCCTCAGGCTTTCGGCATATTTTAACAGAAGGTCAAAATATTTCCGCATTGCAATAAAATTCAAATAAATGAAATATTTCTGAAGCTTTCCGAATACTAAGAACTGTTTTTGAAAATGGATTAAACACGTTTTCAAATTTTTAAAATTCGTGATGAACATATTATTTTTAAATGTATACAAAAATTATTTATGAAAACTTAATTTTTTTTTAATGTAGCTCACTGTAGGTTTTTTCCAATTAAAATCACTGATCACGAAAAAATTAAACTAACCAATTAACCATCACGCCGTTTCCGCAGGGGTAGGCAGAGATTTCGAACCGCTAAACAACTCGGTCTTGGCAAACACTCTTTGCCTCATTCACATTCCCAACATGGCCCGTCTCAAGTATCTGATTTACTTGATCGTGCCATGTCTTCCTCGGGGTCCCCGACTTCTTCTACCATTCACATTTGCGTCGTGCATTCTTCTTAGACTACTTCCTTCATTCATTCGCTCTTCGGGCCCAAACCATCTGAGGGTCTCTTCGATCAATACTTGGTGGAAAGAGGGTCCCTTTCTTAATCTTACTCATTACGCTTACATCAACCTTGCATTCTTTGCGGATCTCCACATTTTTCACACGATCATATAGGATTTTACCACACATACGCCTCAGGGATCTCATTTCTACAGCATTCAGTCTACTTTCACCGTTTCTCTGCCAGTTCCATGCCTCACTGGCATACATCAGGATAGGAACCAGCACTCCATTGTGGACTTCTAGCTTCGCTTCTTTTGACAGTTTTTTTATTAGCGACAACGGCATTCAGTCCTCCATTAATGGAGTTACCTGCATTTATTTCTTTCAGCATCTGTATCAGCCTTCCCATCTCTCGTAAACATAGGTACCCAGATACACAAACTCATTCACCTACTCCAAGTTTTAAAAATTAACATGTTTTATTTTATTGCATTATAAACTTTATCGTCACCACACTTTTTTGTCGCGTCATGTAAAAATAATAAATTTAAAATTTCCAAAGTTTCACTTTTTTGAAGTGAAACTTCTACAGCCCCGTTGGGATTTGGAATTCAGTCAGTACCTGCGAAGCATCAAACTCCTATCAAGGCTCCTATTGGTCGAGATATAAAACGGAAATGACGCTAGGTCTGCGCTCATTGGCCGCTTTGATTATGACCTCACTTTTCAAGGGTCCTTGGTTCTTCATTGTTTTGGTAAAATATCGCTTTTGTCGCGTGATAACTGCACTCGAATCTTTTTTTCAAATTGCGGTCGGAAACTTTGCTTCCATAAAGGTGTTACATTTTTATAATTTTTCGGTTAATCTTAGATTTGAATAAAATGCTTGGAGTCTTCTCTTTCTAACACCATTTAGCTCGTATTTTTTCAATGATAGTAAGGATGACACAACGATATCTATGAGACCTGTATGAGCTGTTCTCAAAAGCTTTACAATTAGCTAATATTTCTCAATGATAGTGATGGGCATACTGTACAGGACCCGCAGATTCTTTAATAGTACACAACTGCTAACCCTGTACAAATCGCAAGTGCGCCCCACGGTTGAATTTGGCAGCCACCTCTGGTCTAGAGCCCCAAAATACCTAAAAAAACCCTCGACTCTGCCGAAACGGACGGTTCGTTTGGTAGATTCTCCTAACTTAACAAACGGATTGCAATCTTTAGAGCACAGGCGTCAGGTGGGAATGCTGTCCTTGTTCTACTGGTATTACAATGGAAGGTGCTCCAAGGAGCTAGCGTCATTGATCCCCTCGGCACCGGTGCATAGTCGGGAAACACGCCAAACACGCGCCCAATATTTGACATTAGTCACATGAGAACTGGTCGTTTCTACGACTCGTTCTTGAGTTCAACAGCTCGGCTGTGGAACGATTTGCCGACCTCTGTGTTTCCTCCCTCCTACAACATGGATCTTTTCAAGACCCATGTCCACTCCTTCCTCTCCTCAAAAACATCAACCACCCTGCATCTTCAAAGTTGACATAGGCCCTGAGGGAAATTATTTTCTCCAGGGCCTTCCTGTGTGGAGTTAATGTAAAAAAAAGGGAGACACAATGATATCTATGAGACTTGTATGAGTTGTTCCCTAAAACGAACAAATTAGTCTGAGGGGTTTAACAACTATATTAAAATATTCTTTAAGTACGTAATGTTTTATTCTGGCAATAAAAAGTAAAGCGAATGAGGCATGTTATGCAGGCTATAAAAAGCTCCCATTTCTGAACACGCTTCTGCAGTTTATGTTCGTGAACCAGTTTCCTAATAATAATAAACAGATCAGTTGAGGTTTTCCTTCCTCAATACTGATGAGTTATTTCTTCAAACCGTAAAATGTCCACATTAGAACCACTAATATTGTGGTTTAGATGCGGTTCAATAAAATCAAGAGTTTGTCCTCGTAAATATGAAACAACTTAACAAAAGTTTTAAATCACCATTCATTCTCTTGTACATTCTCAAATAATTAAAAATCAAGAATTTGGTTCGAAAGCTCAAAATAATAATTAAAATAACTGATGATCCAAATACTAACTTAAAAAATATTTTTTTAAATATCCTGGAAGTTGTCATTTTTCTACAATTATTTTCATAATCAGGTTCCTAATTATAATAATTATATTTGGATGATTTGTATATCGCTCTTTTTGTGAAAAATCACCTCAAAGGCAATAACTATTGAAAAAAGAAGGCTATCGACATAAAAAGTATTCAAGTCAAGGGGGTAACTTCAGTATTCACATGGGCCGGTTCCATGAGGGGGGGGGCGGTTCGTTCCCGGAAGAAGACGGAAAGGAGGGGGGGGGGGGGGTTTGGAAAATTTATTTAAAGTTTTTTGAGGCCTCTACTTACCACAAATAAATGATGTAAATAATATTGTGTTATTTTACCGGAATTCGATCAACGGGCTCTATTTTCTTTTTTCCCAAATATGAGGCCGATGAGGAAAGGGGGGGGGGGGGCGAACCCCCCCCCTTTACATAAGTTCTTTATTCAAATAATTATAAAATAATGAAGACAAAACTTACCATCATTAATAAGACACCTGCCTCTCTTCTGCTTTTATTCTATGCATATGGTGTTATTTTATTTTTTTACTTTGAAATATGGAACGCACTGCCCCTGCTTACCTTTTGGAATAAACTGTAATTATTAGGTATTATTGTTATTAAAGGGGGGAAAACCAACATTTGAAGTGCCTCACACAATTGATTTTCCAAGATTAACGGTTTTTACTGAAAACAAACTTTTCCCCTGTATTTTTTTTTCATTTTATGTGGCACCTTACAAGAGCGTCCTTACAAGAGGTAAAACCGATGCCGGTAGCTTGTTCCACTTACGAGTCGTCTTACAAGAAAACAAGTCGAAGAAACGACCCGTTCTTATGAAGCCAAGAACAATTAATGTAAACGGTGTACGTGCTTCACGTGCGTGCTCGGGTGTATCGGGGATGAATGCTGCTAGTGGCTACAGCAAAAGACCTTTAGAACAGACTCAGCATGCCTGCATTGCGTCTTTGCATTAGAGATGGCAATCGGATTGTCAATCAGACCATCCACCCTCCTTTGAACAAAATCAAGAAGGGTTTATTTTGGGGCTTTAGCCCATAGGTGGATCCCACATTCAATTTTTGGCGTATGTGCTTGAAATTTGTACAGAGTTAGCAGCTGCTCACTATTAAATAATCGGTTCCATGCCAACTCAGAATCAAGTCAACTCAACACCTCTTTGAAAAGTCGTTAAAAGCTGTGAAAAAAATAATTTGAAGATAGCTCATAACCCTAACCTAATGTAACCCATTTAAACAGTTTTTTCATCACTTTTAATGACTTTTTAAATGAGGTTCTGAGTTGGTTTCATTCTGAGTTGTCCGGTCACCGAAGAATCTGCTAATTTCGAACAAGACGCCTTAAAAGTCAGATTTTCTCGAACTTTTTTGGAGCCCCATTACTTGAGCCTATCTGATATACTTATTTCTGTCATTTTATTGGGGAGAGTGTCCCAAAAAATGCCTCCGAGGTTCTGAAATTGAATTTTATTTACATTTTCTTAAGTTAGGAACCTTTGGGCCCAGGGTCAATATTCTGATCTTATTTCTCCGGTGGTCGTCAATTGAAACAATAAATAAAATTATCTTTGACCTGTAAAATGAAATTGTTGCCGTGGTTTCAGATCGAGGTGGGAGATATGAAGGCACAAAGGATTGCACTTGACACCGCCAGTTATAAATCTTTCACTGTGGTAAAATATTTGACGTATGGCGAATTCACATAGAGATGAAATGATAACAAAGATATTCCGATTTTGCTTTTTCTAGGCACGTAAGAGCATGACAGTAAGGCGTGGAATCGGTGGAGAAACGACTAACGTGGACTGAAGTCAATCTAAGACGCGTTAAAATATTTATATCTCAATTAAGTATTATTACGTAAATTTTATTGAAACACTTCTTGAGTTCAACAGAGAGCTTTTTTATTTAAGTAGAAAGTATAACAAAATAATAAAACCAAAATAATAAGTACACGGGTACAAACATACTTCGTAATACACGCGGCGCGTAACCTCCTACTGAGGTCTTCAGGCTTACTATCTCTAAATGTTCCTCTACCGATCAAAGTGGACACACATTATCTCACAGTTGATTCTGGATATTGAGCCTTTAGGACTGTTTGCTGGATCTCTGCTCGTTCAAGGCCGTGCAGCCGCTTAAATAGGCGGCTGGAGGTACAACTTGTGGTAATTAGATGGCCGGGAGCGGGAAGCTGCACGCTGATTAGCCGTTAGTTTGAATTGTGTAACCACTGCAAGTCTTCCGGCACGCTGAGACGGAAGACAAGGATGCCGTTTATGTATTAGCGAGAAAGAATTCGGATTTGCGCGGTGCCTCTCGTTACAGTATGAATATATTTGAAAAGAATGCAAGGCCGGTGGAACAAAGTCAGATAAGGGACGCCTAAGTAGTTGGGTCTTGGACGCATCGCCTACAGCGGAAATACGAATAAGGTGACCAGATTTGTTTTTCCATAAAATGGAAAGTTGTAAAGATGCGGTGGGGGGGTTAACGTTCAGAATTTGGTTTTTAACCCCCTTATCTCTTTTTGCGCCAATAAACAGACTGACTAAACTGCTTGACGATTCTGCGTTGACCATCGACATTTTCAACGTTACAGACAGTTCAGCAACTATCTTTTGACGCATGTCACAAAATAGTAAAACTGCCCCCATGCTTCTTTATTTTGGCATCTTCTCCGAGCTGCATTGGTATATAACCGTTTTACGGAAGACATGAAAAAAAAAAAAAGTAAAAAAAAAAATTACTTAACATAAAAACTCGTGTTACTATTTTTCAAAACAGCTTAGAACAAAGCATTTTTCCTTACTAAATATACTTCATAAATTACTAGGTACCTTCGAATGATTTACCTGGATGTTTAGTGGTTTCGTGATCAAAGTCACCTCGTTTTCTGTGCAGGAAAGTAATAATAACATAATTGATCACGAGGCTAATCAGAATAATGTAGTGCCTATTCCGAAGGCATTCCTGAGTAATCATCAATTTTAAAAAATCTTCCAATTCTTCGAAAACAAATAACATATTTAAAACTGTCGATTAATTATTTTTTTAATAAAATCTGCAAGAAGACAGATAAAATGCAAAAAAATGTCCTTTTTTATGTTAGCTCCACGGAGGAGGCCCTGAGGAAAATAATTTCAATCAGGGCCTTTGTCATCTTAGGGGATTCTGTGTGGAGGTTCGAATCAATCCATCCTTCCAACTGCGGTCCAAGGCAATGGGTTGGGAGAGTCTGGCGGAAAAAGACCTCCATCAACCCGTAACTCTTGATCCAGCCTGCTACGCTGCAGGTGAGTAGACGCATCCACCGCCAAGACCCGGAAAAACCTCACCCAAATCTTCATAAGGCCTGAAAAAATTCCTTCAAAGTGTAGGAACAGTTTTTTTTTAGTTTTATTTTGTGAAAAATATAGTTTTCTCAAAGTCTAGGCTTTTTTTTAATGCGAAACCGCAGAAGAGTCCCAGCTACTCTCAACCGTCTGGCGCCAGAGATATTATGGCATTCACCTTTTGGGTTCACATTATGGCTTTCACATTATTTTTGTGAGGTTGAAGGTAGTGGGGAGTGATGAGGGGAAGGAGCTGGATAAGAGGAAAGTTCCTGGCAATTCAGATCTGGTCACCAAATACAACTAAAGCCATTACAAGCCACGTTTCATTTCTGAGTGGCGGTCTTACACCAGGACGATACTGTATTATTCCAGTCTGGAACGTGCCTCAAAAAGACTTTATATTATTTTAAATCAGTAAATTGTGAAATACTCGACCATGGAGGCCGTGGTCAAGTATTCATAATATTCGAGATAGGCGACCAACGCAATTTTTTTAAATTTATTTATACCTACACCCTAGTGGGCTTTTACATGAAAATTTTTACAGTAATTAAGTAAAAAGCAGTTGTAGTAATTATAAGAAAACATCACGTATGTATATAATAAAATTTAGTGCTATTTAGCAAAATACTAATACTACGATTCAGTATGATATAATCTTGAAATAGTATGTAAAAGAAAGATAACAAAATAAAGTAAAACATAAAAAAGTAAGCTTCTACTCACAGTTAGGGATTGCAATCCCGCAAAGCGGGATCCCGCATTGCCGTGGGATCCCGCTGCTTTTATTTATCTGCTGGATCCCGCACCTTGAAAGCGCGGATCCGCGGATCCCGCAAATTAAAAATTTGGCGCTAAAACTTTCGTCTAAATCGAGAGTAGTTCATAAATGGCACTGCTCTGCGCATGTCTTTCTGTAGGTGACGAGTGTTTTCGTATTCACCGTCCGGCGTTTAACGTAACTACCTAATTTTAATGTTTCGTTTAATCTCATTGCTAACTTACAGCCTTTTAAATTAGGAGTTGAGGCACTTTGTAGGCGAGAGTCAACGCTTGTAACTGCGACACAAGAGTTTTTTTTTTACTTTATTTATTCTCAATTCTTTGTACATATAATTTATAATAGCACATAATATACATGTAATAACATAATATATAATAACAAATAGTATGAACAAGAAATGAAAACCCACTAAGGCACTGTGGCACGCCGGAGTGTGGGTAATATTAAAACAAAATACTATATTTCCAAGTACCCAAAGTATTAAATAGACTTAAAAAACATATAAAATATAAAGTTACTATAAAAAGTTAGATTTATTTTGTATAAATTACAACAACAAAACACGGTATTGAGTAACCAGTTGTCACAGACTCTACATGAATTTATTCAAGTACGCCGCACTGATTTAACAGGAGTTTTGATTTATTTGCAAAATCCGCAAAAATAAAGAAGAATGTAATTAACTCGTAAGATATAGAAACAGAATACTATTGCGGAGATTTAAAAAATAAAATATTATGAGTTGTACCTATAAAAAGTTTTTAAAAAAAGTACCTATATTATATCACTAACAAGACCTGAAATAAAACCAATAACGCGTGATTTCTCTCAATTTTCAAGGTCAATAGGGAGTTCCTGGATTTTTAATTAATTTGAACCTATGATTTTTTCTCTTCCCTCCTTTTTCAAAAGCATATTTTTATTTTCCTTACTAGTATTACGTAGTACCAAAATATGTTAGATGTGTTAGTTTCAGTAATGTTAACTTAGCAAAAATTATTTTTGAAAAATTCCTAAGCGTTAATACGATATTAAATTGGATGAAAATGCGCTTGTGACTTACAGGGGAGCCTATTCTAAATTTCGTATTTATATTACAGTAGAAATTCATGATGATGTATGCAAAGCAAAGGTGCTTGTTGAGTTTAGTATCTGGTATCAGACAGACTACTGTAATACAAGTGTTATAGCTACCATTAAAACCTGGGTTTAGTGCAACCATTCTGACGTAATGCGATAAATATCGAACCGCAAAACGGTTTGTAAATGCAGTTATTTTGAACAATCTTATAAAATATGTCATTGAGCGAAACCATTATCTGTGAGTTACAAAATAATCTTATAAATTGTACCGTATTAAATTTGCATATTTATCTATTGTTGAATATATTATACGGAAAGTTCCAAGATGAAAATTTGATACACTGTCGGCAATACACCGATTGGAATCAAAAACGGTTGCACTGGAAATTTCCAAGGCCTTTGACCGGATTTGGCACTGATGACTTGTCGACAAACTGCCTTCTTACGGACTTTCCGCATCCTTGTGTACATGCAAATTTTTGAGGAAGTGGTCGGTTCGGCAGTTGCTGTCGGTTTCACCTCTTTCTCGTATTGAATATCGAAATGGTTCTGCCTTGAACTTGGTTTTTGTTTTGCACATCTTGAACTTTTGTTGTTGTGTGCACCAATTCATTTGCTAAACCCTCAAAGGGCACACAAAATCCAACAGTTCGGAGAGCTATTAATCTGAGAATGGTTACCTCGACAGGGCTTCCTCTCGGGGTAAAAATAATTCCGTAAAATTTAATGTTTTAAAGACCCAACAATGATTACGTCTAAAAGGGATTGAAATGACAATCTAGTCTTCTTCAACGGAAGCAATCTTCCGAACAGGCCCTTCATTGATATGCTTGGTGTAACAAATGGACCAAAAATTCCTTCCTTTGATACTCTTGGTGTAACTTTAAATGACCAACACAGGCAGGGGGGCTCCAACAAAGCCGGGTCAAACTAGCTGGGCGTTCCGTACAGTTTTTACGTACACAGACAATTTTTGACCCCAAATGAATTAAAATCAAAAGTACGCCTTTCTATTGAATTTGGCAGCCACCTCAGTAACCCCTGGGTCTAAAACCTGAAAACTAAAAAAAACTTAAACAGGTGGTATGTTTGCCGTCTTTGTTTCCTGGGGGCTATGAAAAATACATACATGTTTATCTATCGAAAAACAAGCCCAAATTTTTTCCATCTATATTTCAAAAGTTTTTTTTAATTTATTTTATTTTATTTTTTTTTTTTACATTAACTCCACACAGGAAGCCATGGGGAAAATAATTTCCCTCAGGGTCTATGTCATTTTTGAAGATGCTGTGTGGAGAGTGTTTTTGAGGAGAGGAAGGAGTGAACATGAGTCTTGAAGAGAACCATGCTATAGGAGGGAGGAAACATAGAGGCCGGCAAATAGTTCCACAGCCGATCTGTTGAACTCAAGAACGAGTCGAGTAGAAACGACCCGTTCTCATGTGACTAATGTCAACCGTGTACAAATGTTGGTCGCATGTTTGGCGTGTTTCCCGACTATGCACCGGTGCCGAGGGGTTCAATGACGGTAGTTCCTCGGAGCATCATCCATTGTAATACCGGTAGAACAAGGACAGCATTCCCACCTGACGCCTGTGCTCTAAAGATTGCAATCCGTTTGTATTTAAATGCCTAATCTTTTTATAACTTAAAAAACCCCATCTGCAGTCTTTGTCGAGAGCCCTTGAGATGAAAAACAGCGAGCTTTCAGAAAAATGGCCCTGTGTAAATCACTCAAATATTATTATTATTGGACAATTTTAGTTCTGCGTTGATCGGTTCGACGATAACACCAATCGAATAACGTTAATCAATTAACTAGACATAAATGAATCAACACTCAAAAGACGCCTTTTTTATGGGCATCGATAACTTTTTCTGTAATTAATAATTTATTTTAATTATATTCTTCTGAACATCATTAGCTCAGTCATTTTATCGTGGCGAATTGAATCTATCGCCCACACGCATTTTTCTTGCCTAATTAAAACATCTAATGAAATTACCGCAATATAACACGCCTATAACAAAATTTTAAATATTATAATTTATATATGTATAATAATTTTTGCAAGCACGGTCAACGATTGTCAACAGATATTCAGACCGGCGCACAGTTAGTTATTTTGAGCACCTGTCTAGCGTAACTTTATTATTTTTGTATTTTTTGGGACAATTTAAATTATCATTATACGAAAAAATTGTTAAAAACATATATTTTGCGCGATTAAACCTGGCACAGTCGTTTTTAATACTTAAAGCAATAAAAATTATAGCATATAAAAATTTAGGTTCCTTATGTTTGCGTTCACAAATCCCGGAAAGTAATCGATAGATTGACTCATTTTTTTACAGAACATTTTATTTTAATAGAAGAGTGTTTCTATACATAATGGTAAGCTCTGGCATTATGAAATTTGTATATATCGATCTGTATATCAAAAATTGCCTTGGTGCTGAAAAAATAAAAGTTGTTAAAGTAAACCCTGAATACATCACAAAACTAAAGTTAATTTAACATTAATATCCATTAAACAAAGGAAACGTAAAATTTTACCGGATACATTTTTAAAAGTCTCGATGAATTCTAAACTTGAAGTTTTGAAAAATTGTTATTTCAATATTTTTGTCACACTAAAACACATGTTAAATAGTTATGATAATTATGATAGTTATGATTCCATCAAAAAGATTCAGAAAAACACAATAATTATGGTTGAATTATCACGATGACGTGCATTCGTCGACCCGCGGAGAGATCCAAACTCGACAGACATAAAATTTACTCGTTCGCGTTTCGAGGTAGTGAGTAATTGCGATGGTGCCATACGTCGCAAGCAGCTAAAATATTTTTTTTAATTATAAAAAGATTAGGCATTTAAGTACCCAATTAAAATTAAATTAAATCCAGAAAGAAACCTCGGGTTTTATAATTAAGTTACACTAAATACGTGTACGACGTCGACGATCGATAAATTTCATCGTGGCCTCCAAGGTATCAGGTAAGTTTCGATCAGCGGAAAATATACATATATTATTGAATAATGTCGATGGTTAGGCAAAATTCCTGGCTTATTTAACGAATGGGTTGAACAAACGAAGCTCTTAGAATTGAAAGCAATCGTATTCGTGATCCATAGAGTTAAATAATTCAACTAAGACGTGATAAATTTATTCCGTTCGACCTTTGAGAAACGAAAATTGTTGAAATACGACTCATTAACCAATTAATACCCGTTTAGTATCAAAAAAATAATGCGGAATACCAATGCGCGCATAGGCTAGTATTTCAATTCAACATTACCATTTTATAAATATTTTTATCTAATTGATTAGCTTTTGACGTTTCAGAATGTTAATTCTTAGACAGATCCGCCAGTGTTGCCAGCATATATCGATTTCTTATTTGTTCCCTGTCAACATCGGTCTGGGTATCAACAGTGAAACTGTGCTCGATTGGTCATCAATAATCGGAAGATATCGATATTGTAAAGTTATAGATTTCTTTGATCCCCTGGCCAATACAATATAAATATTTTTTTTTTTATTTCTTTTATATATTTAATATTATTATTCAATTTATAAAAACAGTTTATTTATAAACAAGTTCTGCTACGTAATTATTATTACACGTGACAGCTGTTTCGCCTTCTGAAGGCATTATCAAACTGTGGTCATGCCACATACAGACGAGGTATTTATGTTATTTCTAGATTTATGTAATAGATTAAGATCCATATTAGGAAAATTTTACCACCTAAAAAAATTTGTTAATAAAAATATATTATACTGTTTATACAACGCATTAACAGAATCAATTATAGGATACGGAATAAATAGTTACGGATTAACGTACAAAACATACTTAAATAAAATAGAACAATTACAAATCCGTTTCCTAAAATTGATATCAGGCAAAAGAAAGGTCCAGTTATGTGAAGGTGATTATAAAAAAATGTTCTCCTTGTGTAATGTCCTCTCTATACACAGTAAGATAAATTACCAATTATCGCTAGATGAACTCTGGAATACAGAATTCAAAAAACCTGTAAACCACAACTACCCTACTAGGCATAGAGAAGCACAAATGTTTATTGTCAATAAATCTCAAAATGTATACGGAGATAGAACAAAAAGTCATAAAATTCCGGAAATATCAAAAATCTTATTCAAAAATCAAAACAAAAGTTAAATCTTCCTACCTCCGAAGAACATGAAATCAAATGAAATAGTTCCTATCTATTTATTTTCTCACCGTATGTTTGTTCTGTGTAAAATATTTTTACTACAACGCAATTCATAAACATTAAAACATTATAATAATTAGTTTGTCGTAATAATAAGTATTTTAATTTTTTTTTTTTTTTTTTATTCTTCATTTTAATCACCCGCTAAACTGCCAAGGCAGTTTGTCAGCAGGTCAATTTGACAATATTAATAAAACACTAAAACATAAAATATTATAAGAAAACACAATAGCAAAATAGTTCCAGAAGAATAACTTTTAAGTACCTACAATACAAAAGCATAAAATATACAGACAGACAGATATAACACAGGTAAATTACTGATAGATTAAATTAATTATAGATAGTATTTATACATAAGATTACAAACAATATCAGTACAAAAAGTTTTGACCCATTAGCCATTTTTTAATTTTTCTTTTGAGATCAGTGGGGCAATTGGATTCGATTTTGAAATTCATCGGCATCTTATTAAATATGGTGGGGACAAGATAAGTGAATGTCCGTTGGCCGTATTTATTTATAATTTTCGGAACGGACAAACCCTCATTTTTACTAAATCTATTGCCATGTTCATGATCTACTTTTTCTTTGTAAATTGAGTCCGACAATAGGTTTTGGCATACAATTTTAAACCATAATATTCCTCGCACAGGTAATATGTTAACTGATTCATAAAGTAATTTTATGTCCCTTCTTTGTGCATAAACACTTTTGCTTACCAAGAGCTTAGTCAAAGAGTTTTGAATCGTTTGAATATAACCTATATTTGTCTTGCACGAGTTTCCCCAAGATGTTATTCCGTATCTGATAGTGGATTCCGCTAGTGACAAATAAATTATTTTTAGCGTACTAATGGGCATAAAATATTTTATTTTGTAAATTCGCCCCGCAATAGCTCTTAGGCGTTTGCAGATGTTGCTTATGTGGGTATCCCATTTCATGTGCATATCTACAGTTATCCCCAAATATACATATGTTTGTACAAGTTCAATGGTTCCGCATTTGCAGGACTGTGACGAATTGTGTATGCACTCAAATGTATGCGACTTTATTACAGGTGTGATGGTATATTTGGCATGTGGAGATCGTATATGCATTAATTTAGTTTTTTTTTAATTAATTAATTAAGTATTATATTTAGTATATACTGTGTAAAACTGAAAAGTATACTGTATTTAATAATTAGAAAAAAATGAGAGATTTCTTACAATCAAACTGATTGATCAGTTTCGTAAGATTTGTAAAATAAAATATTGTTAAATTAAAACTGAATAAACATATTTAAAAAAAAAAAAAAATTGGATTTTGATGACTAATTTTAATTATGAGTAAACTGACTAAAATTATTAATGGTTATTACCCTATTAAAAATTTCCCAATGACTTATATTGTTTAAATTCGACTGAAGGTCGAAGTGCACTAATCGTTATTCCTAATATAAATCATTTCCAAATGATGACTCATGGTTTTATTTTCTGCATAATTAAGTTTAAGGTCGTTAATACTCTTAACATTATTCCTAATGTGAATTATTCCCAAATGATGACTCGTGGTTTTATTTTCTAGTAAAATTATTATTTTTTTTAAATTGGTTTGAACATATGGTGAGTGAATTATATTGGTCTGTTCATTTATTAAAATAGTTTTAGGATTATTAAAGTGTTTGTTAATTTCTATTTGTTCTAAAAGATTTAGTTTATGTCCTTTATTTTGTATATGTAAAGGGGTTGGCTTATTATCGTCGCTGAGTGATTATCATCTAGGAGATGTTTAGCAAATTGTGACTGTACTTTATTATTATTTTTAAAAGATCGCATATCCTCATCTGTATGTGGCATGACCACAGTTTGATAATGCCTTCAGAAGGCGAAACAGCTGTCACGTGTAATAATAATTACGTAGCAGAACTTGTTTATAAATAAACTGTTTTTATAAATTGAATAATAATATTATTGAATATATAAAAGAAATAAAAAAATTAAAATGGAGTTCTACAAATTAAACTTGATACAATAAACAATACAAATATATGAAACCATACTTATTTTATTACGATTTTAAATGACCCATCAAAATTCATTTTAGTTTTTATCACTATCACACGCCTTTTTGAACCCTCGCCGTATGGGTCCAGAAGAACAGAACTTCTCGCTCTTCAAAAGAGGTCATCAGACATGACCTGACCCGCCTCGAGAAAATTATGGTTAACCTGTTTGTGTCATGTCTTCCAAACGTTTTAATTCATCCAATGTGTAATTAATTGATGCGTCAATTTTTGCAATAATTACATATTATCCACACTCATGAATTTAGCGAAAAATATCATTATAATTTTATTAGAGTACATGAATTGAGATGGATGTGGTTTTAGATTTTCACGGCCAAAGTATTACGGTTATTAATTTTTAGGGTGTTATGCCGTGTTTGGCTACCTCCTTCTTCAGCCAACATTGCGGGCAGCGTTGCACTGTCCATCATCAGGGCAGATGTGTGCATGCAAAAAAGGAGGTAGCGCAACACGTTATAACACCCCAAAAATTAATAAAGACAATGATTTGAGATTATCACGGCCAAAGAATTATCGCGATTATGCTGTTCTTTCATCTAGAGCAAATGGGGAAATCGAGCTGTGTTTTGTCCGTACAGACGTATTCCCAAATTTCCCTCTGGATTTTGACATTAATGCAAACATTTTTTAATGAATATATAAATCGCCACTCACGTGCCAATATTATTTACTTATAAAAATATTTTCATTTTAAGAATTTTATAACATGGTTTTTATATTTTCTGTGAAAATAATGTTTTTGCTAAAGCAATTATTTTTAAAATACAGATTTACATGATGAGTGAAAATTGCTTAAAAAACTTAATTTCATGGTTGATAAAATAACGGTATAAAGATATTTTTTTATTGTTAAAGAATTTCGTTTTTAAAATAATTTTCTCATTGAACGCCGTTTAGATATTAAACAAGGAAAACTGAGGTTTTTGCTATTTTTTAAGTGTTTGTGAGAAATAAGCATATTATTTTTGTATATCATTTTCTTTTTTTAGCAGTTTTTCATGGAAAAAGAATTTCCTTTGAAAAAAATTTATAATATGGTTTTTAAATTTTCTGGAAAATAATATTTTTCCGTCTAATGAAATTTTCGTTTTAAAAACAGTTTTTCATGGCTGAAGAAATTTCGCCGAAAGAATAAAATTTCATGGAAAATGGATTAAGAATTAAAAAAAAAAGGTTCTTAAATTTTCTTTAAAAAATATATTTTGTTAAAAGCAATTTTCTTTTTAAAAACAAATTTTCATGGTTTATGAAAATATACATAAAAAAAAATTTCGTGGTTGATGAATATAAGGTTTAAAGATATTTTTACAGTTAATTTTGTTTTTAAAAGAATTTTTTCTTTGATTGCCGTTTAGATATTTAACAAGGACAACTGGGTTATTTTGGTATTTTTTTTGGTTTATGCAAAAAATAGAAATTTCTTTGTATATTTCTGTTTTCTTTCGAGTTTTTCATGGAGAAAGAAACTTCATTTTAAGAATTTTATAACATTGTTTTTATATTTTCCTTTAACATTTTTTTGCCTAATGCAAATTTTTTTTTAAACAGTTTTTCATGATGAGTGGAAATTCCTTAAAATACCAATTTTCATGGTTGATAAAATAACGGTATAAAGATATATGATATATAAAGATATGATATATATTTTTAACACTTTTTCATGGAAAAAAAATTTCCTTTAAAGAATTCTATTAGGACATGGTTTTTAATTCTATGTAATTTTTTCCTAAAACAATTTTCATAGTTGGTAAAATAACGGTTTAATCAAAGTTTTTTATAATTAAATTTTGCATTTAAAAGAATTTTCTATTTAACAAGGATATTGATATATATATTAAAGAAAATTGTTATTTTGATATAATTAGATTTATATTTCGTTTAGATTTTATACAAGAAAAACAGGGTTTTTTTGATATTTTATAAAATGTTTGCAAAGACTTAGTTTTTCTTTGTAATTTAATTTCCTTAATCATACAGTTATTGCTAAATAATTAAAATTTCATGGTTTATGAATTAACGGTCTAAATAGGTTTTTTACCGTAAAAAAATTTCGTTTTTAAACGAATTTTCTCTTTGAATGCTGTTTATATATCTAACAAGGAAAACTGGGTTTTTTGCTATTTTTTAGTGATTTTGAAGAATACGTACGACTTTATAAAAAATAAAGCATACTTTTCAAGAATTAAAAATTTTTAGTGAAAGTTACTTGTATTTCCAGGTTCAACGGTTAATATATCCAAAACAGCATATTTTCCAAGTATTAAAAAATTAATTCGTTTGTTAAAAAAATCTGTATTTATGAATTTAACGGTGAACTTATATAATTATGCATATTCTCAAGAATTGGAAAATAAATTTACTTATAAAAGTTTGCATATTTCGTATTTAACGGTAAACTATTAAATTACAGCATATTTTCCATAAATCGGAAAACTGAATTTCTTTGTAAAAATTTGCTTTTTTTCGATTTTAACGGTTAACTAATAAAATACAGCATGTTTTCAAAGACTCATAAATCTGAATTCATTTGTGAAAGTTACCCGTATTTCTAGGTTTAACGGTTAATTAATCAAAAACAGCTAATTCTCCAAAAATCGGAAAACAAAATTTATTTGTGAAAATTTCCTGTTTTTCCAGGTTAAACTTTTAATTAATCCAAAACAGCATATTTTCCAAGAATCAAAAAAATAATTTATTTGTAATAGTTACGTGTGTTTTCGAATTTAACGGTAAACTTTCAAAATAGAGCATTTTTTCCAAGAATCGCCAAACTGAATTTATTTGTGAAATATTGCTATTTTTTCGAATTTAACGGTTTACTTACAAAATAAAGCCGACTTTCCAAGAATCAGAAAACTGAATTTTATTGTGAAAGTTACCTGTAATTCCAGGCTTAACAATTAATTAATCCAAAACAGCATATTCTCCAAAAAATCGAAAAAATTAATTCATTTGTTAAAAATACGTGTTTTTTCGAATTTCACGGTGAACATAAAGAAGTTCATATTTTTTAAGAATCAGATATCTGTATTCATTTATGAAAGTTACCCGTATTTCCAGGTTTACCGGTTAATTAATCCAAAACAGCTTATTCTCCAGGAAGTTTTTTATTTTACGGGTAATTTTCACAAATAGATTCTGTTTTTTGATTCTTGGAAAATTGAGTAGAGCATTTTTTCCAAGAATCGGAAAACTGAATTTATTTGTGGAATTTTGCTGAATTTTTCAAGAATCCATAAAGATTAATTTTTTTTAGAAAATAATGTGTATTTTCAAGTTTAACAGTAAATTTATAAAATAGATCAATTTTAATTTATTTGTGAAATTATTTGTGAAATATTGCTGTTTTTTCGGAATTAACGGTACACTTACAAAATAAAGCATACTTTTCAAAAATCACAAAACTGAATTTTTTTGTGAAAGTTACCTGTATTTCCAGGTTTAACGGTAATTAATCCAAAACAGCATATTTTCCAAGAATTAAAAAATTGATTAATTTGTTAAAAAAAACATGTATTTATGAATTTAACGGTGAACTTATAAAATAATGCATATTTTACAAGAATCGGAAAACTGAATTTATTTATGAAAGTTTGCATATTTCGTATTTAACGGTAAACTATTAAAATACAGCATATTTTCCGTAAATCGGAAAACTGAATTTATTTTTGAAAGTTTGCTTATTTCGAATTTAACGGTAAACTAATAAAATACAGCATATTTTCAAAGAATCAGAAAACTGAATTTATTTCTGAAATTTACCTGTATTTCCAGGTTAAGGGTTTAACTAATCCAAATCAGCATATTTTTCAAGAATCCATAAAAATAAATTTGTTTCGAAAATAATGTGTATTTTCGATTTTTATGGTAAATTTATCAATAATCGGAAAATTTAATTTATTTTTTAGAAAGTTTGCTTATTTCGAATTAAACGGTAAACTAATAACGTACAGCATATTTTCAAAGAATCAGAAAACTGAATTTCTTTGTGAAAGTTACCTGTATTTCCAGGTTAACCGTTTAACTAATCCAAAACAGCATATTTTCCAAGAATCCATAAAATTTAATTTATTTAATAAATTAACGTGTATTTGCGAATTTTACGTAAACTTATAAAATAGAGCATTTTTTCCAAGTATCGGGAAACTGAATTTTTTTGTGAAATATTGCTGTATTGTCGGATTTAACGGTTTTCTAAAAAAATTTAGCATACTTTTCAAGAATCAATTAATTTTTTTGTGTAAGTTACCTGTATTTTCAGTTTCAATGGTTAATAAATCCAAAACAGCAATTTTCCAAGTATTAAAAAATTAATTCATTTTTTAAAAAAATCTGTACTTTTAAATTTAACGGTAAACATATAAAAAAATGCATATTTATCAAGAATTGGACAGCTGAATTTATTTATGAAAGTTTGCCTATTTCGAATTTAACGGTAAACTAATAAAATACAGCATATTTTCAAAGAATCAGAAAACTGAATTTATTTTTGAAATTTACCTGTATTTCCAGGTTAAAGGTTTAACTAATCCAAATCAGCATATTTTTCAAGAATCCATAAAAATAAATTTGTTTCGATAATAATGTGTATTTTTGAATTTTATGGTAAATTTATCAAGAATCGGAAAATTTTATTTATTTTAGAAAGTTTGCTTATTTCGAATTAAACGGTAAACTAATAACGTACAACATATTTTTAAAGAATCGGAAAACTGAATTTATTTGTGAAAGTTACCTGTATTTCCAGGTTAAACGGTTAATAAATCCATAACAGCATATTTTCCAAATACTTTTGGCCGTGAAAACCTTAACACATACCTAGTTAGATTTATATATCGTTTAGATATTATATAAGAAAAACTGGGTTTTTTTGAAAAATTTTAAATGTTTGCGAAGATTTTCTTTTTCTTTGTAATTTAATTTTAATTCTTAATCATACAGTTATTGATAAATAATTAAAATTTCATGGTTTATGAATTAACGGTCTAAATAGGTTTTTTACCCTAAAAAAATTTCGCTTTAAACTAATTTTCTCTTTGAATGCTGTTTAGATATCTAACAAGGAAACCTGGGTTTTTTGCTATTTTTTAGTGATTGTGAAGAATACGTATGACTTTGTTAATTAAATTCCTTTCCTCTTCAGTTTTTCATGGAGACAGAAAATTCGTTTTTAAAAATTTTATAACATGATTGCTTAATTTCTTTAAAAATAATTTTTTTCTAAAGCAAGTTCTTTTTAAAAACAGTTTTTCGTGATAAATTAAATTTCGCTTAATGAACAAACTTTTAGCAAAATAACTGTTAAAAATAATTTTTTAATAAAGAATATTCTCTTTGAATGTCATTTAGATATTAAACAAATAAAACTAAGGATTTTGGTATTTTTTAAGTATTTGCGAAGAATATGTATAACCATAGAACGAAGAATATACCCATTTTAAAATTTAGAAAACGTAAGAATTTGTTTTGTATTCTTTCAACAGCTTGTACGTGCATATTATAATGAGGATTCCAGACAGGAGAATTGTACTCAAGTTGGCTTCTAACATAAGCAAAATATAACATTTTAATACACTTTATATTGTTAAAGTTTCTAGTTAGCCTAGTTATAAACCCCAACATTTTTAAGCCCTTATTACAGATTTCTGTTATGTGGTTAACAAATGAAAGATTTGATTGAAAAGTGATGCCCAAGTCTTTAATTTGCATTAATGTCTGAAGAGTATTGTTATCAATGTTGTAATTAAATATCACTGGATTTTTTATTCTAGAAAATCTAACAATTTGACATTTTGAGATATTTAAATAAAGTCTATTTTCCATACACCAAATTAACAATTTGTTGATATTATCTTGAAGAATATTGCAATGATAAATATTTTCAATAATTTTAAAAATTTTGAGGTCATCAGCAAAAAGTAAGATAGATACATCATGAAATATTTTTGTAAGATCATTTATAAACAAGATAAATAAGATTGGGCCAAGGTGTGAACCCTGTGGAACTCCACTTGTTGCATTAATTTTTTCTGACAGGGAGGATTTAATTCTAACTATTTGTTGTCTTCCAGTTAGATAGCTTTTAAACCAGGCTAATATATTGCCGCGTATACCAAGCTTTCCTAATTTCCAAATTAAGATTTCATGGGAAACTGTATCAAATGCTTTACTGAAATCAGTATAAACAGTGTCCACTTGTTTTTTTTCTTTAAAAGCATTGTTTATAAAATTTTCATAAATAATTAAGTTGGAAAGAGTACTTCTACCTGGCATAAATCCAAACTGGTGAGGTGATATAACAGGTTTTATCTGTGTAAAAAGTTTGTCAAGTATTAGGCTTTCAAAGAGTTTCGGTATGGTGGATTGAATACATATAGGTCTGTAATTACAAACATCACTTTTATCACCCTTTTTGAAAATTGGAGACAAATAACTAATTTTCCACTAATCAGGAAAAATTCCATTAGATAAAGATAGATTAAAAAGTTTGGATAATGGAAGAGCAATTACTTTGATACATTCTTTGATAAATATTGTAGGGATATTATCCGGTCCAGCAGATTTGTGGATATCTAAGGATTTAACTTTAGTAATTACATCAGATATACTTATGGTAAACTGTGAAATATCAAGAGTTTCATCTAGAGTAGTTGTTGGAATAGGAGAATTATTTGGGTCTGTTGAATAAACACTTTTAAAAAATTTTGCAAACAAGTTAACAATACCATCAGTATTATTGCTATGGCTGCCATTTAGGTGCATACTGCTCGGAAAATCAGAATCATCTTCTTTAAGAGATTTCGAGTATTTCCAAAAATAACTAACATTATTTAGTATGGAGTTTTGAATATTATTTAAATAGTTACGGTAGCAGGTCATAGACATTTTTTTACACGAAGTTCTTAAATCTTTAAATTCAATATAATCAGAATTTTTTCGATATAATTTATATTCCTTATGTTTCAGTTTTTTGGTAATAAGAAGATTAATAAGTTCATTGGAATACCATTTTGGATAGGTGCTTGGCTTATATTTCATGATTGGAATATACATGCTAATAGCCTTTCCCAAAACAGAATAAAAATTATTGGTAGCTGTGTTGATGTCATCATATTGCATAGATGACCAATCAAAAGAGAGAAGATAATTACAAATTTCCTCGTAATCAGCTTTGAAAAAATTTTGGTAACTGTAAGACAGCTTACAAGTATTAACATGCACATGAGGAATAATAACTTCAAGTGGAGGATGATAAGCATCTATGGGCACCAGCGGTTCACTACATTCTTCAATTAAAAGTGACTTTAAGTTAGAAAAACATAAGTCTAGGGTACGATTATTTTCGTTTGGTATAGTATTTGCCTGATTCAGACCTAGGAATAACGCCATGTCTAGAATAATGCGTTCAGACTCACTAACACTGATATTATTGTCACTGTTCATCCAGTTCACATTTGGAAGGTTATAGTCACCAGCAAGCAAAAATATTGCACTAGGATTCCTCTTTAATATAGCTTCAACTTCCTCACTATGGCATCTGTATACTTCATTGCTTGAATTTGGTGGGATATAAATACAGCCCACGATAATCTTTTTATTCTTGGCAACATTCACTTGCAGGAAGATTTGAATATTTGGCTCCAACCACGTTTCGGAAAGAACTACAAAGTCGTGCCCAAACATTGGTAGTGTAGACTGGATTAAACTTAATTTTGTTTTAAGGCCTCTGACATTTTGATAGTACATTTTCAATTCGTTTTGTTTTATTTTAGAGTTTTTTAGTGGCATAAAAAATCAATTTTCTTTTTTTCAGCTTCAATTTTTCTCAAATGTACCGAGCATTCATTACTCCAAGCATAATGGTCAGTTGGTAATTGTAATTTTAGTTTCTCATTAATTTTTTTACAGTTTATGCATTGAATATCGTTTTGACAGTTTTCATAGTCATGTGCTTCAGAACATCGAGTGCAAGCTTTTTCACTTCTGCAGTCTTGTGCTTTGTGCATATAACCATTGCACTTGTAACATTTTAGAAGTGAGATGTTGTCGAAAACCCTACATCTATCCCATCCAATATTAACTTTACCTTCATGTAACATTCTGTCGTATGTTTTTCCATCAACTTCCATGAAAATGGTGTAGTTAACATCCCCTCGTTTGGTTTTCACTTCTTTTATAAATTTTATCTCAATTTTAGATTCAACTGTTTCCAGGTAATCATTTTGCATCTTAATTTTTGAAACAATTTCTTCTGGCGTATATTTATCAGATAAACCAATAATTTTTAATTTGGGAAACTTAGGAAACTTTGTAAATTTATCAATAATCGGAAAATTTAATTTATTTTTTAGAAAGTTTGCTTATTTCGAATTAAACGGTAAACTAATAACGTATAACATATTTTTTTAGTTTGTCATGGAAAAATATATTTTTCTAAGAATTTTATAACATGATTGCTTAATTTCTTTAAAAATATTTTTTTTGTAAAGCAAGTTTCTTTTTAAAAACAGTTTTTCGTGTTAATCATACAGTTATTGCTTAATAAAAAGAATTAACGGTCTAAATTAGTTTTTTTACGGTAAAAAAATCGTTTTTAAACGAAATTGTTCTTAAAAAAATTTTCTCTATGGAACAAGGAAAATATTAAGGAAATTGTTATTATTATATAATTAGAATTTTATAACATTTCGTTTACATATTATACAAGAAAAATTGTTTTTTTTTGGATATGATTAAAAATGTTTGCGTATAAAAATTGTAATTGTAAAAAAATTTCGTTTTAAACTAATTTTCTCTTTGAATGCTGTTTAGATACCTAAAAAGGAAAACTGGGTTTTTTGCTATTTTTTAGTGATTGTGAAGAATACGTATGACTTTGTTAATTAAATTCCTTTCCTCTTCAGTTTTTCATGGAGACAGAAATTTGGTTTTTTAAAATTTTATAACATGATTGCTTAATTTCTTAAGCAATTTTACATATTTAACAAGGAAAACTGTTTTCTTTATGCTATTTTTTTAATGTTTACAAACATGTTTTATTTCTCTGTAAATTAATTTCCTCTTCTTTTTAGTTTGTCATGGAAAAATATTTTTTTTAAGAATTTTAGAACATGGTTTTTATATTTTCCGTAAAAAATTTTGTGCCTAAGGCAATTTTTTTTTTTAAACAGTTTTCCATGAGTGGAAATTCCTTAAAAAACAATTTTCATGGTTGATAAAATAACGGTATAAAGATATGTTTTATGGTGAAAGAATTTCGTTTTTAAAATGATTTTCTCTTTGAATGCCATTTAGATATTAAACAAAGAAAACTGAGGATTTTGGTATTTTTTAAGTATTTGCGATAAATATGCATATTTATGTAAATCTGTTTCCTTTTTTATAACTTTTTCATGGAAAAAGAATTTCCTTTAAAGAATTCTATTACATGGTTGTTAATTCTCTGTATTGTTTGCGAAGACTTTGTTTTTCTTTGTAATTTAATTTCCTTAATCATACAGTTATTGCTTAATAAAAAGAATTAACGGTCTAAATAAGTTTTTTTACGGTAAAAAAAATCGTTTTTAAACGAAATTGTTCTTAAAAAATTTTCTCTTTGATATTTAAGAAAGAAAATATAAAGGAAATTGTTATTATTATATAATTAGATTTATATTTCGTATACATATTATACAAGAAAAATTGGGTTTTTTTTGATATTTTTAAAAATGTTTGCGTAAAAAAATTGTAATTGTAAAAAAATTTCGTTTTAAACTAATTTTCTCTTTGAATGCTGTTTAGATATCTAACAAGGAAACCTGGGTGTTTTGCTATTTTTTAGTGATTGTGGTGAATACGTATGACTTTGTTAATTAAATTCCTTTCCTCTTCAGTTTTTCATGGAGACAGAAATTTCGTTTTTTAAAATTTTATAACATGATTGCTTATTTTCTTTAAAAATAATTTTTTTCTAAAGCAAGTTCTTTTTAAAAACAGTTTTTCGTGATAAATTAAATTTCGCTTAATGAACAAACTTTTAGCAAAATAACTGTTAAAAATAATTTTTTAATAAAGAATATTCTCTTTGAATGTCATTTAGATATTAAACAAATAAAACTAAGGATTTTGGTATTTTTTAAGTATTTGCGAAGAATATGCATATTTTTGTAAATCTGTTTCCTTTTTTTAACACTTTTTCATGGAAAAAGAATTTCCTTTTAAGAATCCTATTACATGGTTGTTAATTCTCTGAATTGTTTGCGAGGACTTTGTTTTTCATTGTAATTTAATTTCCTTGATCATACAGTTATTGCTTAATAATTAAAATTTCATGGCCTATGAATTAACGATCTAAATAAGTTTTTTTTACGGTAAAAAAAATCGTTTTCAAACAAAATTGTTCTTAAAAAAATTTCTCTGTGATATTTAACAAGGATAAATATTAAGGAAATTGTTATTATTATATAATTAGATTTATATTTCGTTTACATATTATACAAGAAAAATTGTTTTTTTTTTGGTATTTTTCAAAATTTTTGCGAAGAATTTGTTATTCTTTTTAATTTAATTTCCTTAATCATACAGTTTATGCTTAAAAATTAAAATTTCATGGTTTATGAACGGTCTAAATAAGTTTTTTACGGTAAAAAAAATCGTTTTTTCAACGAAATCGTTATAAAAAGAATTTTCTCTGTGATATTTAACAAGGATAAATATTCAGGAAATTGTTATTATGATATAGTTAGATTAATCATCAGGGCTCATCTGCCCTGATGATGGACACTGTGACGCTGTCCAAAACGTTGGCTAAAGAAGGAGGTAGCGAAACACGGCGTAACACCCCAAAAAAAAATAACAAAAATACTTTTGGTCGTGAAAACCTAAACACATACCTAGTTATATTTATATTTCGTTTAAATATTATACAAGAAAAATTGCGTTTTTTTGATATTTTTTAAAATGTTTTGAAGAATTTGTTATTCTTTGTAATTTAATTTCCTTAATCATACAGTTTATGCTTAAAAATTAAAATTTCATGGTTTATGAACGGTATCAATAAATTTTTTACGATAAAAAAAATCGTTTTTTAACGAAATCGTTATAAAAAGAATTTTCTCTGGTGATATTTAACAAGGATAAATATTAAGGAAATTGTTATTATGATATAGTTAGATTAATCGCGTGACGCTGTCCGAAACGTTGGCTAAAGAAGGAGGTAGCAAAACACGGCATAACACCCCAAAAAAAATAACAAAAATACTTTTGGCCGTGAAAACCTTAACACATACCTAGTTAGATTAATATTTCGTTTAGATATTATATAAGAAAAACTGGGTTTTTTTTTAATTTTTTTAAATGTTTGCGAAGATTTTGTTTTTCTTTGTAATTTAATTTCCTTAATCATACAGTTATTGCTAAATAATTAAAATTTCATGGTTTATGAATTAACGGTCTAAATAGGTTTTTTACCGTAAAAAAATTTCGTTTTTAAACGAATTTTCTCTTTGAATGCTGTTTATATATCTAACAAGGAAAACTGGGTTTTTTGCTATTTTTTAGTGATTGTGAAGAATACGTACGACTTTATAAAAAATAAAGCATACTTTTCAAGAATTAAAAATTTTTAGTGAAAGTTACTTGTATTTCCAGGTTCAACGGTTAATATATCCAAAACAGCATATTTTCCAAGTATTAAATAATTAATTCGTTTGTTAAAAAAATCTGTATTTATGAATTTAACGGTGAACTTATATAATTATGCATATTCTCAAGAATTGGAAAATAAATTTCCTTCCAAAAGTTTGCATATTTCGTATTTAACGGTAAACTATTAAATTACAGCATATTTTCCATAAATCGGAAAACTGAATTTCTTTGTAAAAATTTGCTTTTTTTCGATTTTAACGGTTAACTAATAAAATACAGCATGTTTTCAAAGACTCATAAATCTGAATTCATTTGTGAAAGTTACCCGTATTTCTAGGTTTAACGGTTAATTAATCAAAAACAGCTTATTCTCCAAAAATCGGAAAACAAAATTTATTTGTGAAAATTTCCTGTTTTTCCAGGTTAAACTTTTAATTAATCCAAAACAGCATATTTTCCAAGAATCAAAAAAATAATTTATTTGTAATAGTTACGTGTGTTTTCGAATTTAACGGTAAACTTTCAAAATAGAGCATTTTTTCCAAGAATCGCCAAACTGAATTTATTTGTGAAATATTGCTATTTTTTCGAATTTAACGGTTTACTTACAAAATAAAGCCGACTTTCCAAGAATCAGAAAACTGAATTTTATTGTGAAAGTTACCTGTAATTCCAGGCTTAACAATTAATTAATCCAAAACAGCATATTCTCCAAAAAATCGAAAAAATTAATTCATTTGTTAAAAATACATGTTTTATCGAATTTTACGGTGAACATAAAAAAGTTCATATTTTTTAAGAATCAGATATCTGTATTCATTTATGAAAGTTACCCGTATTTCCAGGTTTACCGGTTAATTAATCCAAAACAGCTTATTCTCCAGGAAGTTTTTTATTTTACGGGTAATTTTCACAAATAGATTCTGTTTTTTGATTCTTGGAAAATTAAGTAGAGCATTTTTTCCAAGAATCGGAAAACTGAATTTATTTGTGGAATTTTGCTGTATTATCGGAATTAACGGTACACTTATAAAATAAAGCATACTTTTAAAAAATCAGAAAACTGAATTTTTTTGTGAAAGTTACCTGTATTTCCAGGTTAAACGATTAACGAATCCAAAACAGCATATTTTTCAAGAATCCATAAAAATTAATTTTTTTTAGAAAATAATGTGTATTTTCAAGTTTAACAGTAAATTTATAAAATAGATCAATTTTAATTTATTTGTGAAATTATTTGTGAAATATTGCTGTTTTTTCGGAATTAACGGTACACTTACAAAATAAAGCATACTTTTCAAAAATCACAAAACTGATTTTTTTGTGAAAGTTACCTGTATTTCCAGGTTTAACGGTAATTAATCCAAAACAGCATATTTTCCAAGAATTAAAAAATTGATTAATTTGTTAAAAAAAACATGTATTTATGAATTTAACGGTGAACTTATAAAATAATGCATATTTTACAAGAATCGGAAAACTGAATTTATTTATGAAAGTTTGCATATTTCGTATTTAACGGTAAACTATTAAAATACAGCATATTTTCCGTAAATCGGAAAACTGAATTTATTTTTGAAAGTTTGCTTATTTCGAATTTAACGGTAAACTAATAAAATACAGCATATTTTCAAAGAATCAGAAAACTGAATTTATTTCTGAAATTTTTCTGTATTTCCAGGTTAAGGGTTTAACTAATCCAAATCAGCATATTTTTCAAGAATCCATAAAAATAAATTTGTTTCGAAAATAATGTGTATTTTCGATTTTTATGGTAAATTTATCAATAATCGGAAAATTTAATTTATTTTTTAGAAAGTTTGCTTATTTCGAATTAAACGGTAAACTAATAACGTACAGCATATTTTCAAAGAATCAGAAAACTGAATTTCTTTGTGAAAGTTACCTGTATTTCCAGGTTAACCGTTTAACTAATCCAAAACAGCATATTTTCCAAGAATCCATAAAATTTAATTTATTTAATAAATTAACGTGTATTTGCGAATTTTACGTAAACTTATAAAATAGAGCATTTTTTCCAAGTATCGGGAAACTGAATTTTTTTGTGAAATATTGCTGTATTGTCGGATTTAACGGTTTTCTAAAAAAATTTAGCATACTTTTCAAGAATCAATTAATTTTTTTGTGTAAGTTACCTGTATTTTCAGTTTCAATGGTTAATAAATCCAAAACAGCAATTTTCCAAGTATTAAAAAATTAATTCATTTTTTAAAAAAATCTGTACTTTTAAATTTAACGGTAAACATATAAAAAAATGCATATTTTTCAAGAATTGGAAAGCTGAATTTATTTATGAAAGTTTGCCTATTTCGAATTTAACGGTAAACTAATAAAATACAGCATATTTTCAAAGAATCAGAAAACTGAATTTATTTTTGAAATTTACCTGTATTTCCAGGTTAAAGGTTTAACTAATCCAAATCAGCATATTTTTCAAGAATCCATAAAAATAAATTTGTTTCGAAAATAATGTGTATTTTTGATTTTTATGGTAAATTTATCAAGAATCGGAAAATTTTATTTATTTTAGAAAGTTTGCTTATTTCGAATTAAACGGTAAACTAATAACGTACAACATATTTTTAAAGAATCAGAAAACTGAATTTATTTGTGAAAGTTACCTGTATTTCCAGGTTAAACGGTTAATAAATCCATAACAGCATATTTTCCAAATACTTTTGGCCGTGAAAACCTTAACACATACCTTGTTAGATTTATATATCGTTTAGATATTATATAAGAAAAACTGGGTTTTTTTGAAAAAATTTTAAATGTTTGCGAAGATTTTGTTTTTCTTTGTAATTTAATTTTAATTCTTAATCATACAGTTTTTGATAAATAATTAAAATTTCATGGTTTATGAATTAACGGTCTAAATAGGTTTTTTACCCTAAAAAAAATTCGCTTTAAACTAATTTTCTCTTTGAATGCTGTTTAGATATCTAACAAGGAAACCTGGGTTTTTTGCTATTTTTTAGTGATTGTGAAGAATACGTATGACTTTGTTAATTAAATTCCTTTCCTCTTCAGTTTTTCATGGAGACAGAAATTTCGTTTTTTAAAATTTTATAACATGATTGCATAATTTCTTTAAAAATATTTTTTTTCTAAAGCATGTTTCTTTTTAAAAACAGTTTTTCGTGATAAATTAAATTCGCTTAATGAACAAACTTTTAGCTAAAATAACTGTTAAAAATAATTTTTTAAGGTAAAAGAATTTTTCTTTGTGGTAAAAAAATTTCCGTTTTTAAAAGAATATTCTCTTTGAATGCCGTTAAGATATTTAACGAGAAAAACTGTTTTCTTAATGCTATTTTTTTAGTGTTTGCAAACACTTTTTATTACTCTGTAAATTAATTAACCCCCCAAAAAAAATAACAAAATACTTTTGGCTGTGAAAACCTTAACACATACCTAGTTTGATTTATATTTCGTTTAGTTATTATATAAGGAAAACTAGGTTTTTTTGAAAATTTTTTAAATGTTTGCGAAGATTTTGTTTTTCTTTGTAATTTAATTTCTTTAATCATACAGTTATTGCTAAATAATAAAAATTTCATGGTTTATGAATAAACGGTCCAAATAGGTTTTTTACCGTAAAAAAAATTTCGTTTTAAACGAATTTTCTCTTTGAATGCTGTTTAGATATCTAACAAGGAAAACTGGGTTTTTTGCTATTTTTTAGTGATTGTGAAGAATACGTACGACTTTGTTAATTAAATTCCTTTCCTCTTCTTTTTAGTTTGTCATGGAAAAATATATTTTTTTAAGAATTTTATAACATGATTGCTTAATTTCTTTAAAAATATTTTTTTTGTAAAGCAAGTTTCTTTTTAAAAACAGTTTTTCGTGTTAATCATACAGTTATTGCTTAATAAAAAGAATTAACGGTCTAAATTAGTTTTTTTACGGTAAAAAAATCGTTTTTAAACGAAATTGTTCTTAAAAAAATTTTCTCTATGGAACAAGGAAAATATTAAGGAAATTGTTATTATTATATAATTAGAATTTTATAACATTTCGTTTACATATTACACAAGAAAAATTGTTTTTTTTTGGATATGATTAAAAATGTTTGCGTATAAAAATTGTAATTGTAAAAAAATTTCGTTTTAAACTAATTTTCTCTTTGAATGCTGTTTAGATACCTAAAAAGGAAAACTGGGTTTTTTGCTATTTTTTAGTGATTGTGAAGAATACGTATGACTTTGTTAATTAAATTCCTTTCCTCTTCAGTTTTTCATGGAGACAGAAATTTCGTTTTTTAAAATTTTATAACATGATTGCTTAATTTCTTAAGCAATTTAACATATTTAACAAGGAAAACTGTTTTCTTTATGCTATTTTTTTAATGTTTGCAAACATGTTTTATTTCTCTGTAAATTAATTTCCTCTTCTTTTTAGTTTGTCATGGAAAAATATTTTTTTTAAGAATTTTAGAACATGGTTTTTATATTTTCCGTAAAAAATTTTGTGCCTAAGGCAATTTTTTTTTTAAAACAGTTTTCCATGAGTGGAAATTCCTTAAAAAACAATTTTCACGGTTGATAAAATAACGGTATAAAGATATGTTTTATGGTGAAAGAATTTCGTTTTTAAAATGATTTTCTCTTTGAATGCCATTTAGATATTAAACAAAGAAAACTGAGGATTTTGGTATTTTTTAAGTATTTGCGATAAATATGCATATTTATGTAAATCTGTTTTCTTTTTTTACACTTTTTCATGGAAAAAGAATTTCCTATAAAGAATTCTATTACATGGTTTTTAATTCTCTGTATTGTTTGCGAAGACTTTGTTTTTCTTTGTAATTTAATTTCCTTAATCATACAGTAATTGCTTAATAAAAAGAATTAACGGTCTAAATAAGTTTTTTTACGGTAAAAAAAATCGTTTTTAAACGAAATTGTTCTTAAAAAATTTTCTCTTTGATATTTAAGAAAGAAAATATAAAGGAAATTGTTATTATTATATAATTAGATTTATATTTCGTATACATATTATACAAGAAAAATTGGGTTTTTTTGATATTTTTAAAAATGTTTGCGTAAAAAAATTGTAATTGTAAAAAAATTTCGTTTTAAACTAATTTTCTCTTTGAATGCTGTTTAGATATCTAACAAGGAAACCTGGGTGTTTTGCTATTTTTAAGTGATTGTGATGAATACGTATGACTTTGTTAATTAAATTCCTTTCCTCTTCAGTTTTTCATGGAGACAGAAATTTCGTTTTTTAAAATTTTATAACATGATTGCTTAATTTCTTTAAAAATAATTTTTTTCTAAAGCAAGTTCTTTTTAAAAACAGTTTTTCGTGATAAATTAAATTTCGTTTAATGAACAAACTTTTAGCAAAATAACTGTTAAAAATAATTTTTTAATAAAGAATATTCTCTTTGAATGTCATTTAGATATTAAACAAATAAAACTAAGGATTTTGGTATTTTTTAAGTATTTGCGAAGAATATGCATATTTTTGTAAATCTGTTTCCTTTTTTTAACACTTTTTCATGGAAAAAGAATTTCCTTTTAAGAATTCTATTACATGGTTGTTAATTCTCTGTATTGTTTGCGAAGACTTTGTTTTCCTTTGTAATTTAATGTCCTTAATCATACAGTTATTGCTTAATAATTAAAATTTCATGGCCTATGAATTAACGATCTAAATAAGTTTTTTTTACGGTAAAAAAAATCGTTTTCAAACAAAATTGTTCTTAAAAAAATTTCTCTGTGATGAAAATATAAAGGAAATTGTTATTATTATATAATTAGATTTATATTTCGTTTACATATTATACAAGAAAAATTGTTTTTTTTTTGGTATTTTTCAAAATTTTTGCGAAGAATTTGTTATTCTTTTTAATTTAATTTCCTTAATCATACAGTTTATGCTTAAAAATTAAAATTTCATAGTTTATGAACGGTCTAAATAAGTTTTTTACGGTAAAAAAAATCGTTTTTCAACGAAATCGTTATAAAAAGAATTTTCTCTGTGATATTTAATAAGAATAAATATTAAGGAAATCGTTATAATTATATAGTTAGATTTATCATCAGGGCTCATCTGCCCTGATGATGGACACTGTGACGCTGTCCGAAACGTTGGCTAAAGAAGGAGGTAGCGAAACACGGCATAACACCCCAAAAAAAAATTACAAAAATACTTTTTGCCGTGAAAACCTAAACACATACCTAGTTATATTTATATTTCGTTTAGATATTATACAAGAAAAATTGGGTTTTTTTGATATTTTTTAAAATGTTTGCGAAGAATTTGTTATTCTTTGTAATTTAATTTCCTTAATCATACAGTTTATGCTTAAAAATTAAAATTTCATGATTTATGAACGGTGTCAATAATTTTTTTACGGTAAAAAAAAATCGTTTTTTAACGAAATCGTTATAAAAAGAATTTTCTCTGGTGATATTTAACAAGGATAAATATTAAGGAAATTGTTATTATGATAGAGTTAGATTAATCATCAGGGCTCATCTGCCCTGAAGATGGACACTGTGACGCTGTCCGAAACGTTGGCTAAAGAAGGAGGTAGCGAAACACGGCATAACCACCCAAAAATACTTTTGGTCGTGAAAACCCAAGCACATACCTAGTTATATTTCGTTTCGATATTATACAAGAAAAATTGGGTTTTTTTGATATTTTTTAAAATGTTTGCGAAGAATTTGTTATTCTTTGTAATTTAATTTCCTTAATCATACAGTTTATGCTTAAAAATTAAAATTTCATGATTTATGAACGGTGTCAATAAGTTTTTTACGGTAAAAAAAATCGTTTTTTAACGAAATCGTTATAAAAAGAATTTTCTCTGGTGATATTTAACAAGGATAAATATTGAGGAAATTGTTATTATGATAGAGTTAGATTTATCATCAGGGCTCATCTGCCCTGAAGATGGACACTGTGACGCTGTCCGAAACGTTGGCTAAAGAAGGAGGTAGCGAAACACGGCATAACCACCCAAAAAAAATAACAAAAATACTTTTGGCCGTGAAAACCTTAACACATACCTAGTTAGATTTATATTTCGTTTGAAGATTTTGTTTTTCTTTGTAATTTAAATTCTTTAATCATACAGTTATTGCTAAATAATTAAAATTTCATGGTTTATGTATTAACGGTCTTAATTAGTTTTTTACTGTAAAAAATGAAAGCTTTGAATGCTGTTTAGATATTTAACAAGGAAAACAGGGTTTTTAGCTATTTTTTAGTGATTGTGAAGAATACGTAAAACTTTGTTAATTAAATTCCTCTTCTTTTCAGTTTTTCATGAAGAAAGAAATTTCTTTTATTTAATTTTATAACATGAACGCTTAATTTCTGTAAAAATTTTTTTTTCTAAAGCAAGTTCCTTTTTAAAAACAGTTTTTCATGATAAATTAAATTTCGCTTAAAAGACAAAATTTTGACAAAGTAAAGGTTAAAAAATATTTTTTTATGGTAAAAGAATTTTTTTTACGTTAAAAATTTTTTTTACGGTAAAAAAATTTTCGTTTTGAAAAGAATTTTCTCTTTGCCGTTAAGATATTTAACAAGGAAAACTTTTTTCTTTATGCTATTTTTTTAGTGTTTGCAAACATTTTTTATTACTCTGTAAATTAATTTCCTCTGCTTTTTAGTTTGTCATGGAAAAATATATTTTTTAAGAATTTTATAACATGGTTTTTATATTTTCCGTAAAAAGAAATTTGTGCCTTAGGCAATTTTTTTTTAAAAACATTTTTCATGATGAGTGGAAATTCCTTAAAAAACAATTTTCATGGTTGATAAAATAACGGTATAAAGATATGTTTTATGGTGAAAGAATTTCGTTTTTTAAATGATTTTCTCTTTGAATGCCATTTAGATATTAAACAAAGAAAACTAAGGATTTTGGTATTTTTTAAGTATTTGCGAAGAATATGCATATTTTTGTAAATTTTTTTCCTTTTTTTAACACTTTCATGGAAAAAGAATTTCCTTTTAAGAATTCTATAACATGGTTGTTAATTCTCTGTATTGTTTGCGAAGACTTTGTTTTTCTTGGGCTCGTCTGCCCTGATGATGGACACTGTGATGCTGTCCGAAACGTTGGCTAAAGAAGGAGGTAGCGAAACACGGCATAACACCCCAAAAAAAAATAACAAAAATACTTTTGGTCGTGAAAACCTAAACACATACCTAGTTATATTTCGTTTCGATATTATACAAGAAAAATTGGGTTTTTTTTATATTTTTTAAAATGTTTGCGAAGAATTTGTTATTCTTTGTAATTTAATTTCCTTAATCATACAGTTTATGCTTTAAAATTAAAATTTCATGGTTTATGAACGGCCTCAATAAGTTTTTTACGGTAAAAAAAATCGTTTTTTAACGAAATCGTTATAAAAAGAATTTTCTATGATATTTAACAAGGATAAATATTAAGGAAATTGTTATAATGATAGAGTTAGATTTATCATCAGGGCTCATCTGCCCTGAAGATGGACGATAAGACATTGTCCAAAACGTTGGCTAAAGAAGGAGGTAGCGAAACACGGCATAACATCCCAAAAAAAATAACAAAAATACTTTTGGCCGTGAAAACCTTAACACATACCTTATTTCGTTTAGATATTATATAAGAAAAACTGGGTTTTTTTGAAAAAATTTTAAATGTTTGTGAAGATTTTGTTTTTCTTTGTAATTTAATTACCTTAATCATACAGTTATTGCTAAATATTTAAAATTTCATGGTTTATGAATTAACGGTCTAAATAGGTTTTTTACCGTAAAAAAATTTCGTTTTTAAACGAATTTTCTCTTTGAATGCTGATTAGATATCTAACAAGGAAAACTGGGCTTTTCGATATTTTTTAGTGATTGTAAAGAATACGTTCGACTTTTTTTAATTAAATTCCTTTCCTTTTCTTTTTAGTTTGTCATGGAAAAATATTTTTTTTTAAGAATTTTATAACATGATTGCTTAATTTCTGTAAAAAAATTTTTTTCTAAAGCAAGTTTCTTTTTAAAAACAGTTTTTCGTGATAAATTAAATTTCGCTTAATGAACAAACTTTTAGCAAATTAACGGTTTTTAAGGTAAAAGAATTTTTCTTTGTGGTAAAAAAATTTCCGTTTTTAAAAGAATATTCTCTTTGAATGCCGTTAAGATATTTAACAAGGGAAACTGTTTTCTTTATGCTATTTTTTTAGTGTTTGCAAAAAATTTTTATTACTCTGTAAATTAATTTCCTCTTCTTTTTAGTTTGTCATGGAAAAATATATTTTTTTAAGAATTTTATAACATGGTTTTTATATTTTCCATAAACGTTTTTTGCCTAAGGCAATTTTTTTTTTAAAACAGTTTTTCATGATGAGTGGAAATTCCTTAAAAAACAATTTTCATGGTTGATAAAATTACGGTATAAAGATATATTTATGGTGTAAGAATTTCGTTTTTAAAATGATTTATTCTTTGAATGCCATTTAGATATTAAACAAAGAAAACTGAGGATTTTGGTATTTTTTAAGTATTTGCGAAAAATTTGCATATTTTTGTAAATCTGTTTCCTTTTTTTTACACTTTCTCGTCGAAAAAGAATTTCCTTTTAAGAATTCTATTACATGGTTTTTAATTCTCTTTAATTTTTTTCCTTAGACAATTTTCATAGTTGGTAAAATAACGGTTTAATCAAAGTTTTTTATAATTAAATTTTGTTTTTCAAAGAATTTTCTATGTGATATTTAACAAGGATGTAATATTAAGGAAATTGTTATTTTGATATAATTAGATTTATATTACGATTAGATAATATACAAGAAAAACTGGGTTTTTTGATATTTTTTAAAATGTTTGCGAAGAATTTGTTATTCTTTGCAATTTAATTCCCTTAATCAAACAGTTTTTTCTTAAAAATAAATATTTCATGGTTTATGAATTAACGGTCTAAATAAGTTTTTTACGGTTAAAAAAATCTTTTTAAACAAAATCGTAATCTTAAAATAATTTTCTCTGTGATATAACAAGGAAAATATTAAGGAAGTTGTTATTATTTTATAATAAGTTTTATATTTCGTTTAGAAAATAGATTAGAAATACTATGTTTAATACTATGTATAAAATATTAGAAAAACTATGTTTTTTTTTAATTTTTGTAAATGTTTGCGAATAATTTGTTTTTCATTGTAATTTAATTTCATTAATAATACAGTTATTGCTAAATAATTAAAATTTCATGGTTTATGAATTAACGGTCTAAATTGGTTTTTTTACGGTAAAAAATGAAAGCTTTGAATGCTGTTTAGATATTTAACAAGGAAAACAGGGTTTTTAGCTATTTTTTAGTGATTGTGAAGAATACGTAAAACTTTGTTGGTTAAATTCCTTTCCTTTTCAGTTTATCATGAAGAAAGAAATTTCTTTTATTAAATTTTATAACATGATCGCTTAATTTCTGTAAAAAATTTTTTTTTCTAAAGCAAGTTTCTTTTTAAAAACAGTTTCTCATGATAAATTAAATTTCGCTTAAAGGACAAAATTTTGACAAAGTAAAGGTTAAAAAATATTTTTTTATGGTAAAAGAATTTTTTTTACGGTAAAAAATTTTTTTTACGGTAAAAAAATTTTCGTTTTGAAAAGAATTTTCTCTTTGCCGTTAAGATATTTTAACAAGGAAAACTGTTTTCTTTTTTACTATTTGGTAAAAGAATTTTTTTACCGTAAAAAAATTTTTTATGATGAAAAATTTTTGTTACGGTAAAAACATTTTTTTTTACGGTAAAAACATTTTATTTTACGGTAAAAACATTTTATTTTACGGTAAAAACATTTTATTTTACGGTAAAAACATTTTTTTTTTACGGTAAAAACATTTTATTTTACGGTAAAAACATTTTTTTTACGGTAAGAAAATGTTCGTTTTTAAAATAATTTTCTCTTTTAATGCCGTTACGTAAGGAAAACTGTTTTCTTCTTGCTATTTTTTAAGTGTTTGTGAAAAAAAATTTGTATAGCTCTGTAAATTAATTTCCTTTTCTGTATAGTTTTTCTCGGAAAAATATTTTTATTTTAAGAATTTTATAACACGGTTTTCGGTAAAAAATATGTTTTTGACAAAAGCAATTTTTTTAAAAAACAGATTTTCATGATGAGTGGAAATCGCTTTAAAAACCAAATTTCATGGTTGATAAAATAACGGTATAAAGATACTTTTTTATGGTGAAAGAATTTCGTTTTTAAAATAATTTTCTCTTTGATTGCCGTTTAGATGTTAAGCAAGGAAAACTGAGGTTTTTGCTATTTTTTAAGTGTTTGCGAAAAATTTGCACATCTTTGTAAATCAATTTTTTTTTTTTTACCATTTTTTCATGGGATGGAATTTCCTTTTTTTAAATTACGTAACGTGGTTTTTAAATTTTCTGCAAAGAAAAAATTTTTGTCTTCTCAGAGAAGTTTTCTTTTTAAAAACAGTTTTTCATAGTTATTTTTAATTTGAATAAAAAATAAAATTTCGTTGAAAATGAAATTACTGTAAAATATTGATTTTTATGATAAAAGAATTTCGTTTTTAAAAGAATTTCCTCTTTGAATGCCGTTTAGATATTTTACGAGAAAAACTGGGTTTTTGTGCTTTTTTTTTTAAATATTTGCGAAAAATATGTTTTTCTTTTTTATTTTGTTATTTGTTTTTGGGGTGTTATGCCGTGTTTCGCTACCTCCTTCTTTAGCCAACGTTTCGGACAGCGTTACAGTGTCCATCATCAGTGGCTCATCTGCCCTGATGACGGACACACTGTCTGAAACGTTGGCTAAAGAAGGAGGTAGCGAAACATGGCATAACACTCCAAAAACAAATAACAAAAATACTTTTGGCCGTGAAAACCTAAAAACATACCAATATGTTTTTCTGTATAAAAAATTCTCTTTTCGGCACAGTTCGTATAAAAAAGGCATTTCATGGTTATTGAAATTATGATTTAAGAATTTATGGTAAAAGAAATTCGTTTTATCCAGATTTTTTTATTTGAATGCCGTTTGGATATTTAGTAAGGAAAATTGTGGTTTTTTGATATTTTTTATTGCTATTAATGAAAAAAAAATTCTTCATTGTAAATTAATTTCCTTTTCTTAACAGTTTTTCATGGAAAAGATTTTCCTTTCTTTAAATTTTATAACATGATTTTTAAATTTTGTGCAAAGAAAAAATTTTGTCTTAAGAAGTTTTCTTTTTAACAACAGTTTTTCATGGTTATTGAAAATTTAAATAAAAAATAAAATTTCGTGGATAATGAAATAACTGTAAAATTTGTTTTTTATGGTAAAATAATTTCGTTTTAAAAGAATTTTCTCTTTGAATGCCGTTTAAATATTTAATGAAGAAAACTGGGTTTTTATGCTATTTTTAAAATATTTGCGAAAAATATGTTTTTCTGTATAAATAAATTCTCGTCTCTGCACAGTTTAAAAAAGTCATTTCATGGTTATTGAAATTATGGTTGAAGAATAGTTTTTTATGATAAAAGAAATTCGTTTTATCAAGATTTTTTTATTTGAATGCCGTTTAGATATTTAGTAAGGAAATTTTTTTTGATTAATTAACAGTTTTTCATGGAAAAGAATTTCCTTTTTAAAAATTTTATAACACGGTTTTTAACTTTTTCGGTAAAAAAATATTTTTCTGTCTTATAAAATTTTCTTTTTAAAAACAGTTTTATGATTAAACATGATTAATGAAATTTTGGTTTTTTAAAAGATTTTCTTCTTGAGATATTTAACAAGGTAAACCGGGTTTTTTGCTTTCCCTTGGATAACTTAAAAAATTACAGTTACCCTTCGTAAATGACATATACTCGTAAAAAGCGCTGTTTCCCCTAGAAAAAATCTTCTTAATGTTGTAAGCAGTTGATTCTTTTACCATCGAAAACTGTTTTAGAAAGTAAATTTATGAACCATAATAAACGGTTTTAACAAACGAAATTCTTGACCAAAAATTTATTTTTAAAACTGTAAAATCATTTATCATGATTTTTTTTTTGAAACCATTAATTGATTTTCAATGAAAAACTTTTGCAGATGAAAATTTATTCAAATGTAATCCGTTTATTCTATTACCTAAATCTATTTTTTTTCCACGAAAAACTGTTACGTTAAAGGAAAATTTATTTACAAATAAATACATATTTTCCACAAATTATTTTAATACGACTTCATCGTATAAAAATGACGGTATGTGAACCTTCCTGTGTAAAGGACGCAGTTCTCGGGAATAAAATTGTTCATATCTTTTTTTTCAACAGTTCATTCTTTTATTAATTAAGACGGGCTATTTACCACGGGAAGCAGTTTGCAGTCTATTCGTTTACCATGGGGAACTGTTTTTATACAGCAAGGTCACTTACCACAGTTTTCCATATAGTAAACCTACTCGAGCACTAGCACAGCAATCAGCACCCTTATAGCAACTAATTCTCCAAAAATAATTGCATTACAACAAACACATTTTTCTCCAATCACATTATAAGCATGTGATATCCTTACGAGGAGAGAGTTTAAAATTATTTCTTCAATTTAGATTTTTACGCTCACACCTTCCTTGCTTTCTAGAACATTAAATTGTTCATTGCATTTAAATGCAGTTTTGAAAATGTGAAACTTTTAAGCCCGATTTTTATAATTCAGTGCTCGACACCTGGCTTTTGAAACCCCTCGAAATACGATATTTTTGGGCATTTTTTGTCGCCGCGCCACCATCTTTTGCCTACCTCACTAACGACTCTTTGCAAATTTTCTCAGTTCATATTTTGCCCATGAATGCATGTTCATCTTTTTTGTCCTTCCGTGTAAATTCCAATCGGGTACGGTTGAAAAGATATTCCGCATGGATTCTGGAAAACTGAATCTGTGACGTTTTCTTTTTGTACGAAATACCGCCCATAATAACGATTCGTACAATGCGTACAAGGTACTTGTTTATATATTTTTATTGGTTTGGTTTAATTTAAAGCAATGTTCAAGAAATATTCATGACTTTTATATTTTTGCACCAATAAAAATCATAACTGGAAATTACAAACTACAAATATTGAATTACAAAAAAGGTAATATTTAATTTTATATCTTCAAAAAATAAAACATATTATATACATGGTACGGTCATCGTTCTTCTGAAAGGAAGAGCGTGAGAAGGAAGAAGACCCACGTCGATGACGTCCGTAGGAGCTCTTGCTCGGACTGGTTCAGAACAAGTATTATCCACAACCTCACCTCATAATAAAATTCACATTGCTGATTTTTTTTAATGGTTAGAATCGTATGTTAGATACTTTTTTTTTTAATATATCTTGATTTTTCTTTTTATTTTAATGAACTTCATTTCATTTTAATTCTCTCCATTTTATTTGTATAGGTACGCAAAATGTTTTAAATGAAATAGGGTATATTGTGCATTTTTTATAATAAAATTGTAAAATTGGTGGCTCAGCTCAGGTAAGCAACCAGTAAGGTCCGCATCACCAAATAATTCTTTTTTATACTGCTAATGTATCAATTATTTGTGTACTCATATAAGTGAGGTGAGTTTAACGATCAGTGCCGTTTTGTTATTTTCGATAATTTAACGGTTTCCGATAAACGTTGCTTTGGATCTGAATAAGTCTTCGATTAAATTTTGACCAAGCTGACTTTTTTTTTCTTTTATATATTCAATAATATTATTATTTAATGTATAAAAACAGTTTATTTATAAACAAGTTCTGCTAGGTAATTATTATTACACGTGACAGCTGTTTCGCCTTCTGAAGGCATTATCAAACAGTTTGGAATTTTAACTACCAACTTTTAAGCTTCTGTCTTTACTTTTGTTTAAGTTAGCCTCTCAGAAACTGGGCATACTGTACAGGGCACGCAGATACTTTAATAGTACACAACTGCTAGCCCTGTACAAATCGCAAGTGCGCCCCACGGTTGAATTTGGCAGCCACCTCTGGTCTGGAGCCCCAAAATACCTGAAAAAAACCCTTGACTCTGTGCAGAAACGGGCGGTCCGTTTGATAGATTCTCCTAATTTAACAAACGGATTGCAATCTTTAGAGCACAGGCGCCAGGTGGGAATGCTGTCCTTGTTCTACCGGTATTACAATGGAAGATGCTCCAAGGAACTAGCGTCATTGATCCCCTCGGCACCGGTGCATAGTCGGGAAACACGCCAAACGCGCGCTCAACATTTGTACACGGTTGACATTAGTCACATGAGAACGGGTCGTTTCTACGGCTCGTTCTTGAGTTCAACAGCTCGGCTGTGGAACCATTTGCCGGCCTCTGTGTTTCCTCCCTCCTACAATATGGGTCTCTTCAAGACCCATGTTCACTCCTTCCTCTCCTCAAAAACACCCTCCACACAGCATCCTCAAAGATGACATAGGCCCTGAGGGAAATTATTTTTTCCTCAGGGCCTCCTGTGTGGAGTTAAAAAAAAAAAAAAAAAATAAGAAGGGTTGAATTACACAATAGAAATAAATATATAGAACCAACTCACTCAAGGAAGGGGGCAAATTATTAAGCTCTTTTTTTAAAAAGTGGTCAGATTCAATTTGCCTTTGCTCCGCTTCTATGAATAATGTTGTCGATTTAGAAAAATCCGCCGACGCAGTTTATAAAAATAGAATCCAACAAAGGGGATTTACAACAGATAGATTAAAAAGCTTCCGTGAATTTAGTCATCCTTTGAAACAAAATGAACCAATAAAATTTCTGTTATTTAAATATATGAAATATGGTACCGCACTTTTCATGCAAAACATGTTTTGTATTTGAAAATTAAAATGTGCGATTTTGTGATTTGACTGTGATTGAATAGGTTGTTACTCTGATGATGACTAACGTTATTCACTTTGCTCGTATGGAGAATCACACCAAAAACGATCGCTTAACTGGAAGCGGGAACACTATCAGCCCGTGGAATAAGTTATCTCACTTGGCCTTATCTCTGACTGAATCTCAACGTGGATCCCTCTCTTACCTCGTCTGCAGTGTTGGTCCATGACAGACAGACAGTGCATTCCAAGCAGGCATATTATAAACATTGCCTAGTTTCCTATTGACAAACAAAAATAATATTTAAATTTATGTAATTATTGCTAGAAATCAATCCACATTTTCAAAAATATGTGCTAAGTATCCTCACAAATTGCAGCGCACTTCTATAAGGTGTCAAAGGCGGGAACTAAGTTTGCAAAACGACTTTTTCGTCTTGTTCAAGTGATCATTCTGTTCTACACGAAAAATATCCATGTGTGCAACGCGGTTCCATGCCAACTGGGAATAGTGTCAACTCAACACCTCCTTGAAAAGTCTAATCTATGAAAAAATAATTTTAAATTAGCCGATAACCCTAACCTAACATTACCTATTTAACCAATATTTTATATATTTTCTTTTATCACTCTAAATGACTTATCTGAAATGGTTCTGAGTTGGTTTCATTCCGAGTTGGCCGGTCACCGTACAACGCACATTCAAGGGCTAGTTCGTTCGTGTAAGTGCCAAAAAATGCCTTTTGGGTACAAATAATAATATTCCGCCATCAGGGCCAGCCCTAAGCCAAAAGGCGCCTGGCGCTAGAGAAAACCTCAAAGGCGCAATGTTGGGTATTAGATGTTATCAGTGCCTCGCCCCTAGGCTCCTTGGCGCCTTCGCAAGTCGGCGCCCGGAGCAGACCACTCCAATTGAGTCTACATAGGACCGGCCTTGACTGCTATTGCCAAATGCGGCAATCAGTGCCATCTGTTAATTAGGACAACTAACGAAATTGTGATCATATTTAATGTTGTCTTAGTTGGTTTTCTTTCAATATATTGTTTGTTTATTTGAGAGAAATATGAACATCTTATGTACCCAAGCGTACAAGCGATTATTTTGACATTTGTTGTAACAACAAACCCCATCGACATCGTCTACAACCAATAAATATAATAAAACACTTACAGAACTTGATAACAACATTATTAAATTTATTTCTTCAAACTTCGCAAATTTGTGTACACTACTATTTAATTAACAAAATCGACATGTTTCCAAAACAATGTTTTCTTCGTCAGGATAATAAGTTAATAAAAATTAACAAACAACAAACAAGTACAGACAAATAAGAACAAAGACAAAATATTAGAAAAGACAGGTGATTAATTACTTAAAATATCATAAAAAAACAATTAAATGAAATAAAATATAAAAATTATTTTGGGATGTGTAAAAAATTACATTTATTTAAAACGAAACAAGAAGTCTAAATAACAAAATAAATTATGATTATCAATATAAGTATTAATACGAAAATAAATTTAAAAGATGGCTATTTTTAAAAAACGTTTGGTTATTTATAATATTTAATTTACTATTAACACTTTTCCTAATTTCTAAAATTTTTAAATTATCTATTGTATACCCGTTGTGTTAGTGTGTAAAATTTTTAAACCTTTATTAATATCAAAAGAATGACTTGTTTCTAAAATGTGGTTGGCAAATTGTCGGCAGTTATTAGATAATAAGTATTATTCTTTAATTTTTTAACGTTAACCCCTCTGTGTTGTATGCATTAATAAACTAAAATAAAAAAAATTACAGCTTCTACAAACAAAAACTGTAAAATCTTTCACTTTCACATAACCGACACTGTCACGATTTTCAATATATCATAATATGAAAATCACTTAGCGGGGATGCTGCGAAAGTTATGTTAATTTATCTCGACAAGCTATCTTAATATTTTCCTTGAAACAAGTGGAATTGAAAATTAATTTCTCTACAACATGGTAATAATTATTTAATGGCTTTACATGACCTGCGTAGTATATTTTTTGAAAAACATTGCACTTTACGAATATTCATGTCTGTAATAAAGGTCATATTATCGGTGGATCTTTTAAATGGATGTTATTGAACGAATTCAAAGTATTCCCTCGCGTTTATTTTTATGTGCTGTAATGTGTAATATAATTTTTAAGGTCTTATTAACATGGTTATACTCTTATCGGAAATCTTAAATTTACACGACTTCATTTTACTGTCTTGCTGATGTATGTTTTATTTGTTTAATTTTGCATACATTCTTTAATGCATTTTAATTGGAGTTTTATCTTTCGGTGTTGCCGGTTTAATTTTGGAAATTTAATTACTGTTTGAAGAAATTACTAATTAGTTTTGTGAAGATTCTTTCGATTAGTGCAATATGCAGCAACAGTTAGTTAATTCGGTATTTAAATCTTGAAATTTAGCAATTAGTCCCTGGATAACCATTGCTTTTGAAATAATACAATGAATCATTTTGTTTGACACAACCAATTTATTGGCATGGTTGTCGCCTACCTACGCCTTTGCTTTAATTATTCGGTGTCGGGATATTATGAAATTATGAACTAAAAATATTGCCAACATTAAATATAACGACGGATACCTAAAGTTCTCGACACTTTTGGCAACCTTACAAAGCGGGTCTGAATTCAGGTGAAAGCGTTGGACTTTAGGCTACTCCTTGTGGCGGTAAGGTCAAAATCGCCATCAGATCGGCCACATGTCTCAATTATGCAAAAAAATTTCACGGAAAAGATTTTCTTTTTCGGTGTTTTCAATTTCAATGCTAATTAATCCGCGTTTATGGAAATTTTATTTTTACGCTTTTTAATGCTTTACATTATTATTACACCTCGCTAGGTGTATTGAGGTAGATGACAGGAATTTACAGTTAAAATATATTTCAGTGCAATGTTATTATCAGATTAGATACTTGGGTTAAATTAAATTAAGTGAAGGAGAAGAATTAATAACAAGAAGAATGTAAAAGAAGTACAAAAAGTTCATTTTTAGGCGTGTAGTTAAAAAGACTTTTAGAAAAAGAAATTAATTTAAATACAGACAGAACTGTTAGCAACGCAAATAAAATAAAGGTTCTGTTCCAGAAGGTCCTTGAGATGACTATTATTGTGATTATTATTTTCATTATTATCATTGGTGTCGTTTGTTTAAAGGAATGCATATAAGCTATTGCAATTTTTTTAGTTGTGAAACTCAGGCCCAGGTTACATAATAAAATCAAATAAAAAATCAGTTCTTAGTTTTTAATTCAGACTGTGAAAGGGTTTGTTCAGATATCACATTTTTCAAGGCAAATGAAGATATCACGTTCCACAAGTAAAATTTTATAAAAAAGCATTGTAAGATTTTTTTAAAAATGTACCGCCTTAACATCCATCTACCAAAGTTTCCAGAAGTCTGACTGTCACTTCGCTTCTGATCCTAAACATATTAGAATTTAATTAATACACCTCTGTACCAATTAAGCCTCCGTAACCATAATAAATCAAATCTCATGGAATCACATAATAACTATGCATATTGTTGATAGAGATCAATAATAAGTAATTTATTTTAACTGGGTGATTATTGTAGGAACTTTAAAACACCGGTTAAGAATGCAATGCCCGATGGCACTAACGTCTTTTGGTTTTTTGAAATGACAGAACAGTTTGTTTGTTTTGGTAGGGGTTCCGCTTCTTTTGATATAAAAAAAGTTGTTCCAGTTTATTAGTTCTCCTTTTTACTGACGATCGTACAAATCACAACAAATCTTTTTAGTCTTTTTTAACTAGAGAACGGGGAACTGGGTTGTGTAAAATTGAAACATGTCTTAGTGTTTTAATCATGTTACCCTAAAAGGACTGAAAATAAATTAACTCGGTGAAAATATACCAGTGTTTTAAATTTAAAAAAGGACCCACACACAAACCTTAACAACGTTAACATATTCACAAGACGTTCTATTGTAATAATCAAATGATTATTAAATTGTTCCGTGGCTGAGTCGTGAACTCATTGGCTCTGGACCTGGGCAGCGAATTCAAAACCCGACGATGGTAACAGAAGTTTAAATTATGTAGGGTTCCTACATAAATCTCAAATTCCTTCCCCCCCTCCCACAACCCCCACTTCCATCTTTCCTTTCTCCTCACCATCAACCTCCCACTTCTTTCTTTCCTCTCTCCCCTCCCGGATGTCCCTCCTCTCCCGTCTTCTCTCCCTGCCGCAAAACTGTATGAAACTCTCATTTTTCAAACAACTCGCACGACACCTATTGTATTTTTTGGTGACCGGATAACTCGGAATAAAACCAACTCAGAACCATCTCAGATAAGATTTAGAGTGATAAAAAAAAATATATATAAAAAATTATTAAAATATATATAAAATGGTTAAATAGGTTTTTTTTACATGAGCTCCACACAGGAGGCCCCGAGGAAAATAATTTCCCTCAGGGCCTATTTCATCTTTAGGGATGCTGTGTGGAGGGTTTTTTAATGAAAGAAAGGGAAGGAGAGTTCTGGGATGGAAGAGGGTTTAAGGGGTTGGTAGGAATCTGGGGTCCAGTGTGTCCTGGTCATCCACCTCCAAGACCTAGACAAACCTCACCCCATGAACCCGGGCACCCCTGCTAAATCACCAAACGTAGCGAACCACTTGGGGTGACCTATGGCAGAGGTGTTGGTCATCCAATAAAGGTTCCCGGGGTGGCGGTATCCATTCCCGCCTTCCAAATGGAAAATTATGTTAGGTTAGGGTTATCGGCTAATTTAAAATGATTTTTTTTCATAGCTTTTAATGACTTTTCAATGAGTTGAGTTGACTTTATTCTCAGTTGGCATGGAACCGTTTTTTTTATACACATTGCTATAATAATAAATAACTCCAGAGCTCAGCTAGTAAGAGGTGTAGGTGTGACTAAGAGTATCCGTTAATCGTTTTTAGTCTGAAGTGATAAATATATTCAATGCAACATTTATTACAACATTCATTTATGCCTGAGGTTTCTTTTAACACCGTAGAGCAACTTCATTATGTCCATTTAATGTCTAGTTATTTATACTATCTTCTTATCGGAATCACTCGTCTAGGTCTTGGACGTTAATTAAATAATGCTTTATGTTTTGTAATTGCAAGGAAATAATTCACTTTAACTTACCATTTAACGTTATGGGACCACAGACAAGTAAAAGCGTTTTCATAACAATTTTTTAAACATATGCCATTGATTCATTATAATCCAAAACAATTTTTTATCTTCTTTCGTTGTTTGTAAAAAGTTACGTTAACTGTAGGGTGAAGGGGAAAAAAATTAATTTTAATTTAAGATCCCGACTACAAGAACACAATCAAAAAGTCATATTTTCCAATAGAACAATAATGAAATTTTATGAATTAGCACAAATTTAAGGAGGTATTAAAAATAAAATAAATAAGGTATTTAACAGATCCGAAAAAGACTATTTAATTTATAATTTTGATTATTTTTGTGGTGTCTTCTCCACCATAACTGTATTTATTTATTTTTCTTTGGTTGAAAATAAAAGATTTTTTTTAATGTTTTTGTTATTGTGCGTTAATGTGAGCAAAGTAATGAGCAAAATGTGAGTTAAATAATATTTACACATATTTTACAAAACATTAAATTCAAGGGCCATTAGTCATGCACCTACACCTTAACAGAAAAGAGGAGCTCTTGTGTTTGATAAAGGAGCCACTATTTTTACTTTCGTAGGTAGGTCCATAATATTTCTTCAAAAATTGCAAAGTTGCTTTGTGGCGTCATTTTAATAAAATGAAAACAAATCATTTCAAATGCACCACTTTTTAGTAAAATTTATTAACATGTTTCAAAACCAATGGTGTCGTCGTCAGGGTAAAATGAAAATTTACTAAAATAACAATAGACAAGCATAGACAAATAAATACCAATAATTTCCCACTGACGAAGAAACCAATGGTTTTGAAACAAGTGATAATTTTGATTAAGTAAGTGGCTTGTGATTTAAGGCAAAGTGATTTGTTTTCAAATGCCATAATATATCGTTTATATATTTGCACATATCGTTTGCACTATTTGTAAGTGTTTAATTTTATTCATTTATTCTGATAGATAATACAACGCATTTCAGTGGGGGGATTATTATAAAATTTATTGCTTTGTAAATAAAAAGTTGGATTGCTAAAGTTAGGAGCTATAAATTGGTTTCCATTTCTCATAAGTTTGTAATGTTCCAGATTTTCTTTGAGATTTTTTCTTTTCACATTTTTGAAACAGGAGCTAGCTTAAATATATCTTCTTCATTTGGTACTGGACACAGAATGAAAAGGGTTATTTTAAGTATAAAATCTTTTTTCTTATTAGTATTACTTTTGCGATGATTCTTTGTGAGACTTTTACTGAGTTTACATTGTTCTCACCAACATATTGCTGTTAGCAAATAGTGAGGGACATATTGCACAATTCTTGAACACTTTCAAACAATTAACATTTTTCTTAATTTTAATTATTATGTCACATTTAAAATACTGTTCGAATATTATTTATCAAATCAAACATTGCGATAAATTACTATTCAGTGGGTGTGTTCCAACAGTCTATCTCGCGACGTATTAATTCACAACACTGTGTTATTAATCTTGATATTATGGTAAATGGCCGCCATTTGTAAAGCGCATGGACAAGAAAATTAGGTATCTCGTATCTAGAGGAAAGTAGAGAAAACAAATTGTCTTTGCTCGTGTAGCGGAAGCTACAGCGGTAATGACGTGCATTAACCCTCCGTTGAACGAGTTTTCCACGCAAATGCCTGTCATTTTAATCTATGGTAATCATTACTAGATCAGTTTAGAAATAGCTGTGATTTTTTGCAGAAAATTAACTGTTGATGTACCGGTTGTTGAATTTCCTTTCATTCTAATAAAATATACGGGTACATAAATCCATAAAACTATGTATTTGATGAATCACCTAATTTAATAAAAATAAATCACGGAAGGGTATGCTATTTTTCACTATTTTTTGTGACATTTTATAACCTTACTGGATTTTACCTCGACTAGAGGATCGCTGACGATGCTTACGGTTTTAAAGATAATATGTATTTATTTCATATTTGTAAAAAACATTAACTTTGTGGCTCGCCATAATTTACTATAAAAACACATAAATTTGTTGTAGACCACTTTTATGTTATTAACACTCTACTGGTTTCGGAAGCACGCTTCTTTCTTCAGGAGAATATTATAACTAACCTACGATGTATAATTTTGACAGCCATACAAATTTTAGGTATTACAAATAATAAAAGTTTTTCAGAGTTTGCCAATCAACTTATTTCCACAGATCACACTTTTAATAAGGACACAGGGGTTAAAATTCTTCACCGTAGCAATAAAAGCAAAAAATTAGATAACTTTGAAGCATTTGAAATTAGAAAATCCTTTTATAATAAGTCTAGTATTTTCATAACCAAATTAATTTACCTTTTAGTCCCTTTCTAAACATATTTCCAGTAAACCGCTCTGTTCTTCCCGGAAATCCTGCAATCACCCCTGCCCCTTTGCTTACCTCTCACTCAAACACCTAAAATTGTATATCTGTCAATATTCTATATCGTAGTTTAGTTACAAACTCTCCTGACGATGGAAGGGTGCTTCCGAAATCAGCAGAGTATTAATAAAATAAAAGTGGTCTATAATAAATATATTTGTTTTTATTGTAATTTATTTATCTATTTAAACGCCATAAAATGGCTTTTATAATCAAGTGACACATGAGATTACACGATGCTACAAAGGAGGGCGTCAGTATTAACATTAATAACAAAATAAGAATGTACATAAACAAAGTATGACGTATGTATGATGAAAACTAGTATTAAGGTATTAAAATTATGTGTTACAACCAAAAAAAAAAGATAATATGGATTGAGTCAAAAATATAAAGTAACGGTTGAATCAAAGTACATTTATTGTTATTTTTTATAAACATCGAGTGCAAATAACGAGTGGAAGGACATGACCAATTCAATTTGGGAGGCGGGAATGGGTACCTCCGCCTCGGGAACCATTTATTGGATAACGAACCCCTCTGCCATAGATCACCCTAAGTGATTTAGCAGAGTTCATGGGGTGAGGTTTGTCTAGGCCTTGGCGGCGGTTGACCTGGAAAACTGAACCCCAGATTCCTACCCACCCCTAAAACCTTTTTCCTTCCCAGAACTCTCCTCTCCATCCTTTCCTAAAAAAAACCCTCCACACAGCATCCCCAAAGATTTCATAGGCCCTGAAAGAAATTATTTTCTCCAGGGCCTCCTGTGTGGAGCTCATGTAAAAAAAAATGGCTCACGAATTATTTTATAAGTGAATGTACCCTGTTGTTTTTAATGGAAACTTCAAAGAATCACAGCTCGGGATAAAAATGACGACACGGGCGACATCTCAGTTTGAAAAATATTATAAGAATACGAATTAAAAAAGGAAAATTTAGGTAACGACCAAGATTCTTAATCAGAGTTTTAATAATTCATATCTTTATTAGGTGTGAAGTTTCATAAATTTTAATTCAAAACTAAAATATAATTTAACTAACTAACCATAACGATGGCAGAGAGGATAGACCGCCAAACAACTCGGTCTTGGCACAAACTCCTTGCCTCATTCGCTTTCATACATCGTCTCAAACGTACTGATTCTGACTCTTGACATGGCCCGACTGAAACATCTGATTCACTTTGTTAAAACCTGTATATTAATACAGTTAATGACATCTGTACGTTCTTCAAAGTTGATCACTAACAAATTATATGTCGGTAATGCAGGAGTTGAAAGTAGTTTTTGAGCGTCGGGATTACCAAGGTTGAAAGAATTGGTTCCAGAGGCTGAGGAGCTGGTGGAGGATGTTTGACCTGTGCTCCGTCTTCTCATCAGACGAGTGTATATTAATACTCAACCATGAGGAATCGTCAGGCTCCTGGGGGTCGCGGTACTTTCAGGCCGCGATCCTGTGTTCAACGATTATACTGGATGATGATTGATAAATCTGTACTCTTATTTGAGTGATTTAACATTTATTTAAGATTTTAATAATTTACACAATTAGTGTTCACGTATGAAACGGGTAGAGAGATACAAAACGCGAACGGGCGGTTGGATCGAGTGCTAGAAACGGAATAATTTGCACGGTCATTCTCGGAGCGGTGCCGACATATTTTTCGGAGAGGTGACGGTGATGCCACACGTAAAAATGAATGTAAATGATGCCCATACAGGATACCTGCCCAGGCAGGTGGCACTAATTGTCCTGTTGACATTTTTTGAATGACAATCAGTTTTGGCTCGGTAGTGGGGATGATATGTTTTTTGTTTTTAAATAAAAGGTATTTGTATTATTATTCATCCTTTTTGCCGAAGATGTTTTGTACGACTAACAATGGGGCTTTCCTAGTCATTGTTAGCTAGGTATTGGGGAACCGGGTTGTGAAATATTGCTACATGTTTCAAGTGTTTCTTTGATCATGCTTTTAATCTTAAAAGAAGTTTGTTAAAAAATAACTCAGTAAAAATCTCGCAGAGTATTTTGCATTAAAGAATGGACCCATACAATATCCAACACACTTGATTTTGCTGTGTCTTCCTCGGGTATTCGTAACTTCTTCCACCATTCACATTTGCGTCATATATTTTCCATACAATCCTGTCTTCGTTCATTTGCTGTTCATGCCCAAACTATCTAAACTCTTAATCTTCATCTTATGCTTACAGTCTTGCAATCTTCACGGATTTCTGACATTCTCCACATTTCTCACACGATCAAACATGGTTTTACCACACATACGCCACAGGGATCTCATTTCTATAGCATTCAATCCACTTTCTTAACTTAACAAACGGATTGCAATCTTTAGAGCACGGACGTCAGGTGGGAATGCTGTCCTTGTTCTACCGGTACAATGGAAGATGCTCCGAGGAACTAGCGTCATTGATCCCCTCGGCACCGGTGCATAGTCGGGAAACAAGCCAAACACGCGCTCAACATTTGTACACGGTTGACATTAGTCACATGAGAACGGGTCGTTTCTATGACTCGTTCATGAGTTCAACAGCTCGGCTGTGGAACGATTTGCCGGCTTCTGTGTTTCCTCCCTCCTACAACTTCTCACTCCTTCCTCTTCTCAAAAACCCCCTCCACACAGCATCTTCAAAGATGACATAGGCCCTGAGAGAAATTATTTTCCTCAGGGCCTCCTGTGTGGATTTAATATAAAAAAAACTTTCATCCTTTCTCTGCCAATTCCATGCCCCATTGTTTTACATCAGAATAGATACCAGTGCTCGCTTCTTTGGATATTTTTACATTAGAGCCAACAAGGTGATCTTCTCGCGTATGTGACACATGTTTGGGGGCGGTGCCTGGAACGCTTTGGTGAGACCCAAACCGTTGCACTGGATATTTCCAAGGCCTTTGACCGGGTTTGGCACCGAGGGCTTGTCAACAAACTGCCTTCTTACGGACTTCCCGCTTCCTTGTGTACGTGGATTGCCGACTTTTTGAGGGAGAGGTCGATTCAGGCGGTTGCTGATGGTTTCACCTCTTCCTCGCATTCGATAAATGCTGGCGTCCCACAGGGATCGGTTCTGTCTCCGGCTTTGTTTCTGTTGCTCATCAATGACCTCTTGACATGTGCACCGATTCATTGTTACGCGGATGACAGTACAGTCCATGATAGCTTTTTGTTTGACAAGCCTCCAAAGGGCTCACAAATCCCAATGGCTCGGAGGGCTTTGAAACAAAGAATGGACGGTTACCTCGAGAGTGTTTTCTCTTGGGGTAAGAATAACCTCGTCGAATTTAATGTTTCAAAGACCCAATCATGTCTGATTACGTCTAAAAGGGATCGGAATGATAATCTAGTCTCCTTCAACGGAAGCAATCTCCCGAACAGGCCTTCCATTGATATGCTTGGTGTAACTCTAAGTGACCAGCTCAGGTACGGGGGCTCCATCGAGGCCAGAGTTAAGTTAGCCTCTCAGAAACTGAGCGTACTGTACAGGGCCCGCAGATACTTTAATAGTACACAACTGCTAACCCTGTACAAATCGCAAGTGTGCCCCACGGTTGAATTTGGCAGCCACCTCTGGTCTGGAGTCCCAAAATACCTGAAAAAAACCCTCGACTCTGTGCAGAAACGGGCGGTCCGTTTGATAGATTCTCCTAACTTAACAAATGGACTGCAATCTTTAGAGCACAGGCGTCAGGTGGGAATGCTGTCCTTGTTCTACCGGTATTACAATGGAAGATGCTCCGAGGAACTAGCGTCACTGATCCCCTCGGCACCGGTGCATAGTCGGGAAACACGCCAAACACGCGCTCAACATTTGTACACGGTTGACATTAGTCACATGAGAACGGGTCGTTTCTACGACTCGTTCTTGAGTTCAACAGCCCGGCTGTGGAACGATTTGCCGACTTCTGTGTTTCCTCCCTCCTACAATATGGGTCTCTTCAAGACCCATGTTCACTCCTTCCTCTCCTCAACAGCACCCTCCACACAGCATCTTCAAAGATGACATAGGCCCTGAGGGAAATTATTTCCCTCAGGGCCTCCTGTGTGGAGTTAACATAAAAAAAAAAAAAAAAAAAAACCGCGTTCGATTCTACATTAATTGAGTTACCTGCATGTACCCTTCTTTCAATATCTCTTATCAGCCTATTTATCTCGCATTATTTAAATTGGTTTATTGTGATTAATTGTAGTTGTGATCTGGTTCTCTTTTTTAGACATCAAATTAACCTAACTGTACCTACAACCAATTCTGTATTTTGCCATCTCAGCGAATGCGTTACGCACTTCAAACATGGTGAGCCGGCAATACTTCAATTGTATAACAAGGAAGAAGTCATTGATTTATCACAGTTACATATTCTGTAAGGTATTCAGAGGGTTGATTGACCCATTGGCTGTAATCACCCCACCCTGTTATTATTTATCCGACCTTATATTAAGTATTGCAGTTATAACCGCCCAATACTTCATCAAGCATAAATAGTTAAAGCATTGGATTAATCGAATTTCAAGTTTTTAGAAGATTTTATCTTAAATTATGAGAAATTATTAAAAAAACATGGTCCAGTTAATCAATAAAACGATTTGTCTTTTTCCACCAACAACCAATTGTTAATTTTTTACTACTTACTTTTAATTTGAAACACAAAAACGGCAGTTTATTTAAATCTGCTCTAACTGGGTACAGAAGAGATTCTGTAAGAGTTAACACGATAAGCTAATAAACAATAATATATACTCTGATGGTAAAATATTTACTTTGATGTTAAAATATTTTATGAGAGCTGGCAAATGATTCCTATATAATTATTTTTACTCCTCGGGTTAATTTGTTAATTAGGTCTCGTAGGTCGCATTGAAACCGTTGTGCCCCCCTTACTGTCATTGTTACCTGAAATGTTACCTAAACAGTGTTAGAAAGAGAAAACAACATGATTTATATTAAAATTTAAAAGTTAATCACAAAATAGTTATAATGTACACCTTTACGAAACCAAAGTTTTCGATCACAATTTGAAAAAAAATTATAAAATAAGAATTTATTAAAAATTATTAATATACTTTGGGAATTTTTTATTAATCATTTTTACACGAAACGACAGAAAGGTGATTTAATGATAACGTTTATAAAAAGTTTGTCATACAAAATATGTGTGTGATTTTAGTTTTTCGGTAATCTTAGCAACCTTACCTAACCTAAGGTGAACAATTTGTAGAACTATTTTACGTTTGTATAAAAAAAATGTGTTTTACACCAGTGAGAATATTTGGCATCATCAATCTTGTGACGATGAAGGGAGTGCGGGAGAAAGGATATGGAAAGAGGAAGGGGAAGAAGTACCTGACTATTCAGATTTGATCAATAAGCGCGGCTGTTGCCATTTCAAGGAAAGTTTCAATTTCGAACGGTGGTCTTTCACCGGGGTGATATTGAGAGTATGGTAACACCTGAATATTGTGCTTTGTATGATTGTGAAAGTGGTATTTATTTTTTTGTGTGAATATTCCTCCAGTGCCAACTGCACCCAAGTGTCTGGAGCCGATGAAACTATTGCATTCCCGTATATGAACGAAGTGGGGAGGGGAGGGAGATGGAGAAGAGGAAGATGGGGGAAGTCCCTAACAAGAAGGAAGGCTTCTCTAGGCTGAAAAGGGAATAACCAGACAAAACCATATGTCGTTTTTAAATCAAATTTTGAACGATTTGACTCTTTTCCACAAAAATTTTAAATTGATTTCTAGACCTTTTTTTACATTAACTCCACACAGGAGGCCCTGAGGAAAATAATTTCGCTCAGGGCCTATGTCATCTGGGATGCTGTGTGGAGGGACTGTTATTTTATCTAATTTTTTTTTTTTAATTTTGAGATAACATTTTTAGTATAATGGTTTTACGGTAGGCCGTTGGCAGATTTGTTAAATTTTCAAACAAATTTTTGTATTATATAACATAAATTTCAATTCATATAAATCATGCAGTAAAATATATAAATCAAAAATTATTTGGGAAAGCACTTTTAAGAATTTTTATTTAAGTTCTAATAAAATCGAAAAAAAAATATCTGCGCCCTTGTTTTGTGACAAAAATACTTCAGTTTGTCTATTTATTTATGGTCTTACAAACTAAAACATTTAAAAAAAATTACATTCTTATTTTGCTTAGACATTATTGAAAAATTATAAATACTTATGATAAAAATAATTACAAAAAGGACATAAATTTTATAGTTTTATCATCACGAGTTTGAACATTTTTGAATGTAGGTATTTATCAAAGCAAATTTTGAATAAAATAGAATTGATATTGAGTTATTATGTTAAAATTCTGGTACGGAGAACAATTAATCTTTCTCGTCGAAACTGCCCTGTATAGTTGCAAGGGTACGATCGCAAGATCATCGTTCGACAAAATTTTATTTCTCGGCCGCTGGTTAACGGCTCGCAACGCAACGTTTCAATTCTGAACGGTGGTCTTTCACCAGGGCGATACATTCTTTCACTCTGGACCATTCCATATTTTTATTTGAAATTAATAATTATAAGTAAAATAATACAAATTTTTCAAAAAAAAATTCACCTGCGACCACGCCGGGATTTGAACCGCGACCTCCGAATTGCTAACCGAGAGCCTAACCCCTCGACCACGGAGGGCGTTGATTTCTAATAACAAAATATATAAACAAGATAATGACAGATAAAATTTAGGTAAATGTATAACTGCATAAATATCTAACCACATATGTAAAATAAAACATGCAGTAATCCACATGTATACATGATTATGGTCCAGTTAATTGGTCAGACATCTCCGAAATAACGAAATTAGAGTTGAGCATGCAGTTACATGCAAAAGGGTACCCTCTGTCTGGTACAATAATCAGATTACTCATAAACACCACCAGATCAACTGTGATGCAGAAAAACTTATAGTGAATTAAAGAGAATGTACAAATGATTTCTAGAAAGAGTCAGTAGAAGGATATTTCAAAATGTCGTACTGATGTACTGGACCATTGTGCCTCTGTGAGTTATTTTATAGCATACTAGCGGGTACCCCCAGCAAGCTTGCGATGCCATGAAAAAAATTCTCCCTGCTTGTCCTTTCCTACGCGTCCCCGTTTCCCTTCCGCGTCCACTTCTCCTCCCGGGTTGCGTATTTCGAAAACCTATACCGGATCAGTCGTAGTAGCGGCAATTTACATTTTAAATACACCTCTATATTGGTTATTTTTTATCACTTTGCGAAAATAAAAATTTAGATAAAATAATCTTTGTAATGTGTTTATTAAAAATTACTAATTTTATTTCTAAATATTAAAATTTTGATATTATTCCCATATGTTGTAAATACATCTTTTTATTGATTATTTTTTATCATTTTGGAAAAACAAAAATTTTTCTAAAATTTCGATAAAATAATCTTTGCAGCGTGTATTTTTGAAATTAATAATTTTATTTCTTAATATTTAAATTTTGATATTGAAAATGTAAATTAACGCTACCGCGACTGAATCGGAATAGGTTTTGGAAATGCGCTCCCGGGTTTCCCTTCCACCATCCTCGCCTTCCCCCTCCCTCGACACCCCTCCAGCAAACCCCACCTCCTTCTCCCCATCGTGCTTCCCCTCCTCTCTGTCGCTAAAAAATATGAAATACACACATTTTCATCACTAAAAATTTCATAACGCCAGAGCTTCCATTACATACAGAATTCTTTGCAGGCATGTGCACAAAAAATCACCAAAGTTTCATCGCAAACGGATGAACGGTATGGCAACGCATAAAATATGAACAAACAAACAAATATTCTTTTGTATGTATAAAATTTACTATGTAAAAAACAATATTTAGTTCATGGCGAGCAATCGAATATGGCTTTCCTCATCATCTCACAACTTAGTAATTGGAGATCGTCCAGTTGATTGGTATATCTAATCAATTAGATATACATATCAATTATATGTATATTAACGAATGTATCTTGACATGTGGTCAACGAATGCCCGCTCCATTCATTCCCCGGCGGGATCGATGAGGTCCACAGGGCAACGCCTGAGGCCCTAGACTGGTTCGCAGACCTAGATGTCCCCCTCTGACCCTCCCCCCCACCATACGAAAGAAGAATATATATAATATCTAAACATATAAATACTACACACCGACCTGCAGACGATCGACATATTCACATTATTTTCAGTTCACATTCACATTTTTTTAATGTTTTAAAATACAAACGTATACAAAACAAACATAAATAAACTAACCAGTATAAAAAGATACCAAGTTCTCAGGGCAAAATGTTGCATTTACCATCTGTCTTGTCTATTTTGAATTATGCGCGTCTGAGGATATCATATTGTCTTCAATTAATAATAATTGTCGGTACCTAACGATACAAAAATGTGATGCTGCTTATAAATCTTTGCAAAACCAACACATGGCGTTTTGTTTGACCTCCCGCAAACTTGATGCTTTATAAATTGACCAATTATTAAACATGTAGTGATATTTCTCGTACAGACTGGGATGTATGTAACCAGTTCCGGTATCTTACACAGGGTGGACTATTTGAAAAACACGTAACATAATTTTTGGTTAGATTCCACTTAAGGGGGTATTCTAGTCTAGAAGCATGAATTGTAGGTGTTTTTTTCAGGTGTAATAAAAAAAACAATAATATTTTTACCAGCCATTACTTTACTAAATATTTATTAAATATATATTATATTTTACTTATATTTATTCTAAATATTTATTAAAAAATATATAATATATAAACATTAGAGAACACAAAAAAAAATTAAACGAAAAAATTCCAAATTAAAAAAGTTGCAGGGTGTTGAAATGGGGGGTCTAAAAAAAATGACGCGCCCTGGTTGACACAATTGCAACCTTCCTAGTAATCAAAATAAGAAAAAAAAAATTATTCTTAATTCAGACAAATGCTGCAGTAGCCCGTACCTCGGAAAAGTAAAAGAATTTTTTTTGGCAAAATGGCGGCTGTCTGAAATAAAAAGACATTTTTTTACCCCTTTTTTGGCTTTTCGGAATTTTTAAAAAATAGTAAAAATTTACATTTTGTATCATTTCTGGTAGGGGCGATAGAATAATGTGTAAAGAAAGCTCACACCAAATTTCAAGCAAATTGGTTCCGTAGAACTTGAGATATCATGTCAACCGTCTCGAAAAAAGTGGTTTCGAGAAACACGGGTTTAAAGTTTTGCTCTATTTAGATTCTGGTTATATTCTAACTATTCTAATATTCTATTCTAATATTCTATAACTGCGACATTAAAATGGTTATAACTTTTAAAATAATGCGAATTTCGAAAAATCCTTTAAAAAGATATTTTTGAATATTTGAACATTGGAAATATGAAGAAAAAAAATTGTTTTTATTTTTTCTAAACTAGAATACTGCCTTAAACTGGCAATAGCTGACCATCGATAGTTTGACAACCGCTGACTAGAGAGCTGACGATATAAGCAACCTCGTTACAACGTAATTAAACGTTGATTAAAACACGCACAATTAACTCTTGTGCAAATACTGTCAGAGTGCAACTTCTCACTTTACATGAGTTTCGTGACTGAATCACCCAGTTTAATTTTATCATACGACACGATGTGAGAGGGCTTGAGGTGATTTTTCACAAAAACGGCGCTCTACAAATTATCCAATTATCAGTGGTAATTGCAGGGTAGTAGGGGACGTACTCGACTTTATTTTATTTAACAAAATTTTGGTCTCCAGTGACCTTTTTCGATGTTTTTTATTCAAATGATTTTTTCTCGAAAACAAAACAAATATCTTTTTTTCTACATTTCATACATAACTGGTCACTCAGCCGTGTAACCCCCCAACCCCTAATCCCTTTAAGTCGAAAAAAAACGTGAAAAATGTCGTTGGACACTAAATTTTCTTTTACATTTTTACTCCAAATAATGTCAGAAATCACTGGTGTAGAAATTCAAGTACGTCCCTTAACATCCTGTATAAACTTAAACTCAATTGAGGCAATTTGTCACGAACAGCAATACTCGGTAATGACATGAGATTTATTACAAATTATAAGCTGTTTTGCACATTTTCCTGCAAAATTGTAAATGCTTATTGAAGAAGAATACTGATTTCAAAGGTTTTTTTATAAATGAATACCACACAAGAGTCCCAACTGCTACCGTCTGGAGCCAGTGAGAATATGGCATGCCCAATTGGGGTATGTTGTGAGGCTTAAGGTAGCGGGGAGGGGTAGGAGATGGGGAAGAGGAAGGTGGGAAGTACCTGGATATTCAGATCTAGTCACCAAACAAGGCTAAAGCCATTTCAAGTAACGTTTCAATTCTGAATTGTGGTCTTACCAAGGCAATACTGAGAGTATCTTCCACTCTGGAACGTGCCGCAAATATACTATATAAGTAATTATAATTTACTAAAATGTTGGATTCAGTAAATTAAAATTTAAAATAAAAAAATAAATCATTGAAGAAGAAGATAACAATAATAATCTAAATGAAAATATGAAAGAGAACAAGACACAGAAAAACAGAAAAAAGATAATGGTCGCAACTGGAACTGGTCCCAGAACCTCTCGTCTATCCGGGACGTGCAATTACAAATTTCGCCATTGCCACATACTGTCACACCGTCATATTAGTCAATCTCATATTTCAAATTTTAGAATTAACAATATTATCTTCAACCAATTCTTAGAATGATTGTTTCCAATAAAAAGGGTAGTTGCCTGTAATACGGAAAAAAAATAGTTGAAGTTAATATTGATAATTCTAAAATTTTAAATATAAGATTGACTAATAGGACGGTGTGAAATTAGGTGGCAATGCGAAATTGGTAAATGCACGTCCCGGATAGACGAGAGGTTTTTGGTTCGAGTCCCAGTTGCGACCATTAACTTTTTTCTGTTTCTCTGTCTTGTTCTCTTTCAAATTTTCGTTTAGATTATTAGTGTTATCTTCTTCTTCAATGATATATTACATTGATGGGAATAGTAAACAAAAGTTCTTAAAAGATAGTTTTTCTTTTAAATATTAAATAAATATATTGCTCGTGTGCAAAAATTACCATTTTGAGTTTAAAATGCACAAACTTAGTTGAAAAACGATAACATCGGCTATTTATCTAATTTCAAAGTTATTTTTCTTTTTGATTATTACAAATTTAATATATTTTTACAGAAAAAATCATCTGCATGAATTATAATAAACAGTTTTTGCCAATTTGTTTGAAAATACCTCAAATAATCTTCAGACATGACATGTTTTCTCAAAATATGACAATTGCGGATATGTTTCTTTTGAATAACTTGAGAGGTTTATCTCAACATTCCATAATATGACGTGTATTTTTGGTTAAATGGGAACTCAGAATCATGCAATTTCAACACCCCTTTAAATTCCTTAAGTATGAAAATAAATATATTAAAATGGCCCACAACTTAACCTATTTTCATCACTTTTAAACTCAAGAAGGTGTTGAAGTTGGGTGTTTCTGTTATTTTGACATCGCTGCGCTTAAAGCGTTCAACCCAGAATTAATTTTAAAAACGCAGAAAAATTTGGAATTGAAAAATAAATGTTAATATTTCGGATAAATTTATTCACTTCCGTGAGAAAATGAAACCAGATGAGCATAGTCGAGATAGAAAAAGCTTCATAAATTTCATGACGTCAAAGCTCACCGCGCGAGAGTAATTATTGCTTCAGCACTCAAATGTTCAGTATTATATAGTTAAGTGTTCGACTTCCATGCATTCATCAAATAATTTTTACATCGCTAATTTTGTGGCAATAAATTTGAATCGATAAAACGAAAATGATTTGTTTTCTTTGACCGTCGTTAATTCACGCTGTGTTTTGTTTATGGCTAATAACGCGCATTTATCTACCGCTATAAACGGTGTCCGGAAACTCGTAGTGAAAAACTGGTGAATCTACTTCACTTCGGAGTCTAACTAACTTACAAACCATAACCCCGTTTCTCCACATGAGTAGGCAGAGAGGACGGACCGCCAAACAATTCGGTCTTGGCACACACGACGTGGCCCGAATAAAGTATCTGATTCCCTTGGTCGTGCAATGCCCTTCTTGGGCGTCTTCGTCTTCTTCTACCATTCACTTACGTCATATATATACTCCTTTCCTCGTTCATTCGCTCTACATGCCCAAACCATCGAAGAGTCCTTTTCTTAATCTTACTCATTACGCTTACAACCGCCTTGCATACTTTGCGGATCTCCACGTTTCTCACACGATCGTACATGGTTTTACAAATATTCGCCTCGGGGATCTCATTTCTGCAGCATTCAGCCTACTTTCATCCTTCCTCTTCCAGTTCCGTGCATCAGAGTAGGTACCAGTACTCCGTTATGGACGGAAGCTTCACTTCTGTGGACAGTTTTTTTTATTGACGCCAACGGCGTTCAGTCCTCCATTAATGGAGTTACCTGCGTTTACCTTTTTTTCAATATCTCTATCAGCCTTCTCATCTCGAAACATACTTCCCAAATACACAAACCCATCCACCTGCTCCAAGTATTCATAATTCACAACTATCTTACACATTGTTTTCATACTCTCTCATTCAAATACCATGACTTTAGACTTACTAATATTCATCATTAACTCATTATTCACACAAACTTCGTTCATCCTACACACGAGAGACTTTAGATCTTCAATAATATTAGAAATCAGCACCGCGTCATCAGCATACAAGAGGCAACATACTTTCAGATTACTCAATTTCGGGCCCAATCCCATCTCTTTCAATTCTTGCATACAATTATCCGTGTATAGATTGAATAAACACGGTGGCATTACGCAGCCTTGCTTAACACCTTTTGTGATGTCAAACTACCCCGTAAAATCGCCGTTCACCCTAATACATGCTTCGCTCAAGAAAACGAATACGAATCTCATGCAATTGCCTGCTCTCCATACTTGGATAACACCTTCCATAGCTTTTTCAATTTTGAGTCGGAGTCGATTTTGTGAAATAACTTCTTTTGCTCGGAGTTTTTAGTTTTCATGTAAATCCAATCCAAAGTTTAAAAAACATCAGTCGCTAGGATATTAATATCAAATATTGTAGCTTTTAAAATGTATCGAAGCGCAGAAATGTCTCCAAAGGTTTTTTAACCCTTTAGTCGCCGAAGAAAATGGATAAAAATTAAAAACAAAAAGTTTTTTTTGTGTATTCTTCGTGATGTAAATTCTCCAGTTTTCGCAGTTTCTGGACACTGTGTATATGGTCAAACACCAAACCAACTAACTACCGTCGCAAGTGTTTGATGTAGTATTAATAATGACCTCCCCTGAACTAATAGTTCTTGTCCGTAGTTACACAGTTGAGTTATTACCATGTGCAAAAACATGCCCAAATTTAAATTATTGCATTCTCCGTCTGATAAATTGCTAAGTAATGGAAATTATTGGACTATTTTCAATACTTAATATTATCAAACCAAAACTGAAAGTGGTTAGATGTTAAATAATAGGTACCTTAGCCACAGACTTGGCAAAGAATTACCTATTTAATTTCATTTCACTGTACGTATTTTTCGAAAATAAGTATGTTTTCCGACTTTGCATCGCTGCCGAAGATAGCAATTATGCTTGTTCCTCGGAGCTTCGTCCGTTGAAATACCAGTAGAATGAAGGCAGCATTCTCACTTATGCGCTAAACATTGCAATCCCTTTGTTAAGACAGGGTAATCTATCAAAAGGACTGCGCAGAGTCAGGGGCATTTTGGGACTCAAGAACAGAAGTGGCTTCCAAATTCAACAGTGAGTTGCAATTTGTTCAGGGTCAGCAGTTGTGAAGCTGAATCTACTGAAGCATTTGCGGGCCCTGTACAGTGTACGGTCTACGCCCAGCTTCTGAGAAGTTAACCTGACTCAGGCTTCGACGGAGAAATGGCTTTAACCGTGTTGGATGACCATGTCTAAAGTCAGGTAGGTACTTACACACCTTTCTCTTCCCCATATCCTCAATTCCTCTCCCCAAAACCTCTAACCTCACAACACAACGCAAACGGAGATGCCATAGCATGGACGTAGCCAGGTTTTGAGTTAGTAGAAAAAAGTAGGCTCCTACAACATGTTCATGCTTTAGCCTCTGTGAATACAAAAAAATATGAACGGAAGAAGGAAAATCATCCTATGAAATGCGGCAAATTTGAAAATGCAACTCGGTCGACAATCCCAGAGACCATGCATCGGCCAGTCAGGGTGGCGCAAACGCCCCACCGTGCCTACAAATGTTGGGCCACAGATTCCAGACGGTTGGGAAGTTATTCACATAAAAGTTTTTAAAAGGCGTTAAATAAATTATAATCCTAACTAACACAAAGCTCAAAATCTGTTTCTTAAAACAGCGTGAGACCTGGCGTCAAGAAATTTGAACTGATTTTCTGTCTAAACTGTCAAACACCATTCAACTCTTTTCAGCGTGTACGTCGTTTTCATCATCATGGTCAAAGCCGACTAGAGTTACAGTCCTGGGCGCCCGAACACCAAATTACGAAGTAAGTGCTGTCGCTAATTGATAAAATAATCCAATCACTATGTTTATTTAATACGCTTGCGGTAAAATAACATACAAATCAGAAGTAACAATGAATATCAACATCAATCGCCGCCATTTGCTAAGAATCTATTTTGAAACTCGGACGAAACGGTAGAATTAAATAGTTAAAAATGAGGAGGTTATCTGCCGTCGTCGGGCTACCCTCATGATAAATCTCATAGTGTTTATGAATGGCTCTTGATAAATTGACCGACAACAGTTCATCCATTAGTTTAAGGTTTATTAACATAACAAAGAATATCACGATAGTGCCCATATATATTTTTTAAATACGGGTGTTGAACCCGAAACTTTCCGATTTTGATACTACTAAGACGCCGTGAGACCGTTTAATTTTACAAAATACTAGGTACCTATCTCAAAACAACTTTTTTTCAATTTGATTTTTTAACTGCGGATGCCTCCAAGCTAAGCGTGTTTCTAATTCATGTTTACGATAATTATTGGTTTTGCGATAAATTTAAGGTGGGGTTAATAAATATGGATGGAGCATTTGGTGAAAATATATCTTTCCAATGATCCGAGCTTTATTATCTTGTCTATTTAAAATTTAAAAATTTAAAAAAATTCTACATTTAGTGAAAAATCAATGATGAGAAGTTATTTCATCTGCTTCTTGCACAGACAGACTTGACAGACAGACTTCAAAAAGTATCCCCGATATTTCGATATTTACACAGATGATGTCATTAGCTCTAAACGCAAAGAGAAATGGAAAGAGGACGATTCGGAAGCGCCTAACTGTTCAAAACTAGTATCTAGACACGGTCAAAGTAATTTTAGGAAACGTTTCGATTATGAATTGGTGATCTTTCACCTAGCGATACCGAGTGTATTTAGCGCAAGTCCAGTGTCCACGACTTTGTCCTTATAGCTTACTCCGCTACTGACCAATTTAAAGCACATAAGTGTCATCTAAAAAGATGTACGTGATTTTAAAGTGATAAAAGTGATTAAATATTAAAGGTAATTTTTTTATTTACACACCACACCACGCAGAAAAACATTTGAAAATTTCGATGTGAAATACGCGGTGTTGCACGGCGAACACTTTCCTCCACAAAAACAGTCGCAATTGCGTTGCACATATCCCTGATTTTTTCTGCGTAAATAGTGTTCTTAAGAAATACCGACAAGAAAAATTTCAAAGGATTTAGGTCAGGGTGTCCACAAAACGGAAAGACGGAACGCTGCCTCTCTACAGCCTTAACGTGCAACAAGCTCTCAAAAAAAGATTCTAACTCCTTTGGACTTTTTCTTGCTGAAAAAAGCCCACAAAGAAGAAGATGGAACATGGAAGTTGTCTAAGTAATATTAAAAAAAGTTTTCTGGATATTTCGATGTACAAATAAATAGCCTACCTAAAATCACGGACACCTTTTTCGATGACCCTGTTAATATGATAATATATCCTGCGCTCTCGGTCGCTGATCTCAAAGGTTTTTTGACGATTACTTAAGCTATCAATCTTCGCAGCAATGGGATAGATAATAATTTCTAATATGCATACGATTTATCTAATGCCGTGTATCAGAGTACCGCAAATGTAATCTGCGGTGAGCTCAGAGACGAAGACGTCCTGCGTAGAGTGACCGGTAAGTCCTTATGATCTACGACGTTGATGTTCCCAGTGGTATGTCATTATGCATCCATTTAGATCTCTCGTACGGATACAGAAGAGCTTTTTATAACCCTCGTTGGTATATTAAAATATGTTATACCGTACGTAATATGTCCAATAATATAGTAGTGTAAAACTGTGTGCAAGTGTGTAATTCAGTATGAAATTCAGTATTTATTTCCGTATAAACGGCACAACACATGCCTTTAATATAATGGATTTATCCCATGAAATGTGCAACACCATAAATAAAGTAACAGGCAGGTTTAAACGATATACAGTAAAAAAACTAATAATTAAAAGTAATAATTAAAATTTATAAACTATAAAATTACTAGTAGTAAAAAATACAAGTAGTATTAAATACAAAAAGTAAATAATTCTCCAAGTAGGAGAAAATAATTTGGGTAAATCGCAGGGAGAATCCTATATCTATGATAAATGGATTATGACAGTGCGATGTGATAACTTTGCAATGTAAAATCAGTCATGTATATTGAAAGTACCTATGAACTATGAAGCACTAGCAGGTTACATTATGGTTATTTGGTACTAACAGAAACATTTTTTTATGCATCTATTATCTACTATCTTCATACGAGAATAGACTTACGGCGTGATCGATTTTAAAATATTCGTTCTAACTAAAACTGCAAGCAATGTATTATCGAATTTTGTTTTGCGTTAACGCCAGTTTTGCTGCAATAATAAAGTGATTTGAATCGAGTTAGTCGACTAGGTATGTGATAATTTATTAATTAATCTATTTTTTTTGTTGCTTTACTAGTAATGATGTTAATGTTACTGGTCAATGATAGTTTTGTGTCAAAGTTTATTCCGATGTTCCTTGTTTCAGGTACAAACAATAAGCTGTATTTATTTGAATATTCCTCCTCCATCCACCGTTATATTTTAACATACAAAATGTAATACAGGATGAAATAAATTAATCATAGAAAAAAGTGATACGTGACTTCATCATTCTAGAATATTTTTCCTTTTTTATACAAGAATTGTGAGAAGGAAGAGATGACGTCCGTATATTCTCCCTCTGGGACTACTTTAGTCTATTTTACTGTAAATATTTTTGTGTGCTTGGGAGACAGAGTTATGAAACCACATACCACAACTTTTTTTTAAGTTACTACCGTACGATAAGCTTTCGTGTGCTGACGTGTAAAATATGTACAAGCCATAAAATTACGAATATTTTTAGAGGAAATAAGTTTGCAGAAAGGACACGCACAACACGGTGAGGATGGGGAGTGAAAGAAATGAGGGTATTAGTGATTTTGATGTTGTTATTTCATTTTTTCCGCTTACAAAAGACATACATACCCTCGTTCTTACGTCAGCAACCTTAAATTAACCACAACTAAAACTGATTTTATTCCACACAAAGTAATGTACACAATGCAATAGCTTAGGTAGGGGGCGGAGGGAACACCCCGCCCAGGGCGGCACTTTTAAGGGGCGGAAAAATTTCACAATAAATAATAATAATATCTTGTAAAAACTTGAACCAACTCATTTCAAATATTTGTCGCACCTACAATTCGGACCGATTGAAATGAGCACGGAATTTTTCATGTCTTATTCTGTGACGAAAACGGGGAAACCCCTTTCTTTAAATGAATATATTTTAATCTTGCTCATTTTTGCGACTGGCAACACCGTCTGTATTTAATTGAAAGAATTCCCCTATTTTATTTTGTGCTTGGATTGTTCATGACTTATGGCTAATATTCAGTGAAAAATTCTTCAGGGAAGTGAAGTCAGTGAGTGATGTTTTGACAATTATATGTAAAAGAATTTTTGTAACAAATGTGATTATTATATTGTAGAACATATATACAGGTACTCGACTTTTTTATTTTGTAACCTTTACAATACATTATAATGATGGTTGTTCTTTCCGAAAAATTCTTTAGAATTTCTATATATTTTAGTCTTTTAAATTGAAGTACCTAAATAAGGTGGCAGCGAAATTTTCTTCCGCCCCGGGTGGTTGACACCCACGTTATGCCAGTGATGACGAAAAGACTTACTGGGAAGCACTGTTAATAAGTGTCCATAAATTTTGTTAATCTGTGCTTCTGTCCACGTGTTTTCCCCAAGGAAGTAAAATCATTAACGTATTTTTCCAAAAACACATTTTCCATAAAAACATTTTTTATTAAATAGTGTATTTGCTTGGAGTTTATTTTTCTTCTCCACAGCCTTGCAGCCTTTGTGGACTTGTGGAGGCAATGCATATAAGTAGATACGTGCTTGGATATATTAAATAATATTTTATGCAAATTCTGTCACATGTGCAAAAATCGAACTAAAAAGTTCCTGCACGTTGCTGCGGACCACCCCAAATCCACTGCGTTCTCGTCAACAACTCTTCCAACCACTCTTTTAGTACCACCAAATTGAATATTAAAGGATATTACCGAAACAGTTCCCCGTGGCTGTTTTCTTAGCTTCAAAAACTGTACCTGCAGTACAAGCTACTGCATAATAATATCTCGCTGATGTGAATTATTACCCAACAGTCAGCGAGAGCGCTCTGAGGTGGGCAAGTCATATATCAAACGCTCGTCCAATCCATCGTACGAAACATGTTGAATTTATTGAGATATTCATAAACTGGAATGCCCAGGGAACTTCTTACGAAAATAACGCTATCCTGGTAAAACTAAAGGCATTAAATCCGTCATTATTTTTTTATCGCAAATATTTTTGACGTTGACTGATTATGACTGGGTGACACAGGCATGCAAGAATGGCAGTCCAGAGCCGCAGGTGTCATTTGATGTTTTTCGTGAAAGAGCTATACGTTTCTAAGTAGTTCAGAGGTCAAAACACGATGAAAGCAGAAAAACCTTCCCAAGTTTTTTTGGGTTGTTCAATTATCAGATTGTTCAATATGCAAGGGATACAAAGGGTAAACAATTAGTGAGAGGGAGACAACAATGTACATTATACAGAAAAAGATAAATTATAATACAAAAGAACATAATTAGACGGGAGCAAATTAATTTAACAGAGGTACGATGAATATCAATTAGGGGGAAGGAGACAACAGTGTATATATGAGCATAAGTAAATGGGCAACAGTATTCAATAATATAATAAAAAGTCTGATGCATCTTACATTTTAACATAAAGAACAATATTTAGATATGGATGAAATAAATAATTAAGGGACTCAGAATAACAATATAACACAAACATAATATCATGGGGTGGGATGGATGGCCGGAAACAAGTTAAAGATAGGACTATAGGGTGTATTTTTTTGATTTGATAGATTAACTTGGTTATTGAGTAGGAATTCTGACTTATTTGTATTTAACGTTTTTCTAATCTCTAGAGCTTCTAAATTGTCTAATTTAAGACCTATACTGTTTTTATGTAGCATTCGAGTTCCTGATATTTTATTAAAATTATGGTCTGTTGCGATTAAATGGTTTGCAAGTTCAGAGAAACCTTTACCGTTTAGACAGCGTAGATGTTCTTTGACTCTAATATTGACGTTTCGTGCTGTTTTTCCTATATAGAATGCAGGACAATCACTGCAGCTAAGTTGATATATGCCCGAGTGACTTAACTTATCATCTTTATCTTTAGTATTGATTAAGAATTTGCCAAGATTGTTATTTGTGTAGAAGGCCGGTTTAATTTCTAGAGGAAGGTTTCTAACACTTAGGTTAGAAAAATTATTTATAAATAGAATCCTACGCCAATTGTATTTTTGAGTATTGTTATTTGTTATCGGCGCACTTTTGTAAAGGAATTTATTTGTAGATATTTGTTTTAGTTTTTTATTGAGTATTTTATTAACTAAGTCAGGATCGAAGCCATTATTCGACGCTATTTGTTTAATAGTCGATAATTCTTTTGAATAATTAGTGTTAGACAGGGGCACGGAAACTAATCTATGTACCATTGAGTGAAAAGCCGAGTGTTTATGTGAGATTGGGTGATTAGATGTATTGTGTATAGTTATGTCTGTGTAGGTTGGTTTACGGTATACGTTGAACTCAATTCTATTATTTAACAAAGAAAGTGTAAGATCTAGGAAATTTAAGGAAGCATTAATACCTACTTCTAAGGTGAATTGTATTTGAGTGTGAAAAGAGTTTAGAAGTTGGAGAAAGGAATTTAATTGTCGATCCGTACCTGACCAAATGCAAAATATATCATCGACGTATCTTTTCCATATGAGCACGTTTTTTAAGAGAGGAGATTTACAAGAGAATATGTTATTTTCTAAGTTATCCATAAATATATCAGCGACCAACGGTGACGTTGGGGCCCCCATGGGCAAGCCCATATTTTGTTCATAAATGATGTTGTTGAATTTAAAGTAATTTTGATTTAAGCATACATTAAACAAACGAGTGAGGTCATTGCAAAAATCTCTTGGCAATTTAGAATTGTTTAGTATATTATCAATCAGGGTTTTGCTTTCATTTATCGGGATATTCGGGAACAAATTGACAACGTCAAATGAAATTAATTTACTGTTAGTGGGAACTACAAGGTCTTTCAAGTCGTTAATTAGGTCTAATGAGTTTCTAATGGTGTGTTTGGGGGAAAACACTTTACAATTACTAAAGATATTAGTGACAAAGGATGCTAATTTGAAATTTGGTGACTCACAACATGAAACGACTGGTCTAATGGGGGTATCAGGTTTATGGATTTTGAGAACTCCATATAATTTGGGGATTTTCGGGTTTTTTGACAGAAATTTTACTTTATTATATGAATCATCTATAAAAATTGAGGTTTTGCATGATTTTAGAGCACTTTTTACACTATCGAGATATTTAGTAGTCGGATCATGGGGTAAGATCTTAAAATTATCATTATTAATGAAATCATTCATTTTTGAATGATAATCACATTTACGCATAATAATGACAGTATTGCCTTTATCGGCTTTAGTTAAAATTAATTGGTCGGTCTCTAATTTATTACGAATGTTCAACATATAGCGAGTTTCTGGGTTAGGTAAGGATTTACATTTTGGTATTAGATTTTTTAACTTTTTAACTTTTTAACTTGTGCCTTACGGCTGATCTTAACAAAAACATTCCTGACAAAACAAATCACCAGTTCTTCGATCGAGTGCAGAACCTTTCTTCTACGCAATTTCTTCCCGAAGAATTGGCCCTATTATCAAAAGGCCTTAAATATAATCTAAATTATACCAAAACCAGTATTAAGGATGCAGTTGAAAATGTTGCTGTTGACATAGAGACCGCTCTACATGGCTGCCCAAATCCTTTCTTCTATAAAAGTGCTGAATTATTAAAAAATCTAATACCAAAATGTAAATCCTTACCTAACCCAGAAACTCGCTATATGTTGAACATTCGTAATAAATTAGAGACCGACCAATTAATTTTAACTAAAGCCGATAAAGGCAATACTGTCATTATTATGCGTAAATGTGATTATCATTCAAAAATGAATGATTTCATTAATAATGATAATTTTAAGATCTTACCCCATGATCCGACTACTAAATATCTCGATAGTGTAAAAAGTGCTCTAAAATCATGCAAAACCTCAATTTTTATAGATGATTCATATAATAAAGTAAAATTTCTGTCAAAAAACCCGAAAATCCCCAAATTATATGGAGTTCTCAAAATCCATAAACCTGATACCCCCATTAGACCAGTCGTTTCATGTTGTGAGTCACCAAATTTCAAATTAGCATCCTTTGTCACTAATATCTTTAGTAATTGTAAAGTGTTTTCCCCCAAACACACCATTAGAAACTCATTAGACCTAATTAACGACTTGAAAGACCTTGTAGTTCCCACTAACAGTAAATTAATTTCATTTGACGTTGTCAATTTGTTCCCGAATATCCCGATAAATGAAAGCAAAACCCTGATTGATAATATACTAAACAATTCTAAATTGCCAAGAGATTTTTGCAATGACCTCACTCGTTTGTTTAATGTATGCTTAAATCAAAATTACTTTAAATTCAACAACATCATTTATGAACAAAATATGGGCTTGCCCATGGGGGCCCCAACGTCACCGTTGGTCGCTGATATATTTATGGATAACTTAGAAAATAACATATTCTCTTGTAAATCTCCTCTCTTAAAAAACGTGCTCATATGGAAAAGATACGTCGATGATATATTTTGCATTTGGTCAGGTACGGATCGACAATTAAATTCCTTTCTCCAACTTCTAAACTCTTTTCACACTCAAATACAATTCACCTTAGAAGTAGGTATTAATGCTTCCTTAAATTTCCTAGATCTTACACTTTCTTTGTTAAATAATAGAATTGAGTTCAACGTATACCGTAAACCAACCTACACAGACATAACTATACACAATACATCTAATCACCCAATCTCACATAAACACTCGGCTTTTCACTCAATGGTACATAGATTAGTTTCCGTGCCCCTGTCTAACACTAATTATTCAAAAGAATTATCGACTATTAAACAAATAGCGTCGAATAATGGCTTCGATCCTGACTTAGTTAATAAAATACTCAATAAAAAACTAAAACAAATATCTACAAATAAATTCCTTTACAAAAGTGCGCCGATAACAAATAACAATACTCAAAAATACAATTGGCGTAGGATTCTATTTATAAATAATTTTTCTAACCTAAGTGTTAGAAACCTTCCTCTAGAAATTAAACCGGCCTTCTACACAAATAACAATCTTGGCAAATTCTTAATCAATACTAAAGATAAAGATGATAAGTAAGTCACTCGGGCATATAACAACTTAGCTGCAGTGATTGTCCTGCATTCTATATAGGAAAAACAGCACGAAACGTCAATATTAGAGTCAAAGAACATCTACGCTGTCTAAACGGTAAAGGTTTCTCTGAACTTGCAAACCATTTAATCGCAACAGACCATAATTTTAATAAAATATCAGGAACTCGAATGCTACATAAAAACAGTATAGGTCTTAAATTAGACAATTTAGAAGCTCTAGAGATTAGAAAAACGTTAAATACAAATAAGTCAGAATTCCTACTCAATAACCAAGTTAATCTATCAAATCAAAAAAATACACCCTATAGTCCTATCTTTAACTTGTTTCCGGCCATCCATCCCACCCCATGATATTATGTTTGTGTTATATTGTTATTCTGAGTCCCTTAATTATTTATTTCATCCATATCTAAATATTGTTCTTTATGTTAAAATGTAAGATGCATCAGACTTTTTATTATATTATTGAATACTGTTGCCCATTTACTTATGCTCATATATACACTGTTGTCTCCTTCCCCCTAATTGATATTCATCGTACCTCTGTTAAATTAATTTGCTCCCGTCTAATTATGTTCTTTTGTATTATAATTTATCTTTTTCTGTATAATGTACATTGTTGTCTCCCTCCCACTAATTGTTTACCCTTTGTATCCCTTGCATATTAATTTTGTCTCTGTCTAATTATTTTCTTTTGTGATTCTCTTTCTCCCTCTGTCATTCCACTTATATATAACCGATATCTCTGCCTTAGTAGTTAGTTATTATTATATTATATCCTGATGAAGCTTGGTCGAAGCGAAACCGGTAGATATACAAAATAATAAATTCGTGGTTTAAATACAAAGTGTTTTAATTCTTTTAAATATAATGTCTAACCACAAAGTAATTGCTTCTTACGAAAAAAAAATAAAATTTATTTGCTCACTCCGCAATTTGAACTCGCTCCTCAACCCTCCGGATTGTTAGTCAAGAGCCTTGCCTCTCGACCACGGAGGCCGTCAAAGAGCTAAAATTTTTTGTATACACGAAGTGGTTGTTAGATTGAAATCCCGGCATGCCTAAGGTCGAAAATTTTATTTATTTTTATTTAGTAGAGAAGAAACTTTGGAGCCACTCTGTAAATACAAAATTAAAAAGGCTTTGTGAGCTTAGCCGGTTACGCTAGATCTTTTAAAGACTTGTCTGGAGTCTTTTTCAAAACCTGATTAATAACTTAATAATATTTTGCATAACATTGAAAAAATTGAGGCATACCTTATCTCGGCGGTAACAACTATTGACGTATTCACATTTTGAAAAAAATAATCAGGTTTGAAATCAATAAAGCGAAGGTGCAGAAATTCAACAAACAAAAAAATATCACACATTACCTATGGCAGGAGTGGTCACCATTAGTGATCCTTCTAGGATCGACGTAGAAAAAATGCTTTGCATTGAAAACCGCAATTTACAAATCTTCGCTATGATAACATAACCATGAAAATTATGTAAAAGTGTGTGACAAAAACTTATTTCTTGAGAATTAAGATATAGAATAATAATATTATAGAACGTAAATTGGAAAAAAAATATTTATTTAAGTCTTTTCTTTACATTCATTTTACAAATCATTATAGTGGTTTATACAGTAGTTCAAAAAACGTAAATATTCAGGAGCTGTATGTAAAAAAAAAATTAAGTATTATGTCGGGTGTAAGGTAGGTTTAAGAAGGTAAATACGCCGTGTGATTAAATTATAACAAAACGCATTGAAATAATGTTAGGTTCTCTCGCCCAGGTACATTTTATTATTCAAATTTAATATAAATTTATGACTATCAGTGTTTGATGTATTATGTAGCGGTTATTTCACTATCATCTTCATAATTTATCCAAATGATAACGTATACTTTCGATTTACGAATTATCTATCTATATATATATATACAAAAATCAATACATGTTTGCTTGGTTTAGCAGGGGTGCCCGGGTTCATGGGGTGAGGTTTATCTAGGTCTTGGAGGCGGATGACCAGGATACGCTGAACCCCAAATTCCTATCCACCCCTTAAACCCTTTTCCTTCCTAGAACTCTCCTCTCCTTCCTTTCCTTAAAAAAAACCTCCACACAGCATCCCCAAAAATGACATAGGCCCTGAGGAAAATTATTTTTTCTCGGGGTCTCCTGTGTGGAGTTCATGTAAAAAAAATTTACCTTCGTGGGTTGTCTGTGCATTGCTATATTAAGCACAGGAAATGCTTGAAACTTTCAAAATACCTTCTTTCCACCCTCGCGAGGTTTTCTGGATTATTACAACCACATCTGAAAAGATTTTTTAATCATTATAAAAACTCTTATGAAACTGTCAAAAATAATACAATTTTAGAATGACATTATGCAAGCCACCGATTGTTAAAACAAAATCAATTTTCGAAACTCTTTAAATTAATGAATTTATTTGGAGTACTCACCGATGGTACTAACCCAAATCGAATACTTTGAACAAATCAAAAATTATATTATTTTTAAATAGGTAGGTAGCTATGTTAGGAAATTGGTTGTTCTTATAATATTATGTTTTTCTGCCTAATATTGAATGTTTGTAATAAATGAAAAATGAAAAATTGTAAAAAAAAATTACAATAGGTGGCACGCGAGCTGTATTAAAATCTGAATGTACCGGGACTGATAATATTGAACGCGGGTGAGAGGATGGGATAGCGGGAGGGGGGTTCGGGAGGGGACATGCGAGGGGCAGGGGAAGGAAAAAGGGGGAGAGGGGGACGAATGGCAAAAGACGGCAGGAAGAAACAATTTCTTTATTAGTGGCATTGCAACGCATGCCGGGAACTCGCTAGTTTATTTATAAAGACCAAGTTTCTACTCGGTACTCGAACTTATGACTAGTTGCTAAGTAAGTTAGCAAACGTTTTTAACCTATTGCGTACACTTAGGTAATTATTTATTAACTAATATATTTTATCCTATGAATAAGCTACCAAATTGATAGGTATATACCCTTCAACTAAGTATATCTTGGTCAAAGCTATATACCCCATAATCTTTTTTCCGATTATGAAACAGTTACCTACCATTAGGTATTATCGTGGTGGTTTTTTCATGTAAACATGATTTTTTTGAAAAAACCTTTATGAAAATGTTATACAAATTCTAAAACTTTTTTCCTTGGTATTATTAAACTATACATAAACTTTATAAAAATGACCCTGGTACTCTTATGTGTAGAACACACTTATTTAGAATGGTTTAACTGATCGTGAATACAAAAAAAAATATATATATAAGTTTATATTTTTATAGAAAAACAAACATTCCCGGGTTTCCAATAACCCGACAATATTTGAAAATCTACTACTACCACCACAGTAAGCATATTTTTTTTAATTTGTGTAAAATACTATTTTATGTTTCAAATTCGTACATATAAAAAAAATACTTAAAACTTAAAAATTTTATTAAAATTTTTCAAGGGGGAATTATTGATTATTTTCTCACTTTTCCACATTTGTTCCCGGCATTTTATTAATAATATCACCGTAGTTTAATACACGAAAGCATTTTTTATACAAATAGAGACAATAAAATAAGAATTTATAAATCTTCTTAATGCAGTTTTATTTGGTGACCGGAGAACTCAGAACCACCTCAAAAAAATCATTAAAAGTGATGACAAAAAAATTATTTAAATGGGTTACGTTAAGTTAGGGTATGGGCTATTTTAAAAATATATTTTTCGTAGCTTTTAATGGCTTTTCAAATAGGTGTTGAATTGACTTTTTTCTCAGTTGGCATGGAACCGTTTTATTTAGAACCCTTGCCAAAGTCGGACCCACTCCAACATAAATAGTGTCTAACGGTTAATAACATGGAATGGTGATTTAGCTCATCCTGACCTAGGAGCATGTAAAAATAGTTAAGTAAAATTTATTATCTATTGCTCGAACAATTTAATTACGACTCACGTATTAAATTCTTTATTCTTCTTTCTAAAACACTTCCTCAAATGTACCACACTAAAATTAATCCTGTTAGGCCGAGTCGTTAAGTCGTCGAAACCCAATGTCACGGTAATAATAAAAACGCTCAGTAATGGGAATGGCCAATTAAAATTTATGCTTTGATAATAATAATAATAAAAATAAGCAAAAACCAGTCATATTAAATGCATGTAGGATTATTTAAAAAAAAAATAAATATTTATATTGAGGGATCAGTAGGATTTATCGATCCAGTTAGGAGTTCTATCGAGCCGAACCCTCTGACATGTAAATATCTGGAGTCGGTGAATTATTTTCCCATTTGGTCTCTGGTAGGTTGACATGTCGCTCTTGTATTGTTTTGTATTTATTATACTTGTACAGTGCAATTACATCGCGTGGATTGACTAGATGATCATTTGTGGAAAAGTGTGTGGAAGGGTTAAGTTTTTCCTGTGGGGAAGATTTAACCCAGACATAAAGTCTAGAGAATAAAATAAGCAAAAATCAGTCATTAAATACATGTAGGATTACGAAAGATCGAACTGGAGAAATCAAAAGATCTCCCTTCACCCTTCAGTCACTCTACCTCAGAGTCTCACCGAATCCGGCCCGCCAAGACCTAGACAAACGAACGATCGAACCCTGCTAAGTCACAAAATATAGCGAACGACTTGGGGTGACCTATGGTAGGGGTGTTGGTTATCCAATTAGTGGTTCCCGGGGCAGCGGTACGCATACCTTCCAAATTGCACACATTGAGGACACGGGATTCAGACAGTGATAATTCAAATTTACCTTATCCCCAACCTAGGATGGAGTCCGGCTGTAAGCCAAAATGGTAAATATAGAAGACACAGGCCTCTGAAAAAAATACTTCACATTTTTATACCTCTGAAATAATATTTCACATTTTTATACGCAAGGAAAATACTTGTGGAAGTTACTTGTGGAATTGCTAGAATTGATTGAATTCGAGACGTCTGGGTGGAAATCTGACTCATTTGACCACTTTTCTTCTTGTGGGTTAAAGTGATATGTTTTAAAGGTTTAGAAAATATGAAAGAATTTTAGTCTAAATATTGAAGGAATACTGACCTTCCAAAAAATTAAAATCGAAAGCATTTATTGGTTTTCCCTCCGATCTAGCAAAAACTTGCCTGCTGCGCTTTTTCCGTGTCCTTAATTCACTTAATATTAATTCATATTCCACTCTCACCCATTCACCCACATCATATTAGTACGACAATTGCTGATATAATGTGAAAATTATACTATATTACAGGTACAGTACTTTACAATAATTCGCAATATTCAGTTGCATAAGCGGGAGTCGCTGTCGTTTCGATACTAATGATATTTTGGCGAAATTCGTTTTGGAACTGAAGCTGCGAAATAAACATGAAAAAAACCTACACCACTTTATTTGATATTTTTTTGCACTTTGGAATTCGAACCCGCGACCTTTGCAATCTGATAAAGAATCTCAAAAATATGTTTGCTTTACCCTTCTCTTCATTAGTATTTAAAGTTTCTTAAAAGAGTGCCGCTGTAAAATGCAATGATCATTATTTCGAATTGTCTTTTTTATACTGGGAAAATTGTTAAAGAAAAATTGTTAACCCTGTGTAGTATCGTCAACCCGTCAGGCTAATTTGTTCTCTTTTCGGAACAACTCGCAGAAATCGTTGTGTCTCTCTTACTAGCCTAGCGACAAATATGATCTAAACCGTGTTAGAAAGAAAAAAACACCACGCTTTATAATCAAATCTAAATAAAATAACCACAAAAGAAGTAAAAAGTACACCTTATAAAACCAAAGTTTCAAAAATTTTAAATGGAACGACTAAAAAGTGAAGTGTCAATAACGTTTGTCTAATAAAATATGCACGTTTTTATTATTTTCTCAGTAAATTTAGTTAGAAAAACGTAAGATGAGCTATTTTTAAAACTTTTAAATGTTTGCATTAAAAAAATTATATTTAAATATGATGTTTTTATTTGGATTTATAAACTTTGAAAGCGTATTTTATCATCTTTCAAAAACAGTTTTTAGTTTTCGGAAATGTACCATTTATTTGAATTTTATTGCGTAGCGGAAAAATTTTGAACCTCTGACAAAATATGGCCGAGGTTCGAGAAGTTAAGGCGCCTACCAACTATTATTTAAATTGTACTTCTGATATGAAATGATCAAATCATTCAAAATCACCAATCAAAATCGATTTGTTTTAACTGCTTTTGCAGTTATTTATTGTTCAGTAACGGCGATACGAAGCCTCTATTTTCTTTCTCATCCCATAAAAATAACTGAAGTACGCATTGATCTCAAGGAATTAATTTTAATGGTGGTAATCAAACGAATTTTTATTATCACTTATTTAACAATTTATTACATCATATAAGGGAATAACCGACAGTCAATGATCTCACTTAGCAACAAGTAAAAATATTGTTAGATATGTGTATTATTCAATCAATCTAATGTAAAATTAGACAACTTTGTTGTGTTAAAAGAACACATCTGATGAGTTTATTTTATGAGGCGGGTGTGGGTACCGCCGCCCCGGGAACCAATGGATAACCAGCAAATCTGCCCAAGGTCACCCGTTGGGTTTGCTGTGTTTGGTGACTTAGAAGGGTGCCCGGGTTAATGGGATGAAGTTTGTCTACCAACTGCGTTTCAAGTTGAATCGTGAGAGACTGATTTTTTCGTTCTTTCGACTTCGACAGTAGGAACATCGCCTCGCACCGCAGTGGGAGAGATGGATTCTTACGTCCGTCACTCGTGGACACATTGACCCCCAGATTTACACCCATACTTGTACTTTTCGTATCTCTCACATATTTTGCCCCCAGAACTTCCTCTCCTTCCTTTCCCACAGCATCCTCAAATATGAATAGAAATAGGCCCTGAGGGATTTATTTTTCTCGAGGCCTAAATCTAAAAAGGCCCGAAACTGAAGTATGAATACACTTCACATAGATAACAAAAAAAAAACTTTTTTAAGAGCCGGGTCTGCGCTCAACGCATTTTAAAAGACATACACAAATGATATTAACAATCAATTTCATTATAATTCAAATTATACTCGCTTAAAAAGTAAGTTTTGTTTTTCAAAGGACATGAAAACAGAAAAAGACACAGAAAATAAATAAAAATATGTAATTTTAATTTTGATGGATATTTACCAAATATGTAGTTTCAAACCATCACGATACAATTTTAAAACATAAGAGAAACTTACCGTCAACTGCCAAAAAATCATTTTCATTTTGTTTTCTAGCCATTTTTAATATTTTTGCCGCTCTTGACAGCATGTTTGTCGGTAATAATTCAATTTAGTCAGTGAGAAACTTACTTCAAACACAACTGTCAGATTTTGAATACTACAGATAAACAAAAAATCTTTCAACGAAATTGCATTAAGTCTGACTGAATGCTGTTTCACACAGTACAATTGATCAATATAGCCAAGGAATATGCACTAAGTCCCTTAGTGCTTATTTGCTAAAAAGATTTAAGCATAATTGACTTAGTTCAGATAATAACTCGAAAAGTATTGTGGGTAAGACGTAGTGAGTTTTTGTTGACTAAAGAGTGGTCACTGAATGATATAACTGCATCATTAAGTCAAAACAGCAAAATTTTGAATGCTTTTTCGCAGAACACCCACGAGTGCCTTGTGTGCGTGTTTCGTGAAACAATAATCGGCTCAATGTATGCATACATTTCCAATTAAAACTGTTTTACCTTGGGTCAAATGGAATGGCAATCTATAATTTCAGACAAATGTAAGAGAGACAGACCGCGTGCTAAATGGTCAAGAACCAAAAGGTACTAAATCAATAGCAAGTTTATTTCTATTCAAATTTATATGGAAGGCCATTCCAATGTTATACTATTTATTTTATGGTTACAACCAAGCCTTTTTTTTATTTTCAGTGACTTCTTTTTTCATATTTGCTTTGTTTTAAATTGATTTTATTTCATATTTTGATGTTAATAATGTTCAAACAATTCAGGAGACAAAAAAACAAGATACGTTAGCGCAAATATTGACGCAATTAATACCCAAATGATTGGGGTGCCACTACATTTTTCAAAATTCTTTAAATTATCAATCAATGCCAAATCAAAAACTATTTAAGTAGATAGATAATCACCTGCTTAAAACTGTTTCCGAAACAGTTTAAACAAGCCATTGAGTGATTTACTGAACTGCTGAGCCAAGCTTTGCACCAATTACATCAGACATCAATTATTAATTATTATGCTAAGTTTTTTTTTCGCAAGCATCAATCTGTCCAACACAAAGATGGTAGCTGCGATATGAGGCAATATATTCTTTGTAGACAGAGCAAATGACCATAAAACTGCCGTTTTATTTTGCCTATTCACTTGATTAAAATTAATGACAAGATTAGATTGTGCCTAAGTCATTTCAGCGCACATTCGCTTTGTCGGTGAGGTGTAAGGAGCGAATAAAAGTAGACTCCCTAATGGTTCTTTGAATTCATTCTCGCCATAAAAATAAATTTTAATTTCTCTGAAATTTTAAATGGCGATTAGAATTTATTGAACGAGTTTCAAAACGGTTGTGGGTAATCTATTTAACTCTTTTAATTGCTGCATTGGGAGCTCATCTTTCACTATTTGTCTGTTATTAAAATTAAATGAACTGAACATTCAATATTTTATGTGTTAAAACTTTATAGAAGGAATTGACCAACTAAACATCGCGTCAGGTTGGAATTGCTTGCTTTGTATCTGAGTTCTTCCCTCTTCTTCCCTCCACATCCATATGATTTTGTGCTCCTGGCACGCCTTATCCGTCTTCTCTAAATACACAACCAAATCGGCTTCCCTTCCTTCTAATTTTGTAATTTAAAGAATGTGAGTTACATTTACGTTACGTTACATACGTTTTACAAAATATTATATTTAAGGTCATCATTGGTCATATATACCTTATCAGAAAAGAGGAACTCTTTTGCCTGATAAGGGAGCCACGATTTGTACTTAGATTGTATGTTATGAATAAATATGGTTTTGAATAAATTATTAACTTTTTAATTTAAGTTTTTTCGAAAAAATGTTTAATTTTATTTATTTGATGATTGGTTGATGATACAGCGCAATTCAGTTTCATTCTAAAAATATAAATAAATAAATTATTTTTTTTAAATAACTTGAAATATTAATGGTTTTTTTTTTATCGACCGTCAAAAAACGCCCAAAATTCAGGCTTCTAGATTAGAATACCCCCTTCCTTGTGTGTGTTGTTTTTGGGTCAACTCTAATTTATTGCAGATCTGTATAATTATTTTAATCAAATTATGAAAATATATTACTTTTGCAGTATAAAACTATGTGGTTAGAATATTAAACCCCGCAGAAGCCTTAAGCAATAAGTAAGAATAACATTCCCATGGTGTTAAAAAAATAATTCATACATTGTTGGAAGAAGCGAAAACTCGCAGACCGTCAGTTTTTAATGATTTTCGGATTTTCTTGATCAACGCAACTTTTCTTGATCAGCTAGAAAAGACATTTATGATCAATTGAAAAATAATTTCATTGGAAAACAAAACATTTCCGATGTTTTTGTGATTTAAAGAATCTCAAAAATCGTTAATTATACCTCATTTTAAAAGAATTTGTTGGCGAGTATGGAGGGTCGTTAAGAAAGTTTTCCCGTTAGTTTATTTGCATATAACTTATGTGCTAAGTTACTTTCCTTTTACCTACCAATTTATCGATGCTTACGTCGATTCTTCCGACTTTGGCTGTAATAATGTAGAATCACGTAACAAAAATCAGATATTTTCTGAGATTGATTTAATAACCTGTTGAGCTAAGCTTTAACCTGTCGGCCGATGTAACCACTTCATAATGATAGTACAGTGCAAAACCACACACAAGAGGAAAGGTCGGAGGTCAGGCCCAGTGATCCGACCCGGAACTGCATATGAAATATGAACTTGTCAATGTGTCTCCTATGTGGTGGTCGGTGAACCGACCTCCGACGAGAACACGAGATATGTTTGAAATGTAATTAAATGTTGTAATTTTGCTTTTCATGAATATGTTGACATTTTTAATACTTATTTGGATGGATAGAAAATTCTGACGTAACAACTATCAACATAAACAGTAAAAAAATAACAAAATAAAATTCTTTGAAATGCTTTTAATTTTTTTCATTGGTTGCTGTTGTTTAGAACATATTCATGTCACCACATGTAAATTTCTAATGATGTGCTGTTTTAATTCTTGATCTTAAAAGGCTTGCATAAAATAGAGTTAAAAAAATTACTCTTTTAAGAATGTGTATGGTCAAATCGTGTACCTAAATACAAATGTTGCATCTGTGGACAAAAGGTTTTGTCATAAAACTATAAGCAATAAAAGTGTGAGCGATGTCTCAGATATGTATAGAAAGAAAATAGTGTTGTTCTAATAAGGATGCAAAACAAATATCTATCGGATTTATGAACTTAGTCCAAGCATTCTAATAACGGAGGTGTCATAAGAATTCGCTGGACAAACTCGTCAGGTCAGTGAAGGCTGATGGCAAAAAAATAATTGAGACTAATGTACGGTCAACTTTGCTACAAACCATTTATACTACCGCACAGTGGCAAGTGGCACCTGAAAGTGGCAAGAAATCTTAATTAACAATATCAATTTTAAAAAAAGTATGTTTAATAGAGTGGCCAGTGTCGTCCCCTCCCCCCCCTCCATTTATTTATTTAAAATCTTGCAAGTTAATTAAATTCAACTATAAATGAACATTCTATATAGGTATCTTTATTGAAATCGAATTCTAATTTCGAATTTAATTGTGCATACAGTGTTTTGATACAGAATCTTGATGAAATTATATAGATAAATAAAATTAAATCAGTTAGGCATATTTTTATATCAAGTTGATCTTTTTAATTGCTTACCTTTTTTATTACTAATCTATAACATCTATATTGATAAGTTAACCTTTAGCATAGGGCCTAGGATAGTAAAAAAACGAAGTGTAATACATAAGTGAAATTGGAACTAAAACTGTATAAACATTAGAAAGATTAGCAGTAGTGGTAATTTTATTTTGAAAATTGTAAATTACCGGTTCAGGCTGTATTTATTTATTCGTATTTTATCTGTATGGGATGATGTTTATACGGGATCCCCCAACTCCAAATCACCTCTTAGATACTAAGCTTATTTTTAAGACTACACTGTAAAAAACAAATTGTCATTATTTTTATTTCATTTTCTAAAAGATGCATTTGTTAATCTTGGTCTCTTGGAAAATTCGTAAAATTTACGGAGATACGGCATTTTATAAGAAAACATTTTAAACAGTTTGATGTTGAATTATCCTATAGCAAAACTTTGAACGCGTTTTCGACACTGGATTTTCGAACAATTTAAGACTTGGTGCTTGCAAATCAGATGTATAGTTTTTTTTTTAATGTATTGTCAACCTGGTTGACACATATTAAAAAAAAAATGGAAGTTAAAAATTTTCGAGAAAAACGCTTTCAAAGTTTTGCTGAAGGATAACTTGATTACTAATTAAAATTAATAATTCAAATTTGTCCGATAGCATATGAAATAGGGCTTTCGGTCAGCTAAATATATGCAATCTTGCCCACTGTGCGGCATTTCAATTATCGGCAAAATCCAATTGCGTTATTTTGTTCATAAATTTGATTGAATTAATCTTTAGAACTCGTTTTATGCTTCTGTAAGATTAAAACTTTTGATATTTTTAATTGCTGGGTCCTAAGGCGGCCACACGCGGTTTGTGCATAAAAACATATTTATTAATTTGAGGGTTTATGGTATTATTGAAGTGCAGCACGCTCGGGCGATACGCCAATTTAACGGTTGAAAACACAACCTAATTAAAACTTAACGAGGCATACTTAACTGACTCCTCTTTTCTGAGACTCTCAATCTATAGAGAAAAAAAAATTGGCAAAAATTACAATTTTTGCTATTTAATCAAATGAAAACAATTTTAGCGAAACTCGAAAATCTGGAAACAAAAAATCAGAAAAAGATACGATTACATCTAGAGCTCGAACGCAAAACCTTCGCCTTGCCGGGGCTCAGCTCTATCAACTGAGCTAATGTGTCCGTATCAGATTCGGTCATACTTAACTGTATCATACTTCGACTAAGATCTACCAAGATTATCTTCATTTTCTTAACGCATATTTTTATTGGGTGGTGTGATTTCAAGATTCAAACCCGAACTAAATGCTATCTTGATAGTGTCTTGGATAAATTTTATCAATTTTTATTTTTAATATTAATATTATTTCCAGACTAAAAAAATATGTCATCCTTAGGGATGCTGTGTGGAGGGTCTGTTTAGGGAAGGGATCTTTCCCTAGGTAGGTACGAGGAATGGGTTGATTATGGGGGTCATTGTGTTCAGGAGTGACGAAAGGTATGAATCCATCCCTTTCACTGCGGTGTAGGCGATGAGTCAAGAGTGTCCAACTATAGAGATCAGAAGTTAAAAGTGCCTCCAGCAGTTTCTCCCGATCCGGCCCCCCAAGCCGTAGGTGGGCAAAAGCATCTGCCGCCAAGACCTAGAAAAATTACACCCATGAACCCGGGCCCCCCTGCTAAGTCACCAAAAGTAGCGAACCTCTTGGTATTTATTAGTGTTGGTTATCCAATAAATGGTTCCCGGGGCGGTAGTATCCAAATTGTTTAAAATATTTACTAAATTACATGTTTTTTGTTGCTCTTTGTTGACTCCGCAGGAACGTTACGAGAATCACCAGTGAAACTATGGCATCCTCAATTGAGGTATGTTGTCAGGACGAAAAGTTTGGGGTGAGAAAGGAGGTGGAGAAGAGGGAGGCGGGGAAGAATCTGGCTATACAAATCTGACCACCAAGCACGGCTAAAGTCATTTCAAGCAATTTTCGTATCGGAACGGTAGTCTTCCACCAGGGCTTTAAAGTGAGTATCTACAACTCAAGAACGTGCCGCAAATATACTAAATATAATTTTTAAGTAATTAATTGTGAAACCAACACAAATGATTTATTTAAAATGTTCTTGCACGCCAGGATTTGAAGCGGCAACATCTTTATTTATAATCAAGAACCTCATCCCTCGACCACGGAGGCCGTTTGAAGCAATTAACTCCCATATCCGGACGAGTTCCATAAATCAGATCAATAAATAAATTGTAAATTAATCAACAAAGCCGCCAACTGTAACTCGAGTAATTTCAATAAATAATCTGTCAGTTACAACCAATCACATGTGAATAAATGAATTAAATTAAATGTGAAATAGCACAATCTAATAAAATAAACATTACTTGGGCACGCAGGAATTCGAACCCGAGACTTTCAGCGGTCATTACCCATCTACTCCTTATCCCCTCGACCACGGAGACCCATGATTCCATGTATATATAATAATAAATGTTCTCGTTCTAATGCCCTTTACCTTGTTACAAATTCTGCTAATAATTATTTTGTCAACTCTCCTTTGCAAAGACTTCATATACTCGGAAATAAATATACCTCAATAGTCGCTTATCGTCATCAATCGATGTCAAAATTTAAACTCAGTATATTAGAACATTTAAAAAAAGCTATTAATATCATGTGCACTATATAGCATCTTTATCGAAATATTATTGTAGATATGATTCGATAAACACGTACCAAACACGTATAATAAAGATTGCTAATTACAAACATAAATAATGACAATCTTTTCGTATTTCTCTTCATAATTAAAATAACTATCTCACATTAATTTACTTACCATATTTTTCATGTTACCTGCTTTGTGTCAACTCTTATATTTGGTGTTATCTATATTTTGTTTCTTATATCTTATGTTATCTTTATTTTGTTTCTTATATTTTATGTTATTTCATATGTAAAAGCCCTTTGGGCGTTTAAATAAATACATAAATAAATAAATAAGCTTAAGAATCTAAATGTATTTAATGTGAAGATGAGTGAGGGATGTAAAAAGAAAGAGAGCAATTAGAATTAGAAACGCCTGACTAAAATAAATGCCGAAAGAGTTCGTATTGCTAAGCTGATGATATGAATTATTTAAGGCATGTTGTTTTTTGACGAATTATCATTAAACATTTCCCGGGATAACCTGAACAACCGCCAAAATCGTTTTCTCTTATTAATATATCTCCGTTCTTGTTAAGGGGGTATTCTAGTCTAGAAAAAAAAAAATCTTTTTCTTCATATTTCCAAAGTTTAAATATTCAAAAATATCTACTTAAAAAGATTTTCGAAATTCGCAATATTTTTAAAGTTATAACCATTTTAATGTCGCGGTTTAGACGGAATCTAACCAAAATCTAAATAGAACACAATTTTAAACCCATTTTTCTCCAAACCACTTTTTTCGAGACGGTTGACACGATATCTCAAGTTCTACTAAACCAATTTACTTGAAATTTGGTGTGAGCCTTTTCTATACATTACTATATGACGGGAACTAGAACTATAACAAAATTTCAATTTTTACTATTTTTAAAAAATTTGGAAAGTCAAAAAAATGGTACAAAAACGTCTTTTTTATTTCAGACAGCCGCCATTTTGCGTAAAATTTTATTTTAACTTTTCCTTAGTTCGGGCCATAGCCGCATTTGTTTGGATTAATTTTTTTTTTTTTTAGATTACTAGGAGGGTTGCAATCGTGTTAACCAGGGCGCGCCATTTTTTTGAGACCCCCCACTTCAACACCCTGTCACTTGTTGAATTTTTAATTGTTTCGTTCGACTCTTTTTTTAATGGATTCTTTAATATGTAATAAATATTTGATAAAATAATATTTGGTAAAAATATTATTGTTTTTTTTATGCACCTGAAAAAACACCTACAATTCATGCTTCTAGACTAGAATACCGCCTTAAAGCAACCATCAATCTTATGAATATGTTGCTAAAGTTCAAACAATGTTTCTTGACTTATAGGGCCCGGTATACTAGTTGAGTAAAAGCTCGGCTTGGTTGGAATGACGAGTTTAGCACAGCTTGGAATAAAATCCGTATATAGGTCGAAAGCCCAGATGACACCAATATTTTGGGTATTTTCTATGACTTCAAAAGGGGACGAATTCACTGTCTACTGTGGTGTATCTATATACCAACTGCTATCTTCTTCGGGACTTCTCTATATACCGGGAAATCGCGATGTTATTTCAAAAACGACCTCAGTTTATTCTTAGGCGGGTTTCCCCAAGTTTTTTAAAGTCTCCCACTTCAATCAGCATGATGCTATACGCGAGTACACTAATTTTAAATAGTTTTTTTGGCTGCAGTCGTACACTGTTAATGAAATTCACTACTGAAAACAACTTTCGTGACGTTAAAACTCAAAATTCCTTATCAGACTATTTTAGATTGATTATCAATTTAACATCATCATTCCTCATCACTTGATGAATGTAATAGCCTATATTTATAAAATTAGGCAATTTACGTAAATAACGGTAGGAAGTATTCAAATATTTTAAGTAGATGCGTATTAGATGTGTCAGATTTGGCATGTGATTGCTAGCACCTCGGCTTCTAAAATAGGAACTTTTCAGCGGCTTACCAAAGCTTGACCGGCAGGTTTAGCCCATTCAAACTTAAGCGAGGAGCGTGGACAAACTTATCTAGGGAGCGAACAGGCTTGACTAACGATATTTTAGAAGATGTCAACTACTGTCAAATTTCATGGGAACTCAAAAGTCGAGGATTTGGAAAAAAAACATAATTTATTGTAACGATACCTACACTATATTCGAAAATATGTATTTTTGCAAGTATTGTAAGAGGGCTTGGTAAGATTGCTCGTGATTTTTGGAGATCATTTTGAAAATTTTCCGCCCACATTAAAAATATCATATCTCCGAATTTTAATTTGGAGACACGCAAACTGATTACAGTTCTTTATAGCCAATGAATTCACCCAACTTTTGTCGATTATCACATATTCGTAGAATTTATAGAAAAAATATTATAAAACCTTAAAACCGTGTATCACATATTCGAATTCTACGAATATCACATATTCGTAGAATTTATAGAAAAAATATTATAAAACCTTAAAACCGTAAAAATCGTAATCCATCCAATTTTGGACCGCTGTCAATCGCAGAAAAATAAAAGTGGTCCACATTTTGATTTTAGTCGCTTCAGTGGATAAATTTCTGAACAAGAAATAAGTCTTTTTCAATATTTGCAAGTTCACTTTGTGGCATCTTTTTTAATTAAATAAAAACAAATCACTTTGTAAAACACTTAAAATATTGGTGTTAAACAAAGTAATTTGTTTCATTTAATTAAGAACCCGTAATTCAATTTATAAAATAATGTTTTTTTATTGTACCAGACATTTCGATAATATATATAAAGTAGATATCTAAATCTTTAACTATTTAGTAAAACTTATATCGTCTGATATTAATTTTATCCCAACCAAAAAGAGAAAATCCGCATCATTTCTACTCAAACACGTTGCAGGTTTTCATTTCGCGTCAAAACATCTGACGCTACAATTTATCAAAAAAATATTCTACTGGAAACGTGCAAAATACATTTTTTTTCGTTAACTCCACACAGTAGGCCCTGAGGAAAATTATTTTCCTCGGGGCCTACATCATCTTTACAGTAGATAAACACATTTTCAAGGGTATATAAAATAATGTACACAGCAGCTCAGTAAAAAAATATTTCAGAGAATTTAAAACAGTTGATCAAAGTTTTGCATTCTTATTAACTCGTTTGATGGGTAATTATCGAAGATTGCAACTTAACAAAAGGTACAATCTTCTTAATTATAAATAATGTGGCGTATTTGCCACATAAGGAGTAAAGTCCTTTTTACAGCTCGCTAATTTACTTAATTATGTTTAATTGCCCTGAGATGGCCAGTAATAAATTTAAAATTAACACAGGAGACCGTTTTACGACTTTCTTCAGTTTAATACTCGTGATTCATTCATTCTTAATTTAAAAACCGAAAAATCAAATTAATTTGTTGCCAGTTGTAAAAATAATAATTGCTACTTTGATGGAACGTGAAACTAATTTAGTAGGTTTTAGGTTTCCAACGCAGTTTTTAATCTTTATTTTTATATTACCTATGAATTTCATTAAAACTATTAATGTTAAAACCTGAAGTATTAATTGAAACGGGTTGGTTAATTGAAAATGTTGGTGTTTTATTGTAATTACCAACACATATATTTTAATAAGCAAGATATATTACATAACGCCGAAAACTTTGTTCATGGAAAAATATATTTTTTGCAATATTATGTTATATATAATATTATGGTTTATATAAATCAAGGCGCTGCTTTAAGGATTAATGAAGAATTTATGGCCTATGAAAATGAAAATAATTATTAATAACTGAAGATAAGATCAGCCTTTACTCTTAAAAATGCAAATTTTTTTTTTAATCCCACCATTTCAAAGTATTACCAACGTAATATCATTAATTTTTAATTTTGCTTAGAAAGCAAGAGAGTTTGTTTTATGCAACGGTGGCCCTTTCTTTACAGTATTGTTATTGAAAAATAAATAATAGAAATATATAATAACAATAAAAATAAAAAAAGAATATCGAGAGAAAAATATATATTCAATAAACCGTACTCAATTTATTATCTACTTGTGAGTACTCGGCGTGCATAGCATTTGCACTCAAAAAAGGGTTTTAAACATAATGTTTTTTTTTTTTTGTTTTTCCGTCTGATACGTACACGATTAATCAAGAAGGTTTTCCGTCGCGTGAGCAGGCCACACACAGCTCTCCGTGTGAGAAGCATGGATTTTCTAAATTAGACCTGCTATCCCCTACCGCTATTCTGTCTCCTTCAAAATACCTTACATCCCTCCCTACATCCCTCCCTCGTCCTTCATGCATCCATCACCCCTCCTCTTGCATATTCTTTCCCATGCATCCCCTCCACCCCCTCCCTCCCGCGTTTCCTGTATTATTTTAAAAAACTTCAAAAGCTTAATGACAAAAGATTTGGAGCTTGACGAGTGACACACGCGAAGATAAAAGATAAAAGATCATCACACGCACAATATCGCTCTCCATAAAATCCGATCAGACCTGTCACACCTATGCAGTTTATGCGCAGATCAACCATAGACAATACAGATCTTACGCCGTAACCATAGATTTATATATAACTGGATTGATGACACGCGTGAATTGGCCGGTCTTCCGGTTTTGACGGCCGCCATCTTTAAAGAGGGCAAAAGATACGAGAACTCAAGGAACTTCTTAGGGAACTCGAAAATCCCAAGTTTTTTGTTACTAAAAAATGTTATTGAACATTTTTCCTTTCTGTTTTCAGTTGTGTTGCATAATTGTAATAAAGTAAAACTGCGACTTTGTGTATTTCGCATAAATAAATCGCAATATATTTAAAACGAGGATGATTGAAACAACTTTATATAAGAAAGATTAATTTCCAAGTAAACTTCAATACTGAAATTTCATTGAGGACATCACGAGACATGCAGTTCTACATTGTTTTATAACTTGTCATAATCTTACATTGTCTTAATGTGATAATCTTACATTGCCTTAGATCAGTAACACTGGCGTAGGTGGGGTAGGTAACAATATGTTGAGAAACAGAGAAAAAAAAAGTACAGGATTTAATAGGAGTATCATTTTTCATTCTTACAAAATTACAATTTGTATTATCGGAATATCATGTGCCATTAACAGGCTAACAGTAAATGTACCGACAAGCAAGAAAAAATAACAGTCATACATAATAAATGGCAGATATAGTATATACATATGTTTTAAAGTATTAAACATTTATTTAACTTATGTGCAGACAAAATTTTTATATATTATTAAATAATATAAGTGTGTGGAATTTCTGCCTAAAGTTTGCTTTATTATTAGGTATGTACATTTTCTAGTGAAAATATTCTTGCATAAGTCAATCTTAAAAGCGCAGATTTCTCATTTCTTGCACATCTCTTCATTTTTTTAAGGGAAATCTGTAATAATAAGTACATAAAATATTAGTTCCGTTATTTGAAGTTATTTAATTACGGGCAAATAGTCCATTCAATATAATAATAACACGAATAAGAAATGGAGATGACGTGAAAGGAGAGCACATATAAATGAAGAGCAATGACAATACATATATAATATAAAAAAGTAGGTACATATAGAAGATAACTACATTGCGTATCGACTGTCGAAAGTTATTTAGGCTTACTCCAAAAAATTCAATGCTTTGCCTTGAGTTGACAAGTCTCGTCATTCTGAATAAGGAAAATGGTATTTCGGAATCTACAGGAAGGGATGTTAAACTGGATGAGTTGTAACAAAGCAGGTTTGTCAGTAATACTGTTGATAATTTTGAATGTGCAAATTAGATCAGAGTATTTTCAACGTTTTTCTAAAGAAGAAATGTTTAATATTATTTATCTTGTTAAATGAAGTTATTTACTCACCGGTGAAAATATACCCCACTTCTTTTGGTGTACCAATTCGTACAATTATATGAAGAGCACGAAAAAACCATTTTGTTAATATTAATATAACGCCGACAGAGTGAAACTTCAAACAGACGGCTGCTGGCCGCTTCTTTTGCCCGATTCAAAGATGGCGGACGTCGATTTCCGGTGGACCGCTCAAAATTTGCTACGGCAAAGAGAGTCATCCATCCAGTTATTATATAAATCTATGGCCGTAACCGCTCCTGAGGCGATTTGCGAAAAGTTATGCGACCCCCTCTCCGCCGTAAACATGAGAGGGGGTCATTTTAATTACGGAGCTGCCTCGGCGAATGACAGCTGTCAAAGTGTCAGTACAAATAAGTGGCAATTTGTGGCAGCTCCCTAATTCATCTGACCCCCTCTCCTACCGTAGGAAGAAATATTTGATAGCGTAGTGTGACGGTACAACACATAAGCGCTCGCGGTTCGACAGATATCTGCTCGCGCTTTTATCTTCGCGTCTAAAAATTTGGCACCCGTCTAAAAAAACATGCTCAATAAAAAAAAAGATAAAAAGGAAAAATACGAATAAAAAAATTTAATTCCTTAATTTAAATTAAACACATGAGAACTCCTAGAACAATGTACTTATTACATTTTTACCTGCATGGTTCTCGAAAACATGGTTCACGTAGCTTTGTCATAACTCATAACTTATAACCGATGCGACGTTTCAAAGGAGAAGCTGATTTTAATTGAAAATTTATCTTATATACAAACGCATTAGTGAGAAAGACAGATCATGAATATTCAATGAAAAATGTAGCACTAATTTGTCCTAGGAATTTATAACAATTTCGTTGAATATTTAGTAGGCGGGTGAAAACTACAAATAATTGATCCAAAGGCTACCGACTGAACACCGATCTAATGTTATTAAAAATGTATAATATACTTTTACTCGTACATACATTGTATATGATCCCATCACAGTGTAATGAATTAAATTAATCAATGTTGTGAATGTAAAAGATTAAAAAAATAACGCCCTTACAACGGCAATTATAAATATTGAATAAATTGTTTGTTTATAAAAGCGTGATGGATAGAAATAAATACAGAGATGGATGCGGTCCAATTTACATTTTAATATACAATCACATATAATTACAGAGGAAAGGAGATCAACGATTAATATAATAAAGTTAAATTTACTTATAAAATAAATGTATCGGAATTGTTCTTCTGGGTTTCGACCGATTGGAACATAGTAAAAATGTGATAATATACCGTTTCTTTGACAAAAGCTGGCTCTTTTCATTTGAAGGTTTGCCAACCCCTGCACTAGAGTAGCATTAAGAGGAAATAACCAGACCAAACCGAAAATATATCATTTTTAAATCAAGTTTTAGATGTATTGACCCTTTTCCACAAAAAATTATAAATTGAATTCGAAAGACTGTTATTTTATCTAGTAAAGTTATTTTTTAAATTTTGAGAAAATATGTTAATTTTTAGTACAATAAGGTTTTACCGTAGGTCATTGGCAGATTTGTTAAATATTCAAACAAAATTTTGTATTTTACAACATGCATTTCAAATCATATAATCATGCAGTAAAATAAATTATTTGGGAAAGCTACTTTTCAGAATTTTTATTTGATTTCAAATAAAACCATTAAAAAAAGATCCGCGCCCTTGTTTTGTGACGAAAATACTTTAGTTTGTTTATTTATCTACGGTCTTACAAACTAATACATTTAAAAAAAATTGCTTAGATATTAGAGAAAAAATATAAATACTTGTGATCAAAAAATAATTACAAAATTACATAATTTTAATTGTTTTATCCACACATTGAGTATTTTTGAATGTGGGTATTTATCAAAGCAAATTTGAAATGGAATAAAAATGATATTGAGTTATTGTGTTAATGGTATGGAAATAATTAATCTTTCTCGTCGGAACCGTCCTATACTGTTACAAGAGTACGATCGCAAGATCATCGTTCGACAAAATTTAAATTCTCGGCCGCCGGTTAACGGCTCTTAATAGGGTTGTTTCCGGATTTTTTACATTTACGAAAAGATAGGCGGTAATTTGAGATTCGATTTTAATCTCTGGTATGCAGATGATAATATTCTCTTCGCCTCTCCAGAAAAACTCCTTGCTAAAATAATAATCGTGGAAGAAAGAAGTAATCTAAGCCTATTGATCAATAAAGCCAAACAAAACCAATGGTAATCGAGGGCAAAATCCTTGGGAGGAACAAATTTTTAAAAACGGTAAGCACGGGCTTGGAAACGGTTAACGACTTCCTGTATATCTAGGCTCATATGTAAGTGGCGATGGAGCCTGTAAAACGGAAGTGAAAACAAAATTGTATGAAAAAACACGAGCAAAGTGCAAAAGATCTGAGTGAAAGAGGCATAACGAAGTCAACTAAGTTGAGCTCGTCCGGGCGCTGATCCCCATATTTTTAAGCGGTGTGGAAACATGGACACTTAGAGCTAGCAAAAGAAAGCGGATAGACGCCCTCGAAATGTAGTGATGGAGAAAAGCTTAGGATTCTGTGGATAGCCAGATGTTTTAATGATGGTATCCATTCTGGAAAAACTAGACATCCACAACAGGCTTTCAAACTGTCTGCCTGTAGCGTATTTTAAGTTACTTTGGACACGTTGCTCGCCAAACTGAGAAACTCATAGTCACTGGCAAAGTGGGAATCAGGAGAATCAGGGGAAGATCACCAATGCGCTGACGTGACCAATTATCACTGGCGTCCGGTATACCTAATGTGACCAGACGTCCCGTTTTCACCGGGACAGTCTCGTTTCCAGGCAGCGTGTCCTGATATCACCAAACACAGCTTCGGGACGCCAAAATGACCCGTTTTAGAAAAAAACATACAGGAGAAGAAAAGAAACGCGCACCTACACAAACATACCGGTAATCTTGAAATACATAAATATTTAAAATAGCTAACCCTAATCCTAATGAAAAAAACAATACTATCTTTTCAACTGTATTGTATGAAAGTGTGATGCTCCTAAACCGGTTTATCTAATTGAATAAGGGGCTAGAATTTCAATAATCCAATCGCTTGGCAGCTGCAAGACGAGTTGTGATCTAGCCTCCTACATAGTCAAGTAAATTCTAAAGTAAAATCCATGCTAATTTTAGTCAATAACATTTTTACTGTAACATATTGCTTTGTTTCGGTTATTGGTAAAAAAATATCTTTAAATTTTGATCAAGGGTTTAGAATTTCAATCTTTCATGCGATTGGTAGCTGCAAGATGAAGTGTAATCTAGCTTCATATGTACAGCGCTCTTGAAGCGATTTTTGGGGAGAAGAGCGCTGTACAAGTTGTCCAAATTTATTACGATTATTAAGTACTCACCTACCTTTTTTCGGTGTTCTGGTTTGGGGTAAAAAATAAATGGTCACGATAGGTACACCGGTATCCGCAGCGCAGTACCGCGAGGAGTAGAGGAGTCTTGGTAACCGTGGAAATTGGAATGGGGGTCACGATCCTCAGCAATGAACTGCCGACCCAAGATGGTGCCTATTGTATAAAATGACAAAAAAAAACTACATTTTTTTTAATAATGCGAAAGGCGGCTGTGACGTCACGCCGGCAAACGATTCTAAACGGACCCTGTAATAGTAATAGCTGAAATACGTTAATTGGTTATACGTACCATATAAGCCAAATACGAACAGTCTAGGAAATTGCGATAACTGATTATTTTTGATATCCATACTAATATATTATACATGCGAAACTGCTCGAGCTTGTTTGTTAAGCTTTCACGCATAAATTAATAAAACAATTTTTAAAATTCTTTCACCAATGGAAAGCTCAATTATAAGCGAGGACTAGAGGCTGTGTATAATGGTAAGCTCTGGCGTTATGAAATTATAAATATTAATATATTATATTTTTTATACGTTTTCTGTCGCTAACAAAAGCGAGTTATTGCTAACGTCAGAAAACAAATTGTTGTCATGAAAACGATGTTGATATATTTGTGGGCTATAAATAATATGCAAACTTCCAAATATTTAAATAAAATAAATATCCGAATTGTTTGTAAGCGCATAAATTCCGAACGACTGCATCAAATTGAATAATTCTTTTTTTCTTCGAGCTATAGCATTATGAAATATAGGTGGCACGCGAGCTGTTTGAAATCTGAATGTACCGGGAATGAATGTATGGAATGCGGGAGGGGGTGGTGGGAGGGGGGAGGGGGTGGTGGGAGGGGGGAGGGGAGATAATTGATAATTGCAAACGCTACAGTAATTTCCCCTTATACCATGCGAGCGAAGCCGCGGGGAAAAGCTAGTAATCTATAAGCAGTGTTCACAAAAAATCAAAATAAATTATAACCATCAAAATTCGAAGAAAAACAACTTGAACATTCCACATTGCATAAATGCTGTAAAACACCGGTAATAAAACATTATGTAATGCGGATGTAAAATATTTCAACAAATCTCTGGAAAGCAGTTATATCCACCGCCTTGACAGTTCAACAAAGGAGACGTTTTGCAGTAAAGACTTGCGTGGACATTTAAATTAAAAGGAGAAGGTATGTAATTTTGAAGTCTTAGTTAATTCACAGGTCGATTAGGTGCGGAGTTATTAATTTGCATAGGAGACAGAACACGGAACACCTCGTCACAAACGCATAAAGTCATGCAAATTATGTAAAGGTAAAGCCTTGAGGAATGCATTATCTATCAATCTGTCATCCATAACAAGAATCCATTATGATTTGATCTTAGGTCTTAGACGCTTTTCATGCATATTTTCTTATCCTTTAGAAATGCGGTAAAATTACATTAGCATTTTAAAATGAAAGGACTTTAATTTCTATGACTTCTCTTGCGATGGTTTAATAATAAAAAAGTGTTTTTAATAAAGTACCTAGCATGAATAGAAACTTACTGAGTTGAGGCTTCAAATAGGGATATTAAGAGGACACTGCCACCTCAAAAGACACGTACAGCTGTTGGGAAGGGAAAGCATCAGCGGCTGTATTAGGAATTCAAATACTAAAATGCGAAGTTGAGGTGGGACACCTCAAGTGTGGTGTGAAAAGCCAAAAGGGGGTAAAATCTTGTACAGCTAAAGCACCTATATTAGCAAAGGACAAATATATAATTTGTGAGGTGGCGGGAAATTTCGCATCTTTGTTTGGGACATTTGTAGTGCATCTACCACAACACAGGCATGTGCCTAGTATGGTGGTCGAAAAATCCCCAATTTGTGTAACAAACAATAATTCAAAGAATAAAGAAACTTAAAAAAAAAAATCTTGAGGTAGGTACTCATCACTGCTAGAGAGTAAGATCCAATTAATTTACTTCTAACATACCGGAAGAGGTGCAATTAAAAACATTGCAGATGATTAAATGGATTGTATTATAGACAACACGGTTTTTTTAATCAAAAAAATATATAGCCAATGGCGATGATTAAACGAAACAATTTTTAAAAGAAAAGTTCGTGTACCTAGTGATGGATGTAGCGTGACGATATTCTGCTGGGATTTGGGTCAAAGTTTATATCTCCCAGTGCAATGGTTAACGAAAAATCGTGAACGCGTAAATTTTCGCGAATAAGAGCACCGCCACGTGCAGTGTAGCTAAATATGTAACATGGTCTATTTCAGCATACCACTCGCCATATATTCCCTTTGGGAATGTACGGCGAGCGATATTCCGAAAAACGCCAAGCTACATATTTTACAGCTGCGTGTGGCGATGCTCTAACTCCAAGATTTTGTCGCTCTAGGCCAGTGGTTCCCAAGCTCTTTTGGCCCACAGCCATTACTCATGCAACAATAACAATACACAAAAAATTATACGCTTTTTGTCCAAGTCTAGGAAAATTTGTTGTGTGCACTTCACGCATGCGTCTCATTTTTATTTATTTTACATTGTGCTGACCTCCTGACGTTGTTCAGGGACCCCACCTCAATTCTAATTTTTCACGGACCTCCTGAATGATCCTGACGACCCCTGGTGGTCCGTTAGGACCACTTTGGGAACCGCTGTTCTAAGCAGGCGCCTATGGTCGCCTGGGCCTAAAGACGGCCCTGAGTACTGGCATATTATACATGGTGTCCGGAAATAGCAATAATAATAATTGGTTGATTTCTATAGCGCTGTTTTCGTGAAAAATCACCTCAATGGCGCAGAACAAATACATACATTTATAACAAAATTGGTATAACTATGATTTATAATTATAACTACTTCGTACATCTAAGACTTATAGCTGGTGACTTATGACTAAGTTACTTAAAGTAGTTGAGTTAAAACTCGTGACTTAATAACGTAATAGTGGTATCAGCGGAACTGGTGTTGTCGATTTTGTAGAATAACTTTATTGGTTAGACCTTACATTTTCGAATAATCGAGTCCTTATTGGGAATTTTTTATACCAAATTTGAAAAAAATATCAGCCGTTTAATGTCTTTTACGATGCTTCGAAGCGTAGGCTCGTCTCCGAAAGTCTGAAGTGTTTTTTTTAACACTGAAAAAAATACGTTTCTTTGTGTGTGTGATTTAGGTTCATTGTTTCATTGTTTGTCATAACCTAAACTAACCTAACCAAGTGCCACTTTGTTGATGTATATGTCGCAGGCCAATCGTACAATGAGGCAGATCATGTTGTGCCTCACACACATTACGATCTGCCGCCATTTCACGATACGGCAGATCATGATCTGCCTGATTTTACGATCGGCCTACGACATTTTTTTTTTTACATGAATACCGCACAAGTCCCAACTGCTCCCGCCTAGAGCCAGTGGGACTATGGCACCCCCAATTGGGGTATGTTGTGAGGCTGAAGGTTGTGAGGAGGGGAAGGAGATGGGGAAGAGGAAGGTGGGTAGTACCTGGCTATTCAGATCTGGTCACCAAACACGGCCAAAGCCATTTCAAGCAACTTTTCAATTCTGAATGGTGGTCTTACAACAGAGCGATACTTAAAAGTATCTTCCACTCTGGAACGTGCCGCAAATATACTATATATTATTTTAAATTAATAAATTGTGAAATAACACAAATTAATCAAATAAAATGTACTTGCCACGCCGGAATTCGATCCCGCGACCTTCGGAATGCTAGTCAAGAGCCTTACCGCTGGACTACGCCGAACATATATACATCAAGTTACCAAACAATCAATTAAGGTTAAACGGAACCTAAGTGATAATCTACGCATTCACAGATGGGGCCAATTTAATTATTTTGGGTTAAAACTCTTTTTGAAAGTTATGTATTAAAATATTAAGGGAATTAATTGTTTGCGCCCGTAGGTAGGTACATATTAGGTTCATTAGGTAGGTTCTGTTTAACCTTGAGCACCACGCGTGGTTGTTGAATTATCAACCGTAAGATAAGGTTGTCCATCAATGTATTTCAATGTCTTTGGTGGAGCCGGAGGGGAAATATTGTATCTCAGTTACTGAACTGGAGAAGCCGTGACAAGTTATCTCACTTTACGGTAAATCGTTGCAGATATTCAATTAGGGACCTGCATTTACATAATTATTCGCCAGCGCTTTCCACTCATTATCAAATTAGCATACGTTGTTTGACGAGCTCTGTGGCAAATCGGTAAGTTACTTTGGTTTACGAGTTCAAAATTCAGTGTGGAAATTTTTTTTAATCAGAAAAACATGCAGATAATAAAAATATTTTTATGCGACCGAGAAGCGATAACAATGCAAAAATTGCAAAATTGGCGTTTTGGATCTTTAATCTTGCTTGATTTGCCCTTAGCACAAAAATATATATAAATATAAAACATTTTAATCGTATCAAAATATTATCTTATTTCAAAGTACTCTTAGCAATAATAAAACGCTAATTAAGTATTTAGAATGAAATATATTGTCTCCACGGTACATGACAATAATAACATCCAAATAATCGGCGACATTGCGTTTTGCGTTGCGCCATTCGAATTCACAGCCGTTGGCTATCTCTTCTGTTGGTAGCTCTCTGCCAGTCTTGCCAACCAGGAGAAGTTAGTAGTTCCCTCCTTTACCGACAGCAGTAGCTGGAGTAGTTTCCTTGTTGGCCGCCAGAGGCGCTAGCAGTACCTCTGGCGGCGGACCAAACGTGAGGCGACAATATTTAAATATGCTGCTAACAGTGCCTACATTAAGGTGATCCCATAGTCCTTGAAAAATTCGAAATCGTATGTTTTGCGAGGGATTATAAAATACTTGAGAAAACTTGACAACCAATAATAGACGGGAGGCGTCAGGCTCATAAATCCCGAGTTCCGCCCTCAAATACACTGTGGTAAAAATTGTGAAAAATATGAACATAATAATTATATTAAATACTTATTTATGATTATCAAAATACATGGTAAAATTAACATATTATGGGCCTAATTTGTAGAACAATAACTTTCATTTATCAAATTTTACAGGAGGCAGAAAAGACTGTTTTTTTAAACTCATGAACCAAGATGAACCGCTCTCCTTCGCACGGAATAGACTAGGTTTATAAAACATTTGAACGTACTTAAGATTTGTATAGTTTATTAATAAAAAATGTTTAATAATTTTGAATTTTTAAATTATTTTTTATAATATAACTTTATAGGTAGTTATTAATATGCAATTTACAGTTATTTTATCATACGATTTATTTAACTCTTCTATACACTCTTGCAGTTCACATTTCTTTAGAATTCTATTGAAAAGTTTTTATTTTCAAGCAACCAGTTGGGCAGCGTTGTGGGGCGGCTTAAAGAAGGATCTGTAAGAAGGGATGTATTAACGCAAATTTTGAAGAGGACGGAATATATGAAGGAATCATTTGCTCTGGGTGGAGGAGGGTACATTAATGCAAACATTTAGTTTACAGTTAAGTAATTGACTGAGAGTGGTGAACTCCAAATTTTAAGTGGATAAAAAAAATCTTCATTCTTGGGAATCTGTTTTATAAATTACCGACTAAACTTTAATTAACAGTTAACAAAATTATGGCGTTATTTCTATCAAGAAGATTTATCTTATTTTATAGTGCCTTTTTTATATTTTTTATGTGAATACCACACAAGAATCTCAACTACTGCTATTTGGAGTCAGTGAGACTATGGCATCCCCAATTGGGGTATGTTGTGAGGCTGAAGGTAGAGAGGAAGCGAAAGAGATGGGGAAGAGGAAGGTGGGGAAGTACCTGACTATTCAGATCTGGTCACTAAGCAACGTTTCAATTTCGAATTTTGGTCTTACACCAGGGCGATACTGAGAGTATCTTCCATTCCGGAACATGCCACAAATATACCATAATATATTATATTTAATTATTTGAACCCGCGACCATCAGATCGCTAGACGAGAGCCTTTCCCCTCAAACACGGAGGCCGTCAAATACATTTGACCAGGAGGCCTACAATTATATTTGAACTGCTAATAAATTAGATTGTTTAAAATTCTTCTGGACAATTTGCATTTATTTAAAAATAAAAATATTGGAAATAACAATTTTCAACAAAAATATTCACCAACAGCTTGGCGGTTAACAACTGAACGGGAAAGCTTCGGACTGTAATTTAGGTATTAATAAACAAAAAAATATATATTTAATCATTCCCCGAAAGTAAGAACTAACTTGGCAATAAAAGTTAATTAATTAAAGTTAATACGTTTCTCTTCTACGGAGATTTGATGTGCATAGTTAGATTTATGCCAGTGTTAACAACGTAAAAATAATTAAGTTCATTAATGTTACGGCGGAATTTTAAAAATCGTGTTTTTTTAAATAAAAATAATATAACTTTTTCAAAATGTGAACCGAGTACTTCAAGGAAGTCGCTTTATACGGAAAATGAAAAGAATTTATAAATATTAAATTGTTGACGATATATTGAAATTTGCTCACTGTGCGGTACTGTTGTCACTGTTTAATACTCAAAAGCGCGCCAGATTTAAAATTGTAAATGTCAAATCATAGGCAAAGTTATTGCCTACTTCAAACGACATTTGGCAACAGAATTATTTTTTTTTTTCAAATACGAGTATTATTATATAAATAAAGTAAATTATAAAGTGGTTAACCGGTATATTCAAACATCTACGTATATAACTAGGAAATTTTAAAATCGATAGTACGTAAACTCGAATAACATTTTACGGCGCAGAGAGTCACGGACGTCGAAGACGCCTGTCCACCACAACGGTTGGGTGGAGAATGCGACAAAAAGGCGGTGACGATTGTGTGGTCCTTACGTCCATGGCATAAGGTTCACTTTGAAATAACATTTTCGTCGAATGCCGGCGGTCTTGATTGACGTCAAAAATAACAACGCGAAAATGCACATTTTATTTTATTTCGGGAAGTTCATGCATAAATATCGACTTTTTTCGCGATTATCATAAAAGAAACTAAATTTGCCACATTATGCAATAAAATTAAATACGAAGAGGGGTTTACAAGTGGGAGAGTTTGCACTTGAAAGTGTTTTTTTATAGACCTAATACTTTATTTTTTTCTGGGCTTATTAAAAGACTTATATAAAAAATGACCGATATTTTTAAGGGCAAAGATATGTTCTACACGCAGTATTTAATTGAAGCATCTAAAATACTTTTAAGCGATTAAATTTTCAAAACAAAAATACACGATTTTGTATGATTTTGCATTATGTCGCAAGGCATCATCTTAAATCGTATCCTAAAAAAACATTTACTTTGTGGCTTGTCATAATTACAATGTTAACACCTAAATTTGTTTTAAACCACTTTATTTTAACACATTGCTTCTACCGGTTTCAGAAGTGAGAAAATTAGGAGAATATCAAGGAATTGGGAGAATATCAATAAATCGGGAGAATGTCAAGGAGTTGGGGGAATATGAAGAATCAGGATAATATAAAGAAATCAGGAGAATATGAAGGAATCAGGAGAAAAACGAGGAATCAGGAGGTTATCAATAAATCGAGAGAATACCAAAAAATCGGAATAGTATCAAGGAATCGGGAGAATAATTAGAAAAAAAAATTTAATATTATCCGGATGACGGAAAGGCATGTGTGAAACCGGTAAAAGTGATTTAAAACAACCCTTTGTGTTTAAGTACATTGCGAATTAAACCATTTAAAAAAAAAACCTTTAGGAAAAATCATAAAAAATAGAAATTCACTAATTTTGTGTCAGAGAAGTTCTAATGATTTGGTATTATGTCAATAATTATAAATGACTAGCTGGTACCCAGCGTGCGTTGCAATTAGGGCTACCATCCGTCCAGATTAATCCGGACATGTCTGGACTTCTAGCCTTTTGTCCGGACTTTGTTCGGCCCTTTGGTTTGTCCGGATTTTTTGGTTTAGATGGAATATGAGTAATAAAACTTACATAAGTAATATCAAATAAGTCTTTCTGTGTTAATTTCCCACTCATCTAAAAACAAAATATAAATCTTCTTTAACGATCAACTCATGGAAATCAAACAATAAATTTTAAATGCAGTTGCAAACAATCAACAAGTTCAAGTTCAAACATAAAATATCTTCTTCAAAACTTAACACTTGTTTTCGACAAATATATAAATTTTAATATTTTTAAGCGCCAGATACTTGACGGAGCAGCTCCCGTTCATTCAAAGTTTTCTTATAGAATTCTTCGCAGCTCATAGTTTTAAGGCTGTATTGAATCATCAACAACGATCCGATCGAGGGTACAGATAATCTATTACGCTCTTTTGTCCATTGTGCTCCCATTAGGTAATACTAGAAGTCAGGATTTATTTCAGTGCAGAAATTCTGGGACTAACTACCGTATGTATTCCTCTTTGCCCAGAATACTAATGGAGGGAAACATTATACCAAGTCAGTGGACATCTTCAATTTATCTTTGAATAAATATAAAATATTGTTATTGAGGCAGTTCAGTTATGTACAATAAAATGTTTTTTCTATGCTATATATGTAAAAGCCCCGAAAAAGGGCGTTTATTTATAAATAAATAAATAAATTAGAGAAACCAATCTTTCTACACTTCGTTTTGAGCTTGGATAGCAAAAATGCTTCTTCTTCTTCTTCAATGGCGCTACAGCCCATTTCGAGCCTTGGCCTCCTTCAGGATAAGCCTCCACCGCCCTCTGTCCTCGGCCGTCGTCTTCCAATCTGAAACATAGAGTAGTCCCCTTGCATCCTCCCATCTCAGCCTAGGTCTGCCTGCCTTTCGTTTACCTCCCGGGTGTCCTGTTAGAACCTTCTTCGGTACTCGTGTGCCTGCATTCGGTGCACATGTCCGGCCCATCTTAGTCTTTGGAGCCTTAAATGGGTAGAGTCTGGGAGCTTGGTAGATGTCGTAGAGTTCATTATTGTGGCGGATTCTCCGTGCCTCTCCCTCTCGCACCGTTCCTAGGATTCTTCGAAGTACCTTTCTTTCAAAGGTGTCTAGCTGTTCCGCAGACTTTGCTGTCAGTGTTCCCTCCTCACATCCATAGGCCAAGACTGTTTTAATAATTGTTTTATATAGCAAAAATGCATTATGTGATTAAAATGTCCGGACTTTTTTTGAACTATCAGGCTTTTTGCCAGGACTTTTCAATTTTCTAAATGGTAACCCTAGTTGCAATGCAAAGAAATACATTGTTTCTCTGCATTTCCTTTCCCATGCATCCCAGTTCTGCTCCCGCGTCCCTTTCCCCACGCATTCCCTTCCACCTTCAAAGCCTTCCCCTCCCTCGACATCCCTCCCGCTAACCCCACCTCCTTCAATATCCTTCCCCTCATGCCTTCCCTCCCTGCCGCTAAAATATATAAAATACACTCATTTTTATTTACACAAATTTCATAATGCCAGAACTTACCATTATATAAAGCCTATAACCTTCGCGGGCGTGCGCATAACAAATCAATACATAACATAAGAACAAACAAACAAACGAAAATTGATTTTTATATATGATAGAAGATGTGTATCACCAAGGAAAATATTTTAAAATGTGAGCCAAAAATTGAATTTAAAAATCATTGGCCAATATTTATTTATTTAACCAAACTTATATAATATTTCTACAATCTTACTTTCTAGCCATCATACGTTAATCTTACTTTAAACCATCATAACAACTTATGGCTAAAAATTGCATCTACCGATCATCAATCGACCGGATTATATTGCCCAATTGCCATAGTACTGGTTAGGTCAGGGTTATTAATTCTCTGCTACTTCAGCTAGGTACCTAACAGGATAGGGAAAACTTAAAGTAAGAAATATGTGTATACATTTGTTTATTAATAAAGAATATCATCTACAAAAGTAAAAGAAGTACAGTTAACAATTTAACAGTTACCACAAAAATTTTGAATGTTGGCATAAAATTTTAATATAAACAAAATAGTAATAGTCTCAACTCTAATACACATCTACTCCACCCCAATCATTGCACTTTAGATCACAATCATATAAAAGTAATTAATTTTTTCTATCTATAAAACATTAAAACCTACGAAAATCAACTATCAACATTGAGCAATAAATCATTTTAAAACCATTTATTTTATATCGATGGCTTCAAAGTTTTTATTCAGTCTTCCCAAACAATCACATATTGCAGAAGGAGTTGGTTCCTCCGCTATTCCAAAAAGATTCAATCCTAATTCAATTATTTTCTTTCCTGTCGATGGCCCAATAGCGATTATTTTGGATTCTTCAAAGTTGTAACCGACATCTTTCAGAATTGGTACTACAAAACCTACTCCAGAAGGACTAAAGAAAATCAGATTAGAAGGAATTCCTTCTTTTAATTTAAGATTCAGAATATTGTCTTTAAGACCATGGTGCATTTGAGTTGTATAAACATCAAGGGATTCCAAATCTATATTTTCTGCAATCAATCTTGTAGGCATAATTTCTGATTTCAAATTGCCACAAGGGAACAGCAATGCTTTTTTAAATGTATGTTTTTGATTCAGTTCTATTATGTAATCTGCTAAAGCGTTTGCATTTCCAGGTCTTACATCACAAGCTGATAAATTCAAGTCACTAAGTAACTTTCTACCAGTTGCTTCGCCGACAACAAATATAAGTTTATTTTTCCAATGTTCCGAAATATCAGCAGACCCATTGAGGCATTGCTTCACAGCATCAACTGCTCTTTGACTCGTGATGACAAGTCCGTGATATCTATCATGATCTTTCATCTTGAGGAGCAACTTGTCTAAATTTGTAAAAACAAATTCCAGCACAGGAATGAATACCGATGTGTATTCGTTGCTTTCCAAAATGTCCACGTAAGAACAGGAATTCTCCGGCGATTTAAACAATACAACTTTCTCCATTGTTTATTGCGAAATTGGTTCAAAAGTCAATTGCACTGTATCAATTTATTATTTTAATCAGGCACTTAAATTATGAACTATAACCTCAACACTACGAAGCGGTAAACTCTATCAATATGTCTGGATCATAACATTAAACAATGTTAAACGGAGCACTATTCTTTTGAATCACTATTTGCATCAAGAAATATGTTATTTATTTAAATTTTAACTCAATATAATGTTATGAAAGCGACTTTACTGAAGGGCAGAAAAGAAAAAGACGTTGTATCTATGGAAGAGAACTGTCAGTGTGACGTTTGACGTATCATTCCGATTCCGAACACTGTTTTGTGACATTTTTATCATATTGTATATTTTTATCCGCAGTTATTAATTAAAAATAAGTTCAATCCCAAGTGTTTGTATGTAATAATTCGACGTAAGCTATTTGCATTTTATGAATCAGAATCTTATTGATGGCTCACGTTCAATTCATGGACGAATTGGTGAGGGAATATCTTTTGTTCAGAGGGTTTGTTGCATCGGTGAAAAGTTTTGATACAGATTTAAAAAATGAAAAAGACAAAGGCTTTAGAGTTGACAAAATAGTTGATAATTTGGTGCTCAGTATCAACACGCACGATTTGAATGGGCTGCGGGAACTATGGGGCCATTTGGATTCCTTGATATTTTCCAAATTAGAACAGCATTTTGTTCCTGGTAAGTCAAATATCAATGATAAGTTGTAATTCATTTTCCTATGGGTAAGATTATTTTAAAGTGCCATTTGGCTGTGAAATATTATCCGGTACACCTTCAGGTTCGCTGGTCACGCTTAATATGAATATTTTGTGGAAAAATCTTTTGATTCACCTTAATTACCACAAAGACAACTATTTGCTTCTAATAATCGCAAAATCACTTTGTGGCGTCATTTTATAAAAATGAAAACAAATCATTTTGCATAGGTACACCATTTACTTAACCCGTCAGGCTAATTTGTTCGCTTTTCGGAACAACCCACAGAAATCGTTGTCATTCTTATTATCATAGTGAGAAATATGATCTGAACAGTGTTAAAAAGAGAAAACACCACGTTTTATTCAAATCTAAAAATTAGCCACAAAAGAAGTAAAATGTACACCTTTATGAAACCAGAGTTTCGGATCGCAATTTCGAAAAAAAATACTTTGGAAATTTTTATTAATAAACAATAAAATAGTGTAAAAATCTCATGGGAAATATCTTAAATAGCGTTTAGAGAAACTGATTTTTTTTTAATCATATACCTAAGCGCCTCCGTACATGGAGCTACTTACAAACTATTCGAGCCTGATGCGCGTAGCACGCACACCGCTCGTGGGTACCCGCCATACAATTTTGCTGGTGTTCGTACACGGCGCTGCGCGACGGATGTCAGGTTGAAGTCGGTAGCGCGCTAACGACGGTGCTGGTAGCGCACTACGCGTTGTAGCATTCGTGTCTGCTACTTTCGTTTGACGTTTGACAGAAATGGCGTCTGAACATGAAAGTAATGTTAGATTTGTTCTGGAAGTGAATAAAAATGCGTGTTTACATAACTTTACATTACCAGAATACGCAAGAAAGGATTTAGTGAAGAAGGCATAGATTAATGTTGGAAAAAAAGTCATTTGACATCGTTCGACATCGTGTTAACTCCACGGCTGCACGTGAAAAATGATCAAGTTCAGTATAATTCGGGTAGTGCCGTGTACGGAAACCAGCTTTAAAAAGTAGTACATCTGCAGGGTACTTGTGGTTGTGTCACAATCATGTAGTTTGTAAGTATCTCCATGAACGGAGGGCCTAACTTGTAAAATAACAGGAAAAAACCTGCTGATAATAATTTTCGGAGCATATTTTGCAATTTTTTTCTCTTGAAGGAATTTCATACAATTACCATTTTGGCATGGCAAATGTACAGATGTCATCTTCAAAAATAACTTATATTTTTTTAGAAACTTAAAAACTTAAAGTGTTAAAGAAAAATGGGGAAAAACACATGATTATTACTTCTCATAGCGTCATCTTAAATATATATTTTTATGTGTGTTATTTTATTTTTCAGCTGTTAAGAAATTTGAAAATGGACTTCTAAAATTTTATTTAGTTACTGCCATCAGCGCCGGAAAGATGGATAAAGTAACAGATTTCTTAACCAAAATGGTATCAGAACTTCAAGGACATTCGGAGTGGAGAGATTGGTTCAGTAAGTTATCTTCAAAACATTCTATACTTATTTCATTACACATGGGGCGTGCTGTCCATACAGGCACATAAGCACTGCTTACCCTAAGCCTACCTTACTCGCATAAAAACATAAAAAATTATAAAATTATTGCAAGAAACCAAAACACACTCTCAAAAATATGCGCAAAGTTTTAACTAAGATTTGCAGCGGCGCTATGCACGCTCACATACGCCTTAGATAGAAGGTATCTAAGGCAGGAACTAAGAATGCAAAATCACACACTTACTTATTCAAATTTTGTCTTCATTCGACACAAAAATGTACACGTGTGTGCGATGTTCATTCAAGCGACAATTTGTTTGTGTCAGCGTCGAAAAAGGCCGTGCCTTTCACTACAAACTATGACTATAGCAATCATAGCCATCTGTAGTTATCTCTATTGATTACTTCAACTTTACTAACGAAATAATTATCACAATTATTATGCTTGTTTTGAAAATTACTCAAAACACATTTTGTTCTGTTTTTTTATTATGTTATAGGTATGAAAAAATTCACAGTGTATCTTTAAATGTAAGTTAGACATTTGTCAAGAGATTTTTTTGCTCTAATTTAAACGACTCATGTTTTATTAAATATAAATTAATATAATTTTCGCTTAATTATTGTTATCGTTTTTTAATATTAGCGCGCTCCCTCTAACATTCGTTTTTATATATCTCCCTTTTGAACCATCTTCTTCTTCTTTTTGAATGCTTACTACGGAGCCTTCTTAAGAGGGTTTCACAGTGCATACTTATTTGAAAGACATTTTTAATTTTCAGTGCTGCCATATACCCCTAAACCAGAGGAAAATTCAGCATTCAGTGTTTACTTCTCGAGACAATGGCAAGACACGCTCCTGGCTTCCTTGCATAACTTCCTCGCCACAATATTCCAATGTCTGCCGCAGCCAACCCTCTCCAGCTATGAAACGGAAGCGGCCATGTTCAAAAGGCTTCAAGAAGAGAACAACACTCTGAAGTTGAAGATAGCTACTCTCGAGAATGGAAACAATCCTTCGGGCCACCAATCCAGGCTAACCCAGCACACGGAAAAGTTGAATGCACCAACTCCGTTGATGGATGACTTTTATATAATTCCAACAGAGAGCACTGATGGCGCGATAAGAGAAGCAAGAGGTTTGAGAGGACTCATCAGGCACATGGGGGGCAGCCCTGTTTTAGGGAAAAAACAAATAAGATCTTTGAGTCAGAACTAGAATCTCCTTTTTAATGTTTATTTTATTTAGTGTGATTAAATGGCTGATAACTCTAGCAACATTAAGTGAATAATTCAACGTTGCAACACATTGCTTTTTTTTATTCCGTGTTGTAAGCTACAAAATAGTGCAATAAATAACTTGAAAATGTGTCCGCATAAATCATGTCCAACATTGTCAATTTTTCCTATGACTGGTTTACTTCTAATAAAAAATATTTGAAATTTACTTAGCATAATAATTAACTACTTAGGGGGGGGACAAAGGGGCAGTTCTGTGCATTATAATTTATTTAATTTAAGATATTTTCCATTATTTCTAATTTTCATAATGATCTTTTAAAAAAATTATTTCTAAATGTACCTATGTGATATTTTTAATTATTTAAATATTTGTATAAAGTTTGCATTCCTAGACCATGTTACAATTATTATTCATACAAAATTTTATTACAGTACCTTTGTCAGATTTAAAAATTTGCTTACTTTTTAATCTTAGATCTTTCTTGAAACAAATTAAATTCATACAGAGTAAATTAATAAATTTGTATTGTAAGCTTAGCTATTTCTTTATTTTAATGCCAAATAATTGTGAATTTATAGGTAATAATCATATTGTCTCGATATCATTACAAACTGTGCAAAATACACATTATTGATGATTTCATTTTATAAGAAGCAGTGCATAATTTTGATAATTATTTTATAAAAACGTGTACCTATTTTAATTTCCTTCAATACAAAATTATTTAATTATATTTTTTTGTTATTAATTTAATAAGCATACACTTCACCACAATCCTCAGTTGCACATATGCCCTTATGATGAGCACTGTAACGCTGCCTGAAACAAGAAGTTGGAAGAAAGAGGTAGATGAAACAAAGAAGGAGATGGTGTAACACCGTTTAATACCCCACATATAAATCACAATGATTGCACACAGTGTATGTTGGATTTTTTTATTTTTCGGCGTTGTTCACAGAATTAGTTCGCTCGGCTCGGGTCTTTTTAAGGTGAGCAATAACAAAATAATCAAATTACCAAAGTTTCAACGCAATCGGATGAATGGTTTAGGAACACATAAGGCACAAACAAGCAAGCAAATATACATTCATTTTTATATACATATTTTAGGGTATTTTGTAAAACTAACAATAATATTACAATACGGTATCACGGGTTTTCCAGAAGCGTTTTCTGTAAAATTTTCAAACATTTTATTCAAATTTCACGATATTTTGCCAACCATGTTTTTGCAAAAAAATGTAATAGTAGTACTTATTTTCAATAAATTTGAAAAATTATTTTTATCACCTGATGATGGTAACACTCATCAAACCATAGAAAACAGTTCATATTTGAAATACATAGATTATTTAGTTTGATTTTCCGGTGTCATTCTAAATTCTTTCTGTCATTGTCAAGTTGTTAAAATTTTAACAAAAATGGAGTGTTTGATCGGAATTCAGTTCAGAGATTTTGTTATGATCGCTGCGGATCAAACAGATGCGCAGAGTATTATGGTCATTAAAGATGGTTAGTATTGCAACAATATTGCTGTGTATAATGCAATGCATTTTTAGATATTCTAAAAGATATTTTGTAATTTATATTCTCGACGGGTTGGAAATGTTTATTCTGACTATAAAAACATTTAAATTAAGCAGGATTGTCCTATATTCCCATTTTGTACAATTTTTCCCCGTACTACCCATTTATTTAGTTTAATTTTAATTGATTGATTGCCTTCTATTCACTCAGTTGTTTACATTTATTTGAGTACAACAAAGCTTTCATTTATTATTTTCAGATCAGGATAAAATTCACAAGATATCTGAATACTTGGCCATGGCCATTGTTGGAGAGAAGGGAGATACCACCCAATTTGCTGAATACATTGCAAAGAATATTCAGCTTTACAAAATGCGCAATGGCTATGAGATGGGACCTTCTGCGGCTGCCCACTTCACTAGGCGAAATCTGGCCGATGCCCTGCGAAGTAGGGTATGTCAGACAGAAAACATTCTGGCTTTATTATTTCAAACATTCACAGAGATCGTACTTAAAGATCTTTACACTCCTTCAATATGCAATTCAATTTTCTTTTCGACTGTAGAACAGGCACAGTCCCTCCATAGATGCGGTGGAATCCCTTTGTTTTCTAGTAAAAAAGCTTAGGATTTTATTTTCTAGCCATAAACAACAGTACTGCAATTTACTAAAAGAAAACTCATCCAAGAAACAGAGCAACGCATGAAGCGACTCGAAATACATATACATTCTCAATGCTATTTAAACTAACAACGTGTAAACACACACACCAGCAACAGCATTCACAGATACTCGCTGCATTCAACACACACACAATGAAACAACACGCAACCAGTCAGCACTGGATTTCGTATTGAGCATCCAAAACACCGGGAAGACTTCGGATTTCGCGCATGCTACTCACTCTGGCCTATGTGTCTTTGAAAGAAAGATACGTTTCTGACGAGAGCATCCAGAACACAAAAAACGACTTTAATGCATGTAGGAATAAGGCTCAGAATAGCATATTACCTTATTAGTTATTACGAAACGGGTAAATTGCTTTAAGGATGAGTTTTCTTGGTGCACTTTTGACAGTTATGTTGAAACACTGAAGTTTAATGATTATTGAATCCTTCGATTAACTATTTAAATCATAACTTCGTCATCTTTATTGAGAAAATACTACTATTGGCGTGAGAAGACATTTCTCGACCGTGTAATTGACAATTTTTATGAAAAAAAAGTGTCAAATTGGTAGAAAGCTCAGGATGTTAAGGATTTTTTTTTTTATTTTTCTACGACACAGTAAGACATTTTGGTTGTGTAATAATTGATGTTAAGGAGCGCTAAGGATATAAGGAGCTAATTATACTCTTTTTGTCAGGAATTGCATCTTGTTCGTGGTGCTAATTTAAAGATTTGTATTTTTTATAGTAGTTAGGTATACCCACATACTGATATCCAGCATCCCTTCTACAAAAAGTCACCGACCGCCACTGCTGGAGAGGAGGGCAAACTTTAAAATAGGAAAATGTAGCTGCCTTTGATGTCTTGGTAAACTTTCTGGATGACTTAATCCAAATATTTTTTTAGAAAAAACCTTTGATTCATCCTGATTACTACAAAGAAAACTATCTGCAAGCAGGGTGATGGAAAATACTTTGGTAAAGTTCTATAAGTCCGCTTCACAGATAATGCGGAATATTCCATACCGAAGTCCATTTCACAGTTAATACGGAGTAATCCTTTTAGCTGATAGACAATCAAATATGACATTTGCGAGAAGTACCAACCTTATAAAATAAATTCTTGTCAAAATAAAAACAAATGTACCTAATTCGAATTATATCTGGTTCAGGTTCATATTTTATGTACCAGTAAAGAAGGAATGACGTCTCTCTTGGTGGTTAGAATGTGATTTTTTCCAAAGGAATTCATATAAATATACCCCGTAATGTTGCTCGGATCTTCCATATCTTGGCGCACTATTTCTAATCTCCCTCCATCAATGTTTAATGTTCTGCATATGAGCCCTAATTACTGGATCCACAAAATTTTAAATATAATTTGCACTTAAATGTTGTAAACCTTCGTCGTTAATTACTATAAGAAACAACTATTTTCATCAGGAGAGATGGTAAAAGATGCAAAAGTGTAATTTTTTGTCAAAAGTTCAAAATTTCAATCTAAATATGCACAAGTTATTTAAAAACCTAAACTAAGAACCTATTTTATGCATATTTTCCCATCTCCTCTGATAAAAATAGTTGTTTCTAATAATAATTAAGTTGAAACAAAGTATGATTCCCGTAATTTGTGTCAATTAAAAGTGCGGGGGTTAAGTAAATAATTACCATATTTTTTCCTGTTGGTGCTGAATTTTTTATATCTTTAGGGGTACTGAAATTTTTGAAGCATCCAAAATTGAAGGGAGCTCAAATAAGGTTGAAAAACACTGTTCTTGACCCTATGAAGCCCTTTCCTAGAGAATCACAAAGACGGTGCAGACCTTCACGTAATGTCATTCTATTTATTTTATAAACTCTAGTTCGATTCTGAGTTCAAATGGTCTTGATTCCTCGGACTTGTTCCTCTGGGCTCGCTGATTCGCCGGATCAAAACTAATTATGTTCCCCTGGACTGAACCCGGTGGAATTGGACGATAGGAGTCAAAGGAGTTACAAGAGTTAACGAACTTACCAGATTTACTTACCTGTTAAGTATATCGCTCCTGAACCATATCTCTTCCGATATCGATATATTTTGTGTATATCGATATCGATCCCGAGTCAGCGAGGAGATTCAAAAGATCATTGATTCTTTTTGAAATTCTCTCATTGATCACCATGCGATCTCTACCACCAGTAAAAGTTTTTTTAAATTAAAATTTTGATGAAAGTAGTTTTTTTTTTAACTCTTTTTTTGCAAAATAGTATTAGAAGTAATTTCTTAGGTGTATTAAATTTAAAGTCTGTAATTATTAAGAATTTAATGTGTAATATTAAATAAAAAAAATATTTAGACACAAGCAATTTGTCGATCAGTGTCGGTTGAGAGTAATGACTAGGAGGCGGAATGCGGAGGCAAAACTAAAATTCCAGAGCCGCTAATTATTAAAGGCAAAACAATTAAACTATCGTTATTCGACTGGTCTAATTTGTTTTATGGGGCCATTAGAACTGGCTATAAGAAAATAAAAGATCATTTGGTTTTGGCCTATTTCAGCATAGCGCTCGCCTTACATTCCCAATGTTTTTGCCTCCGCATTCCGCCTCCTAGTAATGACGAATGAGTAGTTAAAATGAGTTCTACATGCCGGGGCCTTGAGTTGGGGCCTCCGCTAGCAGTGCCTCGTGACCTAATTCTAATGACCGTAAATCATCAAACAATGATTTATTCTCGATCTGAAAATAAACAAGGTGTTTAAAAGCAAAAACAGCCACTAAACCACCCTTTGTTCATTTTGACCTAATGTTTGATTATTGATCTGTCCCACTCTCCACACCATACAATCTTCAAACCATAGCAAGAACGTCTCTAAGCCATCCAAAAACTACTTTTAAAACTGTGGTTATGAGGAAAACTTCCTCTCTTCCAGTTTCAAAGGCGCCACTCTCAAAATGCACTAATCTCGAGCAAGAAAACATGTACTAATATGGCCGCCGTGCTGGTTAAAGTGCAAAACCGCCTCTCAAAAAGTGCTCAGGTGAAAAGCACCACTAAGCCGAGTTAAACAGCGAAACCTCCACTATTCAAAATACATTTGTTTTTAGAGCAGAAACAAATCTAAAAATGATTGAATTGAAAATGTTAAGCAATTCAAACAGCAAGCACAAGATTGCAATAAAAAAAAAAATCTCAAAAATGTATCAAATAGGAAAATCGTTTTTTTTTAAATGCTGAATTTTTGCATTGGTGCCTATAGTGACGATTTTGCTTTTATACCCCTAAAATGCTGTTATAATGCGGGAGTTAAAAATAATAATAAACCAATTTGTACATTTGGTTCTGACTTCCAATATTAAGATCCACTCCACCCTCCCCATTTAGATATTGATATAACCAGTGAGATTGAATCCGGATTCATTCGATTATATTTTGCCAACTCTGAGTGAGTCATACGCCTTCCGAATCGAATTCACTGACTTGTTTTGGCCAAAAGGTCTCCTAGTACCCCTATAGTTTAAATGATACAATTTTGTTTACAGTCTCCATATAATGTGAACATGCTACTGGGCGGGTGGGACAAGGAGGAAGGGCCGACGCTGTACTTCATCGACTACCTCGCCTCCTCCGTTAAAGTGCCCTACGCCGCACACGGCTACGGGGGCTTTCTCACCCTCTCCATCATGGACCACAGCCACCACCTAGGTTGTTAGACTTACCAAATACTTGTTACTTATTACTCTCTATACGACACACTGTACAACTTGTTATTGTTCCAGATCTCAATCAAGACGAAGCCTATGAACTTATGAAGAAATGCGTGGCAGAAATCCAAAAGCGACTGGTCATCAACTTGCCCAACTTCGAGGTTACTGTAGTCGGAGCTAACGGCATTAATAAGCTGCCTCGGATCACAGCCAAGGACCTGATGCAGGCAACTATTCAAGCAGCGTAATTAATAACAACAATTTTTACTTTCAATTATATTTGTATTTCAATAAAGGTTTCTTTTTTATAACCATCTGGAATTTTTATTTTCTTACAAATTCAACACCAAAGTCAAGCACATTGGATACAAAGATATCTGCGTCATTATTTCAACAATTGTGCAAAATAAATGCTGGACGAAGAGAACAATTGACTGACAATAAGGATACGATCACAATACATATTTCAAAACACGCATCCCGGAATTTATAAACAATAAAGATGGAAGACAACAATAGTTGATTGCGTAAGATCAAATATCACAAATAACAAAACTAATTAAGCGGTGCGTCTTAAATTAAATCATCATTAGAATAAGTTGTAAACCCCAAACATTTTTTTCTGTAACAAACAATAAAATTAATTTCTATCTCTAGGAGAACATAGGGGGGCACTTATGATCGGCACCGCATCCTTTTATCCAAATTTTTAAAGTAATAAATATACAGTGTACCTCAGAAAACATTCATTGCCAGTACTCATATATTCATGTCTTCGGATATGGTATATCTTTATCCATACATATCTTCAAACTCACACTTTACACTTGCTCTTTAAAAAACAATCGAGTGATACCATTACATTATGTCAGGTGTTCCAAAATATGCATCAAAATCACTAGGCGCTTAAAATATTATTTTTTTCAAATTGGAAATATTAAGTGCCCGGTGAAGATATGCATTTCATCAGTGCACAGACGATATAAATATTATATATAATAATTGTTACATAACTTTCAATAGAACAGTATTCAATAGAAGATTTATACATAGATTTTGGCCACAGATATAATAAAATAAGTAGATGAGCCCTCTACTAAAAAATAATCGAATTAATTTGGAGACTTACAAATTAAGAACAATGGAATTTTTACAATAAATACACAATAATTATTCTACATCAATATTATACAGTTGAGAAAAGAATAAGTCTTGACTTACTCATCGATATATAACGGTCATTCACAATTATTATAATAATATTGTGTTATCGCGTTCAATTAGCAACAATTTAACAAAGCAAGCTTTTAAGAAAATCAATTGAATGTTGGAAATAAAATTTAAAAAAAAACACAAGTAAAGAATATATGTATGTAGAAATTTTATACAAAGTGCTACAAAAAAATCCCTGCCACACGGTGTCCAGAGGTAAAGTGCACGGTGGTGATCTACATGATGGTAAAAGTAAAAAAGATAAGTAATTAAATTTTTCTGAAATTCCATTGTTTTTTTTTTCATACAAAAATATTTATCCGTGGAAGAATTTTTTTCCATACAAACAATTCAATTTTTTAACCTAAAAACTCTTACTTTCATTTAGAGTCATCTCCCAAAGTTAGTGCACTTTATCCCCAGACAACTTGCGTTAACGCTAAAGTAAAAACAACATAAAATAGTTAAATGTATCTACGGTGTTCTATTTGTCTGAAAGCAGAAAACGCACTGTACCTGTAATGCTATTAGGCATAGGAACTAGGCGGAAAGATGTAAAAAAATTAACATGAATATAAACATAAAAAATATAACGTTAAAGTATAAGAATTCATAATATTATGTTTCTTGACAAATTTAGTACGTGAATGCCACGCGAGGGCAGCGAGTGGATCACTCGAGATAAACCGTACGGGTAAGTGAAGTTTCTCTATTATGGAAACGATTACTTGACTTTTTTCGCTTCTGCCTCGGCTTCCTTCCTTTTCCTTTCTTCTTCTACTTCCTGTGGATGATCTTCATACCTGTAAGAAACAAACACAAAATGTTAAAAACTAGTAAAGGATAAAAATGTGTGCAGTAGAACTGATACCTTCAGAAAAGTAAATTAGACAAGAGTGGGGAAGCTACGAATCACCGCATAAAGAGGAGACCGATTATTCTATCTCATTCTCTTGTAGGCTAGTAAATCCTATAGATGTATGTGTTTGTCTCTTTTTAGTCGCTTTTTCATTTCATCGAGTTTCAAATCACAATGGTGCTAAAGAAATTTTCATTTCAATAAACGATGTTGTTTTGCATAACTCTCAAAGTAATCGGCAAGTACAAGAATCTACTGTTTATAAAATCCACACTCAAAGGAATATATTACAATAAATTATTACATGGATATTTCTATGAGGAAAAAATAGACTTATTTATTCCCTATATGGCTGAGCAAACTTAAAACATTATTAAAGCTAAATTTTACCGACTGGTATCCCTGAGAGTCGCTCTCCGGTCCAGTGCACGATATTGCAAATTTATTCCGGTTCCCGCGTTCGCCTAGTTCGGCAGTTTTACTTTCCCTCCCGTGTCACCACCTTTCCAAACCTACTCTTCTCTGTCTATCTATCTGGAGTTAAAATGTACTGTGACCTTGTGAAAGAAAGAAAAAAAATAGATGCACATGAAATTTTAGGCCTGAGATACGCTCAACATCAACATACTACATACCACCGCATCCATTTCACAAAACTAAAAATAGATCTTATGTACGAGGTTACGTTGATAACACACGCAAAGGAAAGGAAGAAAAATCTTTCTTTTCACACGTCTAGTACGAAAATGAAAGAGTCAGAAGATACTAGAACTATAACATCATGTACGACCTCTCCGAAACTGCAATATACCTTTTTGTTATTTTGACTTTTAAATGGTCCCTAGGCCCGTTTCAGCTTAACTCGTGACGTGCCTTGGAGCAAACGGGTAAATTTCACGATGTTTTGACTTTTACATAATTGTGGGTTTATTTTATGCTATCTTATGTAATATTTACCGAAACACATGCCTTGAACAATAAATTATGTCTAAAAACAACATTACTTGCGTTTATTTGATGAATTTATACGTTTTACGATCTTTTTCACGACAATGACGTGAGAGTGACGCAAGCCAATCTGACAGATCAAAGGCGGGATAAATTCTTGAGATATTCAGGGATAAATTCTCTCGGAGATCATAAACAATTCAACAGAAATTATTCCGCTGTGCTAGATGGGTACACGGTATCTTGTACCTTATGAACAAGAATGCCCCAAGCGATTCTGACCTTATCCTTCATACGTTTTCTTTATAATTAAGGTTTAAAATCGCATTTCAAAAAATATTTTTTAGAGTTTAATTTGGCTCGCAACTGGCGCGCGCCGGCGCGTAATCGGCAAGGGACCGGTTAAGGATAAATTGTGAGCAGCTGAAAAGTATGTCAGGATAAACGGTATGTCAGCTGATCACAATATGATCAAAAACTGAACTGGACAAACAGAAGACATTTAACAAGGATTATTCAAATGTCAAATAATCAAATTGATGCTAACAGTAGAATTATGAAGATGTGACAAGCTTGGCGAAAGTTTGAAACAATCCAACCGTAGGATATTTAATCATTGAAAAAGATAATATCAACAACTCTCAATGAAAACATGAAACAGACAAACAAAATAAATAGATAACTATTGCAACTGGGACTTGAACCGGTCAGTGGATGAGTCGGCGTCGCGTCTGTTCCATCCACGGAGTCGTGAGTTCAATTCCTCGACTAAGTTCTCCATCACGACACAATTATTATTTCCCATGTTTTGGCTGCCATCTTTTTGGGGTGATTGCAAAGTTCTACCTTAACCATAGAACATCTTAAGATGAAGCTATATGTGAAATCCTATTTAGATTCATCTTTACGACGAATTGGTTTACAGTATGAAAACATCAAAAAATATGCTACGGATAAATTGAAGCTTTTACTAGCTTTTCTATATATTGGAATTACAATAAAATTATTATTTACATAACAAAAAATATAAGCGTAAACCACAAAAAAAAATGTTTTTTTATGACTTAACTATGAAGTAATATGTATAAGAAACAATTTTTTAAAATACTTATTAAATATTCTAACTTTTTTTTCATTCTCATAAAATTATGCACAAAATAAATAACAACCACTTTTTCGCTTACTTGCCTCTTGCAAATACGACGCGCGATTTTAAATTTTGTAGGCATGAGAGTCGAAATATTTCTAACGTTTATATTCCTCTTAAGTAAAGAGATAGTGGATTGAGGTATAACACAATAGGTAACCCTAAGTGGTTCGCTACATTTGGTGTCTTAGCAGGGGGTGAGCGAGCTCATGGGGTGAAGTTTGTCCAGGTCTTGGCGGCGGATGTGCCTGCCTACCTGCTGCGTGGCGGAGAGAAACTGGTTGAAGGAGGCCTTTTGACCTTTCCAGCCGGACTCTCTCGAGCCATCGCTTTGCACAGCTGTTGTAGGGATGGATTCATATGTCCGGGACTCCTGGATACACTGACTCCCAGATTCCTACCCACCCCTAATACCTTTTTTCTTCCCAGAACTTCCTATCCGTCTCTTCCTTAAAAAAGACCCTCCACACAGAATCCCCTAACATGGCATAGGCCCTGAGGGAAACTCAAGGTACAGAATTGATGCACTCACGAGAACATGGAATTGATGTCTCCCCTGATGAGGGCCAGCAGCAGTGGCGTGGACAGACAGGCGGGCACCAGATACAAGAGCGCGGGCTGAGCGTGTTTGAACATGTGCATCACGAAGATGGTGGCGAGCAGGCCAAACAGGTACGCAGCGAAGGTGGCGTAAAAGTAGATGTGGGAGTCCCGCTTAAGACTCTTGTCATAGCGGAGGAGCAGCGCAATGAAGATACCGGGCACCACGATGTCGCCAAGTCCGAGCATGGCGAAGTTCGTGGCGTTGAGACCGTTGACCAGCAGATCTTGCGGGAAAACCACTGAAAAAATGAACAGATTGAAATTTGATCATTTTTTTAAATAATATGCACATAATATTATTAGTAGACAGCATTCTGCTGATGAGCTCATATCTAATTTCACAATAAGTTTAATAGTAATAGAGTTAATTCATTTAATTAATGAATACAATATAAAAGGTTTTCCAGTAAGAGGTGTTACAGGTGAATGGATTGCGCTATCGAGAGATGATTAATGATTTTTTATGGCCGGAATTGGATGGTATTGATCTGGACGTTTACTTTCAACAAGACGGCGCTACATGCCACACAAGCAATGAAACCATTGATCTTTTACGGGAAAAGTTTCCGGACCGTGTTATCTCTCGAAGAGGTGATCGCAATTGGCCACCGAGATCTTGAGATTTAACACCTTGCGACTTCTTCCTTTGGGGCCACGTGAAAGAGAAGGTCTACGCCAACAGCCTAGCGTCGATTCAAGACCTCAAAGATGGAATTCGTGAGGCTACCGAGGACATAGGGCAGCCACTTTGCGATTAGGTTATGGAAAATTTCATGAAAAGGATATGGTCCTGTAAGCATGGTCTTGGTGGTCCTTTGCCTGATGTTATTTTCCACTATTAACGGCATACCTTCCTCTTTATAATGAAATAAACATCCGATCATTTATATTAAAAAATGGCATTTTTCTTTGAATATCAAAATAACACCTCTTATTGGAAAACCCTTTACTATGCACATAATATTTCTAGCAGACAGCAGTCTGCTGATGAGCTCATATCTAATTTCACAAATAAGTTTAATAGTAATAGAGTTAATTCATTTAATTAATGAAGAAAATATATAAGACTCTCGAAATCAGAAAAGTTACGGTTACATCTAGGAATCGAACCTTGCTGAGGCGGTGCTATTACATTGAGCTATGGGCCCTGTCCCCTTTGGTCATATTTAACTGTATCATACTTCGACTAAGAACCACCAATTAAATTATTTAATTCTTAATTTTCTTAGCACATTTATTTATTATTATTATTATTGGTGGCTGTCTTTATGTAAGCAAAATTCATCTCGAACTAAATGCTATATAAATAGTTTCTGAAAAATAAATAGGTAACGATCGCAAATAGGAATCGAACCCATGATACCGGGTATGATACGTCTTACCGGGAAAACTTGGCCATTGGGACCTAATTATTTTTACATCATTCTTGTTAATCTCATATTTCAAATTGAGAATTAATGTGTGAAATTCTTGTGTGGAAATCTGGTGCACCAGTTTTAAATTACAATCAGAAATTCATTTACAACTTTAACTGGGATGAATATTTCAATTAGTTAAAATAACATAAAATAGACTCACGTTTAATAGGTGCCTCAAAGGATTTAGCTACTGTGACCATAACGTTGGTGCCGAACACCCAGAAGATGTCGTACACGAACAGACCGCAAAGCAAGATGCAGCCTGTCACCACGTTGTTTAGATGGAACAACTCCACGCCGTTGATGGCGAAAGCCATACCAAACAGGTTGTTAGCGATCCAGTGCTGAAAAAGATAAAACACGCTTGTTTTTATTAATTAATAAAAAAATTTAAAATATAGCTACCTTACATTGACTTTGACGAAATCAGAAAATAATTAAATATGTAGACATCAATTTTTTTAGTTTCTGTTATCACAGGTACAATTTCTCCGTAGTGGTTTTATAAGATAAAAATTCAGGATAATGTTAAATTGTATTAAAGTGATAAAATTAGCATAATACCCCATAATTTGCCAATTAGCCGGTAAAGATGAAGGAAAAAAAATAATATACACTCTTAACGCATAGCAATAAATAAAAATTATGTTCATCTGGCTTAAAAACTCCAGAAAAAACCAATAAATTTTGCAATATGATTACATTAGTTTTAACTCATTGCAAATTTTTGTCATTTAAGATTAAGCAAATAATGTTTTCTTATCGAAAATAGCACAATAACTGCTGTTTCAACAAAATAATTATATGAAATAAATTGCATGTGTGGATATTACGTGGATTCACAGATGACGAGAAAAAAAGGCATGTTTAATTTAATCTGTATTAACTTCCATCGACATCACAACATTTTCAAATAGCGAATGCCTTAGATTGCTGGCTCCACGCAGTTGGGACACAGTGCAGTAACACATAAAAACAGAAATACTACCATCCTTACTTATAAAAAAAACACTTCACAACCATTAAACGCTTTTTTGTTACACATTGTACAAAGACTGCTTTTCGAATTGTTACTAAAAACAAAACATTTCCGTCAATCTGGCAACGTTGTATTGTATTAAATTGATGTTTTCATTCATATCCGCAAGGTGGCATCGATCAGTGCGCATGCGCGTCATCTTTCTCAAAGCAAAAATATTTGCCTCGAATGCCACGAAATCATGAACTATTTTTTGCCATTTTTTAATCAGTAATTTTTTCTTCGAAATAAATAATAAACTTAGTTTTTACCACTTTTATTGTTTAAAAACCAACATGTTTCGTGAGCCAAGCTCACTTCTTCAGGGTTTACTAACTAATAAACCCTGTATATAATTAGTAAACCATGAAGAAGTGAGCTTGGCTCACGAAACATGTTGGTTTTTAAACAATAAAATTGGTAAAAACTAAGTTTATTATTATTTTGAATTAAAATGGTGCCACAAAATAAGTTTGCTGCGTTTGAAGAAGTAATTTTTTTCACTTACACGGTCGTTCATCAATTGAAAAAAAAATTCACAAAGTTTTTTAGTAAGTCTGTAAATGTATCAAACAATGACAAAAGGCCTCCCAAAAGGAATCTAAGAGGGCTGCACTACACTCTCAAGTACATGGAGATATTTTCAAGCAACTCGAGTTTCGTGAGCGTAGCAAACGCGCTGCTTGTGGGTATATACCAGCCATACTATTTTGCTAGTTTTCGTACATGACGCTAGGCATCGACTATGGGTTTGACGTCAGTTGCAAGCTAATGACAGTGCTGGTAGCGCGTTACTCGAGTTGCACTCGCATCTACTACTCGTTTGACAGAATTGGCATCCGAACATGATTTGAATATTAAATGTGTTTTGTAGGTAGGAAAATATCCATGTTTATATAACTATAATTTACCGTAATACGTAAGAAAGCATTTAGCGCAGAACGTGTGAATTGAGGTTAGAAAAAGTCGATTTGATCATTCTCATGTAGTTTCTCGGCGGCGATGAATGTCCCACAGTTATTATTATTATGTTGTATGGGTGAACCAAAAATCATCTTTTAGGTGGTTTTTTATATTTATGAAGATAAAAAAGAATAATATTATTGTCTTTGTCACTACATAGTCCCTTGACATTATATTAATTTCAATGCTGCAATATATAAAAATTATCAAACTGTTTCGGGTATATTAGTATATTTAACAGTATATTTCAGGTAGCGCCGTGTAAACCAGTAATAAGTAGCATATTAGTAGGCAGTCACGCCTTGTAAATATCTCCATGTATGAAGGGCCTAACTCTAAATAAAACTAATTTCGGTAACTTTCTTCTTCTAGTGCCCTCTCCTACCGGAGGTTGGACATCTTCAGGGACTTAGACTAAAACAAAATTCTACAAACAAGTGCAGCACTACAAAAGTGAACTTATTTTTACTGGTAGTGAGAGATCAAGCAGGTTTATTTTTAATGTAAATATATACAGCACTAATTTACCACAAATTTCAAATAACGTAACAAAGCATAATCGTAATTTGTATCCATCCTTATTAGAAACCTAAATTTTTCCTACCTTGTGCACCATCTATTAATAGCGCAGTAATAAAGAGTAATTTTATTTGTATTCCGACATCATGAGGCGATTTTCACACGATAAAAACCTATCTCCCATTTTCCAGATTATAGATGGTATTTACGTGGAACAATTCCCTCGCGTAAAAACAGAATTGGGTGTACAGCCAGAGCTGACTATGAGCCAAATTGCGCCTGGCGCTAGTAAAAACCTCAAGGGCACTGAATTAAGTGTTGAGTATTATATTACCTTGGCTCCTTGGCAAGTCGGTGACCGGATTGTGTATGCACAGGGCAGACAGACCCTATGCACAGCACAAGGTTCAGTTCTGCCTGGAGCTAGTGAGACTATTAACATCCTCGTTTGGGGTATAAAGCGGGAATGTTCATTTTTGTTTCATTCCACGTTCATAAGGCGTATACAGAATGATATAGAAATTAACATTCATCTGTTGCTCGTCGAAAGAAGTCATGCGCATTAAAATTCAGATAATTTAGATAATTTGATTGTATAATTGACTAAAAATCTGTCTTTATATTAATTAAAATCTGTCTTTATATTCTGTTGCTCGTCGAAAGAAGTCATGCGCATTAAAATTCAGATAATTTAGATAATTTGATTGTATAATTGACTAAAAATCTGTCTTTATATTAATTTAGTTTATGATTCCAGAAGCACAGGTACTTTTTAAAATTCTCTAAAAAGAGCAGGGTGTTCCCCTCGTTCCACTTAAAAACCATTTTGGCGTTTAGCGATTGGCCATTTTGGCAACATTCTTTCAGTACAGGAAGCGAGACAGAATGAATGATGTGTTCATTGATGACATTCCTTCCGTGTTCAGACTTTTCATTTTTCTCATTTTCTGCATGAGAGTGAAAGATGCCGAATGCCAAAATCCTATATCAACGGATCGGTTCACTAATGTTTGTCAGCACTTTTATTTCATTTCCTGTTCAAATGTTTCACTTAGAGTGAAAGAGGCAAAATGAACGAAAAGTGAACTGTTCAATTCCCGCATCCGATAACGCAAATGAAATGTTTAAATCTAACCTTCTTCAGCAGATACCAGACGCCCACAATGGAGGAGATGGCCAGGCACACCAGGTCGTGGGAGGTGAAGTCGTAGCAGTGCAGGTTGTCTGGAATACCAAATTTGATGACGAAGGGGACGTGGGGAATAAACCTATTTATTCCCGCACTGCTCACAACGGGACTGAAAAAATAATTACAATTTAGAGAACAGTGGAAAATAAACAAGACACATTATTATTGTTATGGAAAGCTTTGCAGTATAGCTTAGCTGATGATATAAAAATAAAAAAAGATTTATAAAAATTTATCCTATATATATATATATTATATTTATATTATATATAGAAACGATTGCTACTGCTTCAGAAAATTCAAATATTAGAATATGTTTTATTTTTTTGGACAAGCTTCTGTTTTGGAATAAATGTCAGTTCCTACATTAAAAATATAATTCGTAACGATTATAAAGACTGAATAAATGAACTGAATAAATAGTGTAATTTTTTATTATATTCACAAACTTTCAAATATTTAATTAAAAATAAACATCCGAAATGTTTGTAAGCGCATAAATTCCGAACGAATGAACAAAATTGGATAATTCTTTTTTTCTTTGAGCTATAGCTTTATGAAATTTAGGTGGCAGGCGAGATGTTTGAAAACTGAATGTAAGGGAATGAATGTATGGAATTCGGGAGGGGGTGGGGGTGGGGAGGAGGGGGTATAATTGATAAGTTCAACCGCTACAGTAATTTCCCGTAATACCATGCGAGCGAAGCCGCGGGGAAAAGCTAGTAACAAATAAATGTTTTTATTATTATTCATCGCCAGAGGAACGATTTATTGGATAACCCGACAGCTCTGCCATAGGCCACCCCAAGTTGTTCGCCACATTTGGTGACTTAGCAAGGGTGCCTGGGTTATGGGGTGAGGATTGGAAGTAATTTAAAAAAAAAAGGAAGAGAAAGCACAATATGGCTTTTCACTCCTAAATCAATCAACATAATACTTTTGATGCCATGAAAATTTTCAATCATAATATATGACGCACACATCAGGACAACATTACTTAACCTCTAGTCTGCCAGTGTTACCCTTATGCTTCCCATTGTTACATAGAAGTATATTGGCAGCGCATTACAGTGGTGGAATTTGAGGAAAGATTGCCGTTCAGAATCCAAAAGTTTCCTGAACGACAGCGGTGTTTGGTGACCAGATATAATAGTCAGATACTTCTCAATCTTCTTTTTCCCCAATTATTTCTTCTCCAAACAACACATACCAACTGGGAATGCCAGTCCCACGGTAGTTGAGACTCTGATGCGGTATTCACATAAGCGTGTGTGTATTTTTTAAATTTTTAGAGAGGAAAGGGACGCGTGAGGAGAACAGGGACGCACGGGAAAGGACATGTAGGGAGAAACAATTTATTTCTCTGAATATGGCATTGCAACGCATGCAGGGAACCAGTTAGTTGAATATAAAAGGAAAAATTAAAATGGGGTTCTAAAAATTAAACTTGATAACGATAAATGTGTATTTTTTTAATGAAACTGGCAGAGGAAAGGCACAAATAGCAAATAGAAAAAAGATCCGCGAGGCATAAGCGTGTTAACTGTAATTGAATTTACCTCAACAAATGGCTGAGGGCGAGAACACCGAGGAAGAAGAAGTATCCGGTGAGTAGCAAGTTGATGTACTCTTTAGAGAACACTTGGAAGAAGATGTAGATGCCAAACAGAGTGGCGGAGGCTATCAGAGGGAAGGCCATGGCATCCCGACTTGTCATGGCTTCTGGCTTTTTACCAGATTCCTGGAAACAAAAACACATTGTGACCATCTGAAAAATTTGCATCAATTCTTAACAGATATTAAGATATCAGAAAATAAAAACTGAAGCTTTAAACAAACAAATTCTTACAATTTTTTCACATGCGCAATCTCGGTGTCACTTGACTAAACTACTATTTTAACAGAAAAACCTCTGCTAAGCATTGGATTGACAAAGTGACCGTTTGCAAATATAATTTTATGAAAATTCTTAATGAAAAAAATCATGACTCAACAATTTCATTATTTACAAATATGTGATAAAGGGGGCTATATTGGTGCATGCGTTTCACCGTGTAATATGCTTTATATTTAAATTTACTACTTTCTAGCAAACTCACTCAAAATATTGTGGTGAAATGGAGATCAGTGATCCTTCACTTCAGCGTGACATCTACTGATATTTATTAATTTGTTTTAAACGCATAGCAACAACAAATTATTGTTAGATTAGGTTGGTTAGGTTTGCTAGTTTTTTTTTTCCATCACATGAAAAAAAACTCTAGTCATTATAACACTTTTCAAAAGTTCTGATTTGTCAGTATTGGTGAATCAAAAGTTTAAAAAAATATATTTGTATTGCATGTCCAGTGATTTCAAAACAATACAATACCAATATTTTTTTTATAAAACAGGGTATAATGTGACACCCTTTGGTATCTTTGCAAAAATAATTGTAATGTCATTGAAGGAACATAATGAAGACACATTAGTAGATGAATATTATGCTATCTCAAAATACGATGAAATAAATCTCGAACTGGGTGAAAGAGTTATTACCGATCTATCTTGAAAACTGATAAAGAATAACCTATTGCCATTAGAATGTGTAGCATTGAAAATGAAAATCAAACATTTCTAAATTACAGCGAATTCAATACGAACTAAAACATAAAAAATTGAGTACGGTATTTTAGAGTGAGGGTCGGGTTTAAGCATATTGAGAAAATCAATGTTATAAATTTATTGAAACATCATTCTAATAGGAAATTTTGTCCACGTACCTTCTGTTCCTTATGGTGTTTGACAGATCTAAATGAACCGAAAAATATCGGTATCAAAGCCATTATAACTAAACTTCCGTAGGCAACCGCCATCCCTTCGGGTGTCGAGGGAACTTTTCCGGTGGCATTTTTAACAGTTTCTACGATTATATCTTCAATATTTTCAGCGGTTTTGGACGCGAGAGACTCTGCCGCGTCAGCCATGTTTGCGAGTTTAATGTTGCAAGAAGGAAAATTTGTCTTGTCAGTTCAATAAAGTACTGCCACATGAATGAAACAAAATAAACTGAAAACGGCGACCGACCAATAAAAAACTTTTTCAACATGTCTTTCATCATGGGAATTTTAATCATGTGATTGTAAAGATCGTAATAATTCAATGCAGTAATAAGTGAGAACGGTTGTTATTACTATTATTTATTACTATTATATTAGCTCCACACAGAAGACCAAGGAAAATAATATCCGTCAGGGCCTCTTAGGGGATACGATGTAGACATATAGAGGGCCTTTTTATGGAAAAGAAGGAGAGGAATCTCTGGGAAGGAAAAGGGTTTGAAGGGTGGGTAGGAATCTGGAATCTAGGGGTCAGTGTTTTCAGGGGTGACGGACGTATAATTTCTTCAAATGCGATTCAGGTGACGGGTCGAGGGAATCCGGCAGGAGAGATCAAAGGGCCTCCATAAACCAGCCTCTCTTGATCCGGCCCGCCATGCAGTTGGTGGACAGGTGCATCCACCACCAAGACCCGAACAAACCTCACCCCCATGAACCCCGGCACCCCTTCTAATTCTCCAAGCCTAGTGAACTACCTGGGGTGACTTATGGTAGAAGTATTGGTTATTCAATTTGCGGTTCCCGGAGCGGCGGTACCCATATCCGCCGCCCAAATTATGATTCAGAACGATGACAAGATCGAGTTGAACGGTTTTCTGAGTGATTCCCAGATCATTTATTGATGAGATTTATATCTCATCCAATGCAGTGACGTCATAATCAAATCAGCCAACGAGCGCAGTATGATGCTTCGCAGTGCTAATGCGTAATTTCTGTTGCATCCGAATTCCGAATCACTTCAAAAATAATAAAAAAATGAAAACTGAGATTTTTGATTTTAAATAACATGATTATTTGCCATGATTATTATTTTCTGCCAGTACAGAGTTTACTCTGCCAGTAATGTGAGTAAATCTAAGTTACAAATGTTGTCGCTTCAAAGTGAAATTTTTTCACCAAAATGTGCTCTTCAATCAATTTAGTTGCTTTTCTTATGTTACGCCCAAGCAATACTTAATTTAACCAAGGCCGGGCGCGATTGGAGCAGGAAGCTCCGGGCGCCAAATTGCCGAGATTCCGATAATACCTAACACCAAACGCATCGCCCTTGAGATTATTTTTCATAAAATTGCGCTACATAAAATACATCCAAGTATTATTGATTACAGTTATCATCTTCCTACGGGTATACTGGTTTTGACAAGGGACGCCAAATTTTACTCGCGCCAGGCGTTGTTTGGCTGTTCACAACCGCTCAACCAAATTAATTACATTCACTTGACACAGGCTGAAACATAGATTTATATATAACTGGATAGATGACTTCCTTTGCCGAAGCGAATTTTGAGCGGTTCACCGGAAATCGGCGTCCGCCATCTTTGAATCGGGCAAAAGAAGCGGCCAGCAGGCCATATCTATGTTAGCAGCCGTCTTGTGTGAAGTTTACTCTGTTCGACGTAACATTAATATTAACAAAATGGTTTTATCGTGCTCTTCGTATAATTGTACGAATCGGTACAGCAAAGGAAGTGGGATATCTTTTCATATAATAACATAAATAATATTAAATCATTTCTTTAGAAAAACGTAGAAAATACTCTGAAAGGCTATTCCCTAAAATTTGTGATAAGAGATTGTTCTCCCGCGAGAAGTGCTGTCAGATTTGTGTGATTTTCTACAGCTGTTAAATGAATAAATAATCATGCATACTTGCAAGAATTCGTGTTTAAAACGACCCAAACTAAAATATGTGACAGCTCACGGCTGAAATTTTGACATCGGCCGATAGAAAAAGCAAATAACAGCCGTAGAAAATCACACAAATCTGACAGCACTTCTCGCGGGAGAATGATCTCTTACAAATTACATTAGGGAATAGCCTTTCTGGAGTCTAATTTAGGTATTCAAAATTATCAACAGTATTACTGACCCACCTGCTCTGCTACAACTCATCCTTGTTCAACATCCGTTCCCGTAGACTAAAAAACTAGACGAAAAATTGTCTATATAAGTTATGTAAATGTTTAATCTTTTTTATTATTTCTACCCTATATTATTTATGACTGTTTTTTTTTCTTGCTTTTGAATACATTTACTGCTTGTATGTTCTGATAATAAATATTGTAATTTCGTAAGAAATAAAAATGCTACACCTATTTAAATCCTGTAGTTTTTTTTGTCTCAACATATTATGATACCTACCACATCTACACCAGTGTTACTGATCAAAGACAATGTAAGGTTATCACAAAAGTCATAAAACAATGTAGAACTGCATGACTTGTTATGCCCTGAATGAAGTTTCATTATTGAATTTTACTTAGAATCTTCCATAAATAAAGTTGTTCCAAGGATCCTTTGTTTAAACATTCTGATTTATTTATACGAAATATACAAAGTTGATATACAGTTTGACTTTATTACAATTAATTATGCAACACAACTGAAAACAGAAAGGAAATGTTTAATAACAAAAACTTGGGATTTGCGAGTTCCCCCTTAGAAGTTCCTTGATTTCTCGTATCTTTTGCCCTCTTTAAAGATGGCCGCCATCGAAACCGGAAGACCGGCCAATTTGCTCGAGTCATCCATCCAGTTATATATAAATCTATGGGCTGAAACACTCCTTTGGAGTGAAATCCATGAAATCAAAAAATTACCAAATTGATTGGTCTGTGTGGCCCTTTAGTGTACAATTAATTTATTTAAGTGAGAAATAAATATTGTCGAAGTGTGATTTTTATTTCATACTAGCAACACTTATCGTTTATTGTCAAATATTTTAAACGTCAGAATTGTCAGTTGATTTCGATTAATTTCATTAGCATTTCGCGAATCTTGTTCCGCATTGTGCTATTTATTGACGTTAAATATTGAAATTTAGGTTGTCTTCTCCCCTTTTAAAAGGATTGTTATTATCCACAAGTGACTTCTGGAAGATATTAAAGAGATCTGGAGGCAACCCTACGGTTTGTTTACGGTAAGCCATAAATATACATTTTTTTCATTAGCTCCACGTAAGAAGCCCTGAGGAAAATAATTTCCCTCGGGGCCTATGTCATCTTAGGGGACGCTGTGTGGAGGGTTTTTTAAGGAAAGCAAGTAGAGGAAATTCTGGGAAGGAAATATGTACGAGGGGTGGGTAGGAATCTGGGGTCAGTGTGTCCAAGAGTGATCGACGTATGAATCCACCTCTTCAACTGGGGTGCAAGGCGATGGGTTGAGAGATGAGATGGCCGGAGAGGTCAAAAGATCTCCTCAGCCAGTCTCTCAATCTGCAGAAAGTGAACAGACACACCGGCCACCAAGACCTTTGCCAAGGTTTGTCAAGGGGTGACCTATGGCAGAGGTGTTGGTTATCCAATAAATGGTTCCCGGGGCGGCGGTACCCATACCCGTCTCCTAAAATACAATGCGGTTAGCCTACACACAGAAATGACCCACATGTAGCCACCTACCTACTGGCAACAATCTAATTTCAGGAATTCAAAATTTTATTCAAATATTGGAACACAGAAACAAAAGCTATGCAAGAACATTTTTCTATACAAAACTCAACGTTCATAGAAAATGCTTTATTATTTGTGTCTCACTCCGCTTCTCGGAATATTTCTTATTCAAACAGTTAGATTTAGCTTTATTATCACAAAAAAGTGACTATATATGTCGGGGGAGATGAAAAATATGCAAAAAATATTCATGTTTCATTTTAATTTTTATTAAAATTAATTTGCTTACGCAGTACACAAACTTTGCCATGCCATTTTTATATTTATATTACATTTCATAGACAATCAATGCTGCCAATCGTAGAAAAATTATTATTGCCATATACAAAATAATTTATTCATGCTGTAAAGTGAATGCATTATTGACAAGTTTGAACCTGTTTTTATAACAGAAGAAATGGGAAGAAATGTTTTAGAATAATTACACATACCCATTAGACAAACCCTGCTTGCCTTATTGATGAATGACAGACAGATTTTGCAGGTTGAACCTCAACCCACAGTAGTACTGTGGAATAATTCGAAGTAGGTACTTTTTTGTTTTTATTTTGACTAGAATTTATTTCATAAGGTTGGTACTTCCGACACATGTCATATTTGATTGTCTCTTTTAAATAAGGAATATTCCGTATTATCCGTGTATCGAACTTTGACAAGGAACATTCCGTATTATCATTCAGGCATTTTTACCAATGTTTTTAACAAGGTTAACTCATCGGGCCGCTTTCGAAATTTCGAGTGCATGATGTAGCTTGATGTAAAACACTGCCACTTGTATTGTACTTAATTCAAATCTCCCAGTGGAACATGGACTTCAAGCTATATCACAAATTTTTATTTCTATGAATCTTATATGTTAGTTTACATTGAAAAGAATAATTTTTTTTTATTGTTTTATTCATTTTTAAAAATGTAATTTTGCTATTTTGATGTTGGTACATCAATATCATAAAATTTAGTGTTCATAAATTGATTTTGGAATGGGTTCATTATTAGTCGATAGTTGGATGATAAACCAAATGTATATTTTTAGAAATCGATTTTAATTCTTATACATTGCACGCAATACTTTAATCTCAAAGTAAATATTGTGCTTCCTTCTTTAGTCATCATGTTTCTGGCCTCAATAAGCAACGATTTGAAACTCTACGAATGTGAAAGTTGGACTCACAAATTCACTCACGGGACATATGACAGACCTCTGAAGCACATTGAATGGAGCGATGACGGAAAATATATATTACAGGTAAATAACTCAATAAAATATTTTACAGATAAATATTGCAATAAAACTTATTTTCTGCTGTTCATTCAAATCTCAAATGTTCGGTCTATCTCTGATGTTAGTGGTTTCAGTCTAGGTCTAACATTTATGAAAATAAAAATTGTAGTGTCCTTATGCAGAATTGTTACAGTTTATGGACTTTCTCTCATCTACTAAAATTATATGTTTACAAGAGTCCCAAATTTTTGCAGTCAGTGGGATAATGGTATCCCAGTTTGGATATTGATGGTGATCTACCAAAATTTCCTATCTCATTTAATTTTTTAACAGCAATTTTTTTTAATTTTTTTTTTTATTAGTATCTATAGCAAAATTTGTACATAATGTATTTATAAATTGTATTATATTAAGGTATTATAAAGTTTTTTTTTTCACAGTCCTCCTCACTAGGGTTCCCTGTTCTGAGGCGGCCTGTAGTTTTTCCACATTTGTATTTAGTATCCAGTTGTCTTTACATGGTCTTCAGTATGTTTGATAGTTCATTTTCACTTTGTTCTCTCAACCATATTTTTACTTTTGTTTTAAAATTATTTATTTCTGTTATTTTTTTTGTTTGAGTCGGTAGAGCGTTGTATAGTTTTGTCGCATTGAATTTCATATTTCTTTGCCCAAAAGATGTTTTCAAACTGGCTGTAGCTAGAGTATTTTGGTTTATTGCCCTGGTTGTGTATCTATGTTGGACAGTGGAGTATTCTGATATGTTTTTTTTAATTTTAAATAAAATATTTTTTGCATAAAGTTTTTGTATATTGTAGACTTGAATGCTTTGAAACAATTCTTCTGTCGGAGTTCTAACCGGTAATTTCAAAATTGTCTTTAGTACTCCTTTTTGGGCTATATTGAGCCGGTCCATGTGAGTACTCAAGGCAGATCCCCATCCAGTTATCCCGTACTCTATTTGTGATTGACATAATTTGAAGCAATACATTGACCTCATCCAACAGTACAAAATGTTTACGAAAGAAATAATATCTGTATGTACTTCATAGAGAAAAAAACATCTTATACTATCGGGCGAGTTCAATTTTGAATCGCTGTTAAAAATTAATGGAAAAATGTGGGAAAAGAAAGAGATGAAGAAAGGGAAGGTGGGAAGGCATATTCAGATCTGTTCACCAAAAAGCTATTTATATAAAAAGCAATATGCTAGAAAACTAATTATGTACCTGTGTAGAGTAAAAACCCAGAGGCGTTAGGTTCGGAGCTCGACTAAAACCTACTGTCGTTTATGTTAATTACTTACTATATGATCAAGCAGATCTCTCTTTTTCTCAGTTGGTAATGAAGAATGTTATTCTGAGCTCTTTGTAAATATGCTAACAGTTGGTTTGTTATGGTGTAAAACCCTTTCCTTGAATCCTTCTTTCTAAATCAACAAGCAGTTCCTTCAGAATAGCATGGGGCTGAGCCGATGTTTAACTGAATAGAAATTAAAAGTGCAAAATCATCATTTAAATGTGTTATTGTAAAATAAACTCAGAGTACTTGTCTAAACAGAGTGTGTTTTTTTACTGAATGTGATCTGAAACCTTAAACACCGTTTCGAATCTGATTTGGGGTCTTTCACCAGGGCCATTCTGAGATTATTTACACTCTGAATAATATAATATGTAATTTCAGGTAAATCCTGTTGGAAGAGTAGAGATCCTCAGTGCGTCAGAAGACGGGGTGCAGTGTCTGCAGTGCGTCCCAGAGGAGGAGTCCACGGCTGCCGCTTTCCATCGCAGTGGCCATCGCCAGCTGGCCGTGGGCTGCCGCAGCGGCCGCATGTTCATCTGGGACACTAAGTTTAAACATATCATCAAGACCTTCACCAACGCCCCCTCCGCTGTCAAGATGCTGGATTTCAACTCTAAAAACAAATATCTGGCCGCCGGCTTGGAGAGCGGGGAAACTGTCATCTGCAATGTTATGACCAACACTCAGATCGGGGTCATTAAAGTTCCTTTTTCTAATAAGGTTTCTGCCCTTCGTTTTCACCCGGAATTACGTTCTGTCCTGGCCTTGGCTTCCGATGAAGGCTGCATTCTTCTGAGAGACCTCGATAATGGAAAGAATCGTTTGTTCTTTAAGGACGCTCACAATTCTGTCATTTCTGACGTGGAATTTTCCCGTATCAATGGTAATGTCATGGTGTCGTGTGGATTTGATAAGAAGATGCATATGTACGATTTAAAAATGGAGCAAATTGTTAACACAATTGAAACCGAATCTGCTTTGACATGTGTCGACGTCAATGACGATGGCCAGGTAGCGTTAGGGAACAAAAAGGGAGAAGTGTTGATTTACGATTTGCGTAATTTCTCGGCACCCGTAACTTTAATTGGATCTGGTAAATGGGGTATTAATAAAGTGGCATTTAGGCCGGAAGTGGCGAAGCGCAAGCACTATGTGACTATGGATGCCAGCTTGAAGGAGGCTTTCAGCCCTACACTCGAGGCTCAACCGGAATGCGCATCGCCGGAATCCTCTCGCTCCTTTGATTTCATAGAACAGTTAAACTCTCCCTCTCCTTTGAAGGAAAAAACGGAAATTTTGAACGGCAGTAAGGACTCCTTCCTTGTCAATATAGTCGGAGGTCTAGCTGACTCTGATAAGAAGAACAATTCTGCTCCTGATTTTATTGCAAAGAGATCCATGAATTTTTCAAAAACTGCAAAAAAGTTACAAGTTTCGCAAGATTCTGCTGAAAAAGTAGGAACATCCCAATCCACTCCCATCCTCGCCAGATCCGTCGCTGTCTGCCGAACTATGTCCCAACAACATGCCACACCATCTCCTATCTCCAGGAATATAATCTCAGAAAACTTTGAATCCGTTGAAAGTTCGACCATTCCAAAAAACTCACAAACTACAATAAAGAAAGTCGATTCTGTCGATTCTGTTTCAACGATTAAGTGCAATACTGATTCCATGAACGAGTTGGGAAATGAGTTGAAAGATTTTATGAAATACTCCATATATGATGTATTGGAACAGTCCAGGAGAAACTTTTATCAAATGACTATTCAGCAGACCAAGAATCGACTCTTTCTGGAAGACCAGATATCAAATTTGGCACACAGGGTTGAAGGCCTGCAGCAAACGCAAAATATTTTGATTGAGGAAAATAAGAAACTCTCAATAGAAGTGGAAATGCTGCGATCAGCTAGATTCTGATCTATCGATTCTATCATGACAGATATTTCATACATGAATTACTAATATTTTTGTCAAAAAAACGTCTGTAAGTTAACCCTTTTCAAGAAACATTGTTGAGTGGACCCGGGAAGTGCAATATAAGATTGCCGGTCCAAAGTCATTTTCTTCTTTCGTTGATTACGAAAGCCTGTACTGTTGCAATTTCACTAAAGTGGTTTCAAATGCAATGAATGTTTTTCAAGAATTTTTATTAAAACAATGACTTTATTGCTTATGTTAATCTCCCGCGTACATTGACCAACGAAGTCATATGTCGATGCTTTCATTAGATTTTAATCACCTATAAGGTTTTGGTTTGTGGAAGTGTTATTCCAAATTTAAAAATGACCAGAAGGATGATTCCGTATCTTTTGCGATAGCATTATGCGTGTTAAATCAGCCGTATATGAGACATTTTGACAGTTTTCTTAAATGCAGTATTCCATATCGCGCTAACGAGCTAAATACCGCGCTTGTGTTAAAACACCAACTCTTAAAAGCAGTTACCCTAAAGCCAGAGACGACGGCGCATTTTGTCGCGTAATCCTCATTAAGAGATGTCAGTCGCAGAAAATTTGCGAATGGAATGTCATCGCCTACAAAGACAAACGGATGGTCATTTATGTATGCCTATTAGGCTTAACCCATTGGCCACAGAATTATTGAGCTAAAAAATTGGCCTTCACCACTGAATTAATTTTATACCAAAAATAGAAAACCTGCCTTGATGTACTAAATCTATTGAACTTTTGAACCACAAATTCAAATGAATTAATTTCTTTAAATTTGTTTACATAGTAGATTATAGTAAAGAAAAATATAAAAATAGAAATTTAAAAAATATTAAAATATGTGTAAATAAGGATACAAATATAACCTTCTCTTTTTTCGTAAGTTTTTTTCACATTTTTATCCATAAACTTACAAAAAAACATAATTTTCATAAATCTAACATTAATGATTTTTGTTTTTTACATACATGTATACATACTAATAACTAATAAAATAATTTGTAATGATAGTCCTCAAAGCAATCAGGGACGTGTAGGGTCACTACAAAAAGCCTAGAACCACTCGCAATTTTGAAGAAATTAAATGGCGGCTGGCTACTTACAAAACTTGTAATACAAATATTAGGGGAAAACCTAAGAAACTTATGATTGCCAATTCTACCAAATGAATGGTTCGTTATCTACAAAACGTTCAGCATTTAAAGTTTTGTTCAAAGATGTCACTATCATGCTCCTTTTTTCGTTTTTTGGCGGGCATACTCTAGGCCGGCGGCTCGCCGGGGTTTGTGGTAAAGTATCTCCAGTTGCACACCCGGCAGGACGCCGGCGTTTGTGGCCAATGGGTTAAGTTGTGTTAAAAACTAATCCATTTAACACAGGACAGCCGAAGAAAATCACGAAAATTTGACAGCCGATAACACACTGATATCCGATGGATTTTGTCTTAATTGTATTGTAACGCTGCCTTAACGCAAAAGATAACCCAAAAGACACAGAATCACCTTTCAGGGCAGTTGGAATATTTGTTCACAGTTGATTGGGATTACACACACATTGGCGTGCAACATCTACACTAGGCACATTGTCTATACCCAGTGGACTTACTTACTTTACTACTTACTTTTTCGTTTGTTTTACTTTCTTTGATGTGTAGACATCCTTTTATTAGTATACTGGTGTGTTAGTAAGCAAAAGCGAGATTTATTTATTTTCTAGTAAACACTTTATTATAAGTTAGTTTATTTATCTAATTGTACTGACATGATTTGTATTGTACTAGCGCAACCTGTGAAAAAATTTATGAGCCACCTCACAAGAGTGCCTCTGTATGTACAGTAAAGGCAGGGGAAATATGTCGCCACCAGGTTAGGCAGCATTGTGGGGCAGATTAAGGGAGGATGCATGAAGGAATTTGTTAATGCGGGTCTTGCAGAGGCCCGGATTGTACAAAGGAGGAAAAACTGATGCCGGCAGCTCTGTGTATGAGCTAACTCACATAAAAAATGGGTCGAAGAAATGGTCAAAAACCCGTTTTCAAGAAACGAACGTCAACTGTGAGCTATCATTACAATTGTAGCATTGTGGGGCAGATTAAGGGAGGATGCATGAAGGAATTTGTTAATGCGGGTCTTGCAGAGGCCCGGATTGTACAAAGGAGGAAAAACTGATGCCGGCAGCTCTGTGTATGAGCTAACTCACATAAAAAATGGGTCGAAGAAATGGTCAAAAACCCGTTTTCAAGAAACGAACGTCAACTGTGAGCTATCATTACAATTGTAGAATTTGGGAAGCTGAATGTACATATTTATGTAAAAAATATTTGCATCATGATTTTGCAGATTTGCCCTTTCAAAGCAACATTGTCAATTTTAGTGAAAATCAGAAATTTAAGAACCGTTTATAATAGGAATAAGCGATAAGAATAGGCCGGGACCGTAATCCGTAATATTTTAGATGGTCATTTATAATTGGAATAGGAATAGAATAGAATATGCCCATAGAAGTGACAATGCCGCTATCACTTGTCTATGTCAACTGTCAACCGGGAGATTATATTATATTATAAGAGATGTTCATTACTATTTATTAGATCGCTTTTGTCTTCAGCGAATATAAATTTAAAATCGGTAAAGTATTTATTAACTCCGCGTAAATATTTGTTCACAAAATTATTATTCAACAAAAGTGAATTGTAGATACCATAGAGTATTGATCGAAAATACGTAAATATCAGCATATATCTAAGCTTTCTGTAATCCATAACCGTAAAAGATAAAGTTGAACCATCTTTTCGGTTATGGAAAATTATTAAAGATTATTGCCATCTATTATAAACGGTTACACAGGTTTCCTATCTTCCAACTTCTACGGCCTAGGGCTTATCGAATATGGATTACAGACTATTCCTAATATAAACGGGCCTTTACCTTTCAAATGGACACTCTCAATAATTATTTTATGTATTAAGACTTAACTTTTATAAAGTGAAAGAATTGCTCTCTTAGTAATTATATATTTATGTTTCATTCATTAAATTTATTTTAATCAATTATTTAATCAATTATTATGTGACATCTTGATTTATTATTACTTATTAAAGCATTTTTATATACATATGTAATAATATTTTCCTAGGTGATGTTTCTGATCACTAGGAGAAGAAATTGTTGGTTTGCTGTGAAAAGTCTTTTATGTACCTGCTTAAAAACTCTTTGTTTATATCCATGCTCTCTGTGGTACTAGTATGAGATATTTTAGTGGCATCTAAACTAAATGTCCAATTGTAAGGGGATAATTAAATAAATGCACAATTTTAACGGTGAACACAATTAGTCTTCATTTTAGGTACAATCAATTTGCAAGTATGACATGTATTTATAGCAGTTAAATAATAGCTAGTAACTTTTGCGGGTTCACTGATAAAAAGGTTACACCTCTGTTGGTCCTCCCAAAGGAAATTTAATTAACAAGTATTTTCTCTCTGGGTTAGCTGAACTCTGAAAGCAGACGGTTTACAAAACACGTCTTGGGACAGTCTTGCCTGAGTTTCACTTGAAGTAGCGCAGTAAATGCCGGGAAGCAACTTGCTCTCTGATGCTAAAACTTTACCTTTTATCAAAGCTCTGACATCCCTTCCAGGGATCACATCTGTAAGCCTGAGCGGCGGGGTGAAAACTAACTAATACCTCATCCTAATAAGTAGGAGATGAAATGCAGCGGGAATGAGAAAGCATTCAAGATTGAATAATTCTATTAGTTAGTTGATGTCTTTTTGCAGCAAAACATTCAAATATGACCAAACTTTTTAAGGCTGAAAAATTAATGTTAATTATCAGACCAGTATGAATAATGAATGTAGTCAAGTAGAGAGGAGTGATGTAAGGGTGTTGTTATTAGTGGAATAAATTTGATAATGTTAATGAGGACCAATTTTAAATGTTAACCAATGTTCCAAATTTGTTATATGAATTTTGCAATCAAAATTAATTTCTTTGTTAGTGCCATTTAAAAAATGACTTATCTTTATTTATCATTGTTATTTTTCACCTTAGAATCTCATAATGGGACCTCTGTAGTTTGTAGAACATTGTACAGAAAAATGTACAAAAATATTTTATAGAGAAATGTACAAAAACATATTTCTTTATGTCAGATATGATTTGAGTTAAAGTATTGTTGGGTGGTTTTGGACGATGGACACTGTAGGGCTATATGAAACATCAACTGTAGGAGGAGGAAGCGCAACATAGCATAATACCCCAAAAAACAATAATTTGTCATTATTGTGTAAATGTCTAAATTCACATAATTACTTTTATCAATCATATTTTCCACAAGGTGTTTTTTTTATTGGATCAGACAATATGAAATATTTTCTCATTTTACAGATTTTTCACGGTAGCATTAGATATAATATTTTTATTGTTCCTGTAAGTTAAAAAGAGCCTTTAAATCTGAACTGTAATATTAATGTCACATTGTTCATTCTTAGGTTTAAACTAAGTTCCATGGGTTTAAATAAGTTTTGTGAACATTTGAGGGACCAACAGTATATTATTATTGAATGTTTGTGCCTTTAGATTGTATGATATTCAATTTTATATACCGGGTGCGGCAGAGAGGATGGACGGTTTTAAAAAAATCATAAAATAGTTAATTTTTACTCTAATTTTGGGCTAATGAAAATCTGCAACAGTTACAGGAAAGAACGCTGCACAGCCCAAAAGTAACGGTTTGGTGCGCTGTATCGCAAACTTGCTTTGGGCTGTGCAGCGGTCTTTCGTTTAACTAGTGCGGATTTTCATTAGCCCAATAACGGAAATTCTGCTGCGGAACTCTGGACGAATTGAAGGACGCAATTCGCGTGGAAGTCGCCCAAGTTGAGAGAGCGATGTTGGAGAGAGTCTACGCGAACTTCCAAGAACGCCTCCAGCACTGCATCAACGATTTCGGCCACCACATGCTTGTTGTGTTTTTCCCCACTTGACTGTCTCAAATGCTATTTCCTTGCGAACCTGATTCCATCAATAAATTTGTTTTGGAGTAAAAATGAACTATTTTATGATTTTTTTAAAACCGTCCGTCCTCTCTGCCGCACCCTGTATTTCGTCATTGATTCTGCAATAGATTGTATGTTAAATGATAGAGTTGTATGTTAAATGATATTTTTTTTTTGATGGACAAGTATCCAATTTCTGATCTTTACATCTTACCAAACATCGTGAGATCAAAACAGTATTAATGTACCTACGGATCAAATGGCAATTTGTTCTTTCTTAAGATGGTCTCACCATGGATAATTTAATTTGTCACTTGTAAAGTGACGTACAACATATTGCAGTGTCAACAATGTTGTATTTATGTGTGTAAATAAAATCTATCCTATAGTACGTAATAGTGAAGTATCTTTGAATATAGTAATAATATCAGAGGTGGTTACTCATACTGAGCAAATAGATTATATAAAAATTTGTGTTTTTATTTTAGCTTTGTATTCATTCATGTTATATTGTTTGCATAATATTAAAAATAACCTTTGCAAATATTACTACTTTATAGTTGTAAATAGGTGGTTTATATAAAAATAAATAGTTTTGTATTTGAAGAATAATTGTTTGCTTTCTTTGATTTTTGTAATGCCCACATAACCGATGATGTCACTCATATGCTTGTGAACCTGCTCAGTCAGTGTGCTTGAGGCTGCCTGTCTGATCGCCCATCATCATCGAGGTTTGTGTCAGGCATAGTATCGTCATAAAGCGCAGAGGTTCCCAATCCTAACTGGCTCAACGCCCGTTTTCTAAATGTATTTTTCTTAAAAACCCTTCCCCCCTTCTCTGCATAAAAAATTTAAGACGGAGCACACAGAAAAAGCGCCACAGGCGAAAAAAATTTAAGTTTTTAAATATCATGACCAACCGTTTGGTAGCGGTGCAGTTATTAGTTCCCACTAGAGTGCTGCGGGTTCGATTCTCTACTAGTTCAGTCCACCATCATTGAACAAGCATCACTTATAATGAGAGAAGTGGCTGGATTTTCAACATTCTGATATTATTTATAAACATAAGTATGATAGCACATACAGAAAAACAATTGAGTGATCATTACGTGTTTTGAAAAAATCACAACCAACCACTTAGTGGAGTGGTAGCTGAATCCTACTCTGGCAGTGCGGATTCTTAAATTCTTATGTTGTCACTTTATGTTTTCTGTATGAGAACTAGATACGAAAAAAAAAAATTATTGTGCCCGATGGTGCACCAAGTATGGTGGGAAGAAATAATGGTACGTTCAGGGACTCTCTCTTCTGTCCCCAATGGGTAGCCAATTGCCAGTCGATGTTGTAGGGTGTAAAATTAATTACCTAAAATTAAAATGTAATTATTGAATGATTCACAAATACAAAGTATCAACCTAATCCTTCGTTGCTGATTAATTTTCGAATTATTGTATACAATATTTAATTAACCCTTTTTTACCAGTCGACATTGATGGATGTTCCTTTATTAAAAAAAATATATATATAAAAGAGTATTCCAAAGACGGAGAATGTTATTGTGTTTTTAGAATGACTGGGGACACTTTGATACTATTTAGTTTTGTAGTATCTATGAGATAATCTTTTCCTTATTTTTCTTTATTTCGGGAAGATGAACAAGCGAAAGTGTGTGAATAAGAATGTGTTTTCTCTTGACATCGATTACAAGCGTCCAAATATCAAAGGATTGAGTTATCTCGCATTGTTTCTAACCAAAAAAGATGATTCTGGATTCTGTTGGGACACAAGGTGGCTGAGAAGGGCTCATCTTGGCATGGGAATGTTGCCAGTATCCATTTCTTCTGCAGGTAAATTGTACCTCACCTTTGTTATGATTTGTAAATGAAAACATAATTTATTCAAAGTGAATTTAATTTTGTTCTTCCAGGGAGAATGCATTTCAATTTTTTTTCATGGACAATGCTATATTCCATCTCCATGTACGTATTTATGTCATCCATTTGCATAAAGGTTTTCATCGAGCGCTTCTACAAGCTGATGACACTCTGGGATGATTTTGATAGTTTTATTTACAATTTTATGTTTCTATCGTTTGGCAAAACGCAGTACTTTTATTCTCTCGGAGGGTGGCTTGCGGCAAAAAAAATGTCCATTTATCACAATATGTGGATTGATTTTGAGGTAAGAAACAAATAAACATATAACTAACGAAGCTATCAATTATAATTCCTTCCTAATATCCTTTTACGGATGTATTAATTTAGTAACATTCCATTCAATCGGACACAATAATTGCTAATTACAAACTTGTTTTAGAACAAACTACACATGTTTATGTTTATAATAATATCAACAAAGTTTTTACATATTGATGTATAACTACTCTTATACCTCTTTTCTTACTTGTAATATACTTACACTAATTAACCCACCCCAACTGAAATTATTTTGACTGAAGCTGACAACAGCAACTGCATTAATTTTGGTGCTAACTTACTGGTTTATTAATTAAGTTTACCCCACTCAAAAAAAAAATCATAAGATGTCAATGCATTTTACTTTCGCTTTCGGGAGCCCTAAATTATGGCGGCTCGGAAGGAGAATCTTCCAACAGAGCCACTTTAACCTCTCCACGAGTATGGACGAAACGGTGCGCCAGTGGCTATTATTCAAATACCGTCATATTTAATGAAACTATTTAATTTGTAGTGGCTTCTTCTGACATCTGCGCATAGTTTGTTGAAGTTTACAATACCAACTTCACAATTTTAGATTAAAAATTATTTTTGCGTCATTTAGCGATCGTCAGAGGAAGAAAGCAGCTTTTTTGTATGGACAAGTTTTTTTTCGATTTTGGTTTATTTTCGTGGATTGATGTTGACGACGTTTTAATTCAAAATGTAATATTATTTTTAGTTAAACTATGATAATTTACAAAAAAATATTAAAAAAATAAACCAAAAAAAACTCACTCCTCATGTACAGTTTTGTTCGCCAAAACTCACTCGTAAGGCGGCTCAGACTGAATGGGTTAATCTCCTCTGTACAACTTTACATAATAATCAAACTACAAATCTACTTGTATTGCACTTACATATATGTCTTTCGAATTCTGTTAATGTAATAGGCATTCACTTATTATCACACTACTGAATAACTAACTTATCATAAGGTGTGCTTGTAAAAGCCTTAAATCTACAATTATGTATTTTTATCTTCTTCTTTATTTGAATTAAATTAATTTAAATTAAAGAAGAAGACAACAATAATAATCTAAGCGAAAATATGAAAGAGAAAAATACATAAAAAAATAAAAAAAGATAATGGTCGCAAATGGGACTCAAATCCAGAACCTCTCGTATAACCGGGACATGCGCGTTTACCAATTCCGCTATTGCTATGTAAAACCGTCATATTTGTCAATCTCATATTTCAAATTTTAGAATTAACAATATTATCTTCAACAAATTTTTTTTTCCATTTTATAGGCAACTATCTTTTTTTATTGGAAACAATCATTCTAAGAATTGGTTTGTAACCTAAAAAGTGTCTCGGTTAAATATATCCGGTTTTATTCATATTTTATTTATATTTATCATTATCTTTTTCTATTTTTCTGTGTCTTGTTCTCTTTCCCATTTTCATTCATATTATTATTGTTATCTTCTTCTTCAATGATATATTACTTTGATAACCTTCAAAGTTATAAAAAGAGAGTTTTTCTTATAAAAAATTAAATAAACAATTGATCCAATTTTTAAGAATATAACAGCTGACATTTTTTTGCAGTCTTCATACACAAGGAAATTGCACCGGCCGCTAGTCATGAAGTCTTTGGAGCATTATAGTAACAGAGTAATGATAATTTGCATTGCTTGCTCTTTGAGTTTAATCTTTGGCCAGCTGTTCACTCTGCCCACATACACTTTCTCAGAATGCATTGGCTATTTCCCTTCATCAACGGGGTGTTTCTTGTACCTTGGTTTGGTATGTCTCAATTGTTCAGCGCTTGAGATGGCGTCTGATCAAGTACTGAAGAATTTACAAAAGGTAAAGAATTTTAACTTAAACGATACCACCGAGAGATTGGTCGTTGTTGAATCAGGAACGAAAGTATTTTTAGAACCAAATTAATTATTGTTGTTTCTGATTTGCCATTTATATAGTTTATAATTTTTCAGCAACAATATGCTGTTCACTAAGATAAAATCATTTCCTAAATAATTTAATAAATACACACACATATATGGCATGGCCTGCAATAAAAAGTATGTCAGAATGAATTTCCAATTACATACATAGATACAAAGTTTGATTCATTTTTGAATCATCCCTTTAAGGTATTGTACAGTGAAACCCTCCAAGAGACCGGAAAAAACTTCTTAAGTGGCAAATATATATGTGAGATAAATTGGGCCATTCAGTCTTGAAGGGACCGAAAAATCAACCTTCTTAAGCATGAAAACTTCTTAAGAGGGAATTTCATTTATTTTATTTTTGCCTGTTACCAGTTTCAGCGTATTAATTAAGGCGATGACTAAAACTGGTAAAAAATAAGCAATACATACCTACCACAAACAAAAATAGAAATATACTCCCTCTGGCAAACATCATTATTGTTTAATTTATGTGAATACTGAACTGTTCGGAGCCCGTAGGACTACGGCATTGTGTATATAGATGGGGGTATAATAATATTTAGTACAGAATTCTCCTAATCGCTTTTAGAATTTACATTCATAATTAACTTATATTTTCCATTGATTTTTCAGTACAGTTACCGAAATTGATTACAGATTTGATATTTAGTATAATACTCCTGCATTTGTAATACAAGGGCTAGTGTATTGGTATTTTTTAGTAATGGTATCACTAGGCTTACCTCTCTTAGTGAACATAATCAGAATCTGATTCACTGGCCCATAGCTGATTAAGATATTAATTTTATTAGATTGTTTTTGGACATGTTTTCATTTTGGTGAACAAAAGATCGAATTTCACAGTTAATTCTTATTAGGTCTCCAATTTAAATGAATGCATTGTGCTATTTTTTAGGATCTCCAAAGAAACCCAGTGACCCGAGATATCATAATAACATACAAAAGGCTGTGGCTTGACCTGAGTAACCTGACCCAATATTACGGAGTAGCATTTTTTAATTACTCGATCGTAATAATATTGGGAACATTTATTGATTTGACAGTTTCCGGTAAATAATCAATCATTACTTGACCTTAAGAGCCTTCGCACTGGGAGAGTAGTTTAGTCCAGTAGCGAGTATATTAGTAACTAAAACTTCCGAAAACCACAATTTTAGTATATAGTCAGCTCTTTAGTAGAGTTAATCCATTTCGTTTTATTTTTTCGAGCGAGTAGCGATCCCTACCACGCGTCCCTGCGCACTGAAAAGCTCGAACCCGTCATTTTAGCAGAGTTCATTAGTAGAAGCATAGAAATGTCATGCCGTTGGAGGGAAGATGCTACTCTAAAATTATTTATTTATGCTGCTATTAATCTCTTTTCGTGTCCGTAGTTTATTTATTTTTTCTCACTAATTTATTCTTCCACCTCTTCTAAAATAAGCATTACAATCAGTTTAATTAGCATATTTACTTTGTTGCGTGGAAGCCCCTTGTAATGCGCGGTTCGCTAATGAATTCTACTTAAACGTAATGCGAACGCTTTTTGGCGAGTCAAGTCACCACCATAACACAGGCATTTGCCTAGCATGGTGGTCGAAAAATCCACAAATTATAACCATCAAAGCATTGAATAAAGAAAAATAAAAAAAATTTGTTCTTGTAAAGTCAGTTTACAGACGATAATTTTACTTGATATAATAATAATGGAGTGGAAGAGAGATAGATGCGTCACAAGCCGAATGCTTAGGCCGAACGCTTGTTCCGCGCTCTCGCTTGCACGCTCGGCTCAGGCGGAACGTGGCAATGAGTCATGCTTTTTCGTGAGTGCAGCTAGCGTTCACCGATTTTTAAGAAATTATCACGTCAAAAAAAAAAAAAAAAGTAGTTACTCACTACTTGACTCTACTCTACTACTCTCCCAATGCGAACAAGTCATTAGACCTTACCTATTCTCTGTTAATAGTAGTCATACTCATTCGCTTTATGCTAGCACTATACTGAGGCCAACTTCCAACTTCAAATGTTTGGACTGTGTAGAGGGGTAGTTTGGGTAATGGGTGGAAAATCAAAGCTCGAGATCAGAGTCCGGGATCGCCTCCTCATTATTTTTCTTGCTTTATGAATCGAAATCAATGTAATGTGTAATGGAACCTGAAGCCTCGCCTGCATAAAAACAAAGGTTATGAAGAGTAGCCTCCATGAATTTAAAATTGTATATGTTGTTAATATATAAAAACCGATGATCTGACATCTCAGAATCACGCAACTTCAACTTCTCCTTTGAAAAGTCATTAAAAATGATGAAAAAAAAAATGGTTAAACAGGTTACATTAGGTTAGGTTACGGCCTATTTTAATTTTTTTCTATAACCTTTAATGACTTTTCAAAGGAGTGTTGAAATTATGTGATTCTGAGTTGTCATGGAACCATAAAAACATTACAATAATACTTTTGTCGTGTAAGGTTTAAGGAGCCGTTCAAATATTACATATGCAGATTTTTTGCAATTATTAACCCCCCCCCCCCCTCGTCAGCAAAAGTAAGCAAAGCTCGTACCCCCCATTTCATCAAAAATAAGCAAAAAAAAAGACCCCTTCCCTGCAGTGCTTACGTAATACTTGAATGGCCGCTAACTAAGTTCGGAGTTGGAAGGTTGGCTTCAGTGTAGTGGAAGCATTAGTGTTGTACAGTAGGGCAAGCCAAAATAGAGAAGTAAGCTTGGAGTTCAAATCAAGATGAAGCGCATTATAAAAATATTAAACATGATCTTTCCAAAGTCTTCTTTTGAGTTGATGTTGTAGGATTTGGTTACCTGAGCCGTCTTCTCGCCAGAATAAAGTCTACCAGTGCCTCGCCCATAGTTTCCGTGGAGGAGTTGGGATTGATTGTCGCTTCGGTGATTTCAGCCTATATTATTATCTTCATCAGTAATTCAACTCATTCAGTAACCGCTAAGGTAACTCTTCACCTACTTTTATATTTTTCTTCGTTTTTAAAGGTCTCTTCTGCACCTACTTTCATATTTTTCTTCACAGGAACCTACTAACTTAAACCTGGTAATATGTACTTTTATTTCTAATAATAAATTGCATCTGTCTGTCTGTGTATCAAGTCACAAACATTGAACTGATTAAAAAAAAAAAAAACGAAGCACATTAGGGTCTATTCATCTTCAGGTCACCAAAATCCTTTTTTTTTTAAAAATAATTTTTATATTATTTTTATTTAATCATAAACTAAGATTACGGATATTTCAATTATAGTTCCATGATCATAAACTTTTTTGTACACTTTGCTTCCTAATAAGAAAAACAAAAAAATTCACAAACATTGTCATTATCAATCAACTGTACTTTGCATACAGGGCCGGCCCGTCTGACCTGCCAAAGTGCCAAGGAGCCAAGGCGCTGATACCTACTAGCGATGTGAAGGTTCAGCTGGAGGGGCTCTTGAACTCAGGTTCTTCGCGGGAAGCGGATCTAACTCCTACTCCTTTTTCAAATCGTCTGGTCCCGTAGAACCCGGTCCAGGACTCGGATCCAAACCCGTAACTCGGAGACGGACTCGGAGCCGAAATTCGAATGCCTCCACCGGTATCCCCTCGTTCGCGGTCCGAGCCACTTTTGAGTCCTGAGGGTTCTTGTCTGAGTTCGAATTCTTCTACGGGTTCCAGCCGAACTCGCGCGTTCCGGTAGCCGTAATGGCACCTAGAACGCAACCAAGAACTCGAACCCGGGACCTGCTCCTAGAACTCAAAAAACCTTTTTTTTTCAAAATTGATTGATCGTATTCATAACCTCTCGCTTCAGGCCTCGACCTTGTTTCGTCAGAAGGTCTAAATATTTTCGCTTTCCATTGAAATCCAAATAAATGGAACATTTCTGAACGTATTCGAAAACTAAAAACTGTTTTTGAAAGGCGATAAAATATGCTCTCAAATTTTATAAATCGTAATAAACATTTAATTTTTATTAAAGTATAAGAATTTTCTTGAAAACATAAAAAAGTTTTAATAATGGCTCCCCTTACATTTTTTCTAAGTAAAATTACTGATGTAGAAAAAAAACACACACATATTCTGATATTATTATAAACGTTTTTATAAACATTATTGTCACCTAACTTTTTTTGTCGTTTCATGAAAAAATAATTCCCAAAGTTTCATAATTTTTTTTCAAATTTGAGTACATTTTATTTCTTTTATGGTTAACTTTTAGATTTGAATATAAAGTGTGGTGTTTTATCTTTCTCATTTTAAGGGAGACAACGACTTTTATGAAACCTGTATGAGTTGTGCCGAAAAGCGAACAAATTATCCTGAGGGTTAAAAATGTTTTTGTACAAAAGTGTTAACATGATTTTCGAGTACTGGACTAGGCACCCATGCCCGTACTATGACAGTCAAAATACGATGTACATATATGATGAATAATTAATTGATTTACACATGTATAATATATAAAGATGTGGAGAAAATTACTTAAATATATATTTTTAAATTATATCAACACAGTAGGTCCTGAGGAAAAAATCTCTCAGGGCCTATGTCATCTTTGGGGATGCTGAGTGGAGGGACTTTTTAAAGAAATAAAGTAGAGGAAGTTCTGGGAAGGAAAGAGGTATGAGGGTGGGTAGAAATTTGGGGGTCAATGAGTCCAGGAGTGATGGACGTATGAATCCCTCCCTTCCACTGCGGTGCAAGCCGATGGGTCGAGAGAGTCCGGTTGGAGAGGTCTAGGTTAGGTCTCTCAAAACCGGTCCCTCCCGATCCGTCCTGTCATGCAGTAGGTGGGAAAACGCATTCGCCGTCAAGACCTAGACAAACCACTCCCCATGAACCCGGACACCCGTGTTAAGTCCCCAAACGTAGCAAACCACTTGGCAGGGATGTTGCTTATCCAAAATCGTCTCTCAAATTAAATTACGTATCCACTAACTGGCGATCTCGCTAATCAAAACTAAACCTTAACACCCAGTTTGGTAAAAACAACCCAATTCCATTTTTGACCAAGACATTCCGAAATAAGAGATCAGACAGGGCTTTTAGATTTTACAGCGTTATTGGCAGAATAGGTTATTCCCTGATCTTTGAATTAGTAATGGCAATATTATGTTTAGTTTACGATTATATATTTTATTTATTTCAAAGGTGGAGATTACATTTATCGATGAATTATGTCTGGCAGCAACCTATCCCCACCACCCAAAAGTTCTCCAAGAAATAGATAAATTTCTTGTCGTAATCAAAAACAACCGTCCAGTGATTTCCCTTGGTGGATACATTGATCTTGATCGGAAGTTCATCACAAAGGTAAGTTAATACTAAGGATGAAATAAAATCGTTTTCTTAAAATAATTAAATTTAGTGAAATAGGTCCCACCAACAAAATTTTATACTTACTAGAGCAGATATTCTAAAAAAGCATATAGTACAAACCACAACGCCAATTACGGTTTTCTAAACCATAAATAAGTACAAACATGTGGATATCTTGTTCATTCCAACTCTTCGACCAAGATGTACTTAGTCAATGTTCCAACAGAAGTGTATTCATAGGTACTTTATCGAAAACATAAGTGACGTTTACACACAATTATCATTCAAAAATATATTTATTTTCAGGTGTTGACTACAATAGTGACCTATTGGGTGGTTCTGATGCAGTTCAAAGTGGGATTTAATCAAACCATTGTAAATACTTACAGAAGCACAAAGAAGTAATGATTATAAAATCAAATAACGATATTGTACGAGGGTTGACCAAGAATTAAAGACCGTTCTAATTTAAGAAATCAGGTGATGTACAAAAAAAATTGTTAGATATTTTAGATACATATCACCTTTATTTTCGTAGTCCCCGTTACGGTCGATGCACTTGGTGAGCCGTGGTACTAGGTCCTTGATTCCTTTGTCGTAGAACTCCTCCGCCAAAAATGCTATCGTCTCTCCCTCCACGTCCTAGTCGGTCTCCAAAGGTTTTCCGGCCAAATGTTGCTTCAGGTGAAGAATAAGATGCAAATCATGTCATTGATTGCCTTTTTGATTCTGGGGTTAGATGGTGAACTAATTTTTCAACCCAAAAAAGCCTCGCTTTGGATGGAAAAACGTTTGAAGAGACCCGAGAGCTTTCCATACGATTTTGCTCTGCAGCATTTTGGGAATACAAAGAGCATCTAATTTGCATACGCCATTTTCTCCTCAAAATAGTTTGTGTCGTAGACTAACTGACGTCTGGGATCAAAATTGCGAGCTTACGAACATCAACAGGGTGGATTCCCTTTTAGTTGAGAAAGCAAATAATTGAGCGCTCCTCGCAGGCGGCGAGATACGAAAGCTGAGCGTCGGATTCGCCGCAAATCTTCGGATATCGCAAAGATCGCACTGAAGCAGTTACCAAGCCGGACCACCGCTCATTTTTTAAAGGGAAAGTGTGAGCTACACGCTAGTGCCGAATGTCTGCGTCGCCGAAAATGAGTAAAGGACATTAATTCTTGGACGACCCTCATAATTATTTAAGGTATCAAATTTGGTGTGCACTTTTATAGTAACTAAACACCTTCCTTATTAACATACTTTTTATTTTACATAACTGATAAACAACCATTTATATTACAGTCATTTTTAGTTGTTTATGAATAAACTTGTATAAAATAACATATTTTGTATTTTCGTAGAAGCACGTATTTCTAGATTTCATGATGGTTTTAATTTGGCAAACGTTTGATACAATATTCGAAAAAATGAATGACAAAATTATATCGAATAAAAACGAAAACAAGTTTTTTCTATCACGGATTCCGTAAATTACTTTATTATTATACGAGTTATTATTACACACTCTGAAATGTGTATTTATGTACAAGTATGATACTTGCGTCGGTGTGCCTCGTACTCCTTCTGTTTTAATGCACATCAATTAAAACATTGTTTGATTCAGAAAATACCACTTTGACCAAATAATCCGCATTATAAGGCCACTTATCTTGCAGATCTTCAACATCTTTATCGGAATGATCTTCGTCAGGTCTTTACACTATTACTAATAAACTTACTAAAAAGAATCCGCTGGAATAATTTAAAATATATAAAAACTCCGGCGATATATGCAAGCTTTGGACAAAGACTCACAAATACCACACAAAAAAAGGATTCAAAAATCTTTCACTCGATTAAAAAAATGAGGGAAACCAAAAAAAAAATTAGATAATAAATTAAAAGGTGGAATAAAGAAAAAGGCAAAAAGGCAACACAAAGCCAACAAAAAATGTTAATCTTTATTATGCAATAAAGATTAACATTACAAACCACGCATAATTATTGTACAACCTCCTCATAACATTTGCCGATTTTATTTATTTTTTCATTACCGCCTTTATGTATTTTATTTCATCTCAGTTTTATTTTATTTTACTAAAATAAATTATTTCGTAATTTATTGAAATTTATTAATTTGTAAAATACAGACTTCAGCACAAAGAAGGCACCCAGTAAGATATTATTAAATTATGTTTTAAAATGTAAAGTTATTGTAAAAAATATAAAAAATACACTTTGATTGAAAACAAACCATAATGAGGCTTCAAATTATTGATGGTTTTAAAATGGATTATCAGATTGTACATTGCCACATCAAAATCATAAACAAAACAATTTCGGACGTTATTATTACGTTAACGTCTGTACGGTTGAAATTTAAGAATACGGCTAAGAATGCAAATCTGAAGCCGCGCCTTACGCCAAGCCGTCTCCGTATTTGAAGTTTGTTAAAAAGCTACTTTTGTAATTCGGTTTCGAATTCAAGAATTCATCAAAGGATGGCGCCACTTACGTTAGCAGATCGCATAAGGATGTGCCCTCCCTAGGTATAAGTAGGTACTACGGATTTGTAAAATTTGAGTATCTCTCCAGATATGGAAAGATTGACGGTAATACTGAGAGTTGTGAATAAAAGTATCACACGGACACATATTACGTATGACGTCATTGCCTGTCGCAGTTATTTTGTCCCGGTGACCAGCTGTCACTGGATCACAGTGGATCCAAGGAACCAGCTATTTTTGGAACCAGTTCCCATCGGATTTATAAAATGGTCACCGACGCTCAAACTGGGCGAAGCCGAACCAAAAGCTGCCCGCAGGGACCGGCAGCAAATACCTACGTAGCGGGTTTTTAACTGCTAGTAGATCATTAATGTTGATCAATACCTTTTTGAAGTTTTAAAAACATATTCATATTATAATCGGGATTAAAAACGTGTCGAGAATTTGTGTCTTTTACGCCGCTTTTTAAAAGTTTTAAATTAAATAATTACCCTTCTGTATAAAGCGTGGCGGCTTATTGTTTTTATTATTATCAATTAGTTTTGTGTTGAAATCCTAATTAAGTAGACCCACTTTACCCACGTTTCCATAATAATAATCTCATCCCGGGCACCAAAGCTGTGCACGTCGTTTAAATATGCAGCAACCTCAAAATGAACATATTACTTAACTACCTGAATATGCAAATATCCGTCTTTCGGAGGATTAAGAACTCTGCAATGCAGTCTTTGTATCTTTTGCACAGAGCAATAAATATTTATGAGCAAATTAAACAAGGAATCAGTTAACTGGTACGAGTAATTTAATTAGGTTCCGTCATCAGATCTCCAAAATGAACGAGTTCCCCGAATGTCGGATGTATTATTGTGTAGGTATTAAGTATAAATACCTTCTTACAACTTCATCAGACGTGGATATTATGGTTCTCATTAATAAAACAACATTTTAATTGCGACTCTAAAAGCGAATTTGGTCTGTAATTTGAATACCGTTCGCTACGAAGATCGGGAGATGTAATTTGGCTTTCAAATTTGAGTGAAAAATTTGCAGGTTCCAGCTACCAACAGCGCCAGTGTGCGTTTATCCGAGACCGCTGGAAGTTTGGTTGAATCGCTCGAACAATGCATCGGGACAAGGGACTTGGAACTCGGAGCATCGGGCATGGGACAAAAACAATCAGTTTTCAGTTCTCTCGTACTCTGTGTCTCCGTTCTCCTTGCGCAGGGAGCGTGAACGACCAACAGGAAGTGGCATTTTAACGAAATCTCTCATTATTTTCTTTTGAACCCGAGAAGAAACATGTCCAAAACAGGACTTAAATACTGCACCGTATTTCGGTAAGTTTGTATGGAAGAGGATAATTAGACGCCGGAGGCACCGGGTGTTTCCGTCCTGTCTTCTCGGTTGATAATGACGTACTACAGTGTGAGTACGACAGTACTACAGAGTGCCCATGCCCGGTGGACAGCCGGAACAGCGAACTGTTGTTAAACGTTTTGTCGCCTTTTTTTATTTGCCCGAGTGAAACATTCCCCCGTCGCGACATAAGACTCTGAAGGAAGATGTAATCATTTGCCAGAGAAAGTCTACGTAGAACGGAACCAACTTATCTTTCCCCGACAAATAGTAAAAATCCAAGGAGAATATTTTATGTCTCTGCCTTCAGCGGTTACTTTCAAAAGCATTCGACAAAGCCGATAATGGAAGGTAAGATATTTTAAAAAAAAATTCTGCATCCGAAGAGATTGCAAAAGGATCGCCTCAAATTTTTAAAATAAAAATACAAATTAACAATAGACAATAGATTAAAAAAATTTAAAACCAGTCAATACGACTGTACCTAATATCTCCAATGTCGACAGAGACATTTGTTATTTGTGGGTATCTACTGGGACCAGTAGTCTCCAGTACCTACCACAGGATGTTTATTGTAAGACTAATGTAGGTTTTACACCGTCTCTTTTTTCAGCCCGATTCCCGTAAAGAGACCAAAGACAAAAATTTTCGCTTTACGCGATCGCTATTTTCATCTCTACTTTCAAATCTACGATTTCAGTTGGCATATTTGCAGACAACATGGTTCATGTGTTGTTTGCAGTGATGCCCATTGAAATCTTAGATATGAAAATAGAGATGAAAACAGCGTAAAGCGAAAAATTTTGTCTTTGGTCTTTGCGTGGGAATCGGGCTGAAAAAAGAGATGAAAGATTGAATAAATTTATGCAAGAATTCCCGTACCCAAAAAACGTATCATCTTAAAAATTCGAGTGCAGTTTACACGCGGTAGAAGCTAAACTTTACCAAAACAATCTCAACCAATACTTGAAAAGTGAGGTCATAATCGAAGCGATCAATGAGCGCAGACCTGGCGTAATTTCCTTTTAATATCTCAACCAATAGGAGAGCCTTTAAAAGTGACATCATTATCAAACGGCCGATGAGCGCAGTTGATGCGTCGCAGGTGCAGTAAACGTCATTTCCGTTTCATCCAAAATCCAAATCAAAGCCGTGCTATAGAAGTTTAACTTCAAAAGCGACATTATTCGTTATTGTAAATCGAATTCAAAGGAATCTACAGTTTGCCCATTGGAAACATATTGTATATATTATTAAGATAGAGCAGTTATTCCCAGGGTATTGTGTTCTTTCCTTTTAGCCTTCGTTTGACATTGTTCGCGCATGGTTGGTTTCCTTGTTGGCTGGCTGGCTGGTGCGGTGGTGTATTTGGGCGGGCTGTGGAACGCTTATTTCCTCGTCTCCCGCCCGTGACCGTCGCAGACTGGATTCCCGCCAAATTACGCTGCCATTTTTTGCTAAGCAGGTATTCGACACTTTTGCGAGTCGGTGCATATCTCAGGCGTGCATCGCCGCAATGGCCACGCGATATCTGATCAGACGTAATTATCGAATTTAAACCCAAAGTCTCACAGCATACAAATCATTCGCAATCACGATGTAGAATTTTGGCACTATTAATGATTGACATATGGAGAACCGACTCGGCGTTTAAAAAAAGAGTAGCAATTTGTAAGCTCATCCAACTCGAAACTTCTGAAAATGTACGAGGAATCGAGGAATGAACCTACGTATTGAAGAGATCATTGTTGTAGGAAGGAGGTGCCTAACATTACAGCTTGCAGATCGTTCTAATACAAATATATATTGTCATAGACCGTCCACGTTTAGTGCCGAAAAAAACATCCCCCTGGTGACGTATTTATAGCTGCAGTTTCCAAAGAAACAGGATTAATGGTAGCATTGTTGGAGACTACCTTTTTATCCCGCCAGAGTTGCGCATGGCGCAATAAACAATGTTATGGCACTTACCGGTCTTAAGAAAGTAAAAAAAAAGAATTCTCGGTGAGATGGTGACATTTCGATGGACAAATTGTGTAGGAAAACGAAGTTGTTTTCTTATTTGAAATTTAACCCTAGAAAGATAACGTGCGCCTCAGAGGCGCCCGCGAAACCGATATATCGCTGTCTTTTCTTAACCGATGCGTGTACAAGCTTGTGTTTCCGAGCCAACTCAGTCGTCGGTCAACACCGCTTCCGTTCGGTAAATACCACATTTTTGTTGCAATGACTACGCGTTGCGCTCGAGAGGCGCATGTTTATCTTCTGTGTAACTTTTATGACTGTGTAACAACTATATGTAACATTTGATTTTTCAGTATTTTTTGTAATTTGAGACTAATTATATCGTTATTAAGTAGTTAGTAAGACTAACTACTAAAAATGTTCACCATTTTTAACAAAATATCCTTTTACATATTTGCCACTATAAATACCTCTAATTTATGTAACTTTTTGTAAAACCTTACATATTTCCTTAAAATTAAAAAATTATAAAATATATTTTGTGTTTTATTTACTTATTAAAAATGTAACACTTGATTGAAGTTATAAAAATAAAGTAAAATTGGTTCATTTTGTTAATAAATCGGTTTTTTAAACTGTGCATATTTATCTTTTCGATTCTAAAGTATAAGGTTATCTTTCTGGGGTTAAAAAAGTAAATAGGTATTTCTTTGATTTTAAAGGAATTTTTGATTATGATTTATTAAATAAGAAAATTAGAAAAGTACATCTTTGTACGCGAGGCCAAGTGTTCCCAGAACTTCTAGTAATTTTCTTCCCTTACCTTTCTCAATCATCCACCCTTTTAAGCTCCTCGGTGAGACTTCACGATGAGAGGGGTTCGTATCTATATTCCCCACCCCTCCATACTTTGTGCATGTCTTAGAGATTCACTAAACGGGTTGATGGATGATCACTGTGATCAGCTTCCGTGAGATTTTTAATATATCAGCGAGAGTTCACCATCGCGTTAGATTCAGTATGTACTTTCCTTTTACAGTACACCTTTACTTTTTAGTCTGCCAATTAAGAGTAGAAAATATTAAAAATTGAACTACAAAATTTGTAGGCTGGCAACACCAATTAAATTTAACTGTCAATTATTATTTTAAAGCGCAATGACGCCGAAAGTACAGAACACCCTAAATCACATTTAAAAAATATATTTTTTGTTCCGAAAGAAAAAAAAAATAAATCGAAGAAGCGCTGTTGTTTAGGTATCTACTTAATGGCATAAATTTGAATTTAACAGTAGGTAGAAAGGAAGAACCACCAATGGTGAGTTTACTACACTACTTTTAGATCTGAATTAATTAATAATATTCAGACCTAAAATTAGAGACATGATCTAAAGCCCGGGCAACGCTAGGTACTTAAGTTAGTATTAAATACATGTGAGCAATTTCTAAACTGTGCTTTGTATTTTATTACAGTATCGTTATTCTTCATTATGTAAAAAAAATGCAAATGTATAATTTACCTGTACGCAATTCTTGGGTATCTATTTTGCAATGAAATAATATTTTTATCACTTTATAAAATTTTTTCAGTTTTACCATGAATGGCGACCTCCTGTGTTTTCTACTCTTACTTTACACCGAATCACCGCTATATACCTAACGCTCGTCGGGAAGATCCTGATAAGATCAATTAAACAATACAATTTATTATTATTATTATTATTATATTATAATATTAACAGATATCCCTGGAGCTCTAGCAATATCGGATCGATAGGCGTAGCTTCCAACGATTTTATATCGACATACCGAGCACGGTTTCACTGTTGACAGCCGAACCGATATTGACGGGGAAAAATAAGATATCGACGTACGCTGGCATCACCGGTGGTGTTTTCTATGAATTCGCATTCCGAAACGTTAAACGCTAAACAATTACGTAAAAATTTTAATAATTTGACAATTTTGAATTAAAATACTAACCTAAGTATGCATTTGGCAGTCTGCATTTAATATTGACACTAAACGGGAGTTAATTAGTTAATGAGGTCTATAGTCATATTTCAACCACTTTTGTTTCTCAAAGATCGAACGAATTAATTAAATGCATTATTTATGTCTACGGATCGCGTATACGACTTCTTTCTAGTGGTTAGTTCAATCCGTCCATTAAATATGTTAGTAATTTCGCATTGTTAAAAATTGACATACTACCGGCATCTATGAGTTGCTGGAGCAAACACCTATGGTTTTCTACCTAGACAAAAGGTGCGAACCTTGGCTAATGGCTTGGCCGGTTTTATCAAGTAGCAATCTGTTTTGACCACCACTTCATACAAACGTCAGATATTAAAGGTTATGTTTATTGTTTTTGTGAATGTGTGTGTTTTTTTTACTCTTCTAAAAAGGCTGAATTTTATGGTTCACCGCCCTTTCTTTCCTTCGCAAGTTCAGTAGTAGAACAACTGCCAGATGTTGGCCCGGTGTAGTTAATATTATCACCGTTATTTACACATTTAAAACATGTTACTGTGATTTTAAAATACAAGTGAAAATTCTAACCAAAAGAGTTTTATTAAAAAAAGGATCCTAACAATTTCAACAGTAATCCTAACAATTTTAACAATAATATGTATATTGACAGTTAATCGAAACTTGTTTGGTAGTACGGAGGCCACGCTAAAATTTTTCGTGCTCGCAAATATTGATAACTGGCCGTAGATGACGGAATTAGTCAACATCGTATAGATAAAGGATTTTATCGATCATCCAAGCTAGACCTCCTGTACAGTGTATAATGTACAACACCGTCATTTGGTAGAATGTGGGAACAAACGTAAGAAAATAATGAACGCCATAAAAACTGTGGCTGGGAAGATGAGTAATTTTATTGTCGACTAAAAATGTTTCAGGCGCTCATTTTTGGGTAAGAAACCATAGAAATTAATAGGTATTATTATGTTGTCTTAGGATGTTTTTGCTATTACGCTCCACTATGAGAAATTCACCACATTAATTTGGATGATCAACACATCACCGCGTTATGATACAGTATTCAAAAAAGTATTTCTAACCGAAAAATTAACTAAAATAATGATTTCCCAAATGAAATGGAATTTGAAAAGAAAGAGGAAAGAGAAAATGAAAAGAATCAAGGTTTGTATTCTGTAATTAGATACAGCAAACGGGACCAAGCAGCAGTGCCAATATTTAAAAGCACTTTAGAAAAATAGCATTGAAAATAGATAAATAGTATAAAAATGACAATATAAATAGTATTAACTGTAGACATGCGTATGAAATGGGATTCTCACATAAGCAACATTTGCAAACGCCTTCGAGCTATAGCGGGGCGAATTTACAAAATCAAATATTTTATGCCCGTTGGCAAGTTAAAAATAATCTATTTGTCACTTACTAGCGGAATCTTCTATCAGATACGGAATTACTTCTTGGGGGAACTAGTGCAAGACAAATATAGGATACATTCAAACAATTCAAAGCTCTTTGACTAAACTCTTGGTAAACTAAAGTGTTTATGCACAAAGAAGAGACATAAAATTATTATATGAGCCATATAATAATTACCATTAACAATATATTACCTGTTCGAGGGATATTATGGTTTAAAATTGTATGCCAAAACCTATTTTCGGATTCAATATATAAAAAAAGTAGATAATACACTTGGCGCTAGATTTAGCAAAAATGAGGGTTGGTCCATTCCGAAAATTAAAAATAAATACGGGCACCGGACATTCACTTATCTTGTCCCTACCATATTTAATAAGATGCAAATGAACATACAAATATAATCAAATTGCACCACCGATCTCAAAAAAATATAATTAATAACTGGCTAATAGATCAAGACTTTTTATATTAATAGTGTTTGTTATCTTATGTATATAAAATCTTTGTTATCTTATGTAAAAATATGACTATGAATAATTTGCCTACATTTGCCAATATATTTAAAGCCTTTATATTGTAGTTACTTGAAAGTTATTCTTCTGCATCTATTTTCTATACTGTGGTTTTTTGTTATACGTGGTTTCTTGTTAACTAACACCCCCCATATACACAAGCTTATTTATGGGAGAACATCTATCAGGTAATTAATTATGTACTGTATAAAATTTATTTGTAATTGACGTATCTTTTTGTGAATAATAAAGAAAAAAATAAATAAAAAATATGTGCTTTCGTATTATATTAATATTGTTAAATTGACTTGCTGACAAACTGCTTTATACAAACACAGGTTGTAGTTAAAACGGGACATGTTAGAATACGCAGCGATCTCGGATTATGATGTTCACAATAAGATTTGAAAAAAGTACCCACTTTAAAATGACAGTAAAATTATTCAAAATTAATGGAATATCTACTTAGTTTTAACCACGTTTATTGTTTAAAAAAAACCAACATGTTTCGTAAGCAATGCCATTAATTTTGAATAAAAATGTTGCCACAAAATAAGTTTGCTGTGTTCGAAGAAGTGAAAAAAGATTGTTTAATTACTTATCACTATCACATTTTATTTATCTAAATAAAGATTATTATATGTGATTTTTCGAAGCCTGTCTCAATAAGGAGAATCTGTGTCGAGACAGGCGTATATTATGTAGATAGCATGTGTATGGGAAAGTTTGTAGATATAAAATATGACGTCGATATGACGCAGCCTTGCGTGGCGTCGGCGTCACGACGTTGTAAGTTTTTCGCCTCCTTGAAACCGTTAATTAATATAGTAATTAAATATACAAAAAAATTGAGAATATTAAAATTATTCAACGACTGTCTTGGCAGCTGGCTGACTACACGTTTTTAAGTTTTCTCATTAATAATAAAATTGTGTGATTTGTACAAAATTACTGACTTGACTTCACGTGATAATAATGTGATGGGGGTTTATATGGGATGGGGATGGGGAGGAAGAAGGAATAATGCCCAATTTATATAATTTTGGTGGCCCTGTACAGCTGGGACAATTTCATTTGTCTTAATATCCTCGCGGTTCGAGATCTTCTGGAAATAAATGCGAATCCCCATCGCCATTAAGGTAAATTATCTTTTCTTTATCTTTTTTATACGGTTTGGCGCCAAATCGGAGGACGTCGGCGTAAATGCCCAAAATGATGATAATTGCGCGCTTTTTTTGATTCTGGAAATAATATTACCACAAAATGGTTATAAATTATTTCAGAATTCGCTTTTATTTTTATTTTATTGAAATGTTATCACATCTCGCAATTTTTATTGGATTATTAATAAATTCAACTGTTAGAAACTAATCCTATGAATGGTTATGTAAAGAAGGGAATATATATTATAAAAGATAGTCCAAAAAAACGTGCGGACCGCAAAAACTTAGAAACGAGTCCCGGTACGATCATGGGAGTTTTATGCTGTGGTAGATCTCTATCCCCCTCCAGGATGACGGTTTCTATTTTTACCTAAAGGGCGTGCTTTTGAAGATATAAGGGCTCAAAGTTTCATCCTCTTGAAATTTCTAGAACAGTCTTCCAGAAAGTTCTAGAAGGTTCCATAGAGCTCTAGAAAGTTCTGCAAGGGGTGGCGGAGTATGTCGTGGAATGTTCGGGAATAGGGAATCGGGAATATCATTGTGGAACATTCCAGAAAACTCTCGAATGTTGTCCTGAGCAAAGCCGGGTAACCCAGCTAGTATAAGTATAAAAGCATTCAACAGTCTTACACTTGAAAATAAAATTAAGGAAAACAAAAATAAATTCATACACAAAATTACAAAATGGATCAAAGAACAAAAAAGACAATATTACCGAAATTTCATAACATGAAAGAATAAAACATATGAAAAGAATAATGCGCAACACACAATAACAACATAAAACACACATCACTCACAAACACACAGCACATAATAAATGCCGATTTTTTTAAATTGAATTTAATATTTTTAATTTTACTTTAATTTTCACTTTAAAAAAAAACTTGTTTTATAAAATGAGGGCCTCAGCACGGGTAAGCCACGCAGTGAGGCCAACATTACTAGATTACAATTAGAAATGTAATCTAGTAATGAATAAATAAATAAATAATATGTTCTATAGTTCGATCAGAACGGTAAGAACTATTAAATAACATGATTGTCCAGATGATTAGAAAGATATCTCCGAAAAATCCAAATTTGAGTTTAGTGTGCAGTTATATGTAAAAGTGAACCTTCTATTCGGTACAATACTCAGTTTACGCTTAAAAACCACTAAATCAATTACGACACGAAAAAACTGTTAGTGAATTATACAAAATGTTTATTTTTTCTGGGTTGCTAGTAGGATATTTCAAAATGTCGTGGGTACTAACTAATGTACCGGAATGTTATGACTCGCGGTGCATATTTTATATTTATGTGCGAAACATCGACACTTAAATAATATTTGATTTATGGTCAGCATTCGAATATAACTTTCCTTATTATGTCAAAACTTAGTATTTGAATATAGCAAATCTAATCAACTAGATGACCGATGTTTCAGTGGCGGCGTAGAGTAGATTGGCACCCGGGGCGGTTTTGCACTGAGCACCCCTACTTAAAATAAAACACCAAATACTTAAGAGACTTTATTTTACTATTTTACTTTATTGTGTATTCGATCACATTATCAACATTGATTTCGCTGTGTCTTTCAATTGATAAAATCGAAAGATTGGTTAGTCACGCTTGGTTCATTGTGGACCTTAAGTAAGATTTTATTAATTTTAACTTTGAAAAGCTTCTCTCACATGAAGCCACTGAAACATAAATTGTTGAAAAAAATCTAAGACATAGCGCTAAACTTGGAATAGCCCCATTTTAAAACGAATCTGAGAAGCTCCAATGTAGTCCATTGAACCGGTTCTTGGTCAGAAATGTTGGGGCTTTCAAATGGCACCTCAATCGTAAAATCTCCAACACGATGTCCTCTGCTGAAAATTCATCATAAATTTTTAACAGATTTGGAGCCATTCCACGAAGATCTTCTTCTGGTGATGCTACCAACGTTTTAAGCCGAAATGTGACCAGGATAAAATCCATTGCCCTGTAACGATGGTCTAGTTCTTCGTAAAATCTATCGTGGCATTCTAACATTGCTCTCTGCAGCTCCTCTGCTAATGTAAGTCCAGCATCTCGGGCTATTTCTCCGGGCATACGTTTTCGAAATCTCCTCCTTCCTCTTTTCTTTCAATCGGAATGTCTAAGTACTCACATTTTTTTGTTGCGTAGCAAATAGCCTTTTCCACTATTTGGTTACCGTGACATTGAAGAAAATTTTTAAGAGCTTTAATTTTTATTACACACTTTTCCAATGATAGCCTAGATATTTGTAGATACTTTTGTGTCTGATTAACTTCTTCTAGGACTTCACACCAATAGGAAAGATAGATTAGAAAACTGAAGTCTCACAAAGCTGGTATGAGTGTTTTGACTGGTATGAATGCTTTTCTTGTTTCGACGTTTTCGTGAAATTTCAAACAAAGCTACCGTTGTAATTCGGTTTAGAATTAAATAATTCGTCAAAGGATGGCACCTCTTCCGTTAGCAGGTGGCATGAGAAGTATGAGAACGTGCCCTCCCTAGGTATAAGTGCTACGATTTTATAAATTTGAGTATCTCTCCCGATATGGAAAGATTGACGGCAATACTTAGTTGAATCACGCGGCTATATATTACGTACGATGTCATTGCCTGTCTCGGCTACTTTGTCCCGGTGAATAGCTACTACTGGTCACTGGATCACAGTGGATCCTAGTAACGGGCTATTTTCGGAAAAAAGTTCCTATCAGTTTTATAAAATGGTCACCAACTCTCTAACTGGGTGGAAGCCGAACCAAAAGCCACCCGCAGGGCCCAGCAGCAAAAACCCGCGGAGCGGGTTTTTAACTACTACTTTATTATTATTCACTCGAGAGACACCACAGACATTTGGCGCCCCCCCCCCCGTTTTTGGGGTGTTATTCCGTGTTGCGCACTAGACGATGGACACTGTAACGCCTGATGATGGACACTGTAACGCTGTCCGAAACGTTGGCTAAAAAAAAAGGTAGCGCAACACGGCAACACCCCAAAAGCAAATAACGAAAATACTTTTGGCCGTGAAAATCTAAAAAAAATTTAAAATGCATACACTTTTTTGTTAGGCTAAAATACATCATGACGAGCTGTGTGCTGGACAAGATTTTGTTAAATGCAAATAATAATCCGTAAAGCAAAATGTTAAAACACTTGATTAAAAAGTGCTGCGCTGATAGGTTGAGGAGTGCGCGGAAGTGTGTAAATTCAATCAATCTGGCAATCACATCGCTGTGCAGTGATTGGTGCCCAGTGGCCAGCGGCCTCCGCGGCTCATTACGGGCATTACCAGCGGCCGGACCTGCACAGTGCACAGCTACTGGCTACCGGGCCGCAAGCAGGGTTGTACATCACTACATCAAAGCACGAACCGGTTGGAATAAATACTGCCAAATTTAAGCTACCTTTTTTTGACTGAGCATCTCATCTCATCTGTCTGTAGATTTGTTTGTGCGCTCCGTTTCCGTTTGGTGAAATCTGCTGCATTCTCTTTATTATTCAAGAAAAGCATTCTTCTTTATTCGATGCAAGTAAGCCTTACTTTGACTGGAAACTAGTGAAGATGAATCGACTGGATTGCTAAATTAGATTCGTTGGTTGACAACAGTTCCGTAAAAATAATTTTTTCCAATGTAAAATTAATGGGTTTGTTTGAACTTTCTTTTTTGCGTTTTTTAAAATTTGTGGTATCTTCCTGATCGAAGAATGTTTGAAAAAAGAATTATCATTGAGATAGTGACTTTGTTTAGACAAATTGCATGCTCCTTTGGTTTTTAGATAATCAAATAGGTAGGTATTTAAGTACCTACTTACAAATCTCATGATTTTAGAGAAAATTTTAGCTCTGTTTTGTGAAATAAGGGAAAATTGAAAATATTTTTCTTTTTTTTGTTACCATATTTTAATTTATACATTTATATAATTTTCGTAATCTTTCTCCTCTCCAAGATATTTGCTGAGGGGGACTATGTTTTGGATAAGTTTTCAGCGATTTCTGTGGTACAACTTTATGGTTTGGGTAAGGTTTTATCAGAAACTTCAATGACAGTGTTTTTAATACATGTTGAGTTATTTTTCCAATAATTCCTTAAGCCAAGATATGATGTCCTCAATGAGATTGATTTTGTTTTAATTTGTTTGCACGGCAGTCTGTTGTATAACTTTACTGCTAAAAATTCAGAGCTTCTTTGTCCAAAGGTAGAATTACACTAAGGTAAATATATTTAATATATCTTATTTCCTTTGCTCTGTTTTTTTTTTTAATTGTGTGAGGTGTGTGCCTTTTTTGAGTTGATGAACCATAATATTTTTGGTATAGATTTTTTGTATACAATGTCTTTGGATGAGAGTCTGCTTAACTGTTCCCTAACTATTAGTGGGTAACACCTTTCAATGTCATCAAATAGCGTCCTTGGTTGGGAAACAGAACAGGATTACTCAAAAGGCCCATCATACAACAAACTAAGAATATCGAATTTTTGTATGTCGAGAACTGTAAAAAGTTTTTTTTTAAACACTTCGTACAAAATGCTTCCATAAAACTTCTTCGCTTCCTGAATGCACATCTTCTTAGAGGCATTTAACAGCCTGAAAGAAGTAATGGTCGTATAGTATCTGAACTTCCAAATAAATGATTTTGACTGTCCTAAAACGGGAATCATCCTAGTTGGACAGTCAAAACATTTCATAAATAATATACATAAATGTAAATATTTTACTAAATAAAAATGAAATAAATAAATAAATGAAAAATAAATAAATTCGAGCTTCACACAGGTCATGAGAAAAGTAATTGGATTCAGGGAATGTCTGTGGATGCTGTGTGGAGAGTATGGGAAGTTTTGGGAAGAAAAATATAAGATTAATGGATAGGAATCTATTCCAGGAGTGATTCAAGGATGGATCCAGCCCTCCTACTGCGGTACAAGTCAAGAGAGTCAGCTCGAGAGTTCAATCATTCTCTCCAGATTCGGCCCGCCACGCAGATAGTGGACATACACATCTTCGTTCAAGATCTGGACAAACCTCACCCTCATGGATCCAGGCTACCTTTCATGTCATCAAACGCAGCGATGTGGTGATCTCTGGCAGAGATCTTGGTTATCGTTTGAAACTCGAACCGTTAAAAATACCGATATAGCATCCCTGATACCGGTGTTTGGACCGTGAAGATTGTTTATAATCAAATTCACGATAATACTAATAAAAACAGAGGGCTACGGCAGAATCCGACCGGCAACATATTATTAGTGAATATTACACGGGTTTACCTGCTCAAACGGACAAGAATCACTTTGCAGACCGAACTGCAGAGTGCAGAAGGTCTGCTATCGAATAATACGCCAATGAGCCGTTATTCGGTCTGGCTTCATCCAAAGGTCGACTGACTTGAGGAAATGATTGCGATTGCTGTGAGCTTCTGTTGTGCATTTCTAGGTAATAATTTCGTCATTATTCTATTAAATAATTCTGCTAGCGACCAGTGTCGGGAGTAGTGTGATTTTGGTTATAAAAATGCAAAATTAATAAATTACCAGTTATTTTGTATTAAAATTAATTTCTGTGTATGGACACTTTTACTATCAATTTAACGTCTGTGTCGCGTTTTATCTTCATTTTTATACAACAAAATTATCTTCGTATTATTTTGTCTATGCTTTCACGACAAACGAAATGGTTCACTTTTAAATGTCAGGGAGGAAACGACGTTAAATCGCGATGTTTTGACTTTGACGTAATGTATTATATTATATCGTATATTACATTTACTGAAACACATTCCTTGAACAATAAACTATGCATAAAAACAAAATTACTTGCGTTTGTTTGATAAATTTAAATGTTTTACGATCTTTTTCACGAGAACGATGCTAGCCAATTTGACAGCCCAAATACCGGGAAAAATCTCAGCCGGACGCTGTAGAGAATTTAATATAAATTATTCCGAGTAGGTGATTTCACAATATTTTATACCTTAAAAACAAGAATGCTCCAAGCGATTCTGACCTTGTTCTTCATACGTTTTCTTTATACATAAGGGTTAAAATCGCATTCCAAAATAATTTTTTTTGAACATTTTGGCGTGTGCGCCGGCGCACGAGCGGCATTTGACCTGGTCGTCAAACCTGTTGTCAATTCCTTGCAAAAATTAAACGTGGCACCTAAAATCATTTCACTTTTACTGTAAGTTTTTCTGAAGTATTTAAGCGCAATTAACCAATGTACAATTTGATACAAGCGTTTCATTCCGAGTGAACTATGCGATCAACATCATTATTTTGGAAACCGACGAAGTCACAATTTGGCCTCGATTTTTGAACGACTCCAGACCTCCAAAGAGCAAAAAGAGACCGTACAATAATATTATTCATGCTATTGCCAGAATATATATATATAATATTTATACACGCCTGATACTGATGAGACGTGGAAGATACTCTAAGTCTCGCCCTTGGTATGACCACCATTTACAATTGAAACGTTACTTGAAATGATTTTACCTGTGTTTTGTGAACGAATCTGAATAACCAGTTGAACTTTTCTCTCTCCTAATTCTTGCCCTCCCCATTTATTTTAATCTAATAACTATATCCCACTCGAGGATGCCACAAACTAACTGGTTCCAGGCAGTTGCAACTTTTGTGCGATATTTATATTAAACTTCAAAACCAAATGAAAGCTCTAAATGCAAATAATAAAACAATTGTAAATATAGTGAGATAATTATAATGTGAAGCTGTCTACAACCCAGTTGTTTAAAAAATTGAAACAATTCAAAAAATTTGATATAGATGTTCAAGTTCTGTGAAAGTTCAATAAAGGTCTGTTATTGTTTCAGTTCTGTAAAGGCTGTGGTTCAGGCCCAAGTGGTTCGCTACGTTTGTTGATTTAGCAGGGGTGCCCGGGTTCATGGGGTGAGGTTTGTCTAGGTCTTGGAGGCGGATGACCAGGACTCACTGAACCCCAGATTCCTACCCACCCCTTAAACCCTTTTCCTTCCCAGAACTCTCCTTTCCCCCTTTTCCTTAAAAAAAACTCTCCACACCGCATCCCCAAGGATGACATGCCTCCTGTGTGGAGCTCATGTAAAAAAAAGGAACTGGCCCAAAATAACATATTAACAGAACTGGAATAGAACTTTCCCAAAACTTGAAAATTCATCATCATCTTCCTCCCCTCATCCTATTCGGGTCGGGGACTCATTGCATCGACAAGGCTCCTCCGTACGACTCTGTCTTGTGCTGATTGTTCGGCCTCCGTCCATGGCAGTCCCATTTTCTCCTCATACTGTTTCTGGAGTTGCCTCGCCCAACTGTATCTGGGGCGGCCCACTGGACGTCTACCCTCTGGAATTGCACTCAGTATTTTCCTCGGAATTCGGTTATCAGGCATTCTTTGTACGTGCGCAAGACATCTCAGTTGCGATTTTTCTTTGAAGAATAACAGTGGTTCAATGTTTAGATCGTCTCGGATCGTCGAGTTTCTTATATCCCATTTTGTAACTCCTGACACTCCCCTCAAGTACTTCATTTCGGCAGCTTGTACTCTAGAGCGTATTCGTTCGTTTAGCATCCACATTTGGTGGCCGTAAGTCTGCCATCTTTGTCTTGATACTAATCTCGGCTTTCCTTATCACTGAGCCTTAGTGGGGACGCAACACACCACTTGCCGTACTAATTCTTCGATCGTAACTTGAAAATTAACATTGACATTTGACGAATTGTTCAAATTCTATTAAACAACCGTCCTTAGTATCACAGATTTACCAGTAATTTCTTTTTAAAAAAAATTCAATCTGAAATACATAACTAAAGAAAATTGAGCCAAAAAAACAAGGCTTATCGAAACTGTAAAGAACGAACGACCTCCATACAGCCCACAGGGGAGCAGCGAGAAGTAATCTGATCGATACTGACTAATTTTATTAAAGTATTAGGCTAATTGATTCAACAAATTCGAGAACGATAGTCGGCGTTCCGTCTCTTCCTGGGAGAGAGGGTTCAATCCCGTATGGGTGGGAGCAGAAAAGGCCTGAGGGAAGGACCCTTTGTCAAAAGGACCCGTTAGATTTTTATTTAAATTACCAACTAAATATACAATTTTGATATGATTTTAAGTAATGGATTAAATTATTTAGCTGCTAAACCGGTTTCGATATTCTTTATCAAATGTTTAAAGAACTCTATTTACCATTGTTTTCACACATCGTCACTGGGCACAGCATATATGTTTTCCGTCTCGTTTCAGCAGCACCGTACAGGAGAGGCCGTGACGAGTTCCGTTACGATTTGCGACATGTGGTACGGCAATTACGCAAAACTCTTTGAAAAATATATGAATTTGCTGATGAAATGCATACGTTTCATAAAGACATTTTGAAGGATAGATGTCCGTATATTTTAAAAGTAGAAGTTTGCTACGCACGGCACTTTCGTAAATAAAAAAAGGAAACTTCGTAAACAACCCCTATTCTTTGAATATTAACTATATTTAGAATACTATACAATTTAGGAAGCAGTTATGGGTACCGCCGCCCCGGGAACCATTGATTTGAAAACCTACACCACTACATATGTCACCCCAAGTGGTTCGCTACGTTTGGTGACTTATAAACGGTGCCCGGGTTCATGAGGTAAGATTTAGGTCTTGGCGGCACATACATTTGTCCACCCTCTGCGTGGCGGGCTGGATCGGGAACGACTGGTTGAGAGAAACCTTTTGACCTCTTTGGCCGGACTCGCCTTGTACCGCAGTGGGAGGGATGGATACACACGTCCGTTACTCCTGGGAACCTAACCTAGTCCTCTCCAGCCCAATTCTCTCGACCCATCAGCTTGCTCTGCAGAGGGATGGATGGATTCATTCGTCCGTCACTGCTGCACACATTAACCCCCTAATCCAATCTCCATACTTTTTTCTTCCCAGAACCTCCTCTCGTTCCTATCCCTAAAAAGACCATCCACACAGCATTCCCAAAGACGAAGTAGACCCCGGTGTAATTTTTGTTATTGTTTTTGGGGTGTTATGCCGTGTTTCGCTACCTCCTTCTTTAGCCAACGTTTCGGACAGCGTTACAGTGTCCATCATCAGGGCAGATGAGTAAATGATGTTGGTGAGAGTGTTTACTTATGTGTGTCGAAGCGATACCGTGCTGCCAGCTCCATTTCTCTATGAGCTGGTGTTAGAAAACATTCAGCATGGTTTTTTGCGTTTAGCTTTGGTGTAGCCGTCAATTACTGGATACCAAGAACTATTGAGCTTAGCTCCGTCGTCTCTGTTAATGATGGGGTTTTTACGGATTTCAATTGCCTCCGTAATTAGGCGTGCTCTGTAAGTTTTGGGTCTTCCCAGGACTTCAGGAACAAATCCAAAGTAATGGCCGGTTTCGATTAAGTGCTCGGCGATTGCCGATTTGTCAGGGTGGCCAAGTTTACAAGCACGAAAGTGTTCCGAAATCCTTTTGGAGATCGTCCGCTCTGTCTGGCCTACATAGACCTCGTCACATCCGGAACAGCTGAGTTTATATACTCCATCTGTTTCCAGAGGAAACTTAGTCATAAAAACTAATGTAATGTGAGCTAATGTAAAAAAAAAATAGTTGGACTAAAAACGCTTTTTAATCGACTTTTGATTGACCAATACATATTCGTTGTTCTATGACCAATACTTTTTATAATTCATTCTTATATTTTTCTTTGAATGGTATGTATCGATAGAGTATCCTCTGTCATATTGTAAACATAGCAAAAGCTTTTAATAAATAATTTGCAGTTTATTTTTTCCTCATTTAAATATTATCTTTCACCTCTTCCTGCTATGTTCCCTCAGATACATACTAGTACTCCCAGTGTAGACCGAACCCGACCTGACACGAGAAGGGGAGAGGAAGTGTTATAATAAATTGTCGCTAATATCTATTGAGCCGTGACATAGTTCCTTTTGGTTTCCGCGTCGCGCAGGACGCCAACTAAACTTTCCCTTCTCCCCTGAAATAAAAATGCAGGAAAAACACTTTTAAATTGACGCCGACTTAGTGAGACTTCCTGGGTTTATTGATTTAAAAGTCATTCCCATCAAGGTGCTTTTGACTATGAAAGATGATATTTTGGTACGTGACCTAACCATTGTTTGAAAATTGATTCAAGGTACGAATCGGCTGTCAAGTAACAATGCTGTAATACAGCATTATTACTATGTTAATACAGCAATGCTGTAATAACATAGTAATAAATAATAATTGGATAATTTCTAGATCGCCGTTTTTGTGAGAAATCACCTTAAGGGCGTTGTTCAATTTATTGTGAGTTCTCAGCCTCTATCTTATTTTATTATTTATAAACTGATACAGAAAATATACTATAGACCTGGCAGGTCACTTCTGAGAAACACTTTTTATTATAAAGTTTATGCTTGGAGAAAATACGACTTTCCACGCAAAGGGCAATGCATGATTTTACATTTGCTATTCTACATTACTGTCCATATTACATTCATGAGAAGATTGGTGCCAAACGTTTAGTTGATATTTATTTTGAAAGACTGGAGAATTAAGGTCTCTTTAAGACTGGTATTTTTTATGAATTGATTCAATTGATTCTTCACCTCTCAGGTTAATTTGTTCGCTTTTCGGAACAAGTTATACGTGTCTCACAGAAATCGCTGTGGCTCCCTTACTATCAAGGTAAGTGCGATCTAAGAAAGAAAAAAGTTAGAAAGTTAAAAGTTAAAAAAAGGTTAGAAAGTTAGCTAAGTTAGAAAGAAAAAAACACCAAGCTTTATAATAAAATCTAAAAATTAACCACAAAATAATTGAAATGTACAACTTTCCGACCGATCCGAATAATCCGATGATACCAAAGTTTCCGACCGCAATTTGAAGAGAATTATGAAAAATTATTTTTACTAAATTGAAACAATAAAAAAATGAGTTGATGATAGCGTTGTCAATACATTTTACTTATAAAATATGTGAGTGTTTTTATTTTTCTTCGTTATCAGTAATTTTTATTAGAAAAAACGTAAGGTGAGCCATTTTTAAAACTTTTTTATGTTTGCATTAAAAAAAATTGTATTTCGAAATATATGTTTATTTCGAATTATTTTTACACAATTATTTATTTACAATGTCGCGGACGAAAGACGAAATGTTTTAAAGAAATTTACGCAGATGACACATTTACGATGAATTCATATTTCTACAAACTACACCCAAGAACCAAACACGTTTATTTCCATTGAAATTATGAAACTCAACTTCTTTTTCATTTATATAGTATCTTTTATTTGTTCTTGACACTATGTATGAAAATGCGTGTAACACTACGTATGTAAAACCGATGATACTGTTTAATTATTAAGTACATAGTGAAGAAATCTATAATTTAATAGTTTCTCGGTCAAGTAAATTGCACATAAACCAATTATATTGTAAACTGTTGATTTCCCTAAAATAAATTCAATAATTACTACAAAAGATACTCCATACTATATTAATTTCGAGTTTCAATTCCATTAAGCATCGACAAAAGAATTTTTGGTTCATGTATCAATGATTTTTTCACGATAATAATTTTACAAAAAATCAGTATACGAGTACATTTCAGAATTATAAATAATTTTCCTTAGAATCAAATTTAAAACAAGTCGTCAAAAGATTTTGGCGTTAAAGAAATTCTGAAATTCACAATTAATTTTTATAAATCAGATATATTTACCACCAAAAAATGGTTTCAATGAACTTAGGTACATTCCTTCCATTTCTGGGAATTCTATTTCATTAGGAATTCCCAAAATACACGGAATATAATCTCCGCCAATTTTCTCGTCTGGCGGAAATTAAATATCGGCAATTTTGTTCTTTATTTTTTCCGTGCTTCTTTTTTTATTAGGACAAATCAAATACATTTTTAATTAAAAACAATTTTCTTCACAGAAATCGTAATTTTACATAAATGTTTCCTCTTTTTCCCTGGTGTTTTCCGATTAAAATTTATTTTAATTTAATCTTAACATTTTATTTGTGTTAACAAATATGGTATTTTTATGTTTCTATCATCCATTCATTTTAAATGTTTGTCCTTCATCTGGGCGATATTGAGATTAGGTATCTACTTATTCGACGTCCAGTTGATTAGTCAGGCATCTCCAAATTCTAAGTTTTAGGATAATGAGGAAAGCTGTATTACTTACACGTGTCTGTGTTTCACGTATTAAATAAATTGTGAAATATCCTACAAGTGACCCAGAAAACACGATCATTTTGTTTAATTCCGGCCACTGTGGCGTGCTGTAGTAACTGTAATGGTTCATCGTCGATCTCCCTTGTTTCTTTTATCCATGAAAGTACCTCAGCAATGTACATTCTAGGTAACTGTACAGTAAACAAGAAAAGTAATACCTACCAAGTACACGTTATTTATATATTTTTCTTTTACATTAGCCCCACGCAGGAGGCCCTAAAGGAAAGGCCCAGGAGGAAAAAACAATTCCCTCAGGGCCTGTGTCGTTTTTGGGGGTGCTGAGTGGAGGGTCTTTTCAGGGAAAGGAAAGAGAAGGAAAAAGGTTCGAGGGGTGGGTAGAATTCTGGGGGTTAATGTGTCCAGCAGTGACGGACGAATGAATCCATCCCTCCCTCTGCAGGGCAAGGTGATGGGTCGAGAGTGTCCGACTGGAGAGGTCTAGGTTCGGTCTCCCTCAAGCAGTCTCTCCCTATCCGGTCCGTCAAACAGTAGATGGGCAAACGCATTCACCACCAAGACCTAGACAAACCTCACTCAAAAATTCCGAACACCTCTGCTAATCACCAAGCGTAGCGAACCACTTCATTCTTTCATCATTCTTTCAGGCATTTCATTATACATTTTTAATCCTCTACATTAGGCAGTTCTGTGATTTGATTTTTTCATATCAGGCAATTCTCTACATATATTTCTTGTTTTGTAATTATGTACAGGAACAATATTATTCGCCACAATTTTTTTGTACTTGTGTTTTGATAAACCTTACAAAAACGGTTTGACTGCTGTTACAACGGTTCAATGCCAACTGAGAATAAAGTCAACTCAACACCTTATTGAAAAGTCATTATTATAACACTGCGCACAAGTGGAACTTGGAACTTTATAGCAGGGGTATTGGTTATCGAATAAAAGGTTCTTGGGGCGGTGGTAGTATCAGCACCCGCCTTCCAAATTGATGCTGGCCAAATGTAAAAATATTGATTTATAATATTTTAACAAAATAAAAAAAAATAATATAAGTACTTACAAAAAAACCTTGACTGAATTTATAATTAAAACACAAAACCATGTGCAATAGAACGGGGTACTCCGGTAAGATCACATTCTTTTCAACTTCTGTAAAAAATTTTAAAAAAAAATCTTCGAATTTATTTTTTAATACATTGAAAGCATCACATTACCGAATAAAATTATAATCTAGGTGCTATTATCACGAGGTACTAAATAATAAATGTTCCCGAAACAATTCAACCAACCCCCAGTTACCTCAATTTGAATTCATTCAACCCAGAATTCGTGTTTAGTATTGAACATCATTAAAAGGTTCATTGTAATTGTTCAATGTTCATAAATGCTCAAGGCCGTGTTCATAACAGGGCTGATGCGAGGGCGGGAGGAGCAGAGGGTTGGATAGGGGATGATAGAAATAAGCCTCTTAGGCGAAACCCTCTTCATGATGTCATCAGAACAATGACCCCTCAGGCCGGAGGATCATTTAAGAGGCTTTGCTGCGAAATTCCACTCTGTAAAAATTGAGATGATTCCCATGAATGATATGGCGAATATTTACTTATTTATTCATCATAAAACCAAATCTGTGGAAATAACAAAAAAAATCTCTGCAAAAAATAATATTTTCTGTATTAATGTTTTCTGTAGAATAAAAAAGAATTATATAAAGCTGTCTATGGTTTCACTTAAATGATTTTCCAAGGGTCATTGGTTTAAGATTGTAATATGTTGTTTCCAAAACTGCTTACAAAAAGCTTCAGATGCAATTGTAAGGGACTGTAAACGAGACGAAGTGGTGTTTGCTAGAATTGGGTGAAAATGTGTGTAGGAAAAACAAGGGATGCAAGGAAAAGGGATAACCAATCACTTACCATTGTATCTCTGCAATTGGAACTATTTAATATATTGTTATATAATTGAACAATATTTTTATATGTATACTGTTATATTTTACGAGTATTATCGCCACAACAAAACGAATGACTATGAAACGATATTATGTACTTTCCAGATGGTCAAAGTCCTTTATTTAACAACGAGATTATGTACACGAAAAACACCAACTTGCTTCCAATGTTTTTTCAATTCTTCAAAAAGCAGTTCTTCAAAAAGCTAAGCTTTAAGCGGAAAACCAAACAGTGTGCGGGTACCGATTTTAAATAATAATACTTATAAATTACTAATAGAACTAGCACACACCTGAAAGATCACTGGAGGTATCATAATTTGTGACGCCAAAAATTTATGTAAAGAACACACCAGAACAAGGACAATACTGCAGCAGAATGACCAAGAAAAAAAAAATTATAGCTCGACCGATCGCTTGTAAAAATTCTTGACAAATCGGTTCCCGCAAAATGTTTGAAAAATGACAACTAAAATAATTTTCTATTAAAATATTATATTATAGGTGGCTACATTATCGCTTGTCTGAATTCTTGACACAATCATTGCCAAATTTGGAAATGACTCTTAAATTCAAAACAAATCCGAGTTTATCGAAACAGAAATAGGGTATCTCTACGAAGGAGAGTTAAAAAATCACTCACAGATAGGCCCACAACCGGAATTAGTATTGAGAAATGAATACATGATCTTCACAATAACCTGCCAACCTATAGTCCACAATACTCCCGCATTATCCTGTATACATCATCATACATACATCCCGTATTTTCGTTTATTCAATTATTTTATTTTGAAGAAGTTGTGCTCACATCTTCATTGCTAGGAGCAGTATTGTCCATTAGATGAAAAGCGCTGGCTTTATTGTTGGAAAATTTCAATCACATGGCATCCGTTCCTAATCCGCTTTGAACAAAGCCAGTTTACAAATATCCGGTAAGTTTTTACCATCTTCCCTTGATTTCAATCTCCTTGCAGTCTGCCCTGTTTTATTCGATTGACTACGTGGAACAGTGTCAACTCTGCATCTCATAAACAATATGCCACGCGACAGCTAACGTCTACTCTACAATGATGTAGATCACTATACAAACTAGTTGTTTAGTATTTAAACAGTTTTGGAACTTCTCCATACATCCCAAGGTCCTGTTCAATGTATTATCATCTCCTACTGTTCATCTCCTTCCTTACAGAGCCTTACCTGGGAATCAGAAGTAAGAAGAACATGACTAAATCCTACTTGCTGAACCCAGTTCAAAAATATTATTTGCAGAACCATTTTGAAGTATTCACATTTAGTTAGTTGAAATATTGTCTCGATCGTGACCACACCAGTTACTGCAAACTCATACGCGGTCATGTACGATTTATATCATACTTTTTTATGTTAATCATCGGGTGTAACTGTGCCAAGTGACCAGTGGATGAAGGAACAGATCGCCACATTTGAAGGTAGGGCCCGTCTCTCTTTTCCCAGTGATAAAAAACGCAATCGAATGTTCTTTGGGTTTTTGTTAAGTATTTTTCAGTTTGTTCAAGTTGCCCATCGGGCTTTAAACACTAGTTTTGTTAGATAATTTTCATTTTTATTTTACCTTAACAAAAACGTTACTACCCGTTAGTACGGTTTTAAAAGATCTTTTCATTAATTTAGCATTATAACGAAGAAAAGTACAGCTCAACATATTTATTTGCGGAAAAGTTAACACAGTGCTGAAACAATTTCCTTTCAGGGTAATTCTTCCGGCTGTGCAGAAGACATTGAGTAAATAAGTCGTTTAATTAAAAGGGAACCTCCGGTATAAGGAGTGGAGGGGATTTAGGCTTTACGTAGGTTATTAGGGGAGGAATTCCGTGACCGTAACGAGAAAATGGACTAAAAACATCCCAGGGAAAAGTTCTCTTGAATGAATTCATACAGTGATAGGCTTTTAGGTAATTAACATCTATTGAATTCTTCATTCTGTAGAAAAAAAAACAGAGAAAGCTTACTTTAATGTAGTTACTATAGGTTTATGTGTAGTTCGTTACATTTGCTCAGTTCTCAATGCATTACTGTAAAGAATATAAATTTAGTGTAGAAGCTTTCGAATGCATAGTGTTTTAAAAGTAGCATTACAATAATATTAATGTATCGGAAAGCGGATGGATGTTCCATCATACTTTCTACGTTGATTCATCTTAATAAGATTCTTATAAATATATACGTGTTTTGTTTTGCCTTTGCAAGGTTCAATTACTCGCACGACAAATCCTAGGACATTATTAATTATTTTTCGGCGATATCACGCAATTATTCATATTATATTAAGGTTCCCGTGCATTCATTTGATGTGAGAATAACTATTCCTATTAACACACCTAGACACTGTTCAATGGTAGCCCAATAAATAGAGAAGCAACTGGCCTAATCAGTCAGTTGTCCGACGACATTATTCGTGAAGTCTGCGGTTTATTGGCAAATGCTTACGTTAAGCGGAAGCCGACAATTTACAATCGATGTCATTAGATTGAGCTTCCAGTACAATTAATATTGAAATAATAATGCCGAAATATTGGTACCTAGTAAAAGCTGAAGATACTCTCTTAATGGGTTTATTATCGTAGTAAATTATTCATGTTTAATGGACTCATCGTAAGTATTTTATTCGAGATGGAAAATTAGTAACGCGAACATACTATAAATTAATCATACTTGCGGCCCGCCAGCGTTTTTCCAAAACCTATACCGGTTCAGTCGCGGTAGCGACAATTTACATTTTCAAAATCAAAATTTAAATATGTAGAAATTAAATTATCAATTTCTTATATATGCATTGGAAATATAATTTTATCTAGATTCTAGAACAATTTTTGTTTTTGAAAAGTGATAAAAATTAACCAATATAGAGGTGTATTTAAAACACATGGGAATAAAAACAAAATTTAAATATTTAGAAATAAAATTATTCATTTCTAGTGTAAACATTAGAAAGATTATTTTATCTGAATTTTAGAACAATTTTTGTTTTTGCAAAATGATAAAAAATAACCAATATAGAGGTGTGTTTAAAATGTAATTGTCGCTACCGCGGCTGAACCAGTATAGGTTTTGGAAATACGCGGCCCGGCAATCTTTTGTGTGGGGCCCTAAACACATTATTATCAGGAACATGATTTAAAAAATGTATCATTCTAAATTTCGTTTATCTTTTCGACTTTAGATTACTATAGATAGTGACACCCGAAGAGGATTGTCGTTATAGTACACATCAGATCTATTATAAGAGTATTTCTATTGCGTCCGCTAGATTTATTCCCTAAAAACAAATATTTAGCAGACAGTATATGCGCAAATAATTCATTAATAAAAACTGTTTCTAGAAATCACCAAATCAATTGTAATGCATAAAAACTGGTTAATATCAACTGTTTAAAGCAATGCACTGGTAGTCAGGTATCTGCTTGCAAATTTTAACACCATTTTTGCAGCATGAAGTATTGTTTTGCTATAATTTAGTTACACATAATGGGGTTGCATGATTTTTTTCGTCATACCAGTGTACAGTTGCGGTCCGCGTAACTTTACAACTATATGTATGTGGCCCGAAGAAAAAAAGGTTGAGTATCTTTGCCATAAATGAACATTCCATAAAAAATTAGGTGGGCACGTCGTTAATTGTCAAGTACTATAATTTTCACAAAAATAGGATTTCGGCATTTTTGAATTCTCCCGATCTAAATAGAGCTCGTACACACATCCTATTTCATAAAATTTGAAGTGATTGTTGTCGGTAAATACAAAACATTCGACCTATTTACGGGCTACTTCTACATAGGCACCACTTGATGTACTACACATATCATGATTTCGCCGAGATTTTCTTTCACCCCTGTCACTACATAAGTTGGCTCCGTATAGGACGCGAAATAAGCAATGTTGATTCGAGCCTATCTTTATTACGATTCTTTCTTTTGTCGAGGAGAGGCGGATCGGATATCCGTTCCCATCACTCCCTCGATCATCCTCCGTCCCGGCCTCCGCCTACTGCCTAGTATAGAGCCTGCTGCCTGCCCGGGACCGATAAGGCGATGCTTGCTTCGAAGACTTTACCAACTTGTTTGAGAAAGTCTCCGAGATCCGAGGGAGAGATTGGGCGGCCATTATACTGAGGATGTGCGGCTAAATTTGGATTCACAATAGTAAAACATTGGCGACCAAATGTAAAGAGAATCTGGCTCAACGCGCAACATTTTCTTCAGATAAATTTGTATCTGAACTTCTTAGGCGAAATAATTTCAATAATTATTTTATTTAATTCAACACTTTTACAAAAAATAGTAACTCCCAACTCAATATCGTAAGAAATTATATTACGAGGCTTAAAACCAGAGGCGGCTCTAGGGGTTCAGAAGTGGAAGGTCATTTAAAAAAAAATGATATTATGATACAATATCAGATTAAATTCAATAATATTCATTTCACTTGGGTATCTCACGAGTTTGAGAGCAAAATTACATTATTTATTATGGTAAATTATTTCATGCGACAAGCGTACAATATGCAAAATCAACCTACGTTTATCAAACCATCTCTTTCGGACGCAAAATTTCATCATGTTATCTCTCTCGCGGCAATGACCCAAACTGTCTTCAGAGTCCGAAAACATTTGTATTAGGCGACATAGTGTCATCTCATTTATTGCATGGCGCGTAAAGAGACAGAAACATGGAGACAGAAATTGGGACGATAAGTTTTTAGATTTTAACGGCCAAAAGTATTTTCGTTATTTGTTTTTGGGGTGTTATGCCGTGTTGCGCTACCTCCTTCTTTAGCCAACGTTTCGGACAGCGTTACAGTGTTTATCATCAGGGCAGATGTGTTACATTGATACACAATGATGCACAATTACACATCTGCCCTGATGATGGTTACTGTAACGCTGTCCGAAACGTTGGCTAAAGAAGGAGGTAGCGCAACACGGCATAACACCCCAAAAACAAATATCGAAAAGGAATTGGGACATTTCGTAAATTGGGCCAGCCAATCATAGTGCGTGGAAAAGAAAGCTTAAAAAATTCAAATACATTATAATACGTAATGATAGTTGTTTTGATTCGCATAATATTATGTTTTGAAATCTTATAAGTTTGGGAGGTCTTTGACCAATTGACCTGAGGAAAGGACCGCCACTGCGTAAAACCATTAACATTTGCGGTAAAATTTAAAAAATCAAGTGTATCTCAGTTAACCGAGAAACCTTTAATTATTTTAGTGTCATCAATCAGTACGCGAGTGTATGAAAACTGAATTTCACGATTTTATTTTTATTGTCTCGCGGAGTAATTTAAGCCCATAGCCGAAGAGGTAATAAATAACGGAACGTGATTCAAAGTAAATTCAATTGTAAAGTAATCACACAATAGCCTTGAAGCGACGAAATAACGAGCTTTATCTTCAATTGCTGAAAATATTAAATTCTCTTTACATTACGGCGTTGGTTTTGCATAAATAATTTGGGGGAACTTTCTTAAAATTTCCACAGGCGTATAAATCAGCATTATTAGCAACGCGGCCGGCGCGACGGCAGATTAGCTCGGTTGGGGGTAGATTTGTACCAAATCGGTCTCCGCAATAAAACATCGCAATTAAAAATACATAAATATGCATTAAAGGGAATCCGAGCTTTGTACCGACTGTCGACTGAGCGAGAGACTCTGTACCCTCCCCCCCCCCCCCGCGTCCGCTGATTTATCCGAGTAACGAACCAAGAGCCCAAACGGCAGAACGGAAGTATTATTTAAATATCTCCAGATAAAGATTACAATCAGAATCCCGAGACGAATAACTTACCTGAAAACAGCCCACACGAAGAGCATCACAGGGGCGAAATGTCTCGGGTTTTAAATTTAAGTCCCGTAGTACCTACTCAATAATAAAACAGGTTGCGGCACTTCCTAAAGGGGTAGGTATCAGTATCGCCCTGGTGAACGACCATTCAGAATCGAAACGTAGCTTTAAAGTCGTGTTTGGTGACCAGATCTGAATAGCTAGTAAGTTTTAGTAAGTTTTCCTCTCCACTTCATTCGGCCTCACATCTTTTACAAATATGTTTTAATCCCTCAAGCAAATTTATTTTTTATTTGGGAATAACCCACAGGTCTCATAGAAATCGTTGTATCTCCCTTAAAGTCTTGGTGAGAAATATGATATAAACGGTGTTAGAAAGATAACACACCACGCTTTGTATTTGAATCTGAAAATTAAGCACAGAAAATTTAAAATGTGCATGAAACCAAAATTTCTGGTCGCAATTTGATAAAAAATTATGGAAAGTTGTGAATTTTTATGAATTAATTTTCCATGAAACGACAAAAAAGCGAGATGACTAACGTTTACAATACCCTAGCTGGTTACCGGCATGCGTTGCAATCCCATATTCAAAGAAATTGTTCCTCTCTACATGTCCTTTCCCATGCGTCCCCGTTCCCTTCCCGCATCCTCTTCCCCTCACGCTCTCCCCTTTCACCTTCCCCGCCTTCCCCTCACCACTCTCCCGCTCACTTTTACAATTTTTTAATTCAAATTTTATTTTTCGTATTTTACAAATATACATTTTTGTATATTGTAAGAAAAATCAATCAAATTTGGTACCTAACATGGGTACCTATTTAAAATATCTTTAATTCTTTAATCGATTCATTGTATTAGGAGAGTACTTCAAATAAATGCATTTATTTAAAGACTTTCGAAAATTTAATTTTGTTTTAACAATCATTCTTTTGCAAAATGTCAATCTCAATTTCTGACATTTTTGACAGTTTCGCAAGAGTTTTTGTAATGATTAAAAAACTTTTCAGATGTATTGTCTTGTGGATGTAATAATCCAGAAACCTTCGCGGGGGTTTAAAGAAGGTTTGAAAGTTTCAAACATTTCCTACGCTTAATATAGCAATTCTTAGACATCTCAAATATACATCCGCAAGCCAGCGTATTTTGATTTTTATATATAAGTGTATAGATTTACTTCAAAATATTTGTGTTTTCGTTTTCTTCATTGTAAGTAATTTTAGTTAAAAAAACGTAAGGTGGACCATAATTAAATCTTTTTTAAATTTGCATTAAAATTTTTAATATTTACATAATGATACATGTATTTAAAATAACATTTGAAAGCGTATTTTATCACCATTAAAAAACAGTTTTTATTTTTTGAATACCTTCAGAACATTATTTTTATTTGGATTTTGTTGCAAAGCCGAAATTTTGTAACTTTTTGACAGACCATTAAAAACAGTTTTTATTTAATACTTTAATACTTTCAGAATATTCTATTTGTTTGGATTTTATTGCAAAGCGGAAATTTTCTAACTTTCTGACAGAATACTCTGACTTTCTGCCGGAGGCCTGAGCGATTAAAACATTGCTCGTAGTATTGTCATTGAAACGTGCATTTCGCCCGCCATGTCAAAATATATTTTTGTACACAATTTATTTGGGGGCATGACCACATGCTCACTGCATAATATTAAGAATACTGTACGGTATCATAAAAAAATATCCTTTGGCTTGGTCATAATAATAAGTCATAATAATTCTGATACGCCACTGTCAATCGTACCTTTAATTTGGGCTAACTGCCTGAAGATTGCAAGGAAGAATGGAACAAGTGTACCTTTTGAGGTTATTGACCGCGCAATATTAATGCGGCGACCTACCTCTTACCTCCTACTTCAGTTTTGTTTTGTTTTATTTTCATCGCACAAGTGAGGACGGAAAACAACGAGGGTCTTTCGTCATGCAAAACGCTAAACAATGCTCAAATTTGTACCAGGCCATGTTATTTCGTCGGCAATTGTAAGCGATAACGCGTGCAAGGGTTCTCTTGATTCGGTTATTGTAAAGTTTTGGTTTGATATAATAATTTGACTGTTGTCATTGTGATTTGAAACACTTGTCAAAATGTAGGTATAAAATTGTATGGTGACAAATTGATCAACAATCAGATCACTTCTTTGGAGACGTACTTCCTGTAATGATCGTTGTCTTGAAGGTACTAACTACTTGGAGTTAGTATTTATCTAATAAGTGCAAAGTTTGCCGTTTCAATAATATAATAATTACAGTAAATATTATATTTTTTGCCTCAATTTTTTCTTCGATTTTAACACAATCACCAATACCACCACCATTTTATCTGAAATCTTGAATTTACACCAATTTATTATCTGGCTTTAACATCACTTTTTCTGAAAGGTTGAATAAACACCAATTTATTATCTGGCTTTAACATCACTTTATCTGAAAGCTTGAATTAACAACACTTTATTATCTGGCCTTAACACCATTTTGTCTGAAAGCTTGAATTAACAACACTTTATTATTATCTGGCTTTAGCACCGCTTTATTTTCTGGCTTTAACACCACTTTATCTGAAAGTTTGAATTAACACCACTTTATTATCTAGCTTTAACGCCACTTTATCTCCTGTGTGCGGGGTACGTCAATAGGTTCTAATAATAATAGACAATTCAGATTTAGAAAATATAAGAGCAGCCTTCTACTAATAGAAAGCTTCTTATTTAAATACAGTAGAGAGATATCTACTCGTATTTATAAGGCGGACACCGGGCGGGCGACATTTGTGTGATTTTTATACAAATCTATTGTTTAATTCCGAGATCGATGAAATTTTATCCACTCGACTTTTAAAACAAGAGGAAGTTCACTGTCGAAGTCTGATTTCGAAAAAATTGCGTAAAACTCGGGCAACGCCGAGGATTGTAGATATTAATACCTAAATAAAAAATTAATTGTTTCTTTTTGGCTCGTACGCGTTCTTAAACCATTGTAATGAAATTTTCAATGAAGTTTCATCCGATGCAATGAAACTTTGGTGGTTTGTTTTCCGCACGCCCGCGAAGGTTTCTATGTATAATGGTGAGCTCTGGTGTAATGAAATTATTTCCTACACCATTCCCGATTGTGATGAAACTTTTGGTGAGTTGTTGTGCGCAGGCTCGCGAAAGTTTCCATACAAATATATATACAAACATCTATTACCAGTACATAGCTCTGGCATTATGAAATTTGTAAAAAAAATTATAATAGGTTTGCGCGGGTTGTTGGAAAAATGAGTGTATTTCATATAGTTTAGCGGCACAGAGGAAATAAGGGAGGGGGGATGGCGATGGGGTAAAATCAGGGGAAAATATTGTGTATCCAATAAACTGAATTAAAGCACAAACACTTTCTTTCTTTAAACTTGCATTGCAGGGAATGCCGGATACTCGTAAGTTATCTATAAAAAAACTTACGTAATCAAAAATTTCTCGTAATGGTTTAATTATCGCAGTTTAATAAACAAGTGAAGGCATACAAAAATATTAATGCAAGAAAAAATTCAAAAAGTTTTGTGGCTATGAATACTATTGATCATTTGTAAAAAATAGATATTTTTTAATAATAAGTATTTAAAATCCCGTAAAACATTGTCCCGCTGACACCAGTTTTATAAATCGTAATATATTTCTGTACATCTCTTTGAAAAATAACACGAAACATTCTTGTTTACTGCCATCAATCAAACGAGTAGGAGATAATAAAATTTATTATATAAGGGATAAATAAGATCAAATGAAGGTTTTACAGGCTGTTTGTCAAATCGCATTTAGCCAAAATTGCGAAAAATGGAGTTACAAGAAGATTTTTTCTCAATTCGCACGGCCTCTTACGGGATAATCTTTCAACTATTTATATAGTTATTTTTTTTCAGATGTTAGATTGATGAAAATACAACAGCACCTTTTTATAACGCACGACCCCCACGGTCGATGGGTAAGGCTCTCGACCAGCAATGCGAATATCGCGGGTTTCATTTATTTAAAAAAATAATTAATTAAAAATAATGTATGGTGTATTTGCGGCTCGTTCCACAGTGGAAAATATTCCCAGTACCGCCCTGGTGTAAGACCACCACTCGTTGAAACGAGTTGAAAATTGAAACGTTGCTTGAAATGGCTTTAGCCGTGTTGGGTGACTAGATCTGAAGGGCCAGATACTTACCCTACATCTTCCCCATTTCCTTCACCTCCCCACTACCTTCAGCTTAACAATTTACCCCAATTGGGGATACCATAGTCTCAATGACTCTAATGCAGTATTCATATAAAAAAATGACGAATTGTTAAGAATAGGAGCGAATTTACAGTGGTGTAAGTAGTTATATAATTAATGTTAGTATTTTTTTAAGTGAACACCACACAAGAGTTCAATTACCCGAAGCCAGTGCCATAAAGACTCCAAAATGGGTATTGGGGTTGGGTTGTTTCACAAAATTTGAACAATTCATATTTCAAAGTTAATATTAAAATTCTGTGAACGTCCTATTTAAGTTATGTTACTATCTAAGCACTATGAAACAACATGACTATGATGAAATAGGTTTCAACGCAGTTGATCTCTCGACAGTTGGCCCCCCGGTATACTTATACACAAAATTTTGTCGGTTTAGGGAAAACACCCAACACCTACTTACCCAAAATATAAATAAGTGTAAGAATGTACCGCAGAATAATGGAAGCATAAAATATAATTTTCATTCGAATGCATCAAGAAATAACTACCACATTTTAACTACTGTATTTTAATTTCTATATATGTAGAAACAGACTTCTACATATATAAAAATTAAAATGTGCTTGCTTGGGTGTGAACGAGTTAAGAATTGTCTAAGTATAGGAAATGTTTGAAACTTTCAAAATACCGTCTTTCAATCCTCGTGAAAATTTCTGGATTATTACACCACATGTCACAATAACATTTTGCAAACCGTCGATCAAAATTCAATTTCCGAAACTCTTCAAATTAATGAATCTATTTAAAGTACCTACTTACCTATGGCACTTACCAAAATCGAATACTTTGAATCTAATCAAAAATTATATTAAACACGATGGTATAACTTTGTTTAATTCCACTTTTTATTTTCTTATCCAACTAGTTTCGGTTCAACCTGAACCTTCTTCAGGGAAGAATAAAAATATACTAAACAAAATACAGATATTCAGAAATTACATGTTAATTAGAAGAGGGAGAAAGAACATCAACTTAAGTGGGGGCGAGGAGGGGAGGTGGCTACGAGGGAGGGGTGGAAGTGGGCGGGGCTAGTGGAAATATTTAAAAAATGGGGCTGTTGGACAAATCTAATTGTTTATTAAGTAAATTAGTTTTATTTAGATTTGTCCAACAGCCCCATTTTTAAAATATTTCCACTAGCCCCGCCCACTTCCACCCCTCCCTCGTAGCCACCTCCCCTCCTCGCCCCCACTTAAGTTGATGTTCTTTCTCCCTCTTCTAATTAACATGTAATTTCTGAATATCTGTATTTTGTTTAGTATATTTTTATTCTTCCCTGAAGAAGGTTCAGGTTGAACCGAAACTAGTTGGATAAGAAAATAAAAAGTGGAATTAAACAAAGTTATACCATCGTGTTTATTATAATGTATTCCCACAATGTGTTTGCTACACGTGAAAATTCAAAAATTATATTTTTAAATAGTTACCATATTTGATTGATTGTTCTTATAATGTATAAAAATTATTGTTTGGAATAGAAAATTTGTAAAAAAAATTGCTTTAGGTGGCACGCGAGCTGTTTGAAAATCTGAATGTACCGGCAATGAATGTATGAGCGCGGGAGAGGGGAGGAGATCGCGGGAGAGGGATGAGGGAAGGCGGGGAAGGTGAAGTGGAAACGCGCGAGGGGAATGAAACATGGGAGGGGAAGGGGAACGGAACGAATGGGAAAAGACAAAGACAAACAATTTTGTTTATTAGAGGCATTGCAACGCACGCCGAGAACTCGCTAGCTCTATATATAAGCGTATAAGTACAAAAAATCGACACTGTAAATAAATTTCCATTGATATCTATCTCCCTTAAACATTTGAAGTTTTTAAGCTCCTAAAAAAATATATATTATTTTTGAAGATAATATCTAGATACGTTCCACGCCGAAACGCAAATTATATGAAATTCCCTCGATAGAAAAAAATCGCAAAGTATCCTCCGAAAATTATTTTAAACAAGTCTATTTCTATTATTTTACAAGTTATATTTGTGAAAAAATTCACAATGTTTCTTTAAATGATACTTAAGATACGTTCCACGAGATTTTTGCTCTATTTTAAACGAGTCGTGTTTTATCAAGCTTTTTCGTAATTTTCGCTGCTATTCTGCGACTAAACATATTATCGCCCTCGTAACACTCGTAATTACATATCTCTCCATCTTCTTCTTTTTCAGCGCCGTGCGTTTCAAGAGTGCGGCCTTAAAGATATTTTTTAAGTCCATTTTAAGTTCGAAATTGGTACACAATTGAAAACATACTATAATTTCATAATAAAATTATAATTTTGTGGAGCCGACTGTCGGCGGAGCAGCTGTCGGGTCACCGATGAAATAATAACAGCACTTGAATAAAACTTTCACAGAACTTGAATTTTAACTTTGAAATTCGACGAATTGTTTAAATTCTGTAAAACAGCTCATCTTAAGAATATTTACCTCTTTATTACTACTTATTATCAAAACCAACATAAAAAATTAGTAAAACGAACATTTCTCCATTTTGAGCGATGTTTCGTATTTTCTAACGAATCCGTTTTGTAAATCAGAAATATACATAGTTAGTTTATTATTTACCATTCGAATAAAAATAATACGATCGATAACCATTTTGCATTTGCATCGAGGTTATGGTGAATGAGCTTTAATAAGAAATAAGGAAGGAATAAAATATTAGTATGGCAACCCGGTTTGATTTTCCGAGAGAAATCTGAACCCAAAATCCCATACATGAACATAAATAAAAATTGTTTTTACGGCTGAACGGAGTTGAACTCATATTTTAATGATGTAGGCGGATATGCTACTTCGCTGAGCTTTCGGCTGTGTTATAAAACTGTCCCATGTATATTTTTACTTTTATAAAATGTATTTATTTAATCAAGATATAACTTTATACAAAACATTATTATTCCCAACCAAACATAACAAAACTATAAAAAGTATAAAATTAAATAAACCTAAAAATTAAGTAGTTTTTCAAGTATCCAATAACTATACATACACTTACAATTTATATATGTGTGTACATATATATATGTGTATGTGAATGTGTATGCGGATGTATACGTATGTATATATATATTCATATGCATGTGTGCAGGTACATGTATTTATATGGATGTGTATGTATGTGTATGTTTATATATATATATATATATTTAATTTTTTTTTTATATTCCTCTAATATATTTAAATACTTTTTTTTTCTCTTCTATATAACCAATGTACAATAACTGTTAAAATTTGAAAAAAAATACATATAAAACTTTATATTACAACACATAAATACTTGTCACACATAAACATAAATAAACACGTAAACACCTCAGCACAGGTTCTCCTAGTGAGGTGTTCACGAAACATACAACAATACCTACCCACAGTTTCACCTTCACAAACCTACCTTACACCCAACATAATAAAATTATAAAGGTAAATACTGTAATGTATAGAAATAAATAAATAAATTTGGATATTATAATATATAAGTACATATTACTTTTGGTTATGGCCCGTGCATTAACCATAATATCATTTAGATACCCTTTCAAGTAAGTACAATCGATTGGAAATGATATAAAATTATTCAAATTGTACTTTGTCACTAAATATTATTATTTTTTTTTTTTACTGTGTATATAAATATAGCATTAAGCATAAGCATTTGCTTGTGGATGGAAGAAAAGTTTACATTTTATGTATAGATTTAAACAGTATCGTGTTTCACATGTACAATGAGTACAGTTAAAACAAACACATCGTAATCAAGATCCTTTAACAAGAAGACATCCATGAATTCCGTAAGATTAAAAACAGGTATAATTTTTAGTGTTACATTCATGTGGAAATAGAGGAAGCAGTATTCCCGTTCATGATTTCTTTAAAATGATTTTTGAAGGAGTTCGATAATTGTATTCTATCGTTAATGATTCTGTTTTCTATTGGCAGGTTGTTGAAGAAGTATTTTCCTCGGTATGTAAAATGATGTTGGGCAAAAGAAGTGTTTATTTTCGGGCATACAAATACATGTTTGAGTCGTACGACTTTCAGTTATGAATAAGTGTTTTTCTTTTTCTTTTACAATTTATTTTCAGGGGAAGACGCCGCAATTCATAGGATTATAATTCTAAGTAATAAGAGTAAAGATTTCCCCGAAGATAGTAAACCTCCGATCAGAAGAATAACAAATTTTACATTTATCTTCGAATTAGACCTATTTGGGAGCGCCGCCCCGGGAACCATGGCGGCAGATGCGTCTGCCCCCCAGCTGCACGACAGGCCGGATCGGGAGAGTTAGACTTGGTTAGTTGGTTAAGGGAGTACTTTGACTTCTCCAGCCGTACTCTTCTTGGATCCATCTCTCCCTTGCGCCACAGTGGAAGGGATGGATTCATACATCCGTCACTGCTGGACATACTGATCCCCGGATTCCTACCCACCATTGATACCCTTTTTTTCCCAGAACTTTCTCTCCTTACTTTTCAAAAATGACCCTCCATTCAGCATCCCCAAAGATGACAAAGGCCCCGAGGGAAATTGAATTCCTCAGGGTCTCCTGTGTGGAGCTAATGTAAAAAAAAGATCCGACGGCCTCCAAGCGATTACGATCCTTGGATACGAATCCGGCTGTCGCGGATTCACCTGCACAATTAAATTTTATTTGATTAATTTATGTTGTGCACACACATTATTTTTGCGTCACGTAAGTGGTAGATATTTTCAGTATCGCCCTGGTGAAAAATCGACATTGAATCGAATCATTGCTTGGTGATCAGATCTGAGTAGCCAGGTACTTCTTCCTCCTTCCTGTTCCTCGACATCTTTCTTTTCCCACTTCTTTCGGCCTTAAAACGTACCCCAATCGGGGATACCATAATCTTACTGGTTTCTGACAATGGGAGTAGTTGGGACTCTTGTATGAACATAAAAGTAATAAAAAAGGAAATGAATAAAACCAGAATAGTGGATATATTTTTCTGATTTTTATGTGAATTTTATGAATCATGTGTTGGCCCATAGCCGCAAATCAAAAATGTGTGCGTTTTTAGTATGCCTTATATTGCCACAAATATGGGTATTAGGCATTAAAATCTCTTGGCAATCGGAGTCTAGAGGTCACCATTTCAATTGCAAAAGTGGATTTTATTTATTTTACGAATTATTTAAAAATAAAAAAAGTTAATCGATGGAATTTGTCACAGATAAATTATATTTTTAAAAGGGATTTCTTAAATTTCGATCGTCCGGTTGATTAGTCACACATCACCGAAAATTTTTAAATTTTAGTTCAGTATGAAGTAAAAGTGTATATACCATCTATTTGGTACAATTCTCACGTTACCCTTAAACACCGCCAAATTAATAATAATGTAGAAAAACTTGTAGTGAATTAAACAAAACGTTTTTTTTCTAGGTCATTTGTAGGATATTTCAAAATGCCATACTAATATATCGGACCGCCATGCCTTCCGATATTATTTTATAGCGTATTTAATATGTAAAACACAGTCACGTGTAAATAATATTTGATTTATGGTGAGCATTCGAATATTGCTTCCCTTTTTATCTCAAAACGTTATATTTGGAGATATCTGACTAATCAACTGGAGATAAATGTGTTCATTCATTTCTAATGAAAAAATATATATTTTGTTGCTAGCGCTTATATTTTGGTGTATATGTGGTATACTCACTGGAAATAGTAGGAAAAGCTTCAATTTATCCAAGAACATATATTGTTGTGTTTATAATGTAAAGCGGTAATATAATTGTAAAATAATTATTTACCTCGTAATTATTGACTGCCATATTGATCAATGCGGAACTCTGAGAAGTAAGGGTTTCGATCCCGAAGCTCTAGCACAGTTTTGAATTGACATCTCGAAATGTCAAACCCCCGAACAAATATGTAAGAATATTAATAAGTTGGTAGTATTGAATTGAAATACTAACCTAAATATACATTGGCAGTCCGCATTTACATTTTGACACTAAACCGGAGTTAATTAGTTGATGAAATCTTTGTCATATTTCACTCATTTTCGTTTCTCAAAGATCGAGCGGAATAAATTGGTCGTGTCTTACTTAGATCTCCTGGAATGAGTACGAGTCATTTTAAATATATGATTTAACTTAATACCTACCCACGGCCTAGTTATCTCTGAAAATCAAAGGAATCTCTGAATAAACAGTATTTTCATCCCTTCCCAGCAGAATAAAAGCCTTGTGACTCACGTAATAATGTTTCCTCCCCGCTGTGTCTACGGAGGAAGTTGGAAATGTATATTTTTATGGGACACACATTATGTAGCTTCTCTAATGTCAGGATAAAATTATATACAAGACACACGTCGCTCATTAGGGATATTGTTAGTTGAATTGCTCCGCAGTCCGCATGTTTGGCGTGGGGGTAAGGGTGGTTGTAAGGGAGGAGGGAGGGCGTCGTACAGACACGCCTAGAGGACATAATGGCCTCTCGTTTCGGAGTTTTTCATCAATCAAACCCGGAACTAGCCATGCAACCTGCCCTTGGGTGTAATTTGACAATTAATGAAGAAAAAACATCACATGATAATAATAATAATTGATGGTTGAATTTCATGTGAAATTTTTATGTGTTTTTTTTATTTATTTTGTTCAGTTTTTTATGGAATTATAATTTTCATGGAAAAATTGCGAAAAATCACCGGATACTATACTTATTGTAGAATTCGTGAAACTGAAAGTATTTATTTAAAAAATACTTCCTCATAATCATTGCTGGTTGCGCAAATCAATTCGTTCGAATCTAAAACAACAATTACTGAAAAACTACTCAAAGGAAAGGAAGGGATAGGTATTGCCAAAACTTACCGAGTTCACTAGACATTTGCCGCTGGTTCTGTGGTCCTTTAACAATTCTCCCTTTGCCTTTGTAATAGTTCACTTATAGTAGTAAACACGGTTACTTCTGCAGCCGCGGCGGGTGATCCAATAAGTTCCCAAATTGAACTTATGGCGTTACTTTCAATTAAGGAAGAATGCACAAATTTTCTCCGAACACTCGAATTGGGTACGTTTTCAACAAGTCAATAAAAAACAAGTGAATGCGGAAATCGAACGTTTTATTTCGTTTTGTCTTTGCGTGGGATGGGTAGGTATTTGGTGGAAAGGTAGAAAGGTAGGTACTTGGGTAAAGGAACTGGGCAAAGGAATAAGCAGTTTTCCAGTACTAAATCAAACAAAAAGAACATTGATTGACGCAAACAATTGCCTCTCAAACGACGATCAGAAATCTGCATTTCGGCGTTATTTGATTAAAATACTACATATGTTAGGATGACCCGACAGTTGATCCCCTGACACTTGGCCGCCCTTAATTATAATTATTATAAAATAATATTTATTTTTGCATTTTTTGCCAACATAAAATCGACTTCAAAAATACCTGATAAGTTGGTATGGATATCAAACAAATTAATTTACAGTGTTCTTATACACTTGTTTATACAGAAAAGTAGTTTTATCCTTGATATATTAGAAGAATAAATGTTTAATATATTTGTTATTCGGCGGTACAAACTCTCTGCACACCCCTTCTTTTCCCTAAACCGACTGCGTATTGTACAAAAGTACGCCGGGTACAACATTCGGGGTTATTATACAGTCTTACCGCCTTGTGTTGTAAAAAAGGTAAATAATATATCTGCCATCGTTAAAATCGAATTAGGCTTATGATTAGTAGTAATTAAAGTCGTTGAACTTAATTCTGTCTGTTTTCATATAACACGTATTCATTATCACACAAAAGGTGCGGCAATCGTACCGGAATTAACTTGAAAATAATTACTCTGACAAAAAGTCCCCTAACAAAATGAGCACATTTCTTAAATATCATAATTTAATATTTTTGCGGTGAATAGATGGGTTTTACAGTAAACTAAATATGGGTTCATTTACACTTAGCTAGCCCTCATGCATTATTGTTGAGCGTGATGTATTTGCGTTGTAAGTCGACTAAGACGCAACAATTAATATCCTGAAATGACAGTGGAGTAACGTGTTGCACGTCATCCTAAAGGTCCCCGTGCGATTATCCTTGATTGATCCTTTTTAATCATGCTCCTATTAAAAGTAACACAAAATGTGGAGTGGGCGATGGCAGCGCGTGCATGATATGTGGAACGTGAATTATTTCACTTTTGATCAAACGTTAACGTAAAAATAATAAGTAAAAAATCAACCACCTATTTATTTGGTACATTTTATTCGTAACTTGTGATTTACACTGCGCTTCCGTTAAAATGATTTGCTTGTGGATGGAAGAAGAGTGAGTTAGTTAAAATCGAAATCCGTTGGTTAATTAATTTTATTTCATTGCTTTCTTTCAAGTTTAACAATATAATTTAACTCTTTATCGTATGTGTGAACACAATAGGAAGACGAAAAATGCAAAGAACACACTACTTTCAAACATAAATTTTAAAAAATCAACCCAAAAAGACAAAGTTTTTTTATCACAATATGTCACTTAAATGAAAACTTTTATTTTTTTTTGTTTTTGTAGAGGTTTGAAACTTCCTACCCGGTGATCGGAATCAACTGCGCGACCGACATTTATTTTGTGTATTAAGCAGTAATGTCATCGAATTTCAGAAAAATGCACGATCGGATGTCGGGAAGTGGGTTATTTTTGATTTTTTTCATTTATGTGAATACCGGACTAGAGTCTTATCTGGGAGCCAGTGAGACTTTGGCATTCCCAATTGGGGTACGTTGCGAAGCTGAAGGTATTGGAGAGGAGAAGGAGATGGGAAGAGGAAGGTGGGGAAGTACCTGGCTATTCAGATCTGGTCACCCAACACGGCCAAAGCCATTTCAAGCAACGTTTCAATTCTGAACGGTGGTGTTACACCAGGGCGGTACTGAGAGTATCTTCCGGCAACGTGTTGCAAATATACTTTATATTATTTTAAATGAACTAATTGTGAAATGACACAAATAAATCAAAACAAAAAATATTTTCGCACATCGGGATTTGAACCCGCGGTCTTCAGATTGCTAGTCGAGATCCTTTTCCCTCAACCACGGACGACGTTAATTTTCACTTCGAAGATTTCACTTCACTAATACATTCATTTAATCAAGAATTCAAATGTGGAAATCAAATACATATACATTTAACTTATATTTTTAAACGTTTAAAATACATAGTTGACATTAAAAGAATAAAATTGGTGTATCATGCATTGGTGCAATCATCAGTATTTTATGGAATAATCGGATGGGGGGTGTGTATAATACACACATTAAGCCACTAGAAATAACTCAAAAATTAATACTAAAAATAATGTTGCATAAAGATATAAACTACCCCTCCGTGCAATTGTTCCATGAGGCTGAATTGTTAGATATAAGAAAAATTTACTGTAAACAATGTTTAAAATATATATTTACACGAAATGTTATTTTTATAAAAAATGAAAAGCGTTTTAGTAATAGGTTAAATAATGTATTTGAATTTCCACGGTGTAACACTACGCTTGCGCAAAGACATGCATATTTTATTACACCAAAAATATATGCTTTCTATAAGGCTACAGAAATTGATTGTAAAAATATATCCACCTACAGCAAGTATAAAAATGTATTAAAGTCTTGGATAAATACCGTCGACACAAACATTTACTTGCTGTAACATCTGACCTGCTGTAACTTAACAAATTTTTTATTAATCTTTATGAACATGTCTTTTGAATATGTATTTCAGTAAACACTGAATCTATTTTTTATGTATTGAATTTAATTTATTTTTTATTTTTTTAAACTTCTACAAGATATTGTATGTTTATAAGTAATAATTAATTATCTGTCTTAAAAACACTCAAGTATACCCACGAACTGGCGATGCCTATGTGGGATTTTTTTGGTTAATCTGCTAATCTATTTATGTTATTCTCTACTTTTTTAAAACTGTTAAGATAAAAAGTTTGTATTACAAAATTTTACCAATTGTTCCAAAAAATTTGTTAATAAATAAAAAAATAAAAAATATCATTTAAAATATAAGACCTGTCTTAGGTATTACGTTAGCCAAGGGACGCCGCCGTAAAGTAGATGTGTCAAAAATATATTTCAAGATGATAGACAAAAATACAGCATGTAAATACAAACATAAGCGCAACCATATCAAACAAAGAACTTTTATTTACTTACCAACAGCTATGAAATTGCGATGATATAGAAAAAATCGTCTTTTGGTAATGGAAAAAATACTTCTAAATATTAATTTACTAGCTTTTCCCCGCGGCTTCGCTCGCATGGTATTACGGGAAATTACTGTAGCGCTTGCACTTATCAATTATCTCCCCCCCCACCCCACCCCCATCCCCTCCCGCATTCCATATATTCATTCCCTTACATTCAGTTTTAAAACATCTCGCCTACCACCTAAATTTCATGATGCTATAGCTCAAAGAAAAAAGAATTACTTATCCAATTTTGTTCATTCGTTCGGAATTTATGCGCTCACAAACATTTCAGATGTTTATTTTTATTTAAATATTTGGAAGTTCGTTAATATAATAAAAAAAATACTCTATTTATCATTCAGTCTTTATAATCGTTACGAATTATATTTTTAATATAGGAACTCTCATCTGACATTTATTCCAAGCTTGTCCAAAAAGAAAAAATGAATTCTATATTTGAATTTTATGCAGTAGTAGCTGACCAGTAGACTGAGTACCTACCAGCATAGAGCCCAAAATATATCAACATTGTTTCCATAGAAAAGATTTTTTTCTGACATTAGCAAAAACTCGCTTTTGTTAGCGACAGAAAACGTATAACAAATATAATATATTAATATTTATAATTTCATAACGCCAGAGCTCACCATCATATACAACCTGTAGTCTGCGCATATAATTTAGCTTTATATTGGTGAAAGCATTATTGAAGTCTTTATATTGTGTTATGCGTGAAAAGGTCATAAACAAACTCGAGCAGTTTCGCATTTATAATATTAGTATGGATGAATGTCTAACGTAAAACACAAGAAATTTGATATTTAATAACTTCCCGTATTCAGCTAATATTTGTTAATTTTGTATTTGAATTACCACAGATTCAATTTGGGAGGCGGTAATGGGTACCGCCGCCCCGGGAACCTTTACTGGATAACCAACACCTCTGCCATAGGTCACCCCGAGTGGTTCGCTACGTTTGGTGATTTAGCAGGGGTGCCCGGGTTCATGGGGTGAGGTTTGTTCCAGGTCTTGGAGGCGAATGACTAGGACACACTGAACTCCAGATTCCCACCCACCCTTTAAACCCTTTTCCTTCCCAGAACTCTCCCCTCCTTCCTTTCTTTAAAAATAAACCCTCCTCACAGCATCCCCAAAGATGACGTGTGGAGCCTCCTGTGTGGAGCTCATGTAAAAAAAAAGCAGTGTAGTTCTTTAACTTGAACATGTATTGGCTATAACAGTATCATTCTACTAAGATAATTAATTTCAAATAAGTACGCGTATTGGTGTTCGTATAAAAGATAAAAAAAATCAAAGCTTTTGGCATATTTATTGCACTGAAATCAAAATTAATGGATATCTCTGAAATTTTTTTTCCAAAAGTAGGTCCTTTTTGGAAATTTAACGAAACACATTTCCTTATTTTTCTATCATTTGTGTTGTCTGTTTTGATAAACAAGTAGGTAAGCGTAACATCTTCTTCCGAAGTAATTACCATTATTAATGTTATAATAAATTTTCACGGACAAAACACGGGAGGTCCTTCCCAATTTTCCTTGTTAATTTGTTAAATGGATGGAAATTATTCTCTCCGGTAAACACAGGCCAACGAAAATAATAACATCGAATAAATTTATCAATTTATATTAAAAACGACTTTGAAGATCGTGGAATTTACTAGCAATACACAATGACAGGGTGGCTACAGACCTGGAAAACCGGAAATTATCAGGGAATTTTACCGAACCGGGAATTATCAGGGAAATGTCAGGGATTTTATAAATATTTTTGGAATACCAGGGATTTTTTGAAATTAGGAATTTAAATAATTTTTTTTGGATTAACTCAGGGTCGTCTGTTTCAATAGAAAGCTAAATCGTTAACGGATGGGTTGTTTAAAAAAATTTGAACAATTCATCAAATTAATTCAGTTTTATTCAAGTTCTGTGAATATATCAGTTTTATGAAGCACTTATGATATATTAACAAAACTTTAAAAGAACTTACACAGAACGTGAGAATTAGCTTAAAATATTTGACGAATTGTTCAGATTTTTCTAAACAATCCGTTCTAAATTTAAATTTTGACCGTCAGTGAAAGTAGCAAGGATGTTAAAAAGGACCGTATACTGTTTCCAGTGCACTTTTGCTAAAGTAATAATTGTTAGTGTGGCCAGTCTAAAATTCCTCGAAATTATGTGAAAAAACGCATCGCATTATTTTTTGGTGAGGCCACACCATAAATTGAATTTGAAAACCAGAACAACTGTCAAAATATCCGGCTGTATTTTGTTTCGCGTCGTTGTAGGATCTGACAGCTTTGGTCCTACAAAAATATTTGAATGAATTAAAAAAAAATGACGACCTATTATAATATATACGATATTACAGGGAAAAAATATAATTTACTTTCCAGAAGTTATGATATATCCTCGAATTTGATGTGTCACAAATTTTACGAGATCTTTCGACATCGTGCCAAAAATTCGGAATCGTTCCAAATATCCATATTTTTAACATGGGGTGGAGGTGTTTTTGGTTTTCGCTGCAAGACATATTGGATGAAGAATTCATTGTAACTATCGTCATCTTGTGTAATTAAATCACTGTTGAAGCTATCATACCTCCAAAAAAATCGTCAAATATCTCAAAATAGCGGAGTAACTATCGGTTTTCGAAAGTAAATGCCAAAGTTAAAAGTGAAGTAAAATAGGCGGATAAATTGATTGAGATTGCGTTTTTAAAAGTGGCAATTTCTTTTACTCTTGCTTTTACTTGAGCAAACTTTGAAACAGACTACCCTCAATGTGTAAAACCTCAAATTTATCAACTCTCAAATGAAAAATTGAAACGGAAAAATCAGAAAAAAATTTGGTCGCGTCTAGGAATTGAACCTAGCCCCTTAGCCTTACCGGGGCTCTAACCACTGAACTAAATCGACCCCACCCCCTTCGGTCACATTTAAACGCATCCTGCTTTAACTAAGAAATGCAAACATTATCTTCATTTCGATCTTCTTACTAAACGGCGCTATAAAAATTGCCAACTAATAAAATCAATAAATTTTTTTTTTCAGATAAATAAGGAAAGGCGGTGAATAATATACGTTTGTTACAAGTGCAAGCAACGTGCATACTCTAACCCCCACCTTGCTGTATCGCCAGAAATAACAGTAAAACATTTTCTTTCGCTGTCTAGTTGACGGGTTTCATCCTCTTTGAAGAGTCCTCCTACCCCGTACTTCAATACATTCAGATTTCTTCTGAGATTCGCCTATTTCTTCCCTCTCTACGTGGCCGACATCACAAGGCTTAGGAGACAGCGGCGTGCCGTGGCTAATTTTTTTTTTGTTTGTTACAATAAATTTACAAATTTGTAACATTATTTGATAATGTGGGCTTCACTGCGTACTTTACCCATGCCCCATTTTACAATTGATTAAAATAGATACAATTAAATAATACATTGAAATTAATTAATATAAAACTGAGATAAATAATATAATAAAATACAATAATACAGGGTGGTAATGAACATTTAAAAAAGTCGGAGAATGTTATCTGGTACGGTTGCGTAATTATGTATTGTGTATTACATATTTATGTTTAATTATTTTACGTTATATTTTTTTTTGTAAGTTGTCTAATTTTTTTTATTCCATCTGTGTTTGAAATGTTTTTGGTTTTCCTAATTTTTTGTACCGAGTGAAAGATTGTTAAATGCTTTTATTGATTGGTATTTGATTTGTCTTTGTCTGAAACTTGCGTTTACCGTCAGAGCTTTTTTATGTTTTTTTGTTAGCTTGTCTAACTTGTTTATACATGATAGTTTGTTTTGTTGAAATTTGTTTTTTTGGTCAAAAATGTATTTTAGTAGTGTTTTTAAATTATTATCGAAACAAAAATGGAAACAACTTTAATTGGAATACACAAAACATATCAAATTTTTCAGCCGTAGAGACGTGAACTTGATACTTTCAATAGCTGGGCTTTTTACCAAATTGATAATTGTACCTTTTACGAAATCATGTTTTCTTGAAAAAATGATTCCCACTGCATCAAGTGTACCTCTGAATGATGACCCCAAAAATAATTTTTGCACTATGGTTTGGAGCTGTAGATACTTTTGGTATCGCTCTAGGAGATCACCATTCAAAATCGAAACGTTTTGCAAAGTTGGGATCAAACTACTTTCCCTAATATCTTCGATTCTATAACTCGAAATTTCTAAAATCGCAGCTAGATTTCGATCTGTAGTCGGTTCTGAGAGAAAATCATTAAAAAAAGGCATTTTGCAAACGAACTTAATTTAAAAATACACATTTAATTGGAAAACTAAAATAAATAATACGGACTGGAGTTCCTCATTGTAATATCTAACGTGACGTATTGTTTAAAAATATATATATTTTCTGAAAATATTCGGTGACCTTGACGTGCCTCTTTATTTACAGTTGTATTTTTTAATGGAATAAAGGCCACCCGCCACTGTTCGTCGGGCCCAGCTAGGCCAGAAATGGCCCAAATACACGTATTTATTGATCTCGTCCCCTGTCATTGATAAGCATGATTGAACGGGCCACCCTACTCCCCACCCCCCACCCTACATAACCTCTTGGCTACCCTTCTCCCCAAGAAACAAGATTCGCTTACACTTGAAAAAATCTTGCGTATCGAACACGCGGTTTTTTTACTAGATTCTAAATACAACTGTTTCATTTTACGTTTAGAAGCCTTATAGAAAAATAAACCAAATGCAAAAAACGAGATAAATACAACACTATTTTGTGTTTTATTATTTATAAAAAGTATTTAATTTAAAGAAAAAAATGCTTACGAATATGACAAATTCACCTCTACGTCATTTCTCAACCAAGTAAGTTGCCAGAGAGCAAAAACTGGACACTAAGTTTTTAAATGTTTTTAATTAAGTATAACACCAAAAATTTTAATGTTCGAGTAGAACGGGCAAATCAATGAGAGCGCATGATTGAATGTATTTGTGCACACTAATTGGTTCAAATTGTCCTTCCTCTCCCTTCTCCCGCTCCCCCATCCCGCCAATCCCCCTCCCGCTTTCATATATTCAGTCCCAGCAAATTCAGTTTTCAAACAGCTTAAGTGCCACCTATTACAATTTTTTAATTCAAATTGTCATTTGTCTTATATTACAAATATTCATTTTTGCATATTATAAGAACAACCACATATCTGCCGCACATTATAAGAACAACTACATATCACACCCCCTGTGTGAAGAACGAAAAAAATACATATCTGCCGACAAATTTTTTTTTTTGTAACATACAACAACGATATCAATGTAAAACAACTGTTGCTCTTGTAATGTAACACTCATTATCGTTTGAGGCAATCTTAAGATGAAGCTATACGTGAAATCCTATTTAGATTAATCTTTACGACGAATTGATTATTTACATTATGAACATCAAAAAATATGCTACGGATAAATTGAAGCTTGTACCAGCTATGTATAATAGAAATTACAATAAAATTATTAATTACATTACTAAAAATATAAGCGTAAACCATTAAAAAAAATGTTTTTGCTTGACTTAACTTGCTTCTTATATTTACTTTATGAAGTAATAATATAGAAACAATATTAAAAAAATACCCCTTTATGGCTAAGACTATTTTTGAGGTTTTGTATGTTCTAACTTTTTTTTATTCTTATAAAATTATGCACAAAATAAATAAAAACCACCTTTTCGCTTACTTGCCTCCAGCAAATCGGACGCTCGATTTAAAATTTTGAAGGCATGAGAATCGAAATGTTTCTAGCGTTTATATTCCTCTTAAGCAAATTTATGGCAACATCACATTAATAATATGTGACACATTTTGTTTGTTGCATAAAAGTTAACTTTATTCTTAAAAATAAAAAGAAGGCAAAACCGTACAAAAGATTGTAGGTGTTCCTTCCATTGAGTGTCGCTAGAACAAGTACTCGGATCTCCGCCAAAGCTGTAATTCAAATAAGTATTTTTTATTCTTGGGTATATTTGAAACAAATCAAGGGAAATAAATCAATTCCTTTTAATTTATGTTGGTAAATATCATAATTAAATATTTTATTAATTTTTTTTTGTTCCGTTTTCTAAGGAATTCGCTGAATTTATCCCTTAGCTCCCAACAATTTTGAGCAAAATTATTTCGATTACAGGTTATGCATCTTTCACAGAAGTGTATTTTTAAATTCAACTTTAGTATGTAGATAAATGAACAAGTAAATTTTCATAATAGTTATAATAACCGGGCTGAGTTGGCATTGCGTCTAGGTCCCACACAGGCGTCGTGAGTTCAATTTCTCCATCCTGACATGAGCAACATTTTCTACCTAAAAAAATAGATCCGGTTAAAAATCACGAATGCTGATATGGTCAAATCAGCAGAGTCCTTTTTTTGACACTTTTCCGAAAATTTTCCCTCTCAGAGTTACTGCTGTATCGGAGGTAAATCTCGTGGATCCATTTTAGACACAAATATGAAGGAATTTAGCAGATCCAGGGTGTTTTACTTTTTGTTACGAAATAATCGGCGCAAAGTCGTTTTCTGCGAACTTTTTGAGCAACACTTAGCAAACGCCACAAAAGCCGTCACAGCTGTGTAGGTACTGACTTATATCGTAAAACGCCATCACAGCTGGATAGTTACTTATACCGTAAAACGCCATCCGAGCTGGCTAGGTACTGACTTATATCGTAAAACGCCATCATAGCTGAGTAGGTACTCACTTATATCTTAAAACGCTATCACACATGGGTAGGTACTACCGTAAAACGGTATCGTACCAGTATCGTAAAACGTCATCCCAGCTGGCTAGGTACTGACTTATATCGTAAAATGCCATCACAGCTGGGTAGGTACCGACTTATACCGTAAAACGCCATCATAGCCGAGTAGTTACTGATTTACATCGTAAAAATGCAATGCCTTTATCGAACAGTTTTTGAAAAACCGTCGTACCTCCACCACATCGAGAGTTATAAGGAGTCCTGCATCTCTCCTGCATTTACCATATCGATTTACTAAACTGTGAAAAAATAGAGACAAACTCACTTTTCCTATTTTGACAAGCTCAGAAGAGTAAGTTCCCTAGCTTAAGAGATTCCAATATAAATTTACCAAACACTAAAAAAATTAGAGACAGATTCACTTATTTTTACGAAATCAGAAAAGAAATATTAGATATATATTAGATATATATAACCAGTTTAGTTTTCCCTGATGTTAGCCACGCTTTATCCTCAGATTCCGGGCGTATCTCGAAGAGCTGAATAGATCCGCGGCACAGCGGGAACGTGCACACATTTTTAGCAAAACGGATACAGAACATCATGTATCAGAGGCCTCGTTACAAAGCTCGTCAATATTTGGTATTCTTGTGAGGATTTCGGCCGTCGCGGGTGACAAGGAACTCTACTTAGGCCCGGCACCAAAACTTTTATTCCCAATAGGGGTCCTTCCCCTCCCCCCGGAGCATTCCGGTTTCCCTTCCCCTGGCCTTCGGCACTCAACACTCAACACTCTTCCCGAGATGTGTTATAATGTAGCGCAAATAACTTTCAGAATGGAAAAATAAAAATTCAAACATACTGAAAAAGGTGCCGAAACCAGGTATTTTTTACCTTCCTAAAAAATAATAATAACACTAAAAAATCGTTATCAAAAGCTAATAAATATTTTATTTTGGTTTATCAGTCAAAATGGATCCACTTCGTGTGGTCTAATATTATAAACATAGGTAAATTTTTACATTTTCATTATTTGTAATATTTTTCACACAAATAAAGTTAATGAATTTCTAATTTTTACGTCATTCCAGGATACACTGCCCCCCCCCCAGATTCCTACCCACCCCTCATACCCTTTTCCTTCCCAGAATTTCCTCTCCCTTTTTTCCTTTTTTTTAAATTAGCTTCACACAGGACGCCCAGATGAAAATAATTTCCCTCAGGGACTATGTCATCTTTGAAGATACTGTGTGGAGGGTGTTTTTGAGGATAGGAAGGAGTGAACATGGGTCCTGAAGAGACCCATGATGTAGGAGGGAGGAAACACAGAGGCCGGCAAATCGTTCCACAGCCGAGCTGTAGAAACCACTCGTTCTCATGAGACTATGCACCGGTGCCGAGGGGATCAATCACGCTAGTTCTTCAGAGCATCTTCCATTGTAATACCGGTAGAACAAGGACAACATTCCCACCTGACGCCTGTGCTTTGAAGATTGCAATCCGTTTGTTATGTTAGGAGAATCTATCAAACGGACCGCCCGTTTGTGCCCAGAGTCGAGGTTTTTTTTTTTAAAGAACCTCCACGCAGCATCGCCTAAGAAGACGTAGATTCTGACGGATATTATTTTTATTTTTAACTTAATAACTAAAACCTCAAATTTTAATATTAAATCGATACATTTAATGGAATGAAGACAATTTTATAGAAACTCAATCGAAAACCTGAAAACAGAAAAATCAGAAAAAGATACCGTCACATCTGGGACTCGAACCCTTAGGACCTCCGCCTTACCGGGGAGCGACTCTATCAACTGAACTAATGTGTCCCTACCCGATTCACTCATATTGATGTGTCATACTTCGACTAAGAACTACCAACACTATCTTACGCATATTTTTATTGGCTGCTATCTTCATTTATGATTGCAAGATTTAAATCCGAACTAAATGCTATCTAGATATCGTCTGGTTAAATTTTAATCCATTTTTATTTTTAATAAGTGACATTTCTTTTCTGCAAGTTTAGGATAAATATTTATTTTTTTATTATTAACTTAATGAGTAAAACCTCAAATTATAATATATAATTGATTATAATATTTAATTGCATGAAGGCAATATAAGAGAAACTCAATAAAAAATCTGAAAACAGAAAAATCAGAAAAAGACACGGTTACATCTGGGTTCGAGATTTTCGATTGAGTTTCTCGAAGGAAATTATTTTCCTCAGGGTCTTCTGTGAGAAGCCAATGTAAAAAATCCTGTAGTTATCCAATTTTTCATATTTACATACATACATTGATCACACAACTCACCTAAGAGTGTCTAATAATTGTAATTCACAGCGTGATCAATGTTGTTTGGTTAATAAAATAAATTCATCCTTTATAATTATTAAAGTTATTACCATGTCACACCAACCACCATAAATTCTCCCCAAGTTACTTAGTAGGCCAACAGCTTACGTGAGCGTACTACGCCTTTCTCACATTCCAGTTATCTCCACTGAAAAACTGCAGTAATTCAATTAAGTGATCTTATTTCTTGCAGCGAATGTGGGACATTCTCGCTCCCCGTATCTTGTGTAATGGGGGAGGCAAAGAACTTTCATTTAATATGGGATATGTGTGGTTGAACCGGATACTGAATACGAAGGGCAGAAAACGCGGTTGCTTGAATAACTCAAGGTTTCTCTTATTGTCTTAGCGAAGGAGCCAATGTATAAACGCGGAGAAGACCCGAAATCTATTTCTAGTTCAAGAATTAAAGGACACTCTTGGGTCGCCATTATTACCTAATTGGAAAAAAATGTTTTCGTGCTCATTTTGTAGCAGGTATTCCAAAATTTCATATTTTTTTAAAGTAAAAATTTATTTATCTTTAAAATAATTTCAAACTCGATGAAATCAGAAGCGACACTAAAAAGAGACAAAAACTTACATCTGTAAGATTTAGCCTGCGAAAGAACGAGATAACCTAATCGGTCTCCTCTCTGTGCTTCGTACCCTCCCCACTCTTGTTTTCTGAAGATTTCACTTCTACCACCTGTGAACTGCACACAATTTTCTTTCAAAATAATATTTAACACTATCAACACGCATAAGATCATTGAATATAGTAGTCCTAGAGAAAGGTCGTTCGTGACGTCTTCGTTCTAGTGCCTTCTTTGTACAAGACTTGCAAAGGAAAATTTTTCGATGACGTATGTACGACCTCTCTCTTGGACTACTCTAGATAATACAGACACGTAGAAACAATGTATTGATTATTAACAACGCAAATTTGAATGGATACCAACGACGGCCAGCACATTCCAGTGGTAAGGCTCTTGACTCGCGTTCCGCAGGCCGCGGGATCGAATCCCGGCGTGGCAAATAAAATTTATTGATTAATTTGTGTTATTTTACAATTTATTCATTTAAAATAATATGTAGTATATTTGCGACACGTTCCAAAGTGGAAGATACTCTCAGTATAGCCCTGGTGTAAGACCACCATTCAGAATTGAAACGTTGCTTGAAATGGCTTTGGCCGTGTTTGGTGACCAGATCTGAATGGCCAGGTACTTTCCACATACCCCTTCCCCATCTCCTTTCCCTCCCCACTACCTTCAGCCTCACAATATACCCCAATTGGGGATGTCATAGTGTCACTGGCTCCAGACGGGAGCAGTTGGGATTCTTGTGCGGTATTCATATAAAAAAAAAACGTCGCTGCTGACATAGTACATTTTGACGATTAGGTCGAGACAGCCAATCAACATTACGTACTCCGTCTCTCTTACACTGCCTGCCGTCGTATACCGCCATTCAATTTGATTTTGAATTTGTACTGTGAAATTTATATTCCACTGGGATTTTGGCTCAGAAATTCCGTTAACTGACTCTAGATTTTACCCAGAGTTAATCATTTTTCATGTTTTCCAGGTTAACTTAAAAAAACATTTACCATATTTTGTAAACGAATTTTACGTACCCCCCTCCTAAGAACATCTGTAAAACTTTAAAATTTTAAATGACGACGCATAATAAAAGGGAGACAAACGCGATATCCGGAATTATCGACCAGTTGCCGTTCTATGTTCCATCATGAAAATATTCGAGAAAATTCTACATAAATATATACTTAATCACGTTAATCCAATTCTTGACGACCGTCAATATGGTTTTAGATCCCAGATGTCAGTAACATCAAACCTCTTATGCATCTCAGATTTCTTATCACAAACTCTTGACAATGGTGGCCAGGTGGATGTTGCTTATTTTGACCTGGAAAAAGCATTCGACAAGGTTGACATCGACATTCTTCTAAATAAGCTAGCTTCATTTGGTTTTTCCAATAGACTACTCTGTTTTTTTGCTTCATATTTTCGAAATCGTAGACAGTTTGTTTATTATAAGGGTTCCAGTTCTTTTGAATTCGTAGTTTTTTCTGGAGTTCCTCAGGGGTCTATCCTTGGACCACTTCTGTTTTTGATTTTTATTAACGATATTGGTTCAGTCATCACACATTCGCTGTATTTACTATTTGCAGATGACTTGAAACTATATCGCTCAATAAAAAATATTCTTGACTGTATTCTCCTGCAACGTGACATTGAATGCGTCTCAAACTGGGCCAAAATAAATGGCTTGAACTTCAGTACACCCAAGTGCAATATCGTCTCTTATACAAGATCAAAGAAACCGCATGTATTGGAATATACAATTAATGAAATTATTCTCCAACACCTAAACCAAATCAAAGATCTAGGAGTTATTTATGACAGCAAACTAACTTTTCACCAACACATCGATGATTTAATAAGCAGAGCATACAGGCTTCTCGGCTTCGTAATTAGAAACTCATATCCGTTTCGTAACACAAAAACACTGACGTTATTATATAACACACTAGTCCTGAGTGTACTTGAGTCAAATTCGATCATCTGGGCCCCACACGAATTAACATACACATTACGCGTTGAAAGAGTCCATAAGAAATTTTTAAGGTTTCTATTCTCGCGGCTCTATGGACGTTACCCTTGGCTTTACCCATCCATCTATATATTAGGCATGACCAATTACCACTCCCTAGAGACACGTAGAGGTATTGCTTTGCTTAAATATTTTTTTCAATTAATGAACGGTCACTTATCTAATAATGAGATACTGGCCCAATTAAATTTTTTTATACCAGAGTCTCACTCTCGAGGACGTCATCACAACCTCCTATATAGTAGAGCAAGCCGCACTAATTTATTTATGAACTCACCTCTGGGGAGAGCTACGTGCTTTTTGAATGCGGTGGATAAAAAAATTGATTTATTTTTTGTGTCCTATAGCGCATTTGTAAGATTTTTGGCATTGCATATACACTGCATAAATGGTACAATTATAACGTCTTAGGCTATATTGCCTGTAATTGTTATAAATAAAATGTACAACTTACATACATATAAATAAATAATACTTTGTTCACAGTAGTGGTTAAAATTTCTAGAATTTCGAGAATTTGTAAAAGTAGTAATAAAATGGTAATTGAAAAGAAAAAGATATTTTAAATTTTTAATAAATATTTTCTTAGAAAATACCACATGGATTCAAAGTATTTCTTTTCGATTAAAAATCTCTTAAAAATCCTACGAAATAAATTCATCATTCTGACACATCCATTGTCCGTATATTTATTTTAAATTATGTATTTTTGAATGGTGCTCATGTAATATTTAAAAACATAATTCTTATCTTGAAGTGGCTCGCTATGTTTGGTGACTTAGCAGAGTGCTTGGGTTCAAGGAGTGAAGTTTTTCTAGACGTTGGTGGCGAATGCATTTGCCCACCTACTGCGTGGCGGGCCGGATCGGGATGTATTTTTGAATGGTGCTCGTGTAATATTTAAATACATAATTCTTATCTTGAAGTGGTTCGCTATGTTTGGTGACTTAGAGGGTTCAAGGGGTGAAGTTTTTCTAGATCTTGGTGGCGAATGCATTTGCCCACCTTCTGCGTGGCGGGCCGGATCGGGATGTATTTTTGAATGGTGCTCATGTAATATTTAAATACATAATTCTTATCTTGAAGTGGTTCGCTATGTTTGGTGACTAAGAGGGGTGCTTGGGTTCAAGGGGTGAAGTTTTTCTAGATCTTGTTGACGAATGCATTTGTCCACCTACTGCGTGGCGGGCCGGATCGGGAGAGAGTGGTTGAGGGAGGCCTTTTGACCTTTCCAGTCACTCTATAGACCCTGCTCTGCAGTTGGAAGGAGAGATTGATACGTACGTCACTTCTGAACCCACTGACCCCCAGATTTCTACCCAAACAGCATAGCTTTTCCTTCCCAGAACTTTCTCTCTTTCCTCTTCTTAAATAGGTCCTCCACCCAGCATTTCCTGACATGACATAGGCCCTGAGGGAAATTATTTTCCTTAAAGCCCCCTGCGTGGGGTTAATGTAAAAAAAATATTCTTAAAACTATTTATTTTAAATTATGCATTTCTGAATATTAAGTTCTCACTTAACATTAAAAATACAACATTCTTATTATTTTCAGTACGATAAAATGAATTTATGCCACCGTTCTTGCAATAGATGCCCTCCAAGCAATTGATCGGGGCTGAATTGTCTGTTGTGGATTCTTAAAATAATTTATTTTATTTTATATTTTTAATAACATTTTTTTACACATTTTAAAATAAAGATGACTACGAAAATATTAAATTTATTACGAACAACCGGTTTCGCTTAACACAAGCATCATCTAGATACAAAATTAAATAAAGTTTAATTTTGATAGCCAATTTAGTGTTAAGCGAAACCGATCGGTCGTAAATTAAATAAATTTCGTGGTTGAAATTGTAAGAAGGTAACTGTTTTATTTAATTAATAATATGCAAAACGCAATGTCACTGCTTTCTACAAAAAAAAATTATCACCTCATTCCTGGAAAAAAGTGCCCCCACCACTGCCAAAGAAAGCATCCTTAAGAGAAACGTATGCGCGGCCCGTTTCGGCCAGTTTCATAATAATTTTAAATTTGAATTTGAGATCAAAAAACCCATCCAAACTGAAAAATTATTTTTGTAATCAAAAGTTATATCAAATATCAAAAGTTATATCAAATATATGTACGGATGTGAGCTACTTTATTTATTTTTGCTTTAAATTATAAGATATAGGTCATTAAAGATTGTTATTTTGCCATGATTATTATTATTTGTGAGTAAACGATAAAGATTAAAAAATAATTTTACAATGCTTATTTTAAAATTATAATAAAAAATAAAATAATGAATAAAACATCATTAAAAATGCATTTTATTGGGTAGTAATTTTAATGTATAAACGACAAATTTTTGTTCCGCCGTAAATAGATAATTTGTATTTTAAATTTACACCTATCAAAATGATTTTTTTCTTAATTTTAATTTAATATTTTCTATTTTATTTTATTTCTATGATAAATAGTGTAAAATTTTTATTTTATTTGTTTTCATTTACTCACAAATAATTGCCCAAGTTGCTTCTAAAATCATGAAACACTAAAATCTTTAATGGCAATAATTTAAAGCAAAAATAAATAAAGTAGCTCACGTCCATACTAGATACTTGATATACCTTTCGATTACAAAAATAGTTTTTCAGTTTGGTTGGGTATTTTGATCTCAAATCCAAATTTAAGATTTGTATGAAACGGGCCGAAGAAGTTCCACTTAAGAAGTCATTTTCCTTCGCTCGTGTGAAAATACATCCTCCCCTACTGCGGTGCTCTATGTGTGTATGAAGGGAAGCAGTAGTACCATTATAGTCCACCGTACACCATCCACCGTCTACTCCGGCCAACCCGTTCCTCCCCGTGTTGAGATTATCGATAAACATCTTAATCCATCAACATGTAATCCTATATCCGGCTGATATGGGTATCGTGTGAAGGCTCGCCGGGGCTCGGTGGCTGGAGGGGTTAAAAACACTTGATAATACTTATATTAAATTGGGTAATACGATTTAACAAGAACAAAATGTTTTAGTAAGTTTAACCAAAAATTGTTAAGTAAAATTAAATAATTTGAAAATTAAATTTTTTCCAACATTAATAGTTAGGTCGGGCGGCCATCAAAGCATATCTCTTGAATATCAATATCTTTGCTCATGACCAACAAAAATGATTTTTTTGTCATTTGATCTCTGATTTTCGTCGCCGACTCTCGGCCTATTTTAGCTTTGGAACAAATTGCGATCAGATGAAATGCATGGCAACATGTAATTTTTGTTTTACAGCTTGTTAAATGCTGATTCTCAGCCCGTTTCAGCCTAGAAAAGAATTATTTATTTATTAACACCCTTTTTAAGGGTTTTTACATATGAATAGTAAGAAATATACAGTATTTATTGTACATAATTGAACTGCGTCAGTAACAATATTTTACATTAATTTAAAGATAAATTGAAGATGTTCATTGACTTGGTATAATTATTTCCCTCCATAAGTATTCTGGGCAAAGAGAAAAACATATGGTAGTGCAGAATTTCTGCACTGAAATAATTATTACCAGATGAAAGCATTACAACATGTAATTTTTGCTTGACGGCCCATTAAATGCTGATCATCGGCCTGTTTTAGCTTTGGATCAAATTGTGATCACCTGATATGCAAGGCAACATATTATTTTTCATTGATAGCACGTTAAATGCAGATTCTCGGCCCATTTCAGTTTTAGATCAAATTGTGTTAAGTTGACAGTTTGAAGCACTGTCGATGTAAATAATGCATTCCCTTTTTCTTAAAAAAACCTCAAAAACATAAATAAACATCTTCTAAAGACTGTTGTCTTCTGGAGAAAATGAATTACTGATAGCACAATTTAACGGATCGGCTTTTTATTGTTATTAAATAAATATTTTCTTGTTGTAGAATTGTGAAAATAATCATGTGCGGTGTCTGATTAAATTATTGTATATGTCATGAATATTCCCTTCAGGATTCGAAGATTAGAAGATCCGCAACTTCGTGCCCTATGCTAAATTCAGCTGCGCACAAGGATTTGATGTGATCGTGATGGCCAGGACGTGAGATCAGCCCTGTTCTCTACACGTGAGCTGATGCTCCGTCATACCATTGCGCCCCTCCGGTGTTCCACTAACGGTGTTCCAATGCTGCCATTAACTCTTCGAGAAATTACCAATAAAATAAAGGCTAATTAGCTTTCCTGATGGTTTCAAACAATGTCTTTTATTATTTTTATGTCCTGTTTTGCATAATATCCCGAACTCCGCGATAAAACAGAATATTAAGGTTAAGATATGTGCGTACCTTAAAATAAACGAGCCGAGTATAATAATGTAATTCATATGAAGATTCTATACAGAAGGCAGCCTTTATTCTGAAAGCCCTTTACTCGTGAAGATAAAACAAGTTTTAATTATATTTCTTACATTCATTTGTTCAGAGTGAATCGAATAATATTCTCTGAAATGATGTCCGGCGCTTAAGCTATATCAGGTGTTTGGGTTTCCCTTCGGTTCATTAATTCTTCCTAAATATATCTAGAAGGTACACCGTTAAAATAACATCCTTACCATTACAATATGGCCTTCCCACTCATGACGGCTTTCCATTCATTAAAGACCCTTTTGAAAAACACATTATAACACTAACAATGGTTTTCATTTCCTCGACACTGCGAGATACGAGATAGTGTCGGGCCGATCTGATGTATACTTTTGCTATTTGCAAGCGACAATAGAGACAGGGTTCTCTTTTCACAGCTTTTCGAAGGGGATGAAGATATTCCCTCGCTGTGGGAGGTAGTGTAGGGTTAGGGGGTGGGGGGTGGATGTGGGAAAGGGACTCCCCCAATGACCGCCCGAGTGATGTATTGCATGACCGTAGCTTCAATGGCTTTGCAGAGTTATTATTGATATCGCTTTATAGCACTTTCACCAGTTCAACGGGCGATTTTGCCACCTTAGAAACTTTTTTATTCACTTTCGTTTTGGTGTAATTTTTCTTTCACTTTATATTGGTGTTTTTCACAATTAGGAAACACGGTACCAATGAAATTGTATATATGCAATACACCAAAACCTATTTTTGCGTATCGCAAAAATAAAAGTACCTTTTTACTTTTATTTGTTTTGTATTATACAGTATATCAAAGTATACCTAAACATCGTTGCATTCGTCACACTGCTTAGGTTGGACAAACTGGCAGGTCATTTAGGGGCCATCCATAACTTACGTCACACCTTAAGGGGGGGAGGGGTGTAGAGAAGTGTGACATTGTGTGACAAGTGGTATGGGGGGGTCATCAGCTCTGTGACGTCACATGTAAAAATCTGAATTTTGATTATTTTTAGATGCAAAATTGCAAAATATGTAACGTCACACTAGGGGGGAGGGAGTCTCACAAATGTGACAATGTGTGACAGGGACAGGGGGGAGGGGGGTCAAAAAATCATGAAATTCGTGTGACGTAATTTATGGATGGCCCCTTTAATACTAGAATCAAAGAACACAGGCAATCGTTAAAAATAATAATAAAACTGTCACAATTAGCCAAACACCTCCTAGACAAACTCTTAAATTCAATAATAATATTACCGAATATATAAAAGAAAATTTAAAAAATAATTTGATTGTCTGTAAAGTCGGTTTACGGACGATAGTTTTACGTGATAACGTCATATAATAACGGTGGAGTGGAAGAGAGATACATGCGTCATAAGCCGAAAGCTTAGGCCGAACGCTTGTTCCGCGTTCTCGCTTTTACGCTTGGCTCAGGCGGAACGTGACAATGAGTCATGCTTTTTCGTGCATGCAGCCGGCTCTCATCGATTTATAAGACGTTATCACGTCAAAAAATTGATAAAAAAGCCATATACTTTGCTTATTTTTATTATAATTTTTTTTTCACAGAAGGTCCTTCGGAAAACAATTTCCTTCGAGGCCAAAGTCATCTTTGGAGATACTGTGAGGATGGTCGTTTTTAGGGAAAGGAAGTTTAGGAAGTTCTGGGAAGGAAAAAGGTATGCGGGGTGGGTAGGAATCTGGAATCAAGTCCTGGACACAAGTCCAGAAGTGACGGAGGTATGAATGCATTCCCTCCGAATAGATCGAGAGTCCGGTGGGATGGGTCAAAAGGACTCCTTCAATCTCCCGATTCGGCCCTCCAAGCAGGGAGTGACAAACCTCACCCCTCCAATGCGGGCAACCTTGCGGTAGTGAACCACACGGGGTGACCTATGGCAGGGGTATTGGTTATCCAAAAAATCGTTCCCGGGGCGGCGGTACCCTTACCCACCTCCCAAATTATAAACTTGATTTTATATTTTTGACTGATTCATTGTTTGAATTCGAAAATTGAGAAATGTTGCACGGGATTCATTTTTCTTCACTGACTTGCAATAATTTATTTAAAATACTACAGGCTTGCGGATTGTTAACGTTCCATCATCAGAGCAAGTCACATTATGACCAAATTATTCAAAAATTTATGCAATGATTTCTTCTCAATGTACAGAGCATACAAACACCTTTACGGTTCGGTTTCCACATTTCCAAAACGCATTGCACAAATTTAATGTGATTTATCTGCGGACGTGGCTACCGATTCCGCAAAAAAAAAACCCAGAGGGAAGCTGGGAGAGATACGTAATATGCAAAAAATGCAAAAGTCTTCGATTATTCAGTTTGTTTTCCAAAGAATTGCGCTTGGGTTGCGCAGTGGTACAATTTATTATTATTACGTCTGCCAATCCAATCCGGAGTCTAAAAACCATGAACTTGCGAGGAATAAATTGCGAAGCAATGAATAAGTTATTGTTCGGCGATGGTAGCATCTGGTTCCAAAATTACAGCTGCTTTTGTTTTTGATATTCTGGAGCAATTATTGAAAATATTTTTATGGTATCAGAAGTCGGTGATAATGTTTTTCCATATTGCATTTGTTGCACAAAAAATATTTTATTACTATTACGATCGCGAGGATTATGAACACGACCGGTGACTTGACATTATACAAATGAAAAAAGCTCCTTGTTTAAAATAACTCTATTTAATTTGTAAACGTGTAGAATTTAAATAAAGTGATTTTAAACAAAGAACTTTTTTTATTTATTATATAAGATTAAAGCTTAAATCCAGGTTTTAAATTAATGCACCAGAAACCAGATAAATGAACAAGTTTGTCAGGTTTTACATAATGAAGCTGTTGAAAATACATCAGCAATGTTAAAAAAAATCAAGTTACAGAGCTTAAAACTCGTTAAATGCCAAGGAGGTAACAATGTAAAATCGCTATGTTTTGACTTTGAAGTAATATTTTGTGGGTTTATTTTGTGCTGTTGTATATTATATTTACTGAAACACATTCCTTGAACAATAAAATATGCATAAATATAACATTACTTGCGTTTATTTGATGAATTTAGAGAACGACGCTACCCAATTTCACAGCTCAAATACCGGGAAAAATCTCAGCCGGAGGGCATATAGAATTTAATATAAATTATTCCGATTCCCTAGGTGTGTTCACGATATTTTATACCTTAAGAACAAAAATGCCCCAAGCGATTCTGACCTTGTCCTTCTTACGTTTTCTTTATACATAAGGGTTAAAATCGCATTCCATAATTTTTTTTTTTAACATTTTGGTGTGTGAGCCGGCGCACGAGCCGCAAATGACTGAACAGTAAAAAAATAGTGAGAAACACACGGAATTCGTAGAGCATACGTTTCAGTAACCCAACATTTAAAAAATATTAAATAATTACTACGGGCAGTTTGGCTAATATATCTAAGTTATTATAAAACTCTTGTATCATGGCCTCATGCGTCAAGACAGGAAAATTATTCTTCTCAGCTGCTTTGGCTTATTTGTATGAATGAAAAAAAAATTAGGTGTAGTAGCCAAAAATGTATACATCTATTGAAATAAAAAATCCCTCTTCTAAGACTTAATAGATCAATGTGCGCACCCAATTATTGATAATGTTTCTGAGACATTAATCGTAGACGACACTGAATGCACGCGGACAAAACAATATTGAATAAACAAGACAGAATAAAAACACATGGCAGCATCTCACCGATTAAATCCATAATCTCTCTTCTAAAGATATTACTTACAGTGTATTATGTTCTGCGGGCAAGTTTCTTTGAGTAGCTTGTTAGTGCTGACTCTCTTCCAAGACAAAACCACTAATAAGTTTGATAAACCATCACACCCTCCCCAGCCACCCTCATCTCATCCCCTATCTACTCTCGCAAGAAACTGCTTCTACGTTATTATAGCGAACTAAACTTGTTGGGACTATTTTTTGTTTTTATGAACTTTGAAGACATGCTCTATAAAGTTGTGTCTTTTCAAATACAAGGACTTATATTATTATTTTTGAGCTAGGTTTTTAAGCCAAAAGTTTGCACTAGGTTTTTAATTAAAATGGGCAATTTAACTTTTTTAAAGAAAGAAAATTCTGGTTTACAACGTGAATAAAACATTAGATACCCACCCACCCATACGAGTAACTACCCGAAAAATCTTTTGAGATTGTTTTAAAGTGTACAGGATTTTGGGAAGTAAAAAATTAATCTGACTACCAAGAGTCACGTTAGTCAAGAGTCAGTTAGCTGGTAGAGAAAGAGGAAAGATTTAATTAAATGAAGGCAATATAAGCGAAACTCAATCAAAAATCAGAAAAAGATATTGGCACCTCTGAGACTCGAACCCAGGACCTCTCGCTTTCGGGAAAACGCGCTATCACTGCGCCAAGGAGTCCATATCCAATTCACTCATTTTTAACCATATCATAATTCGACTAAGAACCTCCCACATTATATTCATTTTCTTAACGCGTATTTTATTGGTATAGTTAAAAATTAACGAATTGGATATCGAGACCTTTGTGCAGTGGTAGTGCGTCTGTCCGGATAGAGAGGTCCTGGGTTCGAGTCCCACAGGTGCCAATATCTTTTTCTGATTTTTCTGTTTTCTTTTTTCAGAATTTCTATCGAGTTTCGCTTATATTGTCTTCATTTAATTAAATATTACAATTTGAGGTTTTACTCATAAAGTTGGATAAAAATAAATCGAAAGAGTAAGAGTATTGAAGTGCGAAAACACAGGATTAGTTAAGTATTAATTTACTAAACAAAGCTTAAGTAATCCAGAAGAACGCTTTCCATAAGCCCTATAGACAGTGCGCGTGTAAATAAATATAACAAAATGATATTTTGTCAAATTCATTACGTTCGCGATTATCAGAAAATTATATTTTTCCGCTGCCAGGTGTGAAACACCCGAGTTGAGTTGGCATTTTACTGAAGTATATTTTTATAAAAAAGACAAATACCACAATTCACATTTAAAAAAATAAAGCAATTAAAAATAATACAATGGAAAAAAATATTTTTCAATCGGTTGAATAAGTTAGACAAAAACGCATAGTTTTTGGCTTGAAATATTACTCGGTGCACAAATGAGTTGTAAAAGGTTGCGGTGGAAATAAAGGGTGTTTTTTTTAGTTTGTTGGCGAGACAAACTAAAGAAACAAACTAAAAAAACACCCTTATGGGTGTTTTTTTAGTTCGTTTTTAAACTGGTTTGGTTTTTAAACTGGCAACCTTGTTTCTACAGATTGTCAATTTGACAGTTGATTTGTAGTCAGTACGTTTTGCCATTTCACCATGGACTGACGTTAGAACAGCGCTTGCAAATTGTACAATTTATTATTATAAATTTATTTATTATAATCAATTTATTATTATCACGTAATGGACCTGTGAACTGGCCTCCACGATCGTGCGATCTCACACCATTAGATTACTTTCTTTGGGGGTATGTGAAGTAGGGATGTTATGGAGCTCCGTAACCGTAACCGAAAATATCGGATATCCGAAATAAAAAAAAATATTCGTGACCATAACCGTAACCGATACAGAAGTTTCGGATAGTTTCGGACAAAGGCGGAGTCTAAATGACAGGTTACGACAGGTTTTTGTTTGTTTTGCCCGGCCGAGTCGTCACTTGCCACATAAGCCGCGCGTGTCTCTTGCAATTTGCATTGTTTATGATTTATTTTGTGATTGTGAGTACACAAACCAAATAATAATATAGACTAGAAATAAAAGTCAGAATTGTATTTTACTTTCATAATTTTAAAATTCTAATATCCGTAACCGAAATTATCCGTATCTGAAACCGGTAAAATATTATTCCTATATCCTTATCCGTCTCCAGATCCGAAATTTCATATCCCTAATGTGAAGTCACTAGTCTATGCTGATAAACCAGAGACGTTGGACCATTTGGAAGTCAACATTTGCGGTGTTATTGCCGATATATGGCCCCGGTTGCTCGATAAAGTTGTCGAAAATTGGACTTCACGATTGCGCTTCATTCAAGCTAGTCCTGGCGCTCATTTGCCCGAAATCATATTTAAACAACAATGAACACGGCGTGAAAATCTAAAAACTGTGCATGTTACGCCATGTTGCGCTACCTCCTTTAGCCAACGATTCGGAACAAGCTATTTTGGAACCAGTTCCTACGCCATTGCCTGTCTCGGCTACGTTGTACCGGTGACTAGGGATCACTAGGTGACAGTGGATTCGAGGAACAGGTTTATTGGAACCCGTTCCACGCCTGACAAGTGAAATCTACAACTATTGTGAAGTATTCTGTAATACCAGCTCGTAGTGGAGTGGAGCTGGCAACACGGTATTGCTTCCAATTACATAAGCACACTTTTCCCCACTAACAATTACATATCTGCCCTGATGATGGACATTGGAACGCTGTCCAAAACGTTGGTTAAAGAAGGAGGTAGCGCAACATGGCATAGCACCCCAAAAATAAATAACGAAAATAAACAATAATGGCTTAAAATTATCTATTTAATAAAGCCAATTATCATTAATATTATTTTGATGTGTTTTTTTTTCATTTTGAATTTGTATACCTCTAAAAAAAACCACCCTTTTGTTAGTGGACATCCAGAATCATTCAACTTTTTTAATGATGTCTTTGGAACCAGAAAAAATATTACTTTAAAAACTTGTGTTAGTCCGTTGAAAGTTTCTTAGTATTTCAAGCTCGGGAAGGGGAAGTAATTATTTACTAACGAAATAGTCGAGACTATTCTCAGAAGACTATTGACAACCTTAAAGACGTTTCATCATTATGGAACTCCGCCAGATTTCAACATCGATTTAATACAATTTAATTTCGCTAAAATTCGAGCATTTGATAATTCTATCATTACGGTGATGGTTGTGATAGCTGGATGGCCTTTCTTTTGATTTCAAATTTCCAAGAGAGATTCTGAGATCTGTTGGGGATTTTGTGATATGTGAGGAGGGAGGAGATATTTTGACTTGAATTCTTATATATAATTTAATTTTCACGTTTTCGCCTATATTTTTAGTAAAGAAGGTCAAAGGCAAATATTTTTTCGGCATTCTAAATCGATTAATATACTGGAATGGTGATTATTAAAAAACTCATAATACTCTAATGAACTTAAGTCCAAAGCGTCGGGTTCCCACTCAGGCGTCGCTGGTTCAATCTTCTGCTAGTCCTCCATAATTTCACCAGCAATATTTTCGTTTTTCAATGCACAAAAACACAGTAGGACATTAATCGTTGTCAGATTTCTCGTAAACTAGGAATTTTTTTCTGTTTAAAAAAAATAAAAAAGCATATTTTTTACAGCATCACATACTTTATCTTTACGTATAAAAATTAATGTTTGTTGTTTGTCCCGTAGGCGTTTCTAAACCATTCATCCGTTGCTGAGTTGGTTTCTATGTATAATGGTGGGCTCTGGCGTTATGCAATCATTAAAAGTCATTAAAAGTTATGAAAATAATTAAAAACAGCCCTTAACCTAACCTAATGAAACTTCTTACGAATTTGTCAACGAATTTTCAAAGGATGCGATGAAGTTGCATTGTTGAGTTGTCCGGTCACCAAAAAAAATACAATAGGTGGCGCGCGAGTTTTTTAAAAAATGTGTGTATTTGTGGTTTAACGGCAGGGGGGTAAGAGGGAGGGCAGCGGAATCCGGGAGGATGTAGTGGAACGAAGGAGGGAGGGGAATCACGGGAGAGGGACGAACACAAACTCTTTTCTTTGAGTGGCTTAGCGACACATGCCGGGTACTCACTAATAAATATATTAAAAATTAAATTGTACAAAAATCACTAACACTCATAATATTTACACAGAGAGTTCGTCAGTAAGGGTCTGATCATTCAAACACAGAATAAAATATACAATGCAGAAGGCCTGCCCCACGACCACAGTAGTTAAAATATACAATGCAAAAGGTCTGCCCCCATGATCACAGTAGTTAAAATATACAATGCAGAAGGCCTGCCCCCAAGATCACAGTAGCTAAAATGTACAATGCAGAAGGCCTGCTCCCAAGTTCGCAATAGTTGAAATATAAAATGCAGAAGGCCTGCCCCTAAGATCACAGTAGTTGAAATATTCAATGCAGAAGGCCTGCCCCCAAGATCACAGGAGTTAAAATTTTAATTATCGTTCTTACACCGTTATGTAAACGCATTAGCCGTTTCTCCCGTAGCCTGATCCTGGCACAATTTCTCAGGGGTATTGAACCCTCTCATTTCAGGAAATTCATGGTGTACAGTGTACATGCGAGGCTTATATAAGGTTTCAGCTATTTTAGGACCGGCACTATTCCCCTGAAGATATGTGGGTATTGACAAACCCTTATCTTCATCTGCAAGGTGTTCCGGAAGATATTCGAGTTTTCGAGAAAAGCAAACATTTGCTTGACTGTGTAAATATTAAATAAACGTGATATTATTATTTTCGCTTCATGTTTTCAGTGTATTCCTTTTTGTTTCGTATTTGCAGATGAATATCTCTACGATTTCAAATAAACTCTTGTAACACATTATCTAAATATCCGAAGACAATATTTTATTCTCTTTCGATACATTATGTAAACTTTAGATTGTTCTTTGCTTCGTAAATGCTAGGAATAAATATATAACCAAATATGTACAAAAAAAAAGTTTTGTTTCTGTTTGTTTTTTCTTGGTTGAAGAGTACATTTTTCTAATCGAGTAATTAATTTGAATTATTGTTCCAGCGCGCAATAATTTGTACCAGCACGTATACAATTGACCATGCTGTTCTATGGTATTTTTTTGTTTTGTTTCTGCCAACGCGGGATCTGGGAGGCGCGGATGAGTACCGCCGCCTCAGGAACGATTCATTGGATAACCAACACCTCTGCCAAAGGTTACCCCAAGTGGTTTGCTAAGTTTGGTGACTTGAGGGGTGAGGGGTGCCCGGGTTCATGGGATGAGTTTTGTCTAGGTCTTGGTGACAAGTGGGGCAGTGAAGTGGGCCGTATCACGAGATTGGGGTACCTTTTTATCTTTCCAGCCGGATTCTCTTGACACATCGCCTTGTTGCGTAATGGGAGGCATTTATAAGTCCGTCACTCCTGGATTCCTACCCACCCCACATATCCTTTTCCTTCCCTCCCCAGTATCCACAGTCTCACAACATACCTGGTTATGGATTCCGTAGTCCCATTGTTTTCGGGCGGTCGGGACTAGTTGGGACTCCTGTGCAATATTCACATAAATAAAAACAATAATAAGAGTCGTATCGGAGATCGTTTAGTGGTCTATTCAATGCAGAAATAAAACGAAATGGTCGCAGGCTCTATAAGGGCGGTAACTCCACAGTATCCCCAAATCAGGCCGCGAGGGAACTTATGTAAAAAACACATACAATTGATTTTGAAACCACATTAATATATAAAAACTTCGCTAACAATTAATGATATTTTTTCGCCCTAATATGAAACCATACAATGAAAAACCGTACTGTATTATACTTAAGTTTGCTTGTGATTGAATAGAGTTCTATTCTTAACCAAATAATTCCGTTTGCCGTGACCCCTAGTTCTGATTTTATTATTCACGTATTTGAAGTCCGAATCTAATTGCCTGCCGCGCCGCAAGAACTCACGGTCGGGGCTTATTGAATAGAACTACATTTCCATCAAAAAGAAAATCACAATTCCGTCATGCATGACTATTTGATCATTATATTTAAACCGAGGCATACGCAAGAATGAATATGTAATGGATTCGTCCCTTTTTCTTTTAGGGTGGCTCAGCCACCGCACCCGCCCTTATCCTCCTCAGGTCTCTACCCTATTTCTGCGTAAGGATTTTCCCTTCACCCCCGGCCAGTTACCCTTCAAACTAACCCCGTTTTACCCCACATTTTTCCATTGACATCTCACCCATATTATAGTGTCTCGGCTTTCCCCTTTTAAGACTCGAATACATTATTACTACACCGCAACTTCACTCCTCTTGCGACAAATAATATAAACGTGCAAACGTCCACATTAGGCTTATTCCTAACTTCTTTGATAGGCAGTTCATCTGCCTTATTTACAAAAGTTTACTATTCTGCTTTGTAAGCAACCAACCTTATTTCCACTGTGAAAATAAAGTTATATTTGCTGGAGAAGACATAGCTGGTCTTTACGTTTTAATTATTGATGTGAAACCAGACGTGAAAAAATGTTAAAATTTATTAAAGCAGATACAATTTGCATTTATCTGTAAGTTTATTTAATATTATTATTCTTATAGTATTAATATGTTAGCGTCTGCGTGATTGAAATTTAAGAACCCGCCAGTGCATGACAGTCTGACGCGTGAGATAATCTGTGTACGTGAAATTTTAAACAAAACTACCTTTGTATTTCGGTTTCGAATTCAATAATTTGTCAAAGGATGGCGCCATTTCCGTTAGCAGATCACATGAGAACGTGCCCCCTCCCAGGTATAAGTACTACGATTTTGTTGAGTTGAGTTTCTCTCCCGATACGGAAAGACTGACGGTAATAACTAATTGTATCACGCGGCTATATATTACATATGACGTCATTGCCCATCTCGGTTACTTTGTCCCGGTGACTAGCTATTACTGGATTTCAGTGGATCCGAGGAACGGGCTCTTTTTGAAACCAGTTCCTCTCGGATTTATAAAATGGTCACCTACTGGATGAAGCGGAACTAAAAACCGCCCACAGGCCCTAGCAGTTAAAATAGCTAAAACTGCTATTTTAACTGCTAGTTTATATTAATATATATACGCCTAAACAGGTATTTCCAAAACATGTTATTTACATTACAATTTCGTGAAAAAATTACAATCAGAAGAGTAGTAGGTATTATTCTAACATTGATTTATTGAGGCATGTTATTATAGCCTGTTTTATGTATGTGATGTGTATGTTTTATGTATGTGACTATACTCAGTGCAGTTGACCAAATCTACTTCTACTGAGAAAGTATTTCCAAATGCATACTATCTAGGTACAAGTGAATACCTACAGGACTCAGTCCTGCTAATGTTATTGCAATTAAAAATAATTTAAGATCGATTAGTACTTATTGGTATGTGGAAGGCAAGTAAGCTTAATAAATCAAGGCTATCTACAATACCATTAACAATTAATATAAAAATCAAATTGGAAACTAGTTGCGTAAAGAAAACACTTAATATCGGATTTTATTAATTTTCAAATAAATCAAAATTATGTAGATTCACCAGTTCCTGCTTGTACTACGAGATCTCGGACATCGTATACAAGCAACAGTGGGTTATACTCTGTCTCATTCATTTTTATATTTATTTTTTGGCCACAAGATTATCGAGAATATCTTTTTCAAGATTATTGTATTTACTTTCTGACTATATTTTTTTGCATTGGTCTTTTTCGTAAAACCGTTTTCATGGATATGTGGTTCTATAACTTAATACGTGCCTTTACGCGTGGGTATTTTCTGTTCTAAGAACAGCCCATTTTCCTCAAAGCCGTTCTTGATGCCCAGCTATATATCAGTGCCGATGGCATGTGCGTAATTAACAGTCTAAGATCGCTGTGAATATTTAAACGAGAAAATGAGATCGCGGGGAGGCCGTTATTTGTACACACACATACATAAAAACTTCTTTACACACACCCTTACACGACTATAAAGCCTTTTCGCGCGTGTATAATCTGTATGCACCCTTCAACATAACATTATCGAAACCGCGCCCGTCATTCAAACTTCGGTTTGCAAAACATATGTTAATGAGTCTAGTTTTTGGACTTTTAATTCGTGGTGGAATTTCATTGTATTAGAATTGAAATTAAAACACTTTTGCACTTGCACTAATACGGACCTTTTCAGACTGGTCTATTACTGAACAGTCTGAAAATGTCCGAAGTAGGATGAAACCGGTCCTGGTGAAAATAAATAAAAGGAACAAAGTGCAAAAGTGTTTTAATTTAAATTCTAACAAAACATATTTTAATGAGCGGGTACTTGTAATACCATTCTACAGTCTAGTGATGTGAAAAATTATTTGTTTTATTTTAGTATCGATTTATTCATTTCGTTTCAAGTGGAATATAGAAGAAAATCGACTTGTAATACAAAGCAATAAAAACCTATTAAAAATTATACAAAAAAGTTTGAGCACACATTTGGGCAGGGTTTCTAGGGCGATGGGTACCGTCGCCCGAGAATTTAGCCGGGGTTCATGGGATGAGGTTTGTTTGGCGTCGGATGCGTCTGCCTACAGTCTGGATCGGTAGAGACTGGTTGAGAAAGACCTTTTGACCTCTACAGCAGGACTCTCGAAAAATCGCCTTGTGAAGTGGGACACACTGACCCCCAGATTCTCACCCACCCTTTACACTACTTTCCTTCGCACTCCTATCCTTCCTTTCCTCAAAAATAACCTTCACACAGCATCCATAAAGATGAGAAAGGTGTGGAGTTAATGGGAAAAAAAATCATTAAAAAGTGGAAAAGAGATTTTACAACCCAAGGTACATGCGTGTGTTTACAGATTTATTTGTTGAAGTGCAAATTCCCTCGTGGTTGACTTCCCCCGTCCTTAGGGGCAGGGAACTCGTAAGAGGAGACGAGGAGATGGGATAGGGGGGTGTTCTTTGCTCTTGAGTCATGACCTCTCAGCTAACGCGATGCTGTTCTTTTGGTTTTCATTTTTGAGGTCTTCTACGAGAAGTCCTCACAGCTGGACCCAATCAAAAGTGTTTTCTGTACGCTCGCAGAAAACTATTACATTATTATTTTAAATAGCTATTCAATCAGTACAACTAAACTGCATAAAAGGCACATACGAAATCGGAACAAATTCGACGGCGTTATTAATAATTGAATTAGGTTTACCGTATCGGTGATGAAATGAGAAATGTGCACAGTGATAGTAACGAAAAAATTACCAAGATGTGTGTGCTCTTAAGTCACATTTGTACATTATCGAAATAGCAATGAACATTCACTGTGATCTTAAAAGAACTAGATGTCATTCAATCAAACAAAATAGTACTGAGATACTGGCCAGTGCTAATAATAAAATTCTATATCTCTGTAGTAGAATACAGAGAGATTTTGCACTAACTAACTAAGATAATATAATATCCCTATAATACTCTTAATTTTTCACGGATCTTCGCTAGTTATTAAATAAATTATATGAAAGCACTTTATTTGGTGACTTGATTCAAAGTATTCCAATGTGTAACTACGGACTGCTTTGAATGACTCGTCGATTTTGAAAATTCCAGTTCAGTTGTAACTCTGAGAAATACAACTTGTTACAGAATTAATGTATTCCTGTGCCGTGGCAAAGATTCAATAAGAAGCACAAATTGCTTTGCATTAGTCCCTGTGCTTCTCGAGGCCGAGGCAGTAAGGGAGGGTCCCAGACAATCCCTTATTAGACGAATTTAAGCTCTGAGTGACCATATGTCTCCGTCTTAGTAGAACCTTCAAGAAGCTTTGTAAATAAATTAACGCTTTGAGGTACACTTAATAGAAACAACGAGTAATAATTAAATAGCTTCGTGTGCTGTGATATCAAAGAGAGGATTCAAACACCTCTCAGGTAGGTAAATTATTATTAAATGGCTTAGAACAAACATATCGGGCTACCTGCAAAAAGGTTATACTGAAAAGGTTGTAGGTTATAATGAAAAGGTTGTGGTATAAATACATTTAATTATTGCTATTCATATTATTTTAAAATTCTTATAGAGTAAATTAAGAAAAATATCTGTGTGGGTTTGTTTTTAAACAAATCTCTAGCATTATTCCTAATAATAATAACTAGCTAATATAGCCCTTTAAAGAATAAAATGAATAATAAATATAAACTAACCAACTAACCATCACGCCGTTTCCCCGCAGGGGTAGGCAGAGAGGACGGACCGCCAAACAACTCGGTCCTGGCACACACTCTTTGCTTCACTCACATTCATAGATCGTCTCATACAAACTCTTCTATTATTCTGACTTTTGACATGGCCCGACTCAAGTGTCTGCTTCACTTGATCGTGCCATGTCTTCCTCGGGCGTCCCCGACTTCTTCTACCATTCACATTTGCGTCAAATATTCTTCTTACACTACTTTCTTCGTTCATTCGCTCTACATGCCCAAACCATCCAAGGGTCCCCTTTTTAATCTTACTCATTATGTTTACATCAGCCTTACATTCTTTGCGGATCTCCAGGTTTCTCACGATCATACATAGTTTTTCCACACATACGCCTCAGAGATCTCATTTCAACAGCATTCAGTTTACTTTCATCCTTCCTCTGCCAGTTCCATGCCTCACTGCCATAAATCAGGGTAGGTACCAGGACTCCATTATGGACTGCTAGCTTCGCTTCTTTTGACAGTTTTTTTATTAGCGCCAACGGCATGCAGTCCTCCATTAATGGAGTTACCGGCATTTACCCTTCTCTCAATATTTCTATCAGCCTTCCCATCTCTCGTAAACATACTACCCAGATACACAAGCTCATCCACCTGCTCCAAGAATTCATCATTCACAACTATATCACACACCATAATAAATATAATCTTGTATAAATTGGTTCGGCGCTTGGCTGAAGCCCCTGGTATTGGTTCTAGGAATTAATCTTCAGATGTTAAAACAGATATCTAACCCAGCCGGTCATGTCCCTTTGACAGTGTTTGTGTTTGTTTTCATTGCATTAGTTCTTTTTTATTAGCATTTTTACAAACACGATGGGATTTTTTAATATTCCTCTTTTACCCGAAGCAACCAGCGAACTAAGAAGTGTCTTAAAACCCAGGAACCAAGCCGTTGTGGATCAGTTTAAAGTAAAATTGTAAATAAATTTTCGAACAATTATTTTGAACCGGAGTGCCTTACATTTAATTGAGACCTTAAAAATTAAACACTGTTTTCAAAATAAGAGGTAAATCGCTATCAATATCTGATTTCTAAAAAACTATGAAAAGCAAGATTATATATATGGAGACAACTCAACACAACTCAATACAAGAAAACTATTAAAAAAATCATAAAAATCTCTCAACTAAAAAGTCTCTCGGATGCCCACCTTCATAAACTTACCGTAATTTTTTTTTACGGGCCTATGTCATCTTGTATTATTTCTTTGTGGAGGGTCAGTATAGGAAAGAAAGGAGAGGAAGTTGTGGGAAGGAAAAAGGTATGAGAGGTGGGTAAGAATCTGCGGTTCGGTATTTCCAGGAGTGACGGACAAATGAATCCTTCCCTCTGCGTTCAATAGCGATGTTCCCCCTGATGGAGAGGTCAAAAGATCTCTCTCAACCAGTCGCTCCCGATCCGGCCTGCCACGCGGTTGGTAGGCAGACGAATCCGCCGCCAACACCAGGAAAACCTCACCCCATGAATCCTTGTACTTCAGCTAATGTGTACCATTTGGGGTGTCTTATGACTGAGGTGTTGGTTATCCAGAAAACGGTTCCCGGGGCAGCGGTACCCATACCCGCAACTAAAGTCTATCGTCTGCGGGCGCCCGTAATCTCAGGATTTTAAACAGATTTTAAGTGCAACGCTCAGCTCGTTGCAGAGCGTTCAACGCTCCCGCCCTAAAAATTAAAAAAAAATTTCAACTTCTCCGCGATGTAATCGAAGTTTTGATCAAAGACTTGGCTTAAGACGTTCGGTAAATAAAACGGTAAGTTTTTAACGGTAGCTGAGTTCCACAGGCTTTCCCACACTATCGGTATTTTCTCGCGGCAAAGTTGTTACCTGATTTCAACAATCACCCTAAAAAAATAATTAATTTAACACAGCGCACACTGGTTCATTTCGTACAAACGAGAAGACAAAAAAGCGCTTTTGAATTTATGAAAGCGTTGACTAATTATGCCAAAGCCCTAAAATACAAGATTGATGAAATTTTACACACTTTAAAAACAAGAGAAAGGTCATTGCTTACATAAATACTAAAAAAAACTACCTCCACGCCTTTTACCACCCCCTTCAAGCAGAAATTTAATACCACTTGAAGAAATTTTGCACACTTAAGATTCAAAATAAGAGAAAATTACGGTCTACATCCGATTTCGAAAAAACTCTTCGACAATTTCGGACGATGATGCCGAGGACGGCTGGTATGTGCTTTCCAAAGCCTTTTGGGAAAGTATTCGAGTATAGTTGTAGTACCTTCCACGCCATGGTGTGAGTGTAGAGGGAAGAAGGTAGATCGAAGGACCAGTGGAACAAATTCCAGTCCTGCCTTCCCACCTTCACTAGAAAAGGAGCTCGGAGTGTCATTGGGCCCGTCTGATCAATGGTTCAATTAGACGATTGACGTGAGATTTGTTTTGATTGAATATTTGTACTTGTTCCCGGCCGCCTTTCAGATGCTTCTACTAGCTTTTAGAATTCGGTAAGGGGTGGGATTTTACTTACAATATTACTTTTTTTAAATGAATGATTATTATTTCAACATTATATACATTTGATTTTAAAAATCATTAACATCATTTTATTACTCATCGTATTGATACTCCAGTAAGCATAAATTTTTCTTGATTATTTTTTTAATAAGAGCCTAATTTAGAATCCAGTGGCACTCTGCATCCTCAATGGGGTACGTTGTGAGGCTAAATGAAGTGGAAGGATAAGAATAGAGATAAGGGGAAGGCTGATTATTCAGATCTGGTATTGCCATTTTAAGAAACTTTTTGTTTCTGAATACGAAACTCTTAGAGAAATACATCGTCACCTCTTGTATAAATACACAAACATTATTATTAACCACTCGGACCCATGAGCTTGTTTACACGACAATGTAACATTACTAGATACACGTACGACTGAGTTATTGATGACATAGCTGAAATCCCCACCAAAAACTTTTAGAAAAATGAGAAAATACATGCTGATACACATTTAATATAAATAATACTTATTTTCAACTCGTTGCTGAAGATCCTGCTGTTGCTGCTAATAAGCAGCTGATACTGCCGCAATGGGTCGACCCACAGTGCCCTTCTTGACAATATCAAGGAGGATACGGTTTTTCTACTTATGTCGACAGAATAACACTTAATCCCAAACATGGGAACACCTCAGCACAGGTTCGCCTAGTGAGGTGTTTACAAAATACTACTACTAACCTATTTACACACAGTTACGGACCATTGTCATTTTTTTTCTTATTACTAAATTTATTATCTATGTAAACCAATGTAATAAATTGTTAAGTGTATGTTCAAGAATAGAAATTGTTAAGTGTATGTTCAAGAATAGAAATTGAAAAAAAATGTAAATATGGATTATAACATACCAACACATTATATTTTATGAGCATAGTTACCGCTTTTTGATAGTTTTAATATTTTTTTATTGTTTTTTTTTTGTAACATAAATTTACAAATGATTCACTTTACAGAAACGAAAAATAAAATTTTGAGAATTAAAAACGAAAAATTAAAAAAAAATATATGTGGTTAAGGTTACAATAAATTGTGCTGTTCGTACAAATAATTCTTATTTTTTTCATTAGATCTACACAGAAGAACCTGAGGAAAACATTTTCCTTCGGGGCTTGTGTCATCTTCGGGATTGCTAGGTGGAGGTAACGGAAGGGGAGATAGTTATGGAAAGGCAAAAGGTATGAAGGGTGGTTAGGAATCTTAGGGTCCAGGAGTGACGGACAAACGGATCCGCCGTCAAGACCTAGACAAACCTCACCCCATAAACCCGAGCACCCCTGCTAAGTCTCCAAACGCAGCAAACCATTTGGAGTGATCTATGGCACATAAAATAATTTCTTAAAAGGTTGGTAGGTAAGTCTTGAAAAAGAAACAAATTGTCTTCAGGCTTCAAATAAAAGGAAATATTTAAAAATCCAGCCCTGACTCTAATCGTCACCCTAATTGAATTGGCCCACGAAACACGGTCTCCTTTTCAATCAAGATTTAAATGACGCGCGCTGGATTACATCTGAACATCTCTCCATTACTTTCTGAAGATGGAGGATGGAGGAGTCAGGGCTCGAATCCCTCGCCGAGATTCTGATTGAAAATTTATTATTGATCGGAGAAGCAATCATTGGAAACTTAATTTATTTATAAAATATGTATTTTCACATTATGGATAGGTGTGAAAGTTAAACCAGTAAATGTGTATTCTGATTTTAATCTATTATCGACTGTGCAAAACCCGATGGGGTTATTGAACCCCAACTCGTAATAGGGCTGAATGACAGAATAAATTGAATATTTTCAAAATGAAATGGCGTCATGAAATAACCACCCTCTCTGTGTTTATAATTTCTGCAATGCAAGGTTGAATTGAGGATTCCTCCATTCAACTCCATTTTAATTTTTATTTCTTTTGTATATTCAATAATATTATTATTTAATCTATAAAAACGGCAAATTTTTTATTTTTAATAATTCTTATATTTTGGTTTTACGTCCGGGTTAAATCTTCCCCACAGGAAAAACTAAACTCTTCCACACACTTTTCCACAAATGATCATCTAGTCAATCCGCGCTACGCAATTGCACTGAATAAGTATAATAAATACAAAACAATACAAGAACAACATGTCAACCTACCAGACACCAAATGGAAAATAATTCACCGACTCCAGATATTTCATATCAGAGGGTTCGGCTCGGTAGAACTCCGAACTGGAGCGATTAATCCTACTGCTCCCTCAATAATATTTAAAAAATCTTTCGTAATCCTATATGTATTTAAAATGACTGATTTTTGCATTTTTATATATATTTTTTTTGAAAAATCTAATAAGCCTAAATTTTGAATGAGAGAGCTAGGTATAATGCCAGTAGCCGAAATAACAAATGGTTATATTTGTATAGTCTGAGAATTCCAAATTCTTTTAATCTCATTTCCTAAATCTATATATTTTCTTATTTTTTCAGAAACTGATTTTTGAATATTACAAGAATTTGGAATAGCGACATCAATGATATAAGTTATTTTTTTAATTTTGTCATGTAAAACTATATCGGGTCAATAATGACAAATTTTTCTGTCTGTTAGCACAGTTTTATAATAATATATTTTCGTTAACTCGGTCGTTTGTACTTTTCACAACCGTTAAAAGCTGTTCCAGTTCTGCTATATTACTGTGTTCTTAATACTGCTTCCAAGAGTTGAAGACAGTTCTGCTGCTCGATTATTTTAGAGTTTTTGATGCTCAATTCGTCTGTTAATTCATATTTTCTTTGTGTTGGATTTATTCGCAAATTCCATTTTTTTAATCCCTCAAAAATTTCAACTTTCATATCGTTCGGGTGTATGAAAAAGCTTTGAGGTATTTCCAATCGATAACATAATAATTCATCCCCATGGAAGAGGCCTGATTTCATCGAGGTTTTTATAATGGTTAATGTTAGAGAGTTATTAGTATTATGCTTGTATGTTATTATTTAAAATGCTGTGTATAAATGGGTTGCAAAATATGATGCAATTAAAAATATTCTAAAAATGAATTTGGTTCGTATTTTGATATAGTATATATTGATATAGTACCATATTATGATAATTATATTATTCATAATTTCATAAAAGAACTTGTTTACAATAAACTGTTTTTATAGATTAAATAATAATGTTATGAAATAAAAAAAATATGAAATCATTTTCATTGCTTTCCGCTTTTATGAGAATAATTATTTTTTTTTTGCTTTATTTATTTATAAAATATATGCTACATAATTAAGTTAAATGAAGGAAAATCGTACCTAAACATTTAAATAAATATGGACAAAGAACTACATGATACCTAATTGCTTAAATATCTGTGTTACCTGCCGAAATTAAAAAAAGGATAAACAATGTAATAATAAAAATTATATTGAAAAATTTGCTCGCCGAAAGAAAAAGTGTGTTTTAGACTATGACACAAAAAAATTCTAACTGCATAGTTAAATAAAACAAGTTTTATTTTTTAACTTAAAAGTAAAAGCACATTTTGACAAACTACTTAAAAATAGTTTATTGGGACTTTCCCGTAATATATTTTTATTTTTTCTTGTCATATTGTATAACTTTATCTTTATAACAAATAAATAACTAAGACTTTTACATAGAGTACATACATTAAATCATCATTTTAGGCGGCTGCCTGTTTTATGGTGACCAATGTAGTGACCAAATAAGAAAACGGAAAGTTTTTCAATTAGAATAAAAGAATACAGTTAATTCCTTGGCAGTTCGATTGCAGTGAGCATTTCATTAATTTGGGAGGCGGGTATGGGTACCGCTTACATTAACTGCATATTCAACAACTGTGCCATAGGTCACCTCAAATGGTTCGCTGCGTTTGGTGATTTGGCAGGGGTGCCCATGTTCATGGGGTGAGGTTTGTCTGAAGGTAGGCCGAATCGGGAGAGACCGGTTGAGGGAGGCGTTTGGACTCCTACACGACTCGCTTTGCACCGCAGTGGGAGCGATAAATTGATATGTCAGTCACTCCTGGACATAATGACCCCAGAATCCTACACACCGCTTCACAGAAATTTCTCCCTTTCCTTTCCTAAAAAGACCCTCCACATAGCATCACCAAAGTACCCCCAAAGATAACGTAGGCTCTGCGGGGAAATATTTTCCTCGAGGCCTCTAGCGTGGAAATAACATAAAAAAAATTACACTTCCAAAATCCATCCAAATTACGTCACACGAATTTCACGATTTTTTTACCCCCCCCCCCCCCCTCCCCCGCCCCTGTCCCACATCGTCACATTTATGAGACCCCTCCCCCTTAGTGTTACATCACATATTTTGCAATTTTAAATTTTTCCGTTCACATTTTAGTTTTGCGTTTTAATAATTTAGATTTTTACATGTGACGTCACAGAGCTGATGACCCCCCCATACCCCTTGTCACATAATGTCACACTTCTCTATCCCCCCCCCCTTAAGGTGTGACGTAATTTATGGATGGCCCCTAATTACGAACTGAGACGGATTTTAGAAGAAGTTTTTATCAATGCATAAAAGTATAATTAAGAACACAGAGACCAAATAATAAGGTTTCTTAAAATATAATTAGAACATTACCTTGATTCATGGGGCCATTCAATAACGCCGTGAATGATATTCGTCCGCGCAAATCGTAAATAGACGGCCTAAAATACGTATCTCCGCTGCTTTTCCAGCCAAACAGCTAGCATTTCTTATTCCAACCAACCTCGGCGATTTAATCAATGTTCAATCAAATTACTAATGTAAATAAATAAATAATTCACTTTGATATACGGCCTTCATTACAGCATTCGGCGTAATGGCCTGTGGCGGTCGTTAAAAAGCGATATTGGTTTAAGAAACCCCACTTTATTTATTAGAAGCTTATAGAATTTTCTGCGTTCCCAAATACGGAGATCAAATCGGAGAGGGTACTTTAAATAGGAAACCTAAACACCATATTGGAGGACCTCCCTGGGGATGTCATTAATTTATTCGGCTCGACTGCCTTTAAAAATCTCCTCATCACACTTCCTCTATCGATCCTCCCATCCCTTTTAGAGTTAGTAGCTCTCTACCAGAGGTCGACATCCAAATATTCATGCGTGTATACTCACTTTAAATAAAACACAAACAGGCTTTGTGAAAGCGAGTCGTTTCCACTGATGTATATCGATATTACTGTCAAAGCGCAAAAATAATTTCATATTGCCAAAAGCTTGATATTTTTTGGTACGTGATCAAATTTTGATGATTTTTAATAACAAAAAAATTGCTAGTGTATTATTTTATAATTTAATGAAAACAAATAACTTTGTGTACACCACTATTTAATTAACAATATCAACATGTTTCGAAAACTATGTTTTCTTCGTCAGGATAATAATTAACTTATTATCCTGATATTGTTAATTAAATAGTGGTGTACACAAAGTTATTTGTTTTCATTAAATTAATAATGACGCCACAAAGTGAATTTGCGAATTTTGAAGAAATATTATTTTGTAACTCATTTTAAGTCGCGGCATACCCCATTTCCACCGATTTATTACACATGTACCTTAAACATGGTAAAGAAGAGTTTTAAACATTCTAAGTTTTAAAGCTCTTAAAAAAATATATGTTATTCTTGAAGATAATATGTAGGCATTCCCCGGGACGAAACACAAATTATATAAAATTCCAACGACAGAAAAAAAATCTCAAATTATGCTCCAAAAATTATTATAAACACGTTTGTTTCAGTATTTTACAAGTTATATATACGAATAAATTCACAGGGTTTCTTTAAAAGCTATTTTAGACAACGCCTACGAAATTTTTGCTCTTTTTTAAGCGAATCATGTTTTATTAAATATTTTCACAATTTTCGCTTAAATATTATCGATTTTAACATAAGCGCGTTCAGTTTAACGTGCGTTTTTATATATTTCACCATCTTCTTCTTTTTGAGCGAGTATACGGCGCCGTGCTGGAAATGAGAGCGATCGGTGACTGATTTACTTGAATCAGATGTATCGGTTCATGTTATAACGAGTCCCTCATAAAACGAATAGTTCAAATTTGAATCTAACTATTTATTTTGTAAGTGAGTGTATATCATATTTTTTAAATTTTTTAGTGAATACCTCACAGGAGGTGCCATAATCTCACAGCTCCCGTCAGGAGTCAGTGAGATTATGGCATTCCCAATTGGGGTATGTTGTGAGGTTGAAGTCAGTGGGGAGGGGAAGGAGATGGGGTAGAGAAACGTGGGGAAGTTCCTGGCCATTCAGATCTGGTCACCAAACATGCTAAAGCCATTTCAAGCAAAGTTTCAATTCTGAATGGTGGACTTACACCGATACTGAGAGTATCTTCCACTCTGGAACGTGCTGCAAATATACTATACATTATTTTAAATGAATTAATTGGGAAATAGCACAAATTAACCAAATAAAATTTATTTGTGCACGCCGAGATTCGATCTCCCGACCTTCGGATTGTGAGTCAAAAGCCTTACCCCTAGACAGACACAGACTCAATTTGACACAGATTTAATTTATTAACATATATCTACAATTGTATTCCGAGACTCATGTATTTCGCACACTTGATCTTTAAAACAAGAGGAAGTTCACTAGCTACATTATATTTCGCAAAACAAAACCTTAAGCCCGTGCAACTCCGGGAACTCCAACAAGTCTATCGATTTATAAAAGGAAGAGTACTGTGAGTTTGATTTTTATATACGACGCGACGATTTGATTTATATATTTGACCGGTCAGTGGTTGAGTGGGCATTGCGTTTGGGTTCCACCCGGGCATCCCGTGTTCGATTCCTCGGCTGAATAAGTCCTCCATCACAGACAACATTCGGCTTTATGTGGTGGTAGTAGGAGATTTTAAAACATTGTTGGGTTATTCGTAACCCGGGAATGTTAAGTTTGTCTTTCTTTTAAAAAAGATAAAACAAAAAAAAAATACAAATCAACAGTTTTATTCCAAGATTAAAAACAAACAAAAAAATTATCTTAAATTTACAATGTCATTTGAAGTTGCTGTGTCAGGGTCTTTTGAAGAGAGAAAGGAGTGAACGTGGCAATGGCGGTCCGCGACTTTTTGTAACTTAGTCGGGTGTTTGGTACAACAACGCTATTCCCGTAGAGAGGTGATTTGCTTATTAGGTACCTATTGCATACTCGTACTTAACAAACACATTTTCTTTATATATTATATTTGATTAAATTTTCCCCTTCTCCTTTGCATATTGCGCTGTAAAACAAAGGTGGGGTGAATCGCACGTGAAGCATTAACACTCAATTATTTTGATTGATATCCAGAAGCGTGCCGTTCTGCCTCAACTCTCACACGGTGGCTTTAAGAAGGTTTACATCCATGCATTTATTACAATTATATCGAGTCGGTACCTAAATAATTAAATTATGATGTGGGTGAATATGTGCGGTTTGAGAGTACATTTGAATTAAATTTTATAAAAGCACATACTTGCGGCTTGTTCAAGAATAGTAAGTAGTCTCAGCATCGCAAAAAATAATTCAGAATTTAAAAGTTGATTTATTGGTGACCAGATCTGAATAGCCAGGTGCATCTCCTCCCCCTTGTACATCAGTCTTACAACGATTCCTTGACAGTTGATTCGCCGATATTTGGCCCCCAGGCATTCTTAAATACAATATTCAGTCGGTTTAGGGAAATACGGTACACCCCAAGGTGTACAGAGAGGATGTACCGTCGAATAACAAAAGTACAAAAACATATTTTCAGACGGCCTCCGTGGTCCCGAGGCAAGACTCTCGACTCACAATCCGAAGGTCGCGGGTTCGAACCCGGCGTGCGCAAATAAATTTTATTTGGTTAAATTGTGTTAATTCACGATTTTATATTCATTTAAATATTTATTTATTTTATATTCATTTAAAATAATATAAAGTATATTTGCGGCACGTTCCAGAGTGGAAGATACTATCAGTATCGCCCTGGTGTAAGACCACCATTCAGAATTGAAACGTTGCTTGAAATGGCTTTAGCCGTGTTTAGTGACCAGATCTGAATAGCCAGGTACTTCCCCACCTTCCTCTTCCCTATCTCCTTCCCCTCCCCACTACCTTCAGCCTCACAACATACCCCAATTGGGGATGCCATAGTCTCACTGGCTCCAGACCGGAGCAGTTGGGACTCTTGTGCGGTATTAACTGTAAAAAAAAATATATATATATTTTCATTCAAATGCTTAAAGGAAAAAAACCTTGCCTTTGCATATGCTAGCGCATAAAGTCCAAAAAGAAAACAAATTGTTTCAAATTGGGAAACAAGGTACAAAAAATTATAATAAATATCATTCGGGGGGCCATCTGTCGGGTCACCCTCGCAACGTACCCCAAGTGGGGATACCGTACTGGCTCCCTATCAGGGAGAAGTTGAGACTCATGTGCGGTAGGTTATCGTATAAAAAAGAGCAAATAGGAAATCAACCATCCAAAATAAGGTTTAAAAAGTATTTTCACTGTTTTTCAACGGCCAGGAAGGTGTGAATTCCTCACATTTCATTTAATCTTTCAATATTTTCCAAAATTTTATAGTTGTTTAGTCTTGGTAGATCTGGCCAGTGGTATTATTTTTTTTTTAAATTTTATTACATAAAACAGGCTCAATGCCTGTATATAAACAATATAATAAAATAAAATAAATAATAAATAATTATTAATTCTTCAAAAATTGCAAAATTACTTTGTGGCGTCATTTTAAAATAAACGAAAATAAGCAACCTACAAAGTGGGTTATTTTAATTTAAATCATTAATTATTTAAACACAAACCTAATTAAATATGTAAATAAGTACGTAAACAATTTATTAATGGAAACAATTATTATTCATAATTTTTTTACTGGCAATTTATTATTGATAAATAATTATTTACAATTTATTGTTGGGTTATATGAAATGTCAATACTAGAGATTTTGCGACGATCCAGATTATAAAGGATTTCTTTGATATTTTAAATTTCATGTTCAAATTTCGAAATGTTCGCCAGGAGATTACTATTCCAGGAAAGATGTTTTAGTTTTTTGCTGTTTTGTTAGTTAGCTAGAGAGAAGAGATTTGAAAAGAGTTAGTTACATACAAAAAAAAACAAATTATCGAAAAATTTTTGGAACTTAACGAAAAAAAGAATTTTGCCTGGTGAAACCTAGCTCCTCTTTACTGGCTCCTAACAAATTAAAAAAAAGGTGTTTATTTATAATCACTAAATATTTAAAAACCGTTTGTGAGGAGGACGCGGCATGCGTTGCAATGCCATGTAAAGAAATAAATGGTTTCTTCCTGTGAGTCTTTTCCCAAGCATCCCCGTTCCAGCCCCCTTTCCTCCTGCCCCTCCGCGTTCCCTTTTCACCTTCCCCGCCTACCATCCCGCGAACTACCCTTCTCTCGTACCCTTCATTCGTTCCCCTCCCCCTCTCCCGGATTCCCATTCCGGATTCCTCTCCCCCTCCCGCCTTCCATTGGTGCCGTTAAACTATACGAAATACACACATTTTCCAAACAACTTGCGCGCCACCTATTGTATATTTTTATACAAATTTCACAAGTTCAGAACTCACGATTTCAAATAGAAACCTTCCTGGGCTTGCGCACAGCAAATCACCAAAGTTGAACGATATAGGAACGCGTACGGGACAAAAATAGAAACGTTCATTTTAATATATAATGAATAAAATATCAAAAGTTAGTTTTAGCAAACTCAAATCAGCACCGGTCTGAAAACAAGTTGTAAATCAATCACGTTATTATGCTTTATCAATCAAAATATTCATCATTTTATTACGCAAAAGTTAAAAAACTAATAAAAATTTATTGCAAATCATTAATCTTTTACATTTAAATGAAATACGTAATGTAGAAAGCTAATCATGTGAATGTGTTTATGACACGCGGTACTTAATTTTGATTTAGCATTTTCGTTCTTGAAGATATCGTTAGATTAATTCGATGTAAATAATGATGCCATCTTTTTCTTTGGCGTCACAAAATAAGTAACGTTAAATGAAGAGTCACCATTTATTTTTGTTATTGTTTTTGGGGTGTTATGCCGTGTTTCGCTATCTCCTTCTTTAGCCAACGTTTCGGACAGCGTTACAGTCCGAAACGTTGGCTAAAGAAGGAGATAGCGAAACACGGCATAACACCCCAAAAACAATAACAAAAATACTTTTTGGCCGTGAAAACCTTAAAACATACAGTCACCATTTAACAACTTTTATTAGCAACTTAAAAAATAAGTTGTTTAGGTAGTAGCGGGTACTTAATATTAAAAAAATTACCTATTGATTCTGTAGCCACATTCTTGTGGCACTTCTCCATTGACCGGCAATTTCTCGTTCTTAAAATCTGATATTATTCGTAAATACATTAATAAATTGGTTTACCATTTGACTGCCTCGTCGTCGAGGGGTAACGGCTCTTGAATAGCAACCCAGAATCACTTTATTTGATTAATCTGTGTAATTTCACAATTATTTACCTTAAAGCATAAACCACAAAAGTTCACTTTCAAATTTTGTTCACGAAAGCAATTTTTATTTTAACTGAATGTTTGTAGCTGTATACCTTTTTACTTAGTATAATAAATACCATTGTACGGTAGATTTAATAATTAAATTCAGTTTTTGAAGTAAACATCTTTACGCAAGCTTAACTTGGGGAGTAAGCTGGTGAATGCGTGACGAGAGCGTAACGGAAACGAGGCGAACGGAAGTTGAGAATGTATCCAAAATACATAAAAACGACGGTATCTTTGATTTACCTTCATTACGCGGATGGTCGTCGCACGGATGGTCGTGTACGTGACGCCTTGTTCCGTGAAATGGTATTGGAAAACGTAGTTGTATTAGTGATTAAATATAATACGTACACACGGGAGAAAAGAAATCAAACCGTATAATTTGTTCGTGTAATTTGAAGGAGTGAGTCAGCCCAAGTGGGTCACCCCAAGTAGGTCACCCCAAGTGGGTCATCCCAAGTGGGTCACCCCAAGTGGGTCACCCCAAGTGGGTCACCCTGTGGGTGTGGTCTAAAGCACACTCATTTTTTTTTTGTTATGAAAAATATGTCAATTTATAGTGGAAGATGCTCTCAGTGTCGCCCTGTTGTAAGACCACCATTAAGAATTGAAACGTTGCTTGAAATGACTTTAGCCGCATTTGGTGATCAGATCTGAACAGCCAGGTAATTCCCCACATTCGTCTTCCCCATCTCCTTCTTATGTACCTCCATCTACCTTTAGCCTCACAACCTACCGCAATTGGGGATGCCATAGCCTCACTGGCTCCAAATGGGAACTGTTGGGACTATTGTGAGGTGTTCATATAAAAAAAAAGATAAATTATATGTATCTGTTCAGCTTCATCTAACTAACACGTCACGCCGTTTCTCCGTAGGGTATGCAGAAAGGATAGACAGCCACAAAACTCTCTATTATTCTAACTCTCGATTTGTCCCAACTTAGGTATTTTATTTACTTGATTGTTGCATAGCAATAGCAATAAAAATAATAATATCTATATTTGATTCATTTGCATAGCGCCGCTTTTGTGAAAAATAACCTCAAAGGGCTCTAAAAATTTTTATAGACATTTTTTGTCTGTTTCTATTGTGTGGGAAATACCGCTTTCCTGTAAGTTCATGATATATTCACGTAAAAAGGAAACATTTTTCAAGAATGGCAGATAAAAAAATGAGGTGTGAAAAGAAAATCTTGCGTCATTTTTGTCCATCCCTTTATGGCCCTCGTAAAACAACCCCAAAGGTTACAATGCAAATTTTAAAGGCAGGGGATGCGACCTGCCCTTTAATTATGTGGGAGAGGACCCTCCTTCATACATACATCTACATACGTAAATTTAGACAGGGTTGGTTGAAGGAAAGTGACCGTATATTATTCTTATGTCTTTACGAATTACGAGCCCGGAAACTCGTCCGAATGTGAAACACAAAGCAAAAATCATTGTTATAAATGTTATCTGGCGTCTATTTATTTGAATTTCTTCATATTGTACTTATTAGGAATATAAACGCTAAAAATATTTCAATTCTCATGCCTACTACTTGCCTATTACCTATTTGCACGAGGCAAGTAAGCAAAAAAGTGGTTTTTATTTATTCTGTGCATAATTTTATAAGAATGAAAAAAAGTTAGAACAAAACCTCGAAAATAGTCTTAGCCATAAAGGGGTATTTAAAAAAATTGTTTCCTATATTACTTCATAGTTAAGTCATGAAAAAACATTTTTTAGTGGTTTGCGCTTATATTTTTTGTTATAGTAATAATGATTTTATTGTAATTCCAATACATAGAAAAGTTAGTAAAAACTTCAATTTATCCGTAGCATCTTTTTTGATGTTCATAATGTAAACCGATTCGTCGTAAAGATGAATATAAATAGTGTCTAAATAGGATTTCACGTATAGCTTCATCTTAATTCTTTTCTAGTGCTTTTCCTATCAATTGGTTATCATTAATGCAATCTTCTCACTGCGTACTCCTGCAGCCCGGAGCAACTCAGCGGAAATGCATTCATACAAATAACATAGATTGTAATAGAATTAATATACCACGATTGGACGACAGTGCTGTCTCGTTGTGCAGCGATATAGTGACGTGTCTCTAGGAGATCGATATATTTGGTGGGATTGATTAGTAGTGACTAGGAATCCGGGGTGCGATGTTTTAAACCAGTACAAGATTACAGTGTCGTGAAGAGCAGCACAAGGTTGTAATCGATTTGCTGTTTCATTTGTTGCGCAGTTCATGCAACCCCGTCAAATCCCTCGAAAAACTATTATTCATACAACGTATCTAGAATATTATTGTGTGTGAAGTCAAGCACCTGGATTTTTTTCTTTACTTTATTTGATTGTTTAGTTCAGTGGTTGTCTAAATTTGATGTACCCCGTACCCTCTATCTATCTTGTGTAGACGTGTAATAAAGACTTTCATTTGTAATTTTTTAACAATTTCATTATAACATGAAATTAACAATTAAGTTACACAAATACAATAAATGCAATTTTATATAGAGTTTAACACGACTTCGGGCATTTTAAACCAGTGATTGATTCTACATGCGAAATTAGACAAAACGCGATATCGCGTACCCCCAATGTTTGCTTACCCCCAAGAGATACGCGTACCACAGGTTGAAAACCGCTTGCTAAGTTGATCGATATAAGTTCTTCGATTCCCTTAAACTTCTCTAACACATACTGTAACCTAAGTGTTCCTATTACAGTTTTTTTTTACTTGTTTAAAGCCGTGCAAATGCATCTCGATTTACGTCGGCACTAAAATGTACAAGGAGCATTAAACAAACGTCCTAATTTCGGTTGTGGTATGTGAATTATTATGACTTTGTTAAATTTCAAGTTCTGTTAAAGTTCTGTTATTATTTCCTCATGGGCTTGTTATTTCACAAAACTTGAAAGTAATAGAACTTGATTTATTTATTTTATTTTATTTATTTCTATACATTACAGTATTTACCTTTATAATTTTATTATGTTGGGTGTAAGGTAGGTTTGTGAAGGTGAAACTGTGGATAGGTATTGTTGTATGTTTCGTGAACACCTCACTAGGAGAACCTGTGCTGAGGTGTTTACGTGTTTATTTATGTTTATGTGTGACAAGTATTTATGTGTTGTAATATAAAGTTTTATATGTATTTTTTTTCAAATTTTAACAGTTACTGTACATTGGTTATATAGAAGAGAAAAAAAAAGTATTTAAATATATTAGAGGAATATAAAAAAAAATTATATATATATAAACATACACATACATACATACACATCCATATAAATACATGTACCTGCACACATGCATATGAATATATATATACATACGTATACATCCGCATACACATTCACATACACATATATATATGTACACACATATATAAATTGTAAGTGTATGTATAGTTATTGGATACTTGAAAAACTACTTAATTTTTAGGTTTATTTAATTTTATACTTTTTATAGTTTTGTTATGTTTGGTTGGGAATAATAATGTTTTGTATAAAGTTAATATCTTGATTTTTAATCCAGTCAGTGATATGTTTTTTATGAATGTTTGTAGATGTATTTGCAGATAGTATTTGTTTCAAAGTAATGGGCATGCAATTAAAAAGTTTTGTTGCATAATACTGAAAGTGTCTTTGTCCATGTGTGTATTACTTATTAAGTTTGAAATTTGAAGAATTGTTAAAATTTTGTAAAACAACCCGTCAAGTCTGATTTTCAAAATTGGAACTTGGTGTAAAAATTTTAGAATTACGATAAAATACCTAGATACCTACAGTATCTATAATACATATTTTTTAAACTTTAAAAATATTTTATTCCATATTTGAAGCTTGAATTTCTTTCGATCAAATATCTTAATGCCAGTTGGTTGTTAGAATTTGAACAATTCATCAAATTTCAAAGTTAATTTTCAAGTTCTATGAAGGTTCTATTGAAGTTCTGTTATTATATCGTTATTGGTTATTATTTACTATTATTTTACAGGTCTGCGCTAATATTTAATATTTTCCTTAGTCCAGCCCTTCGGTCATAAAATAATGCTTCCTGCATGAGCGTTAATTGTTTGTCCTAGATAATCTTCTTTTGGAGTATAATAGCATATTTGTTTTTTTTTCATGGAATATTCCTCCGGCGCGGCGCTCCAGTTTAACGTACTCGCTAAGCACACGCGGAGGGTTTAATACAACCTTTTAGCTAAGCCTATATAATTTGGGATGAAGAAATTTTTTCGTTTTATCCAAAAATTTGTGTTAAGTTTATACAGCTCAAACCACGCAGGCAGGCGACGGTTCAAATACTTACTTTGTACTGAAAAATTACAATTATTTAATTACAATAATTCTCTTTTTGTTAAAGATTAAATTAATTAATTGTAATTAATAATTTCAAATTTAAATTATCATTCTGGCATATTACAGATTGATTAGTCTATACTAAAGACTGCTATCAGAAGAGTATATTGCTTTCTCAGCATCACCCCGGTGACAGGCATCTTTTTAATTTATTTTTTTTAATGTGAACACCAGACAAGAGTTTCAACTGCTCCCAAGCGCCTGGAGCCAGTCTCTCATCCTCAATTGGGGGTATGTTGTGAAGCAGAAGGTAAGTAGGGAGGGTAAGGAGAAGAGGAAGAGGAAGGTGGGAAAGGTGCCATAGTCCCACTGGTATCCGGATGGCTTGGAACATTTAGAACTCTTACGCGATATTTACGTTAAAAAACTAACATCAATAATAAAACACTCTATTTATACAGAGTTTGACAAATTCTCAATATGAAAGTAGGGGACAGATTTGTATAATATTTGAGAAACCTTTACAAATCCAAGTACAAATTCCGACGAGAAAAAATGTGTGAATTAAATAAATTGTGTAGCGCCTAGCGCTTGCTATGCACGTGAGTTCATTTTATTAAAAATTCCCACCTCAGCGGTTTCCAACGGGCTGAAAAAACGCCATAATCGCCGGATTCAATAATAAATCTGTCATTTAAATTCTACGCCACGGCCTCTTACGCAAATTTAAATAAATTCACGACTCGCCAAGATCAATCCAACAGACTCGCACGCGTCAAACCTGATTCCGCTACATCTGCATCATATTTCAATGATTTCCCCCCACGTGGAGGAATTTTACCATTTCCGCATTTCTCCCCTATCGTCCTTCTTTCCCCGCTTTCTCCACATTCCCCACGTTTAGGGGACTTCCTCGGCAAGGGCGGGGGCGGCGCGAGGACTCGTCATGGTAACCGCCGAATATTTCGGGGCTGAAGACTGGTGTACGGTTTCATCTCACAATACTGAAGGCTTTCTCGAGCTTTTTGTTTGTGTTGTTTAGCAAAAATTAAACAACAACTTTGTGTTGAAATTTATTCATAGCATGTTTTTCCAAAACGGCCAACACTAAAAATAACGGTGTCATTACTCTCTCTCAGTTTATTAACATATTCTCTAGAAGTGAGATCTATACCGATTTGAAAGAAAACCGAAAATAATAATAATAACGTAAAATTTATATAGCGCAGTTTGGTGTTATTTCGCTGCAAGTGCGCTTAACTATAATAAACACAGAAGTAATCCTGTAGTGTTCCTTACGAGTTCTTACAAAATATTGTTAAAATAATATGAAACAACAAATATACAGTGTATACAAAGCAATGCCAAGAGAACAAAATTAACAATAAAAGTGCTGTTTTGGCACAGGATAATGATAAACAATAACGATGCTATTAAACAAAAATCATTAAATTTATAATATATTACAGAACAGGAGGCAGTATACGTTTAGAAGGCAGAAAAAATTTGAGTGCACATGTATCAGACAGGCCATTGTAAGAATATAGATTGAAAATTAAAAAAAAAAATTCTTCGGCAAAACACTGTGCATTTTTATTTAGATCAAAAACTCTTACGGCCTGGAGGCTAACGTTTTCTCTATTACGTTTTTAAAATGTTCACAAAAAATTATTGAAAAATTGTGTCTATTTCGGGCACATGGATTCACCAACAACACTATCGGTTTATCAGCCATTGGAGGTCGTTCTAACGGATTGAAGGTCAAATATTTTACAAAACACATAGTATTAATCAAAATTGTTTCTCGAATCTGAAAGCAAATCCATATAATTTCTAGATATAAGATAATTAATCTGCAAAGACGTTTAATATTTATGCTTTAAAAAACGTTAATCTAAAACCTCCGTTTTGAGAATTTAATTCTATCACTTGAAAGCTATAAAGAAAATTGCTTTCCCTCAAAATGCTGAGTGCTTTATTGTGAACACCCCGACAACCTACAGCCAACAACCCAAACCCCATTTAGAATATCAGCTGCTCGCGCCACACACCCTTACCACGGTTTAAAGGAAAGTTTACTCGTGGCTGGTGTAAACTAGTAAATATGTATGTGAGGTGCGCTACGGCGATACGTCTTTTTCGTTATATATTTGACTCGGATCATTTGGCTTATAGGATTTTCGTGTTCTGCTTCCCGTGCCCTGTGGCGTATCGCCTCTAAGCGCTCTTTCTTACTATTGGCACGCGGGAACCAAGAACAACTGGAATCTGTGCTACCCGAGGCACGGAACACAAACACCGTAGATTTTTTTTAAAACATTATGTATATCTTTTATCGTGATTAATTTTTGCGTTATTTTATCGTGTTACGCTTCTTTCATCTCTAGCCAACGTTTCGGACAGCGTTATAGTGTTAAAGTCAAAAACCTTTTACCTTCACCTTCACAGCCCGAGATATCGTAAATAACTAATTGTGTAAAATGTAAGTAAATAAAACCTGTAAGATTTTTAATCATTTCACAAAATTTCTCTGGTCCTAAAGAGTCCTAAATTCTCATGTCTTTCAAAATAAATATTATCAACTCTTCTTTTTATTTTATTTTTTTTTAGCTTCTTCACAAGTTTATTAATTTAAGCATGTAATTATTAACCCCACTAGGGTTCGACTAATCTTCTCATAAATTGATACCTTCTTCTTCAATTCAACTTTTGAAGGTTTTATTTTAATTGTTTATTGGGCTTTCACCCATTAAGGGTGATCTTGGCCATTTCTTAAAATTAGTTACATATTTTTAAAAATAGTTACATTTTCTGTATTTTTTAAATTATTTATATTTTCAGTTTTTTAAAATTAGTTAAATTTTCAGATTTCTAAAATTAGTTAAATTATCAGTTTTTTTAAATTAGTTACAATTTCAGTTTTTTTATTTTTATTTTTTTTACATTTTTAACATTACATTGAAGAGACAATCGCAGAATTATAAAATAGAAACATATGTACATCGATGGGAATAACCTTCAAAAGTTATAAAAAATAGTTTTCTTATAAAAATTGAATATTAATTTAGACTTTAATAAAAAGTTAATAGTTCCATATGAATAAATTCGGATATAATAATCCGAGACGCTATCCAGGTGAAAAACCAATTCTTAGAATGATTGTTTCCAATAAAAAGGGTAGTTGCCCGTTATTTAGATAAAAGAATCAGTCGAAGAAAACATTAATTGTAAAAATTTGAAATATGAGATTGACAATTATGACGGTTTGACAGAAGGTGGCAATAGCGAAATTGGTTAACGCACACGTCCCGGTTAGACGAAAGGTCTGGGGTCGAGTCCCAGTTGCGACCATTGTCTTATTCTTTTTCATATTTTCGTTAAGATTATTATTGTTATCTTTTTCTTCAACGATATATAACAATGATGGGAATAACCTTCAAAGGTTATAAAAATAGAGTTTTTCTTATAAAAAATCGATAAATGTACAACTTGTACAACAATAATTCCCAAATAGAAATGCACTCAAAAACTGTGTTCTTACATAAATTTCAAATTGCCTTCAAAAATCATAAATGGCGCCAGATACCAATAAAAAATTAAAGTAAATGCTTAAAGTTGACAAGTCATAAAAGACATTAAAAATTCTTTGTCAATCTGGCTTGTTCTTGAAGGTCCACTGTACATGGGTTTCATATTTTCCAATAATCTATGAGGAAATCTTTTATTTATTTATTAGTTACGAATTCGGATATCACCTGATTATTCGTACTTTTACCAAAATCTCAAAATTCACCCAGTAAGAGCAATTCTGTGGTATAACATTATATTTCAGCATATGAATAGCTCTATATACATTAATAAACTGGACCACACTTACAATACTCGTCTTATGTTAAATGAAGAACTAATTGTACCTAAGCATTTAAACAAATACGGACAAAGAACGCTGGACTACATGATACCTAATTGCTTAAATATGTTACCTGCCGAAATTAAAAAATGTACAAATGGTAAATTAAATATTATGTTGAAGAATTGGCTCGCCGAAAGGAATAATTTGTATTAGACTGACACAAAAATTGTAACTGCATAACAAAGTAAAATAAGTTTATATCTTCAAAGTAAAAGTACCCATCGACAAACTGCTTAAAAGTAGTTTATTGGGACTTTTCTTTTTTTTGTATATTTTTTTTTATTTCTTGTTGTAATAATGTATTACTTTGTATTTATAATAAATAAAAATAAAAAATAAAAAAAATTATTTATATTTATATAGCTTTTATGTACAGGTCATTGCGTACCACAAAATTATACATTAAATTACCAGCAAGAACTTAAAATCATTATTTTTAATTAAAAAAACATATTTTAAATCTTTACAAAAACAAAATGATTAAATTATAATCGGTAGTTCTACGTTTGAAAAATATACCCTTTTTAATTTAGGTGCAATATACCCATAACTAAAAGGTAAAATATATAATATTATCATCTCTTCACGTTTATACGTTCTGTGGGAAAATATGATACTGTGAAGGGAGTAGGTACCTCCCCAGCAACCGCTCGCGGAAATTCTTAAGTTACCTTCGCTAGTTCATTTTAAAATACGGCGGTCGTATATAATGAACCTTCCTGGAAACGGAATGCATTCAGGCTGATAAGGTTCTTTCCTGTTTATAAAACAAATTAGTTATCTCTTAAAGTTTGATTAGATTTTTTCAATCTATCCGTTTTTCATAAATAATTTAAGAGGTTTTTAAAAGTCTGAGCAGTAAGTGCGAGTTGTTTGCTTTTCATTTTGAAAAAAAAAACAAAACAGTTTTTCGACTTTAAATATTTCATCTAAGAGCCGCTAACCGATTTTCTAAGATTCATTTAAACATTGGTAGAAGAAACCATGTTTTGATCTGTTATTATTACTTAGTGCTTTATTGATGAACTCAAAATCAAAGGCATTTCCAAAAAGGGAAATTTTTACATTAAGGCCTTGAGAAAAACAATTATCCTCTGAGCCTATGTCATTTTTGAAGATGCTATGTGGAGGGTCGTTTTAAAGAGAGGGAGGAGTGAAAATGCGTATTGAAGAGAGCCGTGTTGTAATCATTCCACAGCCAAGCTCTTAAACTCAAGAACGAGTCGTAGAAGCGACTCGTTCTAGAGCGATAAATGTTAACCGCGTATATACGTTTGGCGCACGTTTGGCATGTTTCCCGATTATTCACCGGTACGGAAGGGATCAATGAGGCTAGTTCCTCGGAGCATCTCCCATTTTAATACCGGTAAAACAAGGAGAGCATATTAACCTGACGCATGTGCTCCAAAGATTGCATTCCGCTTCTCTTGTTGCTTCTTCTGCATTCTCAACACCTCTGCCATTGGTCACCCCAAGTGGTTCGTTAAGTTTGGTAAATTAGCAGGGGTGCCCGGGTTCATGAGGTGAGGTTTGTATGGATCTTTGCCCAGCAAATGCGCAACCGGATCGGGAGAGAATATTGAGGGAGAACTTTTGACCTCTCCAGCAGGACTCTCTCGAAACATCGCCTTGCCCCGTAGTGGGAGGGATAGATTAGTACGTCCACTCCTGGATCCCTCATACTTTTTTCCTTCCCAGATCTTCAACTCCTTCCCTAAAAAGACCCTCTACACATACTCTCAAAGATGACATAGGCCGTGAGGGGAATAATTTTCCTCTGGACCTCCTGTGTGGGGCTAATATTTATAAAAAAATAAAGTTTCGTGATGAAAATTCATCGTTCAAATCTTCTAGTTAATAAATTAGTAGGAATAAGATAATCATTGTTATTCAAGTAAAAAATTCTCATATGTAAAAGAGAAAAATTGTTAAACCTTAATATATAAATGGAATAAAGTTATAAATTACATCTAAAGGATTTCTTATAAGCGAGCAAACTGCACCAATTTTATCACGGCTGACATTAAAGGAGCGGTGAAAAGCCACAGCAGATTGCATTCCATTTATCAAAATATTCGATTGTCCTGCAGAAATGGCCGTCCGCTGGACACGACGCCGCGACGCCGACGTTATTTTACTGCCGCTAATGTGGGACATCAGCGCCACCAAACGATCTGTCCTGAAACTGGCTGTAAGGGCGTAGTGAGATATCACCACCGACATCTTTCTTTATAAAGCTAATATCCTTTTTCTCAGATTGTTTTGGTGGGGATAGATTTAATATCGTTTTAAAAGGAGTTGTTGAAGGCTTTCATTTTAAATATCTTAAGTTCAATGGGCTTAAGTAATAGACACCTAAAATTCATATTACGGCATTTATTTAAATGTTAACATTATTACACATCTTAAGCTCAGCACTTAACCCCTTTTGGGAACGGCTCGAAGAGGTCTCTTAGAAATTACTGTGACTCTAACTGACCTGGTGTAAAAATGATCTAAACGTTGTTAGAAACAGAAAACATCACGCTTTACATTCAAATCTAAAAGTTAATCACAGAAGAATAAAAACGTACACCCACAAGAAGCCAAAGCTTCCGACCACAATTTGAAAAAACAAAAGATAATGTGTGAATTTTTTCATTTATAATTTTTATATGAAACGACGAAAAAGTGAGGTGATAAAAAGGTTTGTAATTCATTCAATTCAAAACATGTGTGCATTTTTTTTATTTTTCATTATCAGTTATTTTAGTTGAAGGTAAGCCATTTTTAAGTCTTTTATATTTGCAACCAAAAATTTTATTTTTCAAAAACTGTATATTTATCTATACTAATATTATAAAGAGGAAGGATTTGATTGTTTGTTTGTTTGTTTGTTTGTTTGTTTGTTTGTTTGTTTGCATCGAATAGGCTCCGAAACTACTGAACCGATTTGAAAAATTCTTTCACTGTTGGGAAGCTACACTATTCCCGAGTAACATAGGCTATATTCTATTTAAAAAAAATTAGGGATCTTTACTAAAACTACAATAATGTAACCCAAGGTGTAAAAAAATTACCGAAAATATTCTTTAAATCACGTGCGCTGCAAAAACTATTGATGATAGAATAAAATAATGTACTACAACTTTGTAGAACACATCATTATCTACAAAAAATGTCGCAACAGCATATGTCTAACTATTATAGTTATGCCACAATAAGTGTTCTTTTATTTAAAAAATTTAATTGAAATGCCGCCGCTAGAAAAGACTCTTTATTTGTATCTTGATATTAATTCTTATCAATATAAATTATTTTATATTCGAGACTGCTTTAATGCCTTTATATAACTTTTTGAATTATTCAATTCGGACATCCCATTCAAAAGATATCACGAGTTTAAAAATGTAAGTATTATACAATGTTAGCGTCACTGGGGTACGGGCCGTACGGAAGGACACCAACAAACAATCAAATCTTTCCTATCTTATATATAAAAATCAAAAATTGTTTGTTCGTATTTTATACGCTGTCATACCGTTCATCCGATTGCGATGAAACTTTGGTGATTTGTTGTGCGCACGCCCGCAAAGGATATAGGCTATTTATAATGGTAAGTTCTGGCGTTATTGAATTTGTATTAATGAAAATGTGCGTATTTCATATATTTTTGTGGCAAGGAGGAAAGGCAGGGGGGAGGAGAACGGGGGAGGTGGGGTACGTGGGTGGGAAGACGAGGGATGGGAAGGCGGGGAAGGTAGAAGGGAAACGCGAAAGAGGAAGGGGACTCGGGAGGTGAACGGGGACGCACGGGAAAGGACATTCAAGGAGAATCAATTGATTTCTTTGCATTGCAACGCAAGCCGTGCTTTGTGCTTTGAGTTTTAGCTTTAAGCTTTGAGCTTTGATTCTTGAGCTTTAAGCTTTGAACTTTATGCATTCAACGTTAAGCTTTACGTGTTGAGCTTTAAGCCTTGAACTTAAAGATTTGATATTGAATTGAGTATTGAGCTTTGTGCTTTGAGATTTGTGTTTTGAGCTTTAACTTTGAGCTTTGAGCTTTAAACTTTGTGCTTTGAGATTTGTGTTTTGAGCTTTAACTTTGAGCTTTATTTTTAAGCTTTGTGCTTTGAGTTTTAAGCTTTAAGCTTTGAACTCAAGTTTAGAGCTTTGATATTAAGCTTAAACTTTGGCCTTTAAACTTTGAATTTTTGCTTTAAGCTTGAGCTTTAAGATTGAGCTTTAAGCTTTGAGTTTAATATTTGAGCTTTATGCATTCGGATTTAAGCTTTGAGCTTTGCACAAAGCATAAAGCTTAGAGCTAAAAGTTTAAAGCTTAAAACTTAAAGCTTAAAGCTCAAAGCTCAAAGCTTGAAATTCAATGCTTTAAGCTCAAGGCTTTAATCCCAAAGCTTAAAGCTCAAAACTTGAAGCTCAAAGCTTGAAGCTCAAGGATTTAATCACAAAAATTAAAGCTCTAAACTTAAATTCAAAGCTTAAAGCTGAAAGCTTGAAGCTCAAAGCTTTAAGCTCAAGGCTTTAATCACAAAACTTAAAGCTCAAAGCTTTAAACTCAAAGCTTAAAGCTCAAAACTTAAAGCTTAAAGCTCAAGACTTAAATCTCAAAGCTTAAAGCTCTAAACTTGAAGCTCAAAGCCTAAAGCTCAAGGCTTAAATCTCAAAGCTTAAAGCTCAAAACTTCAAGCTCAAAGCTTAAAGCTCAAAGCTTGAATATTAAAGATTAAAGCTCAAAGCTTAAGGTTAAAGCTCAAAGCTTAACCCTTCAAAAATTTTAAAGCTCAAAGCTTGAAGCTCAAAGCTTAAAGCCCAAAGCTTAACCCTTCAAAAATTTGGCGTATTTTGTCAAAAGGTAAAAATGTTTCGATATATATCGATTTCGCAATAAAAATTCAAATAAATGGAATATTTGTAAACGTATCGAAAAACTAAATAGGTACTGGTTTTGAAAGGTGAAATACGCTTAAATAAATGGTATTCTTAGAAATTACAAAAACATTTTTTAAATACAAATTTTTTTAATGTAAACTTTAAAAAAATTTAAAAATACTCAACTGACATTTTTGATATTAAAATTACTGATCTATAGAAAATGTGTTTGTTTCTGTCTATGTTTGTGAGATGTTTTGCGTTGCTAAACCGTTCATCCGATTGCAATGAAACTTTGGGGATTTGATGTGCGCATTCCCGCGATGGTTTATATACGTGTAAAGTGAGTTCTGGCATCATCTGGGACGAATGGGAAAGGGTAAGTAGAGCGATTTTTTTTCTTTATTAAGTGGCATAGCATATGCCGGGAACTCGCTATTGTATTTAAATGCCTGTGTCAGAATTTGGTAAATTGAATTATGTAATAGAAAGTACCTACCCTAAAATTCTAAATCTATACTAATATTATGAATGCGAAACTGCGTGTGTTTGTTTGTTACGCTTTCACGCATAAACTAATAAACCGATCTTAGAATTTTTTTCACCAATAGAAAGCTACATTATACGCGAGTAATATAGGCTATATATAATGGTAAGTTCTGGCGTTACGAAATTATAAATATTAAAATATTATATTTATTTTACGTTTTCTGTCGAAAAAGGCGGGTTATTTTTTTTTTTTTTTTTTACAGTTATTTTTTTTTTTTTTACAATACCGCACAAGAGTCCCAACTGCTCCCATGTGGAGCCAGTGAGACTATGGCATCCCCAATAGGGGTATGTTGTGAGGCTGAAGGTAGTGGGGAGGGGAAGGAGATAGGGAAGAGGAAGGTGGGGAAGTACCTGGCTATTCAGATCTGGTCACTAAACACGGCTAAAGCCATTTCAAGCAACGTTTCAATTCTGAATGGTGGTCTTACACCAGGGCGATACTGATAGTATCTTCCACTCTGGAACGTGCCGTAAATATACTATTTATTTTAAATGAATAAATTGTGAAATAACACAAATGAATCAAATAAAATTTATTTGTGCACGCCGGGTTCGAACCCGCGACCTTCGGATTGTGAGTCGAGAGTCTTGCCTCGGGACCACGGAGGCCGGCAGTTATTGCTAACGTCAGAAGAAAAGCAAAATAAATCGTTGCCGTGAAAACCATGTTGATATATATTTTTTAAATCAGTCATCGTAGTTAATATTTATCTCTAAAAAATGAATCGCCGAAATGTATTTACGCGCATGACTTCCGAACAACGGCACCAAATTGGATTTTACTACTGGTGAGCTCTGGCATTATGAAATATGCAAAAGGTGGCATGCGAGCTGTTTGAAAACTGAATGTATCGGGAAAGAATGTATGAAATGCGGGAGGGGGACTCGGGTAGGGGGTTCGCAGGAGGGGGAGGAGGGAAACCCGGGAGGGGGAGGGGAATCTGGGAGGGGGGAGGGGAGCTTGGGAGGGGGGTTCGCGGGATGAGGAAAGGGGTATTGGAGTGGGGGGAGGAAAGGTGGAGGAGGCGGAGTAAGAACGCGAGACGGGAAGAGGACGCGGGAGAGGAAGGGGAGGCGGAAGGGGAACGGGACGAATGGGAAAGGACACGCAGGAGAAAATAATTTATTTATTAAATGGCATGGCAACGCATGCCGGGTACCAGCTAGTTTTTAATAAAATAATTTGAAAGCGTTGTTCATCACATTTCATTAAAAAAAAATATTTTGTTTTTGAATAGTTTTTTTTTTCAGTGTACATTTGTTACTTAAATTTAAAAATTTTCCGCGACCGGTTTCGACACAACCGTGTCATTCACTAGCAGGATTAAAACTTACTTGAAAATTAAATGCAAGTACCAAAGATTAATTAGGTGGGGGTAGTGAGAGGGATGATTTTGGGGGAGGGAGAAAGCGGTGGGAGGAGTCGATATTACACGGAAACATAGTTAGTAAAGGAGATTTGCAAGGCGCTTTTATTTTATTCACTAAATTAATTTTCGATTTAATTTTTTTTGTTTATTTCTTAATTAATTTTTAGTTAATGCCCAAGAAATACAAAAAAATATAGTTTGAAACATTCATAAAGATTCCATTAATTTGAATTTTACTGCAAAGTGGAAAATTTGTAACAGGAAAAGACTTCGTAAAAAAAAAGTGTAAAATAAAGGATAACATGTTGACAAACCATAAAAAGAACACAATTAACTTTAATATTTGTGGATTTTTGTATAAAAGGATCAGAAGAATAATGTAAAACATTAATATTGCAAAATTTAGATCTCAGAGGTGAGGCCTACATATATATGGCAAAGCCTCAAGTGAGGTCTGTACAATAAATAATGTGTAATAAATATTTTAAGTATTCGATACAAATAAAATTACTACTAATAGTAGATACAACCTGTAAATCAGGGTGGCGCAAAATTAATCATCCAATTTTGTTTTTGAATAACTTTACTAAATAAAAAAAAAGATTTTGAGTGATGGAAATCTTTATTTGGATCTTTACAATTTTTTCTGTGAAGTGGAAAAGATGATATCCGTCAAGCGGCTGCCGCCAGTGTTGATACACATTTGTGCCCGTTTTATCGTATTTTCCACGACTTTCTGCAAACTTTCCGGTGATAACTGTTTGCATTTCTGTCGAATATTCTCCTTAAGGGCTGCAATTGTCTGAGGCGCGTTGGCATAAACCCGCGACTTCAACTAGCCCCAAAGAAACAAGTATGGGATGTTTCAATCGGGCGATCTTGCTGGCCATGCCAAACCGCCAAAACGGGAGATTACGCGACCAGGAAATGCTTCCTTCACAATATTCATATTGGTTCGAGCTGTGTGTGCGGTTGCACCGTCTTGTTGTAACCACATGTTCACCAAGCCCCGTTCATCCAACTCCGGCAGTAAGAAGTCGTTTATTATGGCCCTGTAGCGTTCGCCACCTAGAGTGACAAAAAAATACGGCCCAATCACTCCTCCCGCGTGAACGCCGCACCACACAGACGCTTTTTTTATTTATTAAGGAGAAAATACAGATATAGATGTTAATTGACAAGAATATACAAGACAACAACTAGAGAACTCACCTGCATCCAAACTATTTCTCACGAATTGACTTTAACAGCAGATAAAAACATGTACAAATATTTTTACGACTAAATAGGGAAAAACATAAGAATATTATTTTACAAAAATAGAGATGAGAGAAATGCGCAATATCCTCACAAAAGTTTAAAAACTATATTTGCAGAAATTGAGATGGTAAGACAAGAAAAAAAAATAATAACAAAATACATAAATAAATAAAAAATAATATTATACAGAATTTAAAAGAAAAAAGTACTTAAAATCATAAACGAAGTATGTCTAAAAGAAAATAACTTAGAATTATAAACGAAGTATGATGTCTAAGTTGTTGTACTTTGTAGGAAAACAGCCTTCAATTTTCTACTAAAAGTACAGTATGTATCAAAGAATTTGTCGGAATCTTTGAGGTTTTGATTTTGATTAAACGATTCGCACATTCTTCTGATTGGATCCCTGACACCAGTACTGACACGCTTTGAGTGGATGTAGCAGCTCTTCACGCACCACACGCGGATTTTCAGTGCCCCAGAAACGAAGGTTTTTGCTTATTGACATAACCGCTTAAATAGAAATGCGCCTCGTCGCCCATGATTGACTTTCGACACAAAATCGTCCTCTTCGTTGTTGAGATTGGGGATGGCAAATAATTCACAATTATTCCACGCTCTTGCGGAGATAGCGCTTCATTGCTTGTCTGTTTGTATTCTGCAGCTGTCTAGGTCATAAATGTCAAATATGAATGACGTACGACGCCATTTGCTAAAATTATAACATCTTTCGATAGGGTGATTAATTTTGCGCCACCTTAAATTAGTAAATAGAACAACCAACCTGACGAACATTTTAATCTTCCAATAAGATCGATGACATGGTGCAAAAAATTTAAAACACTTTGTGGTTTCAAATTATACAAATGAAAAACGTTCTTCGTTTAAAACCACTTTATTTCATTTCATTTTTACATGTCAACCGGTATTGGTTGATCACAGTCTTCAACTGGGTAATAAGGTTTTATATGTTTATTGTCCTGATGAAGGTTGAAATCAACCGAAACCGGTTGCCCTTTATTGATCAAATAGTTTGTGGTTTTAAACAAAGAACTATTTCATTTGTAAAAGGAATTTGGAAAGGAAGGAGGGGGGAAACACAGAGGCCGGCAAATCGTTCCCCAGCCAAGCAGCTGAACTCAAGAACTAGTCGTAGAAGCGACCCGTTCTTTTGTGACAAACGTCAACCGTGCATCTATTTTGGGCGTCGTTTGGCATGTTTCCGGACTGTGCGCCGGTGAAGGAGTCATTGGGTTCCATGCCAACTGAGAATAAAGTCAACTCAACACCTCCTTGAAAAGTCATTAAAAGCTATGAAAAAAATTATTTTAAATTAACCGATAACCCTAACCTAACGTAACCTATTTAACCAATTTTTTTATATATTTTTTTATCACTCTAAATGACTTACCTGAGATGGTTCCGAGTTGGTTTCATTCCGTGTTGTCCGGTCACCGAGTCATTGACGCTAGTTCCTCGGAGCATCTCCCATTAAAATACTGATAGAATAAGAACAGCGTTCCTACCTGACGCCTGTGATCTAAATGGCAATGGTTAAAACTTCCGAACGACTGCATCAAATTGGATAATTCTTTTTTTTGTGTTCGTTATTTTGTGTAAAACTACTGGTGAGCTCTGACATTGTGAAATTTGCAATAGGTGGCACGCGAGTTGTTTGAAAACTGAATGTAAAGGGAGTGAATGCGGGAGGGGGGTTCGCGGGACGGGGGGAGGGGGGGGGGGGAGTGGAAAGGAGGAGGAGGCGGAATGGGAACGCGAGAGGGGAAGGGGAGGCGGAAGGGGAATGGGACGAATGGGAAAGGACAAGCAGGGAGAAACAATTTCCTTGTTAAATGGCATAGCAACGCATGCCGGGTACCAGCTGGTTTAAATAAAATGGGAAAAGATCATCTAAGTACTTCTTGCTTTTGTTTATAATAGAAATTATTGGCATAATTTAGTCTAAAAGCAGACAAATTCACTTCGACTAGGCGCCAAGAAACTTTTCATTGGTTGTGGATCTAAAGGTGATCACGGGATATTGATCTGCCCAATACAATCCTCTATTATGTGTCTTACTTTTTGACTAAAAGGTTTTGCTACTTTTTATCACACTTCGGCCGGTGTCGATGGAGCCTTAGTACTGGCGTCAAGGGTATTCCACACCCTTATTTTGGGATCCGCAATTTCGTTAGCTGTGGTTCTCAATCTAAGACCTGCTTAGTAAGTTTTCTAGTAATCATTTTGCATTAAATAAGTTCAACAAAAAACTAATATAATATTGATGGCTCTGAACCACATTTTAAACTAGAGGAAAGATTTGTTTTGAAATTTTACTAGTCGTCATTCAGGTTTTGCTGTTACGAATGCTGTTTCGCAGTTACTCTGTTCGTTGATACCCAACCTCTGACAGGAGAGGGTGCTGGAAAAAGAATAACGAATTTATTGCCCTGTGAAAAAGTCAGGGAATTGAGGACCAGAAAGAGGAGTTAAGGTTTTACGGTTTCGGTTGCCTGAATAATTCGTTTAAGATTAAAAAAAAATCTTTTCATTAAACATTAACTTTTAATTTCTTTTAGGGCTTATGTTATATTTGGGCGTGATGTGTGGAGGGTCTTAGAATAAAATATTTACATGTTATTTTACCTAGGTTAAGTTAGCTGTACCTATCTATTATTGGATTGATGTTTTTTTGAAAACATTTTTTTAAAGATGGTAGAATAATCAAACTTAATCCTGTGTGAAATCTCATTCAATTAACTCAAACTTACTTCGAATTCAAGTCTTATTTTCAAAATTTGAACTGATTGTGTGAAGAAGAGTAGAATGGTTCCATGCCAACTGAGAATAAAGTCAAGTCATTAAAAGCTATGAAAAAAATAATTTTAAATTAGCCGATAACCCTAACCTAGCGTAACGTATTTAAACAATTTTTTTTTTATATTTTATCTTTCATCACTCTAAAACACCCGTATTCAGAGTCGCTCCTTAACTTTTGTCTAAGTAAAGGCTCGACCTTACCTTAGTAAAGGAAGGAACCGTCCTTACCTTTAACGCCTCTATGCAGAGTCCACACTTTGAGCTTCCTTTCCTAAGGTAGAGACCTTTATGTCTACGCCGAAAAAAGTTGTGACGTCATTCGAAAATTGTCGATGTCCCGCTTCTATTGGAACAACATACCCCGTTTTGTGACAAGCTGTGTGTTTAAAATTCGAAATTCAAAAACTCAAAAGTTAAAAATAACACCGGCCTGTCAAAAGTCTGCGTATTGATTTATTTATGCTCCGTTGACATTTGTTTCGCATCGCATTTCGACAATAAATTCGAGATTGTGAATTGCTTAATGATAAACAATGTATATTATACTTATAAACAAATATCCCGCCATATTATTTATTAAAGCGTAATATGCAAATAAGAGAGAAATTAAAAGATGCATCACTGTTATTTTTTCAAGCTGATATCGTTCTTTAAATTGGCTGTCCCCAAGCTTCGTAGAAAATGCATGTTAAAACATTTTCTACGAACCCTGGGCTAGAAAAATCGTGTGTTATGAGCGGCGAAATTCAAAAACTCATTAATCATTTCCACAATAATATCCATCTCTGTTGTTTTGCGTCTTTAACAGTAATAATTGGGAACAAATCACCGACTTTGAAAGGCAAAGGTACCCTTATTACCAACCTTGAGTTTTGACAGTTAAAATTCAAGGTAAGCAAGAATGCGCGTGCGCAGTGTCGTAGAGACTTTCGTAGAACTGTCTCTGAATACAAATATTTTAGAAATCTTAAGGAAGGTAGCTTCCTTATAAAGTGACGTCATACCGACCTTAGTAGTGTCTCTGAATACAAAACTACGTTTTTTAAAGGAAAGGAAGACTCCTTGAACTAAAGTATCGACTCTGAATACGGGTGTAAGACTTATGTGAGATGGTTCCGAGTTGGTTTCATTCCGAGTTGCCCGGTCACCAGATGTAATATAGAATTATTTCATCGTGTTAAAAAAATGGAACTGATTTGTCAAGAATATTCATCTAACGACTATTCCATGATTTTTCAGGGATCTGCGCAAGTGTGTAACATTATACGGTTTAATTTTAAAAAAATTTAAAGAAAGATTAAGGGATATGTGGTTTCGAATAATGTAATACGATTTTTCCAATTTAGGAGTCGGGTATGGGTATCACCGCCCCGGGAATCACCGGGAGTCACCCCCGGAGGTCCGCTACGTTTGGTGACTTAGCAATGGTACCCGGGAACATTAGGTGAGATTTGTCTAGGTTTTGGTTGCGATCGCGTTTACCCTTCTCTTGCTTAGCGGGCTGGAACGAGAGAGGCTGATTGAGGGAGACCTAACTTAGATCTTTCCAGCCCATCGCCTTGCACCGCAGTGGGATTCATACGTCCATCATTCACGGATACTTTGACCCTCAGATTCTTACATACCCATTCCACATACATTTTTCCTTGCCAGAACATCTCCTCCTTCGTTTGCCTCAAAATACCCTCCACACAGCATCCCCAAAGATAGCGCCTCCTGTGTGGAGCTATTGTAAGAAAAAGTTAAATAATAAATTAATGCCTCCTTCAATATAATGTACATATTGGTCATTTCGATACATTTGATAACGTATCGAAAGATATCGTATATAAGATATCGAAAGATATACGTATCATTCAGATAGACATCTGATAACGTATGGAAAATTAGTATTAATACGCTAGCATCTGTAAGGCTGAAATTAAAGAACTTGACTTCGAGTACATCTATCGCTATCGGATACACGTGTGTGTTATTCAGGCCAATGCTAGGTTAGTAAGTATTTCCATCGATCGCAAACATTTGAGGATCCCCACTTCCATTGATATTAGGGCTCCCGTGGCGATGTTTGTGTCCCCATTTCGCCCCCCCCGCTGCGGGTCATTGCCGGTTTGGGCACTGTCCCTAAGTTATTGTGGAAATGTCCCACTTTATCCCAGAAAACGTGGGCACCCTACTGATTCCTAGGGGAAGACTTTTAGTACCGATTACTTTAGACTTTTCAAATAATTACTACTCTCTAAATGAAAACATGGACTAAAAAAAATATCGCCGCAAAAATGGAAAAAATTGTTTATTTATTTATTTACGTGTTGGTGGCTTTTACATGTAACATTGGTAGGTTGTATAATAAGTTTATCCATACTAATATTATAAATGCGAAACTGCTCGAGTTTTTTTGTTACGCATTCACGTATAAAACAATAAAACGATTTTAAAAATTCTTTCACTGGTAGAAAGCTTAACTGTATGCAAGGACTATAGGCTGTATATAATGGTAAGCTCTGGTATTATGAAATTATATATATTAATATATTAAATTTGTTATACGTTTTCTGTCGCTAACAAAAGCGAGTTATTGCTAACGTCAGAAAACAAATCGTTGCCATGGAAACGATGTTGATATATTTGTGGGTTCTATGCTGGTAGGTACTCAGCCCCTACCTTCTGGTCGGCTGCTACTCCAGAAAATTCAAATGTTAGAATATGTTTTGTTTTTTTTTGGACAATCTTGAGTTTTGGAATAAATGTCAGATGAGAGTTCCTACATTAAAAATATAATTCGTAACTATTTTTAAAGACTGTATATTAAATAGTGTTATTTTTTATTATATTTACAAACTTCCACATATTTAAATAAAAATAAATCTCCGAAATGTTTGTAAGCTCATAAATTCCGAACGACTGCACCAAATTGGATAATTCTTTTTTTTCTTTGAGCTCTAGCATTATGAAATTTAGGTGGAACGCAAGCTGTTTGAAAATTGAATGTATGGAATGGGGAGGGGGTGGGGGGAGGAGGGGAGGGGGATAATTGATAAGTGCAAGCGCTACAGTAATTTCCCCTAATACCATGCGAGCGAAGCCGCGGGGAAAAGCTAATAGTACAAAAATAATAAACTGAGCATGAAAGACATAAGCAGGCACAACACAAGTAGGCATAAGTATTCAATAAGTAATTTGTACCAAAGAGTTCAACAAGCAGATTCGTATTTGGGCTTAGGCTTGCAGTATACGATTCAGCAATTATTATCACAATACTGCACAAAACATAACTCCAGTGCAGCTCAAGTACTAGAAACATACCGGTGGGAGTGGTGTAAAACATTTTGTTAGCGTCGAATAATAACTTTGATAGTTTGGGGACAATTTAGTAATTTGAACGAATTTGTTTCAAAAAAATTGACGAATAAATATTTGACGTTAATTTTCACGTTCTGTGTAAGTTCTATTCAAGTTCTGTGATGATTTCAGTTTTATGAAGCAGCTGGCCTATGATGATAAAATAACAGAACACGAATAGAACTTACACAGAACGTGAAAATTAACTTCAAATATTTGATGAACTCATCAAATTTTTTGAAACAACCCGTCCTAAGCATTGCAAATTCCTGTTTTAACTAGATCATTTGGCATTTGGTCTTTAAATGTAAACTAAAGTTAAATACACCTAAATAGTTTTACCGACTCTTGGCGACGTTTATCCATCTAAATACTGCAATTCTCTTGTAGGTCATACGCACACAGTAGCTAAATATGATTTAGTCGATATTGACCAAAGATATTGATGACCTTCGGCGGACTACTTACTAATGGGCATAGTTTGAATACGTAAAGAATTCGTTAATTTTAAGTTTGGTGATTTAGCAGGGGTGCCCGGGTTCATGGGATGAGGTTTGTCTAGGTCTTGGAAGCGGATGACCAGGACTCACTGAACTCCAGATTCCTACCCACCCCTTAAACCCTTTTCCTTCCCAGAACTCTCCTTTCCCCCTTTCCTTAAAAAAACCCTCCACAGCATCCCCAAGGATGACTAGGCCCTGAGGGAAATTATTTTCCTCAGGGCCTCCTGTGTGGAGCTCATGTAAAAAAAAGTGGTATTGGTTAACAATATCGGCGATGCCAGGAAACACAGTCCCACTCAGTAAAAACCGCGGATAGCAATTCTCTTACATTTCAATATTTTCGATATTGACCAACATTGTCACATTTTGTAAAAGTTTGTGGATAGCGAATGACGCAAAAATTTACAACTTCGGGTAATCTTCCTGTAATTCGTTTTTACAGACCTTGACCGTACAACTTGCTTTCCTGTCCGACCGCAAATTGCTTCCTAATTATTCAATGTGAATATTATACGATTATTTTCCTCCTCCAGTCACCAGTGGTGCTCTTCCCAGAGTGAGTCACTCCCCTCACATGTTATTTGCCCGAGTGTTGAAGTGATCCACGGCCGTGAACAAGGTGAATCACTACAATACTAATATAAATATGGAGTCAACGTGTTAGCCATTATGCAATTCATTTTTTTAGGCGTTGACTCAAAGTTTTTGCCAGTAGGTCAATCAGCAACTGTCTTTTGATGAGTCTCACAAAATAGTAAAACTGTCCCCTTGACCTTTTTGTTATTCTGTGTTGCTCAATTGTTTATCAACCTTTTCTAGTAGTTGTATCAACATTACATAACACAACAATGTCTCCTCTTGCATGTTTAATTGATATTCTTGTCTTTAGTATTGTTTAAATCTTCAGCATAAACATGTTATATACTTACTTCGTTCTTAGTATTTGTTTTATAATATTTTTGATTTGGAAATTATTCTATCAATCTTATAGAAAGGATGTAAAAATGTGTTTTACCTTAGTATTTATATGTTATGTGCGAGTATGTATCTCCTGGTTTCCCCCGCCATACTTATATACAATATGCAGCAGGTTCAGGACAAATATGGTATACCTAATAACACAAAATATAACTAAGTGACCCCGAAGTAATGTGCAGAGAGGATGTACCGCCGAATAATAAAGTATATGATTTAATCTCACATTTCACTTGATTTAATGTTAAAAATAAGTTATATCTCAGCTTCCTCTTAATTTTGTTTATATACATAATATTAACCTTCGTATCAAGTTGCATATCTTAGTTGCATATCAATCACGCTTCGATTAATCCTAAAAAGTAAGGCGATTAAAATAAAACGAAAAAGTTTGTTAAAATAGTGTGGCACCTGTGAAACTTTCATTGTTTCTGCAGTACCTACAAATAAAATAAATTTTTTATTCAACAATTAATCGTAAATTTGCAGATAACACTAACGAAATATAAGAAGAATGTTAATTGTAAGTAAAATATGGCATAGTATTGATGAAGCAAATAAATAGAAGAAAAAGTGTCAAGTAAAGTCAAGATCTAGCTAGAAGTTAACAATTTCTTCACTTGCTTAGTTAGAGTGACAGATAAAAATCAGTTACTTTATTAACGACCATTTTAGCGGTTTGCATAAGCGAATAGTAAAAATGTACGGTTTTTTTAGCTAGTAAAAATTTTTTGAAATTATTTAGAGATAAATTGAAGAAGTATTTTAAATTTTATACAACTGATAGACATCCATTTAAAATTCATTAATGATTGTTTAACAGTAGTGAAAAATAACAACATGTTTTATAAGAAGGCCCTTATTGTATGAATTAACCAACTAACTAACCGCCAAAGGACTCGGACTCATACATACTCTTCTAATATTCTGACTCTTGACTTGGCCCGACTCAAGTATCTGATTCACTTGATCGTGCCATGTCTTCCTCGGGTGTCCCCGACTTCTCTACCATTTAAATTTGCGTCATATATTCTCCTTTCTACGTTCATTCGCTCTACATGCCCAAACCATCTGAGCGTTCCTTTCTCAATCTTACTTTTTACGCTTACACCAGTCTTGCATTCTTTGCGGATATCCACATTTCTCATACGTTCGTACATGATTTTACAATACACGCGCCTCAGGGTTCTCATTTCTACAGCGTTTAGTATACTTCCACCCTTCCTCTGACAGTTTCATGCCTCACTGCCTTACATCAGGGCAGGTACCAGCACTCCATTGTCGTCTTCTAGCTTCGCTACTTCGGACAGTTTTTGTTAGCGCCAACGGCCTTCTATCCTTCTTTAATGGAGTTACGTGCATTTACGTGCTCGTTTGCATTACATATTTATTATAATCGTAATGGTGAAAGAATCGTAACATCACCAAACATATTAAAAAGCTGATGCGTCATCTCAACTCGGAAGTCCACTAGCGACGACCCTGTCCGTTCAACAGGTACCTGTTCGAACGTGTGAGTGGAATGTGTGTAGCATGTATAGCTGTAGCCACTCAGTGTGTGTGAGAGGGACATGAGGTACCTACTGACATTGCGTGAGGCGTGAATCATCGGTCGGGTGAGTCTGCGGCACAAATATTAATGAAACGAGCTTTATCGGAATTTCTTTGGAGAATGACAGTAAACTGGGGTGCGTGAAACTTTATGTAAAACCAAACCTTTTAATTTTATAATTACAGGTGTATTTAAATACACCTTTAATTATAATACTTTTTACCCAGAAAATACAAGCTTGCCCTATTTTATTGAATAGCGATGAAAATATGCCAATAAATAAATCGATTCATGATCAATGAATTATGCTAAAAAATTCAACTTGATACTAATATATATTGGTTTGAGGGGCTATTTTACCATCCTCTTTCTAGCTTATCTATAGGAAAACATTTATTTTCAAGTTACGATTTGAGCCCACAAATGGTGACTAAATATCGGATAGTTTTCTAGCTATTGTGAGTATTTATATTATTATGTTTATTTTAATATGTGTTCGTTATCTCATTGATGGGCTATCAAGAAGATAACCATTTATCCACACATATTAATTCAATAAAATGTACTTGCACAAGCCGGGATTTGAACACGCGACCTTCGGATTTGTAATCCGGAGCTCTATCTATAACGGTGGCCAGTCATAAAAATATCTAGAATTTGAAAACAGTTTTTAAATCTTTGCCTGCCCCGCGAAACAAAACCCAAAGGACATAAAAAGAAACGTATAAAATTTTTTTATTTTGTTTATTTACATATATTTTGGCAGTGGTCAACGCATTTGTCCGTAAAGCGAAAGGTCCTGGGTTTGAGTTCCAGAGATGCAACAATCTTTTTTTGATTTAATTAAGTATTCAAAATTATCCGGGATATGGGGCTGTTCTGCATTGATTTATTTATTTTAATTTTTAAAATCAATAATATGCATAAAATTGTGGTAAACTGAAAAAGTGTATCGATTCATGGTAGTTCCTTTATTAACCGCTGCACACTATTTTGAAAATCTGTAATAATCAGTAGGTTACCTTTTGGTTTCTTTGCATTACGAAAGTTTAAATTAGAAGTACTTAACACTTAAACCAACTTTTTTCCACAGTTTGAGCAACATTACCAACGTTTTTATTTAACCATCAAATCCAACACTATCCTCTGCTCAGAACTCGGAATCGTAACATTTCACTGCAGTAACACATTATTAGTCACCAGTCACCACCAAGCGCCCATGAAATTACTGTAAAGGTGACTCAAAGACAATAAATATTTATTTTGTCTTGTTTTGTAATTTGTGTAAATATCACGATTCGTAAATGTTTATTCGTTCTAGTGTATTGGCGCCGTCATTATTTATTTAGATATTTCTAGAGGCAAGTAACTTTGGAGTAAGATGTTACGCCTTTTTTACATTAACCCCGCACGACATCTTTGGAGATGCTGTGTGGAGGATGTTTTTAAGGAATCGAAGGAAATGTAGTTCTAGAAAGCAAAAAGATGTGATGGATGGGTAGGAATCTAGGGGTCAGTGTGTCCAGGAGTGACGGACTTATTAATCCATCTTCCCGCTGCGATGCAAGAAGATGTGTCGAGAGAGACCAGCAGCCTACAGGTAATAGTATAAAATATGTTTTCGCGTATATTACACAAATAATATTTCAAGTTAGTATAAAAAAATAATGTATATAATTTAACAAAAATTGCAACTTAAAAGTAAATTTTCAAACAGGCCTCAGTCAAAAATTATGAATTTCAAATGAATTATGCCACTGTAATAAGAATAATAAGCCGCGTCGCGAGTAAAATTAACTTTTCACGGTAAAATAGAAAAATAGGACACGATCAATAATAAAATAGTTTTTTCAGGATAGTTTTATTTTTTATTGTAATTAAACGTTAACTGACCTATTTAAAATTCTTCATTAGTAGGTTCAGTTCATAGTTAGGGTTTCATAAGAGAAGAAAAACTAATCAATAACTGAACTAACTTACATATTTAAAATTAGAGAGTCTAGTTAAAAGACGAAACATAAAATAGTCTTAATGCTTTATAAAATTGTGAATAATCGAGTAGATAGTAGTAATCAGTCAATCAAATCAAGCTACAAATCTACCAGAAACCTTAACATATTTTGGATCGAAATTTTCACCAATAATACTAAATATTTTAATCTTTATTTATTTATTTATTTATTTTATTTATTTCTATACATTACAGTATTTACCTTTATAATTTTATTATGTTGGGTGTAAGGTAGGTTTGTGAAGGTGAAACTGTGGATAGGTATTGTTGTATGTTTCGTGAACACCTCACTAGGAGAACCTGTGCTGAGGTGTTTACGTGTTTATTTATGTTTATGTGTGACAAGTATTTATGTGTTGTAATATAAAGTTTTATATGTATTTTTTTTCAAATTTTAACAGTTATTGTACATTGGTTATATAGAAGAGAAAAAAAAAGTATTTTAATATGTATAGAATGTCTAGATGTACGATCTTGCTAAAACACACACTATCATAGATATTTTTGTAATAATAAAACTTGTTTCAAGAAATATCTTCATGATTTGTGTACCTAAAAAATAAAAATAAAAAATTTGTTTGTTGTTTTATTATCTCTTAATAAATATTTTCTACTAATTATGTTTTTTAAATTTTGTAATTAAGTTTTTAAGTTTTGTATAAAAATACTGACATTGTTTTTTAATGTGTTTGCTTCTGTGAACATGCAAATGTGATTACTGCAGACACACTAGTCTATATTAATTTGTTTTATAATAACCACAAGAACGTTCTATAAATATTCTGTTTGTGTTTCAAATAAATAAAATAAAATAAACTGAAACAAAGTGTTTTTAAAATTTAAATGTGTGTACCAACCATATACCACTTCTCTGTATAGGACAAGTTCTATACTATAAAGCTTTCAAATTTGAAATTTTTCCTGCCCTTAGTTAAGAAATTTTTTTTTCAAGTGAAAAGTGCTAATTCACAATTGTTTAAAAGTCGTTGATCTGTCAAGTGTTTTGGATCAAGTAAAAGAGTATTCTGTGCAAGAGCACAATGGTTTGGAGAATTATAGCGATGTTAGTATTTTGGCTAAGGAAAGAACACGTAAATCCAACGAATTTTGTACTACATTCGATTGTGTTTTGTTAAAACCCTTCAAATCACAAAATCAAAATTTACGAGTCATATTGATGAATTCAGTACAACCACTCCCAACCGTCTTGTTGTGAGGCTGAAGGTAGTGGGGAGTGGAAGAATATTAGTAGGAGGTAGGTGGACAAGCTCCTGGCTATTTAATTCTAAATGGTGGTCTTTCAGCAAGGCTATTCTTAGATCATCTTCCACCCTGGAATGAGCCGCAAATATGTAATTTTTTTGATGAATTGATTAATTGTGAAACGTGATCCGATCCTGCATCATCTGGATTTGTAGACAAGAGCCTTACCCCTCGACCACGGAGGTAAAATGGATCGATTATGTAGGGCGTGCACTTTACGAGCACGCTTGTATTGTTGAGACGAAATACAAGGTATTATACAGACCTTATTGCTTATTGTATATTTCACTGTATACTTCGTATGTATATGCCTGTCAATAAAAATTATAGAAGTCATGGCAAACTTGGGGTTTCGTGAGGAGAAATTCTGAAATAAAAAAATAAAAAAACAATACCTTCTTATTACCTGTGTATTTCAAAGGTTACAGCTGATTGTAATAAAAATCATCCCACAAAGCGAGATAATCCGTGTGGGCCTGCGTGACTGATTGTGGGCGTTTCCGTGTGCCAGACAGACCAATGATAATATATTTTTCTTCAATATTTTTCTTACAGGTCATATGTTAATAGTTATATCTGTAGTGGTATTTGTTACCATTTTACAACAAATAACATGATAAATAATAAGTTTCTATCAATAAAAAACTAATTAAATTTAGATAATAAGGCTTGACATAAAATAAAGTGTAATGTATAAAAGCTACAATGTAGGTATTTCAATTCAATTCAATTCAATTTATTCACTTTAAAAACATTACAAAATTAAAATTGAAAATCGTATTAAAATAGAGAAAATGTTAATATTAAAGCATATTTAAGCAATTTAAATAATATAAACAATTCAAACAAATTATACAATATAAACAGCAATGAATAATTAAAAAATCAATGAAGCACAATCAGACTAACAGCAATAAAGCTTGCTGTCTAAATTGTGCTTCATTGATGCTAAACATGTCGATATTCAAAATGATTCTATTTAAATTAATTATATACATTAGTATTATTAATTAATTAAATTAATTATTATTATTAAAACTAAGAAAATAAAGATATGGTGTACTCGTAAGGCATCGAACATTAAAAGAGAAGCTTTTAAAAAGAAAAAATAATAATTTAGTTCTCATGTGACAAATGTCAACCGTGTACATATGTTGGGCGCGCGTTTGGCGTGTCTCCCGACTATGCACCGGTGCCGAAGGGATCAATGACGCTAGTTCCTCAGAGCATCTTCCATTGAAATACCGGTAGAACATGGATAGCATTCCCACCCGACGCCTGTGCTCTAAAGATTGCAACCCGTTCGTTAAGATGGGAGAATCTATCAAACGGACCGCCCGTTTCTGCACAGAGTCGAGGGTATTTTTCAAGTATTTTGGAGCTCCAGACCAGAGGTGGCTGCCAAATTCAACCGTGGGGCGCACTTGCGATTTGTACAGGGTAAGCAGTTGTGTACTATTAAAGTATCTGCGGGCCCTGTACAGTACGCCCAGTTTTTGGGCGTACTGTACATTTTTCCAATATTCTCGGTTGACAATTAATCCCCAGTTTATAAATGCAACCCAAAATAAAATATTATTTTTTTAAAGCAGATTAAAGGCTCTTAACGATTTTAATATTATAAACGGACAAATATGGAATGTATAAAATATTGAACAAACAAGCATTGCTACAGTTTTTAAAATCGCTTCGATGGTTTTTTTTTCTTTTAAACCATCTTTACCACCTTATACGAAACAATTTTTTTCAATTAATTTTAAAGGTGATTGTCCTGATATTTTTTTTATATTTTGTATAAAAATAATTATTCACAAGATTGTCAAACCTTGATCGGGTTGAAATGTTTGGCGATTTTCTTTTCGTATTTTTATTTGAAATTATTTGGGAGGGTCCATGGTAAACTTTTAATTTAAAAGGTTAAAAGATTGGTGTCCTCTCTTTCTAAATCTGTTTATAATACACTAGCTGGTTCCCAGCATGCGTTGCTATGCCATTCAAAGAAATAAATTGACTCTCCCTTCTTATCCTTTCCCGTGCGTCCCCGTTCCCTTCCACCTTCCCCGCCTTCCCCCTTCCTCGCTCTTCCCTCTCCACGAACCCCACATTCCCCCTACCTTTCCTCCCTCCTGCAAACATATATGAAATACACAGATTTTCATTTATACAAATTTCAATACGCCAGAGCTTACCATTATACACAGCCTATGTTACTCGCAGATAATGTAGCTTTCTATTGGTGAAAAAATTTTAAAAATCGGTTTAGTAATTTAGGCGTGAAAGCGTAACAAACAAACTAACAAACAATCAAATCTTTCCTCTTTATAATATTATAGTAAAGGTGTGTGACCATAATATAATAATATAAAATGAGAGCCAGTTTTATGAGGACGTGTCATTTGGTGACAGATATAGCACTGCCTGACCCGAGAGGTTCGATGTTTCCAATACAATTCCTTAACAGGTTGTGAAAGGTTTCCGACCGCTCGTCCATAAAGAATGATATTTATGATGACCGTAATGTCAATCTGTGAACAATCGATCGGGAATTTCACTTTTGACAGGCGGTTAGTTCCAGTCCAGAGGAACCATTTATTACCGCCTCTCAGTCAATGCATCTGCTGTCCAGAGGAATCACAATTTCATGACGCCTGTTTCACCAGAGATGAGTTCTTAATCTTGCAGATGCAGTGCTCAATGAAAATCAATTCTTATGTTACAAATGAAACCACGATAAATTGTCTCCTTATTTTCGTATTAACATTTTTTAGAAGCGCAAACTTATTTAGAACCGTTGTGTTTTGGAAGTCGATGAAACGAAAAATAGCGACACTAAAAAGAGACAAACACATACATCTACATAATAATCTAGAATAATCGGTCTCGTCTTTGAGTCCACTCTTGTCTACTTTATTTTTCTGCAAGTTTCACTACTACCGTGTGTGAATTGCACACTATATAGTTCCACCCAGGAGGTCCCGAGAAAAATAATTCCCCTCAGGGCCTATATCATCTTTGGGGATGTTGTGTGGAGTGTTTTTTCCTGTTGGAGAGATCAAAAGGTTAACCTCCCTCAACAAGTCTTTACCGACCCAGCGCGCCGCGCAGCAGATGAGCACACGAGTCCGTCGCCAAGATGTACTCATCTCACCCCATGGATCCGGGCATCCCTGCTAAATCACCTAACGTAGCGATATACTTGGATTGACCTATGGCAGGGGGGGAGGGGTTATTCAATTAATGGTTCCCGGGGCGGCGGTACCCATTCCCGACTCCCAACTTTATAGCAATTTGTAATCATAAGGGTAGCTTTGTATTGGAGGCTTTACTGGCGTGGAGTTATTTTGTTTAGAGAATCCAAGCAAGCGATAAAATACCTAGATAATATATAATACATTTTGAAAAATTATTTAGATTTTGATTTTCAAAATTGGGTCGAGAATTCAGACTATCCCTATTGATGTATTATATTTACACGAGACACAAAGGAAACAATTGGTTCAATTTTTCCTCTATTTAGTTCAATTTGACCTACACAATTAGTTGAATATGACGCCGAACTACCAGAAACTACCGATTTCGGTCCCCGCGTACTGTTACTCGCATGATATTAGTGGAATACATTTCGAAAATATATTAGCGCCTCTATGACTATACCGTGATTTTTCACGGGTCTGCGCTAGTAATATATTTATGAAAGATCATATTCTAAATTGCAAAATTCGAAAATTACAAAACCATTTATTGGAAAACTAACACCTCTGCCTTAGGTCATCCTAAGTAGATCGCTGTATTTGGTGACTTAAAAGGGGTGCATGTAAGATTTGTCCGGGTCTTGGTGGCGGATGCATCTGCCCACCAGCTGCGTGGCAGTCCGGATCGGGAGAGTCTGGCTGATGGGGAGATTTTTTCCTTTTAGCAGGAATTTCGCAATGGGAAGGATGGATTAATACATATATCACTCCTGGAGACATATTCCTACCCACCCCTCATACCTTTTTCCATCCCAGAATTCCTTCATCTCCTTCCTTTCCTCAAAAGATCATTCCTTTATATGACATGGACCCTGAGTGGAATTATTTTCATTGAGGGCCTTCTGTGGGTAACCGATGTAAAAAAAAACACGATCCAGAATCCAAGCTTTTGCGTTGCTTGAAATTGCTTTAGACGTTCAGCTAGCAGCAGCCAGTAACTTCTCAACATTACACTCCCTATCCCTTTTCCTTCCTAATCCATTCATCCAATATTGACCCCAATTGACCAATCAAGGACTGAAGTATGAAAACGTTAAGAAGTATATACTAAATATCAGTAGTAAATAAGAGTCAATACTAAATATTTTAGGGAATTCGAGTCCCATTTATTTACAATTGATGGCAAATTTGTAATACTTCGAATAAATCATAGATAACGTAACACTTGTATGTCAATTTGGTTGGTAGTGTAGAGGGTCAAATCAAGAAATACAAAAGAAAAGTGCACAGCCTATTTCATCAACACAGCCACTCCAATAGCGACGTTAAATTACCTGGCACGCGCGCAACTCGTCGAGTTATGAATCATCGTTATAAGTTATATTAGTAAGCAACAAATGGACATGATTACTCACCCTTTCAGCAACACGAGTGGATACTTTCCTACATAGATACAATGCTCATTTCCAGTACCTACTCGACTGTAATAGGTATTATGTCTTACCTACTTTTCTCTGACCTCCTTTCGGCTCGCGTGCCGCGCAAAAGACTTAATTAAATAATAATTGCAAGTTGAGTGACGAATCTTTATATTGCTTTCTGGTAAGCGCATGATCATTTAGTGTGCATGGTGGAAGCATTTTTAATAAATTATAATGTGATGAACACTAAAATTTGTACATTTTATAATTACGACGTAGCTGGTGGTGAATCACATTGGTGGAGTTATATTATGACTAGCGCAAGTCACTGGCTTTGACACAATAATTTCGCATCGAATTGCTGGTGAAAATCTCTGGCATCCTTAAAGCGCTAATTGTATATCAACCATCCTCAACCCGAAGAAGTCGAGATCTAGCATGGACGACCGATAAAGCACTGTATCAATACGATATTTACCAAATAATTATCAATACTTACGATCACGGTCAACAATTATTATTACTATTCCGATTGACGATTGACAAATTTTAGCATGGACTCATAGATTCAGATTGGTTTCGGTTAACTGTCAATGTACGCATTATTTGGAAAATGTCATTTGTAGTTCAAAATTAATGGTTTATTAATGAACGGAGTTAATCTAACGAAGCTCTTGGATTTGAAAGAAGTCGCTTACGCGATCCTTAGATTTTTAATTTATTCCGTTCGATATATAAGAAACTAAAGTGGGTTGAAGTGTGACTATGATTAACTAACTAATTCCCGTTTAGTATCAAAAAGTGAATTCGGACTGGTAAGTATTTCAATTCATCATTGCCAGTTACTTAATATTTTTAAGTAATTGCTTGGCGTTTGACAGTTTGTAGTGTCAATTCATAGAATGTATCTTCAGTGTTGCCAGCGCATATCGATTTCTTATTTATTCCCTTTCAGTATCGGTTCGGCTGTCAATGGTTACACCGTGCTCTGGACATTGATGTAAAATCAGCGGAAATTACGCCTATCGATCCGATATTGCAAAGTTAATGATCTCAACGTGATCTATAACTTGGATTGCAATAAATGGAAACTTTGCTTTATATGTCCTTCTGACAACCATGCCCATTCAATAGTATGCAACTGCTAACCTGCTACCAAATCGCAAGTGCGCCCCACCGTTGAACATGGCAGATCAGGGTATGGAGCCCCAAAAGACCTTAGGTCCGTTTAATGGATTCTCCTAACTTGACAAACGGATTGCAATCTTTAGAGCACAGGTGGGAATGCTGTGCTTGTTATTCCGGTATTACAATGGAAGATGCTCCGAGGAACTAGCGCCATTGATCCCCTCGGCACCGGTGCGTAGTCGGGAAACACGCCAAATACGCGCCCAACATTTGTACGCGGTTGACATTTGTTACATGAGAACGGTTGACATTTGTCACATTCACTCCTTCCTCTCCCCAAAAACTCTCCACCCAGCATCTTCAAAGATGACAAACGCCCTGGGGGAAATTATTTTTCTCAGGGCCTCCTGTGTGGAGTTAATGTAAAAAAAAGACCATCCATTTTTATGTGAAGTGTTCATCCCGTTCGCATCACATGCTCTGTCGGAGTAAGCAGAATCTGCTTCATTCAGTGAAAAAATATCTTCAATTTTACCCATTGTCATCTACTTGTCATTTAATTTTTGAACTTTTTTTTTCTACTAAGGGAATTTCCCTATCGTATTACTTAGGATTATCGTATTATTAGGAACTACGATTTCTCAATGCTGGCAATGTATTGAATTGAATTTGCTACATTCCGGCGCATGTGCGTCGTACCGCGCATTTTGAACCAAACGACTTTCTATTTTAAAAGTCGCGTTGTCTCCAATACTTCATAGTTCATATATATTATTTTTAACCTCCACGTTTCAAGCCTTATCTGATAAACTTCGCGTTTGGAAACTCTGCGATTAATGGTTAATCTGTATTAGATTGAACAACAAACACCAATATCGATTCGGAGGGCTTTGAAGCAAAGAATGGACGGTTACCTCGAAAGTGTTTTCTCTTGGGGTAAGAATAACCTTGTCGAATATAATGTTTTAAAGACCCAATCATTTCTGATTACGTCTAAAAGGGATCGAAATGATAATCTAGTCTCCTTCAACGGAAGCATTCTCCCGAACAGGCCTTCCTTTGATATGCTTGGTGTAACTCAGGTACGGGGGCTCCATCGAGGCCAGAGTTAAGTTAGCCTCTCAGAAACTGGGCATACTGTACAGGGCACGCAGATACTTTAATAGTACACAACTGCTAACCCTGTACAAATCGCAAGTGCGCCCCCCACGGTTGAATTTGGCAGCCACCTCTGGTCTGGAGCCCCAAAATACCTGAAAAAACCCTTGACTCTGTGCAGAAACGGGCGGTCCGTTTGATAGATTCTCCTAATTTAACAAACGGATTGCAATCTTTAGAGCACAGGCGCCGGGTGGGAATGCTGTCCTTGTTCTACCGGTATTACAATGGAAGATTAACTAGCGTCATTGATCCCCTCGGCACCGGTGCACGGTCGGGAAACACGCCAAACGCGCGCTCAAAATTTGTACACGGTTGACATTAGTCACATGAGAACGGGTCATTTCTACGACTCGTTCTTGAGTTCAACATCTCGGCTGTGGAACGATTTGCCGGCCTCTGTGTTTCCTCCCTCCTACAACATGGGTCTCTTCAAGGTCCATGTTCATTCCTTCCTCTCCTCAAAAACACCCTCCACACGGCATCCTCAAAGATGACATAGGCCCTGAGGGAAATTATTTTCCTCAGGGCTTCCTGTGTGGAGATAATGTAAAAAAAAAAAAATTACTACTGTAGCCACTGGACGGAGCTTATGACTAAGAAACCAAGATATTTACCAATTATATTTTTATACGGTAAAGTTTATAAACGGTACAATTATATTTTTATACGGTACAATTATATTTTTATACTGTAAAGTTTATATACGGTACAATTATATTTTTATACGGTAAAGTTTATATACGGTAATAGTTTTTACACGGTAAAGTCGTTTAACGTGAGAAACTGTCTTTTTTATGCACTAATGTTATTTACCACGAAAAACTGTTACAAACAGTACATTTACCATGGGAAATTGTTTTTATACGGTAAAGTTATTTACCAAGGGAAACCGTTTTTACACAGAACGGTTATTTACCGTGAAATATTGTTTTTAACGGGAAGGTCACATTTAACATGAAAATCTGCTTACTTACGAAAAGACCATTTAACATAGGAAACAGTTTTTATAAGGTAAGGTCATTTACCACGGGAAACTGTTTTTACAAAGGTCACTTACCGTGGAAAAATTTCCTTTTTATATGGTAAGGTTATTTACCACGGGAAACAGAAAGGTCATTTACCATGGATAACTTTCCTGTTTACACGGTAAGATTACTTACCATTGGAAACTATCCTTTTTGTACGGTTAGATTATTTACCATAAAAAGTCGTTTTTATACAGTTAGGTCATTTGCCATGGGAAACTATATTCACACAGAGAGGTTATTTACCGTGAAATATTGTTTAAAACGATAAGCTCAATTTATATGAAAATCTGTCTTTATACGAAAAGATCAACTACCATCGGAAACTGCTTTTATAAGATAAGGTCATTTACCACTGGAAACTGTTTTTGAACAGAAAGGTCACCACTTGACGTGGTAATTTTTTCTTTTTTAACGGTAAGCTCATTTACCATGGGAATTTTTTTTTTATAAGGTCCTGTTTACACGGTAAGATTACTTACTTTCTGCCCTTTTTGTACGGTACGGTTATTTACCATGAAAAGTCGTTTTTATGCAGTTAGGTCATTTGCCATGGGAAACTATATTCACACAGAGAGGTTATTTACCGTGAAATATTGTTTAAAACGATAAGGTCAATTTATATGAAAATCTGTCTTTATACGAAAAGATCAACTACCATCGGAAACTGCTTTTATAAGATAAGGTCATTTACCACTGGAAACTGTTTTTGAACAGAAAGGTCACCACTTAACGTGGTAATTTTTTCTTTTTTAACGGTAAGCTCATTTACCATGGGAATTTTTTTTTATAAGGTCCTGTTTACACGGTAAGATTACTTACTTTCTGCCCTTTTTGTACGGTACGGTTATTTACCATGAAAAGTCGTTTTTATACAGTTAGGTCGTTTGCTATGGGAAACGGTTTTTATAGGTAGTTATTTACCGTAGAAAATTGTTTTTATATAGTAAGGTCATTTACCATGAATTCTTTTCCCGGGTTACGAATACCCAACAACAAAATTGAAAATCTCCTACTATCACCACAGTAAGCCGAAATTGTTGCTTGAGTCGTGATGGAGGGCTAAGTCAGCCGAGGAATCGAACACGCGACGCCCGGGTAAGAACCAAAAGCGACGCCCACTCAACCGGTCTTGGCCACAGACCGGTCAAAACCAAATTAATAAATTAAATTAAATTAATAAATTAAATTAATAAATGAAAACAAATAGCTTTGTGCACACCACTATTTAATTAACAATATCGACATGTTTCGAAAACTATGTTTTCTTCGTCTGGATAATATGTTAATAAAAAACAACAAAAGACAAACAAGTATAGACAAATAAGAACATAGACAAAATATTAGAAAGGTAGGTGATTAATTACTTAAAATATCATTAAAAACAGTTATATAAAATAAAATATAAAAATTATTTTAGGATGGGTAAAAAATCACATTAACATAATAAAAAATCTTTTGAAACAAAACAGGAAGTCTAAATAACAAAATAAATTATTATAAATACAAGTATTAATACGAACATACATTTAAATAATGGCTATTTTTTAAAAAACGTTTCGTTATTTAAAATATTAATTTACTATCAACACTTTTCCTAATTTCTAAATTATCTAATTGTATACCCGTTGTGTAAAATTTTTAAACTTTATTAATATCAAAAGAATAACTTGTTTCTAAAATGTGGTTGGCAAATTCGAAATAATTATTATTCTTTAAACAAATTAAAGTTTAAAAATGTAAGCGTGAGGGAATTCCTTGTCTTCTGTACGACCTTTTGGGTCAGTTACACCCAATACTTCATAATCCACCTCTTGAGATTATCGCAGACAAACATCCGTTAATGCCTAATTTTTTATGTTTATCAATTAACAAAAAAAAATTATACGTTTTTAAACACAATACTTTAAATTGAGCTTTCTTTCTTTCTCTTACTTTCTCGCGAACTAGAACAAGTTTTACTAATTTTTATGCATATACGTGGTTAGTAAATTTCCTATAGGTAGCTTACACCGAACACCGGTTATTTGAAAAATAAGCCAAGAGCTACGTAGTTTCGTCCTGTTCGAACCGCCCACAAATTATCGGTCTTTTAACGGGAAGGGCATTTGAAAACTGTTTTTTTACGAAAAGGCCATTTACCATTGGAAACTGTTTTACACGGTACGGTTATTTACCATGAAATACTGTTTTTATACAGTGAAGTCATTTACCATGGGAAACCGTTTTTAAACACTAAGGTCATTTTCCACGAAAATCTGTTTTAATACAGTTAGGCCATTTACCATGGGAAACTGATTTTCTAAATGGTAAGGTTATTTATTAGTTCTTTTACACAAACGAAGTATTCAATTAAACTTCAGGTCGCACAGTATACACCGCTTTAGGCAAGCGGGTTCCCTACAGAACGTCGGGCCATCTTCGGACCAACTGTTTTTAAACGTTAATCTGTTTTCATACAGTAAGGTCATTTACCACGAGAAACTGTTTTTAAACGGTTAGGTTATTTACCATGGAAAACCGTTTTTTAACAGTAAGTTCATTTAAGTGAAAAACTGTTTTTGGGAAGTTTATTTACTATGAAAATCCGTTACCTTTACCCGGCAAAATTGTAAAAAAATTGAAGTTCACTTGATAAATTGTTCACGGTTTTTCGAAAGTAGAAATTTGCTATGCTAAAAAAGCCTACGCATTATTGTAAACAGCTCCTAAATTAACATCATATATAATCATATAAAGTAAGGAAATACCGATTTAGCGAAGGTAAGTTAAATTACTAAAAATAAAATCTGCTCACATATCTCCCCTACCCATTGTAAACATATTTTTAAATATCTTAGGAAAGTTTTGACATACATTGAAGAAAAAACAAACACTTACGAACGTCAAATAACGTCAGAAACTTTGAAGATACAGATACTGATAAAACGGTTAAAAAACTCAAATTGTGTCTGAATTCTAAACCGCCAAAAAAGGCTGTAACGATAAACAAAACGTAAAAACTGAGTAGAAATCTGGACATATCGTAAAAATGGCATTCAATATCAACGACATTTTGTATTATGTTTTTGTCGTGAAAACTTTCAAATACCTAGTAGGAATATTAGAAAAGTTCATTTCTTGTAATACAGAACTTTATTTATTTGGATTCCTCACAAATCTGCAATGAAATCTATCCTTGAAGCCAATAGACTACAATATAACCCATTCCTAATAAGCAGAGGTGCCTTTGGTCATTAATCATCTCGATACAATCGTCGCCGTGGTACAGTCTCCATTATTATTGTAATTATGAATTCAGACCACGTTTTGCGAATTTTATTAATATTGTAAAATATCTAAACAACCGTTTCTGAACTCGGTGAAGTCATTAATATTCAGTGCTAGTTTCATGACTAAACGTCTGCCCATCTGGAACTCTTTGTATCATCACTTAATATTTATTGCTTCTTTTTTATTGATGTTGTACCTTGCGCAGACAACAAAATAGAGTGAGTCAGTTCTTGTCTTGCCTAGTTAAAGGCGTGAAATATAAATACTGGTATGATATTCAAATAAGGTTTAATTTTGCAGTCGCGGGTGTTATTTTACCAAGATTGAAAAGGAAACCGGACGGCGTTTTTCCCGTACAAACTTATTTCTTAATGTCCTCTTTGGATTTTGACATTGTGCAAATATTTTAATTATTCAATATTACGTGATGAACATCGGCTGCACTCACGAAAAAGCTCATTGTCACGTTCCGCCAGAGCTGAGAGTGCAAGCGAGAGCGCGGAACAAGCGTTAGGCCTAAGCGTTCGGCTTGTGACGCATCTATCTCTCTTCCACTCCATCGTTATTATATGACGTTATCACGTAAAATTATCGTCCGTAAACCGACTTTATAGACAATCATTTTTTTTAATAAAGATATCGACCACAAGAGCTTTTGGGTTTGCTTTACTTTTTTTAACAAGTTACTTCTTATAGGAGTTAGGACCATCCAAAAATCGTTATAATTGCCTGGTTTGAAAGCCATCAATAGACGTTTAGTATACAAACCAGACAATGTATTTTTAAAAAAAAGGAAGTAAACTTTTTTTGTTCTAATACAGTTAATAAAAAATATTTAAAATCGTTCCAATTTTGGCGGAGAAAAATGGGACGATAAAACCTTGATTTTGATGACTTCATTTGTGTAAAGGTGCGGTTGTTCCCTTTGCTCGGTATTCGGGGGAGGAAGAGCGACAGTGACAGCAATAGTTTGGTAAAATACCAATTGCTCAAATTTTTCGGCAACCGGGTTTCCTCTTATCTTATTATTAAAAAAAAAGTTGAGTTCAGTATTTTAAGTACATTGAAAATTTCTTTAAATGAAAACAAATTATTAAGAAGAAGATAGCAATAATAATCAAAACGAAAATACGAAAAAAAAACAAGACTCAGAAAAATAGAAAAAGACAATGGTCGAAACTGGGACTCGAACCCAGACCTCTCGTCTAACCGGGACAGAAAGTGGCAATAGCGAAATTGGTTAACGCCCACGTCCCGGTTGCGACCATTGTCTTTTTCTCTTTGTTTTTGTCTTGTTCTCTTTCATATTTTCGTTTAGATTATTATTGTTATCTTCTTCTTCAATGATATATTATAGATGGAAATAACCTTCAAAAGTTATAAAAAGAGAGTTTTCTAATAAAAATAAAACTGATTTCTTTATATCATTTTGTTTCATAAACCAACTTCACTTCGTCAGGGTAAGAGATTAATATTAAAATAACAAAAGACAAACAAGTATAGACAAATATAAGATAAGAATAGACAAAATATTAAAGGGAGAGGTGATTAATTACTTTAATTTTAAAGTCTGCACCAATTGGTAGATTTAAGACATATTGTAGGAACTACAGCGATAGAAAGAAAATGTAGTAAATAAGTTATATAGTAATTTGTAAACTATATAGTAATTTATATACTATATAGTAATTTATAAGTTATAAATTAAGTAATTTATAAGTTATAAATATTTGTAAACTATATAGTAATTTATAAGTTATAAAGTAATTTGTAAACTTAGATATATCAATTCCCACCTCACTTGGCGCACCATCGGTCACAATCACATTTTTCGTCATATTTACCTTGGGAAAAGAAAAATATAACTTTTTAAGAACCCGCAACGCCAGAGTGAGGCTTAATAAATTATGTCAGGAATCACGGGTTAAAGTACCAACGTCAAATGAGTTCTTTAACATCCTGTATAATTATAACGTTTCTTATGAAAAGCACACACTTCTAAAAGTTTTAACCAAAAACGAAGAAAGCCTAGTATATAACTCTTTTGACGGTTAACCGTTGAAAGGTTTACATAATTAATTCTGAGGTCGTGGGTCCTGCGCAAGTAAATTTGACTTCATAATTTTTCGTTGTTTTCCAATTAATTCATTAAAAATAATGTTTAGTACATTTGCGGCAATTTCCAGAGAGAAAATTACTCTCAGGTTACCCTGGTTACAATTACTATTGAAGCACTGCTTAGCTTTCGCTGTTTTGGTGACCAGGTTTGAACATCCCCACCTTCCTCTTTCCCATTGCTTTCTCCTCCCCACAACCTTTAGCCTCACAACATACCTCAATTGGGGATGCCTTAGATTCACTGGCTCGTGACGGTTGAGAATACTAGTGCCATATTCACATAAAATTATTTAAAAAAATCCATAAATATGTTTGCTGTGCAATCACTCACACCAAAAGTACACCATTTCCTCTTTTTGAAGCGTGCATGATATGCAGCGACATGAGATGGCAGTTTCCTCGTGTGAAGCACCCTTTAGAGGCCAGCGACGGAGTCGGGTTGCTAATTAACGACTGTCAAGAAATCTGCGTAGCGGTAATAAAATTTTATCGGTGCACAGCTCCCGATCATAAGGGTCACATACATGAATATATTTGAAATAAGGTTTCAGAAAACCGAAATCGATTTTTGAGTAGTCGTAAAGTTGAAGGCGTGAATATGATTTACTCACTATAATGATGTATGATATACACACTACATAGACATATAATAAAAGAAAGACAAAAAAGTCCTGTTGTGGAAGAAAGGAAGGCTGCGATATCTTTGTATATTTAAATATTTTGTGTGTAGTTAATTAATTCCGTTTGTCTGAATTTTAAGAACACTGCTTCTTTTTTGTGTGCTCTATCAAGTCCTCCCGACGATGACGATCACTCTGGTAAATGCATCTCTATCTTGCGTTTCCCGGAGTAGCTCCTCCACACTTCTAATACCGGTCCACTCTCGTAAATTTCACACCCAAGATTTTCGTATCCTACCTGAACTACGGATATCCTCTATCTTGCTTTGTAATATTAATTGGAGCCAGTGATATTTCTCCCCTCAAAGTATTGTGACCCGGATACGAAATTTTCCTGACTTTTACTAATGTGAGCAGTTCTTTATCTGCTTTAGCCCGCCTGAGAGTTTCTGCATTGGTGATCATGTCGGTCCATGATGGGACGTTGAGCATTCTCCGGTGAAGTCGCGGGATCGAATCCCGGCTTGGCAAATAAATTTTATTCGATTAATTTGTGTTATGTCGCAATTGATTCATTAAAAATAAAATATGGTATATTTGCGACATGTTCCAGAGTGTGAGATACTCTTAGTATCGCCCTGGTGTAAGACCACCATTCAGAAATGAAACGTTGCTTAAAATGGCTTTAGCCGTGTTTGGTGACCAGATCTGAATAGCCAGGTACTTCCGCGCGTTCCTCTTCCCCATCTCCTTCTCCTCCTCACTACCTTCAGCTTCACAACATAACCCAATTGGGGATGCCATAGTCTCACTGGCTCCAGACGGGAGCAGTTGGGACTCTTGTGATATTCATGAAAACAAAATAAAAAAAAGAGTAGCCAGAGAAATATAATAGGGAATCTATATTCTTCATCTTAATCTCCAAATTTTAAAATCATTTCTAGAAACTGAATCTAACCTAAATTCTAATTTGAATGGTGGTTTTAAAATTGGTCGGAGGAAGATATGCTCAATTGCCTACTCATTTACTTTGAATTAATCTGAAAAGCGGTAGTCAAGATTTTCTGTTCCGTGTTAGGTACATTTTTCCCCTAAAATCATATAAAACCTTTATTTAAATTTAGAAGCGGCCTTAAAGCCAGGGTGACGTAACGAGAAGAAAATCTGACGGTGCAATAAATCACGATATTTGTATATCGCTTGTACTGCGGAAGGAAGGGAACTGCAGCGAACCGATTTCTTTGATTTTCCTCCATAAATCACGGCGGACGCGAAATGAATGACCGACCCAGCATTTTTCAATATTCCCGAACCGAGACAGCTTTCCGGTCATCAATAAATTATATTACCCAGCTTTGTCTCCGCAGTCCTAGATAGGAGTTGAATTATTGAAATAAGTTTTTATCAGTTTCCTACACTTAATCCACTGCTGGATGAATTCCTGCGCAAACTCTCCGCCACTAGCTTAATTTTATCATTTTATTGATGAGACAACCTATTTATTTATTTAACGCCAGCAGGGCCTTTAAAAATATGTTTAACAGCAATATTTTCATAAAAATAACTAGAAAAAAAGATAGACTCTGCACATCCAGACAGTTTCACTAAAAATTTTGTCAACTTCTTGACGTACTTTGACCAGTTATTCCTGATATTATTTGGAGCAAAAAAAAATTAATTTTGTTCTCCGGTGACATTTATGATGTTTTTTTTTCAACTTAAAACATAAAAAAGTCAATACGTGATGGACAATTAGGGGTGGTGTGACCATGACTGACTGCCATGTTACATGACTGAGTGACCAGTGACGTCGTGTTGAAGGTTTTTTTTGTTGTTTGATATTGATGAAAAAATTTAAAAAAAAGAAAAAAACCGAAATTTCAATTAAATTTGCATAAATCATGCAAAACATAATTCCATTTTCAAATTGAAATTCTTTTTCATGTTCTATTAAGTACTCGCAGAGCCGTACCTAAGCCAAATGGCGCCTAGTACAAATAAATATTAGGCGCGCCTTGTCAAAACCAGGTTTGTTTTCTCTTGAGGTAAGAATAACCTCGTCGAATTCAATGTTTCAAAGACCCAATCATGTCTGTTTACGTCTAAAAGGGATCGAAACATTGACCTAGTATACCCTAGACAAGCCGTCTCATAGTAAAAATCTGAAAAACATAACCCCAAGTATCAGTAATTTCGCAATACAACTCTCCTTCGAATTCCGCCGTCTTGCATGCGAATTCTCGGCAATATAAAACTGAGCACCGACTTAATCCCATGGTGTAATTTTCGAACTAATACATCGATAGGTGATCACGTGTTGCATGCGTGGACATTTAGACAAGCTGTATTGTATAGCAATGGTTTTTCAAAGTGGGGATCGCGAGACATTCATAAATTTAATTAGACAAAAATGTTTAATTAAACATGACTCGTTTAAACTATTTTAAAATAGAACCAAAATCTCGCGGGAAATGTCATAGCTTTAAAGATAAAATGAATTATGATTTTTTGCATATATATAACTTGTAATGTAACAAAAATAAAGAGCTTATAATAATTTTCGAAATATACGATTATACGATTTTCTTCTATCGGAAGAATTTCATTAAATTACCGTTTCGGCGTGGCAAATGTATAGATATTATCGTCAAAAATAACATATATTTTTTAGAAACTTAAAAACTTAAAGTGTTCTAGAGAAATATGTTGTAAAACGGTAGAAATTCGGAATGCTATGGCTTAAGATAGATTAACTTTCGACCTTAATTGAAAAATAGTGCAGCGGTTTTTTGTTAAGATCTGCGTTTAATGTATTTTAAAGGTTTCCGTTTTATACAACCGGGTCGCGTTTTTAAAAAGTTTGAAAACCATTGCCATATCGTGCCGCAAGCCCTTCGTCTATGTGTTGGTATCGGTGTGTGGTGACGTCACAAGCATTTGGGTGATTAAGTGACGTCAGAAACTTTGCTTGCCAAAAAAATAATACGTCAATATTATTACATTTATTAAAACGCTGCCTCAAAGCTATCTGTAAGGAATACTTTTTTTTGTGTATTCAGATAGCTGGCTACAATATCAAATATAAAGTCCGCAGACTGCACCTTGTACAATATTCGGAAGTAGGATATTTTTGTGTTTGAAAAAATTAACTCCGTCAGGACGGCTGGGACAGCAATTAGTTTCAGTGTGGACCGATAAAAGGTAAAACACAAAGCACTATGCGATCTAAATAGTACGAAACAATGCTCGCACTTTTCATAAATGGGCCTTGAGCCAATTTTATTTGGTTTCTAGCGTCATTTTTAAATTCACAGGGCACGTCTAGATATACTTGGTCGAAGGATCGAAATGATAATCTAGTCCAGAGATGGGCAAACTTTCTAACGAAAGGGCCAGATAAATTGAAAAATTATCTAGGCGGGCCGGAAAAAAATTTAATTAAATAATTTTTTAAAAGTGAAATACTTTATTATTATTTTTTATTTTAACTTTTATGAGTAAAACCTCAAATCAAATCAAACATAATATTAAGTATATTACATGTTCAATGGTAAAAAAGTAACAAAAATTGATTATTCTTTAGAAGAGTCTGAAGGCGTATGTAACAGATGAAACTGTGACTGAGCTTCTAAAAGTTTTTCATAATCTAGTAGAAACTGGGATGAGCTGATTCGCAGTGGTGAAGCTAAATGGTGGTAAGTCAATCGGTTTCTAATACTGTTTTTGCGAAGCTTCGTAATAGAAAACACCTGTTCACAGATGTAGGAAGATGCAAACATCGCAATTATCTTCTGAGCGTGAGATTTCAGGTTTAGGAAACTTGATTTTGACAGGGCCTTGTAGAATTCAATTTTGGAAACGTTGAGAAACAGTTGCTTCAATTCAGTGTTACATTGAAACTCAATCAGTTCGAGCTGCAATTCTGGTTTGAGTGATTCACAATCCATATTAAATGGCATGAATGTCCAGGTCCTGTTCTATAACTCTGAAGTCTTGGAATCTTTGTTCAAATTCATCAAAAAGAAATTTCACGCTTTTCTCATAGTTCTTAAGTTTGTCCCCCCTAACTGCAATAGTTTTTAGTCTTGGAAAATGAGTAAAGTCTTTCTTGACTTTGGAAAAAAGATTCAATTGCATTTTGAAACACCTGATATGATCCCAAATATTATTGATTAATTGATTGCGTGCAAACTAATATTAGATGCAAATATACCGTACAAATATAACGCAATGAGAAGGAAACCGTTAAGTTTTCTATTCTATACGCAGAAAATAAATTTTGTTCAATTGTTGAATTGTGGTAGGGTTATTCAAAACAATGTCGCAGGCCGGATTGACTAGCCTGAAGGGCCGGACTTGGCCCGCGGGCCGTACTTTGCCCATGACTGATCTAGTCTCTTTCAACGGAAGCGATCTTCCGAACAGACCCTCCATTGATATGCTTGGTGTAACTATAAGTGACCAGCTCAGGTATGGGGGCTCCATCGAAGCCATAGTGAAGTTAGCCTTTCAAAAACTGGACGTACTGTACAGGGCCCGCATATACTTTAATAGTACACAACTGCTAACCCTGTACAAATCGCAAGTGCGCCCCACGCTTGAATTTGGCAGCCACCTCTGGTCTGGAGCTCCAAAAAACTTGAAAAATACCCTCGACTCTGTGCAGATACGGGCGGTCCGTTTGATAGATTCTCCCACCTTAACGAAGGATTGCAATCTTTAGAGCACAGGCGTCGGGTGAGAATGCTATCCATGTTATTTATTTATTAACAAACACAAGAAATCACAACAAACTTCTTATATCAAAAATCGAATCAACAAAATATGGACTAAGATCCCTAGAATACATAGCTCACACAAAATATAATCAACTACCCAACGAGATCAAACGTGCAAGTCAATGTAAAAAGACCCAAACTAACATGCTCAAACTTCATCTTATTAATGACTATCTGAAATAATAATGTTGTGTATGTCCCCATCATATGTCCATTTAATACATACAGCTATATGTTTCATGTAATGCGTATCATTCCCGCAATGAGTTTATTAACTCCTGGGAGTACAATGCTTTATATAATATACTATATTCTGTATTGTATACTTTTGATAAATAAATAAAATAAAATAAATTATTATTTATTTATTATTATTTATTTACTTATTATCTTATCCCTCTCCTCCCCTTACCCTTCCCAACCTAAATCGATATTTTGCAGTCTATTATAGTCATAATTGCACTTATTTTATTGTTGTGTATTGGTTTATCATTTGTTGAATTCAGATTTGTACTATTATTATTTTTTTTACTTGCTGCTTAGTTCTGTTTTTCTTTTATTTTTCTTAAATATTCTAGTTAACATTCAGTTAGTCTTGTTTCTAAATACCTATCTGTGAACATTAATAATTGTTCTGTTTTTTTATCATCCTCTTATGTGTATTGTATTACTAAGACTGTTAATGTTCCTTAAATAAATAAATGTTCTACCGGTTTTTCAATGGAAGATGCTCTGAGGAACTAGCGTCATTGATCCCTTCGGCACCGGTGCATAGTCGGGAGACACGCCAAACGCGCGCCCAACATATGTACACGGTTGACATTTCTCATATGAGAACGGGTCGTTTTTTCGACTCGTTCTTGAGTTCAACAGCTCGGCTATGGAACGATTTGCCGGCTTCTGTGTTTCCTCCCTCCAACAACATGGGTCTCTTCAAGACCAATGTTCATTCCTTCCTGTCCTCAAAAATACCCTCCACACAGCATCCCAGATGATAAAGGTCTTGAGGGAAGTTATTTTCCTCAGGACCTCCTTTGTGGAGTTAATGTAAAAAAAAAGTAGACGCCCTAGATAGGTGATCAAGGACTGCGCTTCGCTTATATAGCAGAAGTGTTTTTGTGCTTTTATGGGGGGGGGGGGGGGGGTAAAATAAAAATAGTGTGGCCTGACCTGAATAGGTATTTCAGAAATTAATAATAGTTGAATGATTTGTATGTATGTGTAGCGTCGTTTTATGAAAAAGAATTTGAAGGGCGATCTGTTAGCTAAGTCTGTAAGTGTTAGCTACTGACAGCGCTTTGGCGCCTTGGTAATTCGGCGCCCCGAGTGGACTGCTCCCATTTCACCCACGTCAGGCTGGCTCTGGGTTCTCTTATCTTCGAATGTTAAAGAAATATGGGTACCTACATTTTAGAAGATAGTTTCCAGTTTAAAATTTCCGTTGATTTAGTATTTCTACTGGTGTTGAAATTAAATAAACTTTATCATGACATTCAATTCAGAAAAATATTCTAATTGTAATTTTTACTTTGTGAGTGTGAAAAACATACAATAAACACCTAAACAACTACCTAAAACCACGTACAATTTTTTTTTGTTGTATTATAAAATATTAGCGATGAAGAAAAATCGATGATTTCTTTGGATACAACAATACGCCTCGAATGGCAAAACCTCTCAGCTTGCGAGCACGTTATGATTTTTTTTTCATTCCACACAGAAAGCGCCAAGGAAAATAATTCCTCAGGGAAGCTGTGTGGAGAGTCTTTTTAGGACAGGAAGGAGAGGAAGCAGGAACGAAAAGAGTATAAGGGTTGGGTCGGTGTGTCCAGAAGTGATGAATTTATGAATCCATCCCTCCCACTGCGGTGCAAGGCGATGTTCCGAGAGAGTCCGTCGAAAGAGTTCAAAGGGATTCACCATTCAACCAACCAACCAACCAACTATTCTGCTGGTGACGCATTCGCCGCTAAAGTCCGGACAAACCTCTCTCCGTGAACCTGGGTACCCCTGCTAAGTTACCAAAAGTAGCGAATCACTTGGGGTGACCGATGGTCTAATGTACCCGTAACCACCAACCAAATTGAATGAATTTTTTTTTTAATTTAAAGTTTCGCGTGCTTTTAATTCGAAGTTGCTATACTTACATGTCATATGTGGCTCTTGTGCTAGGAGCTCATAGATTTTTAATAGATATCCAAGAGCTGCATCTAGTATACAGGTTCACCCCTCCAGTTTAGAAGTGAGGTGAGATTTGTTTCTATCAACAGAGATTTTGAGAGCTTAAGAGAACGGACACTGTTCTCCTGACTGTCCAACATACGTGTAAGAGTTTATTGTCTAATTAAATATAAAGTGTTTTGCTTTAAAAAAGTCATATTTACACGAATAATTCATGGATATTTGAAGATATGCCCTACCGCAATATTTTTTTAATAAAGATTTTTCAATCGGTTAGAAAGCTTGTAATACGAATTCAAAATAACATTACAAAAACCGGAGTGTCCAAAAGTTCAGAATCCAATAGACCAAAGTTCGTACAAAATGATTATTTTGACGATTTACTTAGTTGAATCCTGGTAGAATGTTGAATGACGGAAGGAAGGTAGCCATTCCATAGAATGAATAAATTGTGATAAATGGTGGCTTAAAACTAAGTAAGGGAAGATGATGAAACTCACCTGCGGAATTGAAATATAAATCGATTTAGTCCTTTGCGTTGGGCCCGTGATTGATTGGGGGAGGTTTATCAAAATACTGGCGCCCTCGGGATGTGGAAATGTTTTTACCCTCTTTTACTTCACCCCTAAGCCAATTTGTTTTACTACCGAAAGCCGGTACATTACTTTTAAATATTTTAGATCAGGTAGGAATCCGTATTACTATAAAGATGAACGACGGAGTGTTTGCTACATCTATGTATATAAAAATCAAAGTTTGTTTGTTTCTGGGTTTGTTTATGTATTTATACTAGCTGACCCGGCAAACGTTGTTTTGCCATATACATTATTTCTAGGAAATATTTTTTTAGTTTCGGGGTTGAAAATGATTGAATTACTAATATCGCTATTAAAAAATAGGGGTTGATGGTAACAAACTGAAAATTTAGGGCTGTATGTGTTTTTTAATGCCGCACCATAAAAATTAAAAAAATTGTCCAAATAATAAAAATTCGGGGTGGATCACCCTTAACTTTTAGAGATATGAAAAATAGATGTTGGCCGGACACTGTAACGCTGTCCGAAACGTTGACTAAAGAAAGAAGTAGCGCAACACGGCATAACACCCCAAAACAAATAACAAAAGTAAACGAAATGGTGTTTGCTGGAATCGGGTGGTAGTATGTGTAGGAAAAAATAAGATATGCCAGGAAAAAGGAATTACTAATCACTAGTAGGCGGCTGGCGGAGGCAAACACATTGAGAATGTATGGCGAGCGATATGATGAAATAGGTCAAAACCAAATGATCTTTTATAACTTGTTGGCCACATAAAACAAATTAGACCGGTCAAATAACGATAGTTTATTTGTTTTGCATTTAATAATTAGCGGCTCTGGAATTTTCTTTTTGCCTCCGCATTCCCCTTCCTACTAATCACTTACCGACCTGTATCTCCGCGAAGGAGCACATGTCACAACCACAACATTGTTATATAATTCCACTGCGATGCCACAACCAAACGAATGAGTAAAAAATGATATTATTTTGGTACTTCCGAGAAGGTCAAATTCCTTCTTTTTGGTTAAAAAGAGATTGTGTACACGCAAAACACCAACAACATGCTTCCAAGGTAGTCCCAAATCTTTTTCTGTTTTCAAAACAAATGAGCTCGAATTTTTACTGTTTTTCTTGTCATTGTTCCAAATTTCAAATACTTTTCCAGCGAGTTCATGGTTAGGAAAAAGGTAAGAACTGGATAAGTGACTTCCCGGTTCCCCCAAAATCAAATACACTGTGGATAATTCGAAAATATTTTCCATATAAATAAAAAAAACGGACAGGTGCTACACATGAGCCACATATTCTTATTACTTTGCTGTCATTAAAAGATGGCAGTTTGTAAAAAAAATTTGGAAACGTAATTGAGGATAATTTTATTTTTACATTACTCCACATAAGAGGCCGAGGAAAATATTTTCCCTCGAGGCCTGTGTCATCTGAGATGATGGGTAGAGGCTTTTTTAGAGGAAGGAATGAACATTGGTCTTGAAGAGACCCATGTTGTACGAAGGAGGAAACACAGAGACCGGCAAATCGTTCCACAGCCAACTCAAGACAAGATTCTCGTGTGACAAATGTCAACCATGTACATATGTTGGGCCCGTGATTGGCGTGTTTCCCGACTATGCACCGGTGCCGAGGGGATCAATGACGCCAGTTCCTTGATTTTCTAATGAAATTCCGGTAGAACTACTGTTAGTAATTCATCAATAATTGAATTATTACTAATTATTTAATTAGGTCTCGGTAGCTCAATTGTTAAAATGAAGGTCTTGGTAATAAACTAGAGGATGTGGATTCGAGTCCCAGTTGCAACCGTCATCTTCTATTTTAATTTCAAATTTTCGTTGAGGTAAGTCAGTATTATTTTCATTTATTAAATAACTAGCTTTTCCCCGCGGCTTCGCTCGCATGGTATTACGGGAAATTGCTGAAGCGCTTGCACTTATCAATTTCATCAGTCGCTCACTTATCTCCCCCCTCACCCCACCCCCATCCCCTCCCGCATTTCATATATTCATTCCCTTACATTCAGTTTTCAAACATCTCGCCTACCACCTAAATTTCATAATGCTATAGCTCAAACAAAAAAAAATTACTTATTCAATTTTGTTTATTCGTTCGGAATTTATGCGCTTACAAAAATTTCGGATGTTTATTTTTATTTAAATATTTGGAAGTTCGTTAATATAATAAAAAAAATACTCTATTTATCATTCAGTCTTTATAATCGTTACGAATTACATTTTTAATAAAGGAACTCTCATCTGACATTTATTCCAAGCTTGTCCAAAAAAAAACGAATTCTAATATTTGAATTTTCTGCAGTAGTAGCTGACCAGTAGACTTGATACCTACCAGCATAGAGCCCAAAAATATATCAACATTGTTTCCATGGAAAAGATTTTTTTCTGACGTTAGCAAAAACTCGCTTTTGTTAGCGACAGAAAACGTATAACAAATATAATATATTAATATTTATAATTTCATAACGCCAGAGCTTACCATCATATACAACCTGTAGTCTGCGCATATAATTTAGCTTTATATTGGTGAAAGAATTATTAAAGTCTTTATTTTGTGTTATGCGTGAAAAGGTCATAAACAAACTCGAGCAGTTTCGCATTTATAATATTAGTATGGATTAATATCCCAGTGATGTTTTTAATTCATATACTTTACATCAGTTAGTTCGTGCGGTTTCATTCATTGTAAAACAGTGAACGATTTTATCATCGCCACCATAATGTTTTTTTAGCCTCCGTTAGGGATACCTTTTTTGGGTTTATTCAAATTATTGAAAGTTTTGATGTACTTCAAATTAGCATGGAAATACTTCGCAGTACGCATGTCAATAAATCGGTTTCTAAATAATTGCTTGGTGTACCGATGAACTTAAATACAATAACATGTCCTGTTATAGGGTATGGTTTTAAATAGTTTCAGATCATGTTTGGAGAACAGATCAAACTTTTCTGTAGTATCTAATACAAAGTAATCATATTAGGTGTAATTTTTGTAAAATTACTGTGGGTTGTTGTGATTTGGTACACGCTCAGACACCCCAAGCAATAGCAAAAGCAAGAAGTAGGTTGCAGTGGCTGTGCTTGTACTAATTTGTGGACCCGCTAGTACCTCGTATAAAGTCCAGTTGGTGCCATGAATATTCAAATCGAGTTAACGTAGATCTCCTTGGAGTTTTGAATAATCAACAACATCTGTGCCTAAATAATGAGATAATCCGTTTATACGTTTGTTTAGAGCTTAGGCGGCATTATGACTTTCATAAACTTTAAATGGACCAGAGGAAATTAGTTGGTTCCCGTAAATTCTGTTGTGAATATCAAATACGAACTGATAGAACCGTCCCTTTTTTGTTGTCGAATTCAGGAGGGCTTCGACTTTGTGGGATTTTTTTTTGTTACCGACTTATATTTTAAGTTATTAACCCGCCGTCATGGGGGTGGAAATTTGTTATATGGATGTGGGGGTTGAGTCATCGTTACCCACTTATTCAACACCAGATACTTCATTATATTTATGGAAAAAATTTAAAATTTAGCGTATAATTCATATATCTTTATTATTTTTGCACTTTATCAAGGAAATAAAACATGAAATTACAACGACAAAAACATATATTTTTTTTTAAACGCTTAACTTTAATTATTATTTTTTATTTTAACTTTTTATGAGTAAAACCTCAAACTGTAATATTTAAAATTAACTTAAATATTACAGTTTGAGGTTTTACTCATAAAAAGTTAAAATAAAAAATAATAATATTCATACTAGACTTGCAGAAGAGTCAATAGATGTCGCACATTAAATAAAATGGATAAAAATTTATCCAGACACCATCTAGATTGCATTTAGTTGAATCTTGCAATCATTCATAAAGATGGCAGCCAATAAAAATATGCGTTAAGAAAAATGAAGATAATATGGGTGGTTCTTAGTCGAAGTATGGTACAGTTAAAAGTGACCAAATTGGATATCGACACCTTAGCTCAGTGGATAAGAGCGCCCAACCCGGAAAGTAGGGAGGTCCTGGGTTCGAGTCCCAGAGGTGTAAATATCTTTTTTTGATTTTTCTGTTTCCAGATTTTCGATTGAGTTTCGCTCATAATGTCTTCATTTAATCAAAGCTTAACTTTAAACATACCACTTAATAAAATTTAACAAAATTAGTTTCCTCTATTTTGATGATATTTAACATGTATTTTATATCATTCTTTTAATTTAAATGGCACTTTAAGGAACTTGATAAACTAATATTTGGAAAAAAATTACAAAAAGTTAATTCGAATCATCATTATGAATGCAGTCGGTTTATTCCCATCGAACCGAGAGGTCTGAGTCCCAGTTGCGACCATTGTCTTTCTATTTTTCTGCGTCTTGTTTTCTTTCATATTTTCATTTAGATTTAAAGTGTTATCTTCTTCTTCAATGATATATTACGTTGATGGGAATAACCTTCAAAAGTTATAAAAAGAGAGTTTTTCTCATAAAAAATTTAATATATTTGTTCTTTATTTACTTATTTAAACTTGATAAGTTGTAAAAATAAGGTAAAATTGTTTCACTTTGTTAATAAATTGGCTTTTTAAACTGTGCGCCTCTCAGACGCATGCTTATCTTTTCAATACTAAAAAATAAGATTTACTTTCTAGGGTTAAAATATAGCCGGTTATTTCAACCCATCCCCCATGATGCCGGGTCTAATATGTATAAAAAAAACTTTAACAATAAAAACAATACAAAAAAATTGAAAATAGTTTTGGCCCTGAAAATCTCAAATCGTACCGTAAAGAATTCATCTCGATAATATCTTTAGAGAAAAGATAAAATTGACTGGTAAGACAGAAAATGAAAGACAAAATCTTCAATAAAGACTTCTCAGATATTTAGTTTGTAACGGTAAAATTAATTAAATGCTTCAGAACCAAATAGTTCTCTCTTCCCGAAGCAGTCCTTTTAGAATTCCTTTTTAATATGAATCACTTATTACTAGTGGGTGAGGCATTTAACGAGAATGTTATCTTACGAATCGCTTCCTAGCAGGCCACATAAAACCCGCTGAGCGACAGCGGCTCGTAAATTATAGAAGAAAACATTTACCCCGCTGAAAAATTCCTTTGATACCTCGCAGCTCGAGTACAACACGAATACATTTGCTGGAATGGCTGTTTCCCCGTATTTTTTCCTTGAATTTATTAATTCCACCGGCAAAACCTTGTGAATTTGCAATGTGTTAATGATTATTGAGCGTTAAAATTAAAAATATAACATTTAAAGAAAAATGTATTAAAATTTTAAATTAAATTATCATATTTATTTTTTTTTTGCAATGGTCGAGGATAAAGTGGCTTGGAAGGTCCGTCAAAATGTTTGAAATTGTAAGTTTTTCGACTTTTTTTCAAATATGAACGTTGGTTGACTTTTTTCTTTTACTATAGGAAAAAATCTCTCAGGGCCTGTGTCATATATGCGGAGGCTATGTGGAGGGTATTTTTAAAGGAAAGGAAGGAGAGGAAGTTTTGAGATGGAAAAGGTATGAAGGGTGGATAGTAATCTGAGGGTCAATGTGTCCAGGAGTGAGAGACGTATGCATCGCTCCTCCCACTGCAGTTGCAAGGCGATGGAGTCGAGAGAGTCCGGCTGGAGAGATCTAGATTATGTCCGCCTTAAGCCATCTCTCCAAATTCGGACCGCCACGCAGTAGGCAACGCTTGAGGAAACGCATTCGCCACCAGGACCTTGACAAACCTCACTCCTAGATCCCGGGCGCACCTGCTAAATCACCAAACGTAGCAAACCACTTGGGGTGACCTATGCCCCGGGAACCATTTATTGTATAACCAACACCCCTGTGTTGGTTATACAATAAATGGTTCCCGGGGCGGCGCTTTACAAAATATGTTTTCCGCATCCTACATCGGTAGCGTGATGTGATTTCACATTTTCATTTCGCAACGGAAGCTTTCCCGAAAGCGAGATATATACTGCAAATATGATTTTGGGTCAACACAACTATGAATCTGTTTCAATTGGTAAAAAAAACCTCCCGTATGTAATCAGCCTCAAATGAAGTTAGCTTTTAATTTCACACGGGGCGGAAGCATGGCCGCCTGTGTTGGCACGATAGTGGAAATTCCTCCTTTTTCGGAATATCCCTAGAAATGTTTTTCCCGCGCGAATTCGCTCGTCCGGTGGCCATTTTGTAATAAAATTTCGCCCATCCCGCGGACGCGGAAACGATAAAATAAATATTTGGTTTTAATCCCGATCCACGAGTAATATTTTCGCACAGGCCATGGTGTTGATTTTGCAGTATTTTATATTTTTTCTGCACCCCGTGCTCAAGTGGCTTATATATGGTCAGGGAGGGTAAGGGAAGTTCAAACGCCAGACCACATTTTACAGAGGGTTGTAAAGTTCAAGATAAAGCGGTTTGATCCTAATTGCGTGTTCAACTAGTGCTAGACGGACAAATTAAAGACAATTGTTGTTTTATTTTTTTATTTATTTTTATTTATTTTGGAAAATCAACAGATATATTACACTTATAATAATAACCTTAATAATATACATAATATCCAATGATAGATTTTCACATAATTAAAATTATAATTAAAAAGTAAAACAAAAAAGTAAGGGTCCTGTACCCGTAAGAACTTAAAAATATAAAAATTATTAAAAAAAAAAGATATAAAAACACAATATAAACTATAATAACCTGCTTACTAAATTTCAACATGGAGTATTCTCACTCCACAACAGCAATAATAATAATATGTACATTGTACACACCTACAACTCAATAGTTAAGTCGAATGACAAGTGTGCAACTGGAAAGGATTCACAGCAATATTATGGTAACTTGCAACACGGTCAAAAAATTATTTAATGTTGGCTATGACATACTTTTTTAAGGAACTTAAATTACATGAGAATATGTCTACATTATTAAAATTCTTATCAAATACATTGCATGTTCTGAATATAAAAGCATTTTGTCTGAGATTAGTAGAACATTTTTGAAGATGAAAAAGTGATTTTTCTCTGGTTCTAACACCTGGGACTCTAAAATTAATCTCAGCCAAAAGGGGCGAACAATCAATAAAACCATTGATAATTTTATGAAGATATATTATATCTGCAGAGTCTCTTCTAATTTTTAATGGTTTAAGTCCATAAAGGTCCAACGAGCTGTTTATGTCACGATAACCAATATTAAACTTGAAATTTAAATGATAAACAAATTTTCTTTGTATGGCTTCAATGCGTTTAATATAAATATTATATTGAGGATTCCATATCTGAGAAGCAAATTCAAGATGACTGCGAACATATGAAAAGTACAATATTTTAAGAGTTTGAATTTTCTTGAATTCTTTTCCAATACGGAATAAGAATCCTAACATTCTAAGGGCTTTCTTCACAATCATGTTAATATGTGCCTCGAATGTGAGTTTACTATCAAGTAGAACACCTAGATCACGAATTTGAGTAACGCTTTTGAGTGATTGGTTCGCTGTAAGGTAGTTATGGTCAAATTTAATTTTATTTCTAGTGAAGGTAATCACATAACATTTAGAAGTGTTCATGTTGAGATGATTAATTATACAGTAGTCATTAAGTCTATGAAGATCTTCCTGTAATTTAATGCAGTCGATGATAGAGTTAATCGGAATATATATTTTCATATCATCAGCGAAGAGTATAACTTATAACTTTTGCATAATTAAAGCATTTTATAATGTCGTTGATGAAAATTGTAAATAGCAACGGTCTCAGGTGAGTTCCTTGGGGTACACCGGAAGGTATATTTACGAACTCAGAGATGAAACCATTAATTGTTACTCCTTGAGTGCGCCCATCAAGATAAGAGACTAACCATCGATACAAATCCCCGTGAATTCCCAAAGCCAGTAATTTGTGTAGGTAGGAATACAGGCATGTTTTATCTGCAAATACGACGAACGTGTTTTTCTCACCTTTGGTTCAGAAAACAAGATATGATTCACATATTCGAAGAGATGTAACTTTTTCCGTCGCCAAAAAGATAAAATATGTGCAAGACATTTAATATAAAGAGTGGACGAACCGCAGTCGACAGTTGCGATTAATTATTGCTATGTCAAACTTTCTCGGATAGCGCATTGGCGGCCTCAAACATAAGTTAGCCTCACTTTGACAGACAACACAGACCTGGTCACACAGAATGAATATGTGCTTGTAGTTAGACATAAATAATATATTTTTTATAGCCTGAGTTCGACTCCGAAACAACTAGTTTAATTATTTAGGTCACTTTTGATCCCTTAACTGTGTTGGTTACTAATAAATTTACGCGCGTACTCACACATGGCTTGACTTATCTGTAGGTCGTAGTCGAGCCATGGAGAAAAATAGATAGATAAATAAAATTTAATAAAATTGTACAGCGCTCTTGAGGTTAAAAAAAATAGCACTATGTAAATCATTCAACCATTAATACTATTGTGGCTTGTAGCATAGGTGTGGCATTTTTTTATTTTAAGATTGAATTATTTGAGAAAAATTAAGGTTGAACTATTTGAGAGTGGAATTATTTGAAAAAAAATATTTTGTAGAAAAACAGCCTCCGTGGATGAGTGTTTACTGCATTCGACTGTGAATCTGGAGATCGCGGGATCACGAACTTCATTTGTGATGCAATACATAAATACATCGACCAATTTATCGTATTAATGTATTTTAGTAATTAAATGTATTCATAGAAATATTATAAACCCTGAAAACCTGGAGTTATTTTTTTTTCTTTTCCTCATATCAAATTTGAGCAAATAATGTTAAGAACCTAAAAATGTAGCTATTCTTTTTTTGTTGTTCACAGATTTTCTTAATTTTAATGATTCATTGGAAATGAGGTTTATTTCCTGTTGTACATGTAATTCTTCTCAACCTGACAAATATTTTATTTATTATATACACACCATTAAACATTTTCAACGTGCCTCTTCATAATGTTAAGTTACTTCTGTATATTATATAAATATATTTTGCATTGGTGAAATGTTGTAGTAGTTTTTGTTGATTTATATTCTACCCAATTGTCGTTCTCAACTTCTGTTTTCAATTTCTTGTTGTTTTATAAGCTCACCAGAGTTGTTTTTTTTTCATATTTTACTTACATCTAATATTAAATTATATTATGTAAAAGGCGTAAGGCGTTAATATTACAAATAATTATATAAATATACATATGATACGTGTCATAAAGGCTATCCGCCTCGGCGTATGAAATTTGGATCGTGTTAAACCATAGTGAACTAACTCACTTTGCAATTTTTGAGTTAGAGCTTGAATTGAGGGCTCCAAATCATAATCTAGCTCTGCCAGAAAGAAGAACCAATCAGAGAAAAACTATCTACGATTAGTCGAGACAGTATTTGTCTGACTAATTCTCTGTGGCAGAGCTAGATTATGATTTTGAGCCCTAATTTCAAGCTCTAACTCAGAAACTGCAAAAAGTGAGTTAGTTAACTTTGGTTTAAGACGATCCATTTGAAATCGAGAGAAATCACGCACTCCTGACGCAGATGGCAATATTCTCAACATCGGCTGCCTGTTTGGGTTTAGTATGTCAAAAAACGTCGCCCAAATGCATGTTTTATTAACTTAAGCTTAGGCACAAATATTAAAAGGTTTTAAAATCATAAAAATAGAGAAATTAATTTTACACGTTCTGCAATAACACAATGTCCGAAAAGGGGTACGAAAGTAGGATATTTTTGACTCCTCAGTAGTTTTACAGGCCTGGTACATAAATTTTTTCACGACTTATAAAAAAAATTCCAAAATAAATTCCCATATTTCAACGAGGGCCGCTATATTATTTTTAACCGATCAAATTTTCAAACCAACAGCACGTGATTTTGATTTATTGCGCATTGCATTTGCCTAACGCAAAAATTACACGAATGAATAGGAAAAACTTCGCTACGCCCGCGAGTAAGTTGAAAGTACTGACTGAAAAATAGATTTGAAAACAGCCTAGGCCAGATAGTGATTATACGAACGAATAGGAAAGCTCTGAACCGGTGCTTAAGGGCGCATGATTTTTTGTTTAACGGTTGGTATTGAATACGCGAGTAGTTTGGAATTCTGCTGGTTGGTTGGATGGGTAAAGATAAAGAAACCCAAAAAAGTTATCGGGTGAGGCGGTTGTTTTTTCGTCCGGCTTTTGAATAAATTGGGGGAAGCGGGGCGAACGGACGCATTAATACCTTTATTTATTTATTTGCGTTAAAGCAACCAATACATTCACATTTGATAGTGTTAGGGTTTTTATATCATTAACCAATAAAATAGCGGTTTTTTATTTGAAATATTACCTAGTTTTATGGATATAAATAGAAAATTCTATGAACAATTACAAAATTATGTATTATGAGATGCTCTTTCAAAATGACATGAAGATAAACAAGTTTAAAACCAAAATAAAAAAAAATAGATATATAAAAATAAAAGTAGAATATAAGGAAATAATAAAAATTATTAACACCTCTACACAACCTACGGTCAACAAACATGAAGACAAGGAAAATAACAAAAATGAAAATGAGGCCCACAAACATGAAAATGATGTCTACAAACATGAGGAAGATGAGGAAGTTAACAAATGAAGTAACAAACAAGAAGCTGAAAACATCAACAAATTCGAATATGAGGTCAACAAACGTAAAGATGAGATAATCCTGATGCAATACCAGCACAACTACCTACAATCCTGTGTAGATCTAATGCATAAAAAGACTAAAAGTCCCTATTAAGGAGGATTGTTTCTAATATACTACTAAGCATTCCTACCTACGCGTGAATTATAAAATAAGTTAAAATACTTGATAATGGTAGCTATTTGAAGTAGTTATTGAATGTTTTTCCATTAAAAAACAAATTGTAGCGACCATTTTCGTTCACCATTCTTACAATGCCCGTTAATGCCAATTTAATTGTGCGGCCACACTATCGCGCGAAATTCAAGAGAAATATCTACGTACTACCGCCAGGCACCGGCCGAACATAATTAACCCACCTATTGGAAATGCGTAGACTGGTTACCGCGTCGAACATTCGGGAACCTTCTCTTGTGCATATTAGCTACTAAACGAGTCGGCTAAAAAGCGTCCATGCTCCGCAACCACCAGTCAGTCAAGTAAAGTCCATTCAAGTCAGTCTAAACAGTAACTTAGACTAGTGTTGCAAGTGCACAGTGTATCGTGTGATAATGCAAACTCCAGTGCGGCAATGGGAGAAAAGGACTACGGCGTCATCTTCGGACCCTTTGTTAACTTCGAGGAACTCACTTCATCTCGCAGCTTACATGGTCCATTGCACCGTCAGCTTAAGGGATTCATCTTATCAGGCTACTGAGGCCTATTGCGTCTCGCTGCCATTAAGATTCACTTCGCCTCGTAAGGTTTTTCCTGCGCCGCAGATGTCTTCAGCTCACTACGAGCGACCACCTAGAATATCAGGTCTACTCCACCACCACGATGAAAAGCAACGCGCTGGAGACCTGAAAACCCGCGGTCTTCACCGCCAAAGCATCACGACCTACACTCATCACTCACCACGACCAAGCACCACTGCCATCGCCTCGGCCTGCATTCTGTTACACCATACTACTTGACCATCGCTACGTAACTTCAATAAAGTCTTCGACTCACTAACACAATTGCCATCTTTCAATTATTCATCCTGTCTCTGCCGCTATCGGAGTCCGATCCCTCAAAATTAAAGTTATCTAAATAGGTTACACATATAGAAAGATAAAGTAAATAGAATGAAAACCCCCGTGTAGATAAACAATTTTTTAATAAAAATTATACATTTATATATCAGAGATTTTATTGTGCAGGTAAGAAAATAATACGAGTACGTTCTTTCAAAGTTACCTACTTTATTGTACCAGCCGGATGAGAGTTATATATATTTTTTTTTTTTTTGTTATTGTTTTTGGGGTGTTATGCCGTGTTTCGCTACCTCCTTCTTTAGCCAACGTTTCGGACAGCGTTACAGTGTCCATCATCAGGGCAGATGACCAAATGATATTGGTGAGAGTGTTTACTTATGTGTGTCGAAGCGATACCGTGCTGCCAGCTCCATTTCTCTACGAGCTGGTGTTAGAAAAAATTCAGCATGGTTTTTTGCGTTTAGCTTTGGTGTAGCCGTCAATTACTGGATACCAAGAACTATTGAGCTTAGCTCCGTCGTCTCTGTTAATATTGATGGGGTTTTTATGGATTTCAATTGCCTCCGTAATTAGGCGTGCTCTGTAAGGTCATCTGCCCTGATGATGGACACTGTAACGCTGTCCGAAACGTTGGCTAAAGAAGGAGGTAGCGAAACACGGCATAACACCCCAAAAACAATAACAAAAATACTTTTTGGCCGTGAAAACCTAAAAACATACCTGAGAGTTATATTGTTTGATTGGGTTTGGACAGTTTGCCTTAATAAAGTTTATTTTTAATAACAGTTTCATTTCAAATTCCGCATTACACGGTAAAAACATAAAAATAGGTAATCAAATTATTAAATGTTTAAACAAATACATATTTTCTCAATATTTCTTTCAAAAAATAATTATTTGTGTTTAACTGAAAAATTAAGCAAAAATTCCTCCAAAGAAATTTTTGAAAACCTTTATTTTATTTTATAGGTACGAAAAATTCCACTAACAGAATAAAAATGTAAAAAAGTTGTGAAAAAAATTTGCAATAGCTTTTCAACACGAGGAGGGAAGTTAAAACAACGGCGGTTTCGGATTTACCCCGTGTTGTCGTAGTCTCCCCGTTTTCCCCTGCTCGTCCTTGGCTCAAGTTTCAGTATGCACTGGATTTTCAATTAACAAAATTTCCCCGTCAGCCGACTGAAAGGGGAGATTGTGGAATTTGAAGTATGTAATAGTAGTATGGGCAATAAACCTGGGCAGCGCGGGGAGTTTGGCGCTACAGGCTCGCCGATCCGTTTCGGATGTAATAATTAAATACCGATTTAAATAAACGGGATTCATTTGTTAGTCCAATTGCCCCACACTCCTCGAATTACGTCAATGCCTTCCTTTGGCGATTGATTGATTCTGAGCAATATGTACGCCGAAAAAGGAAGAGCGGGGAGGAGAAGGCAATGAGGCGTAGAGGTATTTTAATCTGATTCGCTGTTGGAGTTCAATCGTTGGGGCATTAATAGTAGGTTCAATGCTAAAGGTGAAAAATATTATTTAATTATTAACAAACGGATTTGTTTGTATAGTTGTGGATTAAAAACATTCTTGTAATTTCAGTGGGGAGCTTTCTACTATTTGTAAATTAAACAATGTTGGTTTTTGAAAAAAAAATTTGTTTGGTTTACGGAACAATCATCATGCCTTCGTAATTTATGATAAATATGTGTAAAAAACCAAAGAAAACAAAACGTTACTCGATCAAAATGTATTTCGTATGAATTCAAAAAAGGTTCACAGGCTAATTCTAGATTTTTCACAATGTTTCCAACCTTTTTTGAATTCGTTATTTATTTATTTTATTGAAGAAGAAGATAACACTTTTAAATCTAAATGAAAATATGAAAGAAAACAAGACACAGAAAAACAGAAAAAGACAATGGTCGCAACTGGGACTCGAACCCAGACCTCTCGTCTAACCGGGACGGCGCGTTTTTCCAATTTCGCTATTGCCACCTCCTGTCAAACCGTCATATTTGTCAATCTCATATTTCAAATATTTAGAATCATTAATATTATCTTCAACTAGTTCTTTTTCCATATTATAGGCAACTACTCTTTTTATTGGAAACAATCATTCAAAGAATTGGTTTGTAACCTGAATAGCGTCTCGGATAAATGTATCCGAATTAATAAAGATAATATTAATAATATTAAGATAATATTAATGATTCTAAATATTTGAAATATGAGATTGACAAATATGACGGTTTGACAGGAGGTGGCAATAGCGAAATTGGAAAACGCGCCGTCCCGGTTAGACGAGAGGTCTGGGTTCGAGTCCCAGTTGCGACCATTGTCTTTTTCTGTTTTTCTGTGTCTTGTTTTCTTTCATATTTTCATTTAGATTTAAAAGTGTTATCTTCTTCTTCAATGATATATTACGTTGATGGGAATAACCTTCAAAAGTTATAAAAAGAGAGTTTTTCTCGTAAAAAAATGGATATTCATTTAGACTTTCATAAAGTCAATAGTTCCATATGAATAAATTCGGATTCATTTATCCGAGACGCTATTCAGGTTACAAACCAATTCTTTGAATGATTGTTTCCAATAAAAAGAGTAGTTGCCTATAATATGGAAAAAGAACTAGTTGAAGATAATATTAATGATTCTAAATATTTGAAATATGAGATTGACAAATATGACGGTTTGACAGGAGTTGGCAATAGCGAAATTGGAAAAACGCGCCGTCCTGGTTAGACGAGAGGTCTGGGTTCGAGTCCCAGTTGCGACCATTGTCTTTTTCTGTTTTTCTGTGTCTTGTTTTCTTTCATATTTTCATTTAGATTTAAAAGTGTTATCTTCTTCTTCAATGATATATTACGTTGATGGGAATAACCTTCAAAAGTTATAAAAAGAGAGTTTTTCTCGTAAAAAAATGAATATTCATTTAGACTTTCATAAAGTCAATAGTTCCATATGAATAAATTCGGATACATTTATCCGAGACGCTATTCAGGTTACAAACCAATTCTTTGAATGATTGTTTCCAATAAAAAGAGTAGTTGCCTATAATATGGAAAAAGAACTAGTTGAAGATAATATTAATGATTCTAAATATTTGAAATATGAGATTGACAAATATGACGGTTTGACAGGAGTTGGCAATAGCGAAATTGGAAAAACGCGCCGTCCTGGTTAGACGAGAGGTCTGGGTTCGAGTTCCAGTTGCGACCATTGTCTTTTTCTGTTTTTCTGTGTCTTGTTTTCTTTCATATTTTTATTTAGATTTAAAAGTGTTATCTTCTTCTTCAATGATATATTACGTTGATGGGAATAACCTTCAAAAGTTATAAAAAGAGAGTTTTTCTCGTAAAAAAATGAATATTCATTTAGACTTTCATAAAGTCAATAGTTCCATATGAATAAATTCGGATACATTTATCCGAGACGCTATTCAGGTTACAAACCAATTCTTTGAATGATTGTTTCCAATAAAAAGAGTAGTTGCCTATAATATGGAAAAAGAACTAGTTGAAGATAATATTAATGATTCTAAATATTTGAAATATGAGATTGACAAATATGACGGTTTGACAGGAGTTGGCAATAGCGAAATTGGAAAAACGCGCCGTCCTGGTTAGACGAGAGGTCTGGGTTCGAGTTCCAGTTGCGACCATTGTCTTTTTCTGTTTTTCTGTGTCTTGTTTTCTTTCATATTTTTATTTAGATTTAAAAGTGTTATCTTCTTCTTCAATGATATATTACGTTGATGGGAATAACCTTCAAAAGTTATAAAAAGAGAGTTTTTCTCGTAAAAAATTGATTATTTATTTTATTTTAGGGAAATCAACAGTTTATATCTTGATTAATTTGTACATTTTTTATATACCTATCTGCAAAACCAATTATAGATTTCCTCATTGTAATATTATATTATGTATCAACTTACAATAACTAAAAGAAATTACATAATTACAACAGGAGGTGGTACAAAATATAAGTCGTTCCACAATATACCATTAAATTTATGCAGTTTTGTACACATTAATACATTTTTAACAATTTTTTTATATTTATTTTCGGTACAATTGAAGATATCAATTTCCGAGAGAATGTTATACGTTGTACACAGTCTTATAAGGCAAGCATTTTTATTTGAGTTTGTATTACAATGTTTTTCTAAAAGTATTACATGAACGTGTGTGCCGTGTAGGTACTTTATATTATGATGTCTACCATTTCATTACGAATTAAATAATTTGACCAATATTTCATAAAGACTTTTTTTGACAGATCCAAATTTTCTATGTAAAACTTTTCAGTTTCAATTTTCAATTTTGTTGGACAACCAACACCCTTGTCATAGGTCACCACAAGCGTTTCGCTACTTAGTGACTTAGCAAAGGGGCCCGCATTTACGGGGTGAGGTTTGTCTAGATCTTGACGGCATATGCACATGCCCACCTATTGCTTGGCGGGCCTTATTTTGAGGAAACTGGTTGAGGGAGACCTCCTTACCTCTCCAGCCAGATTCTCTCGACCGCCTTGTACCGCAGTGAGAGGGATGGATTCATACGTCCGACACTCCTGGACACATTGACCGCCAGATTATTTTCCCTAAAAATACCCTCCATGCAGCATCCCCAAAGATGACTTAGAACCCGAGGGAATTTGTTTTCCCAAGGAGCTGATATAAAAAAAAACATACTTTTCCCAAGCGTGAGTTTTAAAAAATAAGTAAGTAATTTTGTAAAGAGATCTTGTCATATATTGAAACATATTGGCACAATCTGTGGATGAATTGAAAATAACGTATCTACAGAATTAAAGCTATTATAAAATTAAAGCTCTGTATTAAATAACGATTCGTGGAACAGCGTAAGGCCATCGGGAATGAATCGAAACCAACCCCAATAATTTACATCGTAAGCGAGGGCGCCTATAATATGAAGAAAATAAAAAAGATCTACTATCTAATAATGTGTGATAAAAATTAAAATAATCTTATTTAATAATCCTCCTTTAGAACTAGTAATTTAAAAAATTGAAAAAAAAATTATAAAGCATTATTTTGCTTTGGCTTTGGTCTAGGTTTTAATTCCGGAATATTTTACTGCTCTTTAAGCCGCCGCTATCCGAATTTCGAACGATTTTCTACATGTCTCCCTTAAACATTTGAAGTTATTAAGCTATTAAAAAAAATTATGTTATTTTTTAAGATAATTTCTAGATACGTTCCACACCGAAAAAAATCGCAAAGTATGCTCCGAAAATTATTAAAAACAAGTCTATTTCTATTATTTTGCAAGTTATATTAGTGAAAAAATTCACAATATTTCTTTAAATGTTACTTAAGATACCTTCCACGAGATTTTGCTCTATTTTAAACGAGTCATGTTTTATTAAGCATTTTTGCAATTTTCGCTTCATTTTTATCACTTTTAATATTAGCGTGCTCTGTCCAACATTCGTAATTACATATCTCTCCATCTTCTTCTTTTTGATCCGGGAAGCGCCGCCTTAAATCACACTATTGGCGATTTAATAAAGACAAATGCGAAAATTTTGTAACCAGGGATCTCCAGATCCAAAGTAACAGGCTACCACCGCCAGAAGTAAAACCTTCAACCATGAGGCATTGAACCAAGAGCGAAGGCGCCTACGTTGAAATAATAAAGATCTACATAAATAACGTGTGAAAAAAATGATCTTTATGAAAAATCTTCCCTTAGACCCATTAGTCATTTAAAAAATTGAAAAGGAATTTAAATGGAATTGTTTTGCTTTGGCTTCGGTCCAGGTTTTAATTCCGGAATATTTGACTACCCTTTAAGTCACATTATCGGCGATTTAATAATGTTAACGAGTGGACAAATGCGAGAATTGGAAAGCTCTTTCCTTTTTATTCATTTTATGGGTAATAAATCACACAATTTGTGCGAAAACTTCACTCTACATGGAACAACAAATCAAACGTGTTTTTTCTCCATCTTGATACAGTTTTTATAGCTGTCAAAATGCGTATTTTTCTAGGATAACACGGTATTCGGTAATTTTCGCCTTAATGTCTTTTAGTTTGGAAGTTTTTTCTGTGAAAAATAATCAAATAGCGAAGAAATCGACTTTTTCCATGAAAACTTTATTTTATCAGTGTCAAAATACGTGAAAAATGTAATATAATTTATTGGGGAGCGTTTTAGTTGTATTTTATTTTGATAGATTTGTGTTTGCCCGATAGGCTATTACACCAATATTTTTACGTTTATTGGAAAAATTGTTAAGTAATAAAGGAGAGGAGGCCTTGGGGATCTTAAAATAATATATTTTTCGTCATTTGATTTATTCTGAGTTATTGTATAAGTCAAAAAACTCCCTCTTTGAGTTTTTTGACCCATTGGCCTGTAAACAATGATGGCAAGGCACGATCACAAGCTATGAATAGGTACAAATTTAGTCGGTAAAAATGAAGCATTAATTTGAAACATTTTTGTCAATTCACAGTGATAATTTATATATCAAGACAATACGCATTCTAATGAACTTTATCTATGGTGGTTATATATTGTTAAGTAATAAAGGAGAGGAGGCCTTGGGGATCTTAAAATAATATATTTTTCATCATTTGATTTATTCTGAGTTATTGTATAAGTCAAAAACCTCCCTTTTTGAGTATTTTACCCAGTGGCCCGTAAGCCTTGGCAAGGCACGATCACAAGCTATGAATAGGTACAAACTTCGTCCGTAAAAATGGAGCATTAATTTGAAACATTTTGGTCAATTCACAGTGATAATTTATACATCAAGACAATCCGAGACAATAATTTATCAAGACAATACGAATTCTAATTAACTTTATCTATGGTGGTACGTCTCATTTATTACACATTCATTGAAACATATATTCTGTAAGTGACGTAACATTACTTTTTTGAACGAACGTACATAATCGGTGTCTAAGTTTTTTTTTACATTAACCCCACACAGGAGGCCCTGTGAAAAATAATTTACCTAAAGACATGTCATCTTTGGGGATGCTGTGTGGAGGGTATTTTTAAGGAAAGGAAGGAGAGGACGTTCTGGGAAGGAAAAAGGTATGAGGGTTGAATATGAATTTAGGAGTCAGCGTGATCAGCTGTGACGGAAGTATGAATCCGTGAACGGATCCCGGGGCGTCGGCGTCCAAGTTAATACCAAGATTCTTAGTTATTATTTTGCAAAATCCAAATCTTTACATAAAAAGACATCTAACATATACATAGTGGTACCTCGAGATACGAGTTTAATTCGTTCCGTAACCTTCCTCATGTCAATTTGCTCGTATCTCAAAGCAATTATCCCCATTGAAATTGAAATTCCGTTAATCCGTTCCAGCCCCCAAAACGCCACCCAGTTGTTCTTGTTACGTGTTTTGGAATAATAAAAATGTTTAAAAATTTAAAATTTAAATAATAATTTTTTTTTTTAAATAGTTATCTTTTAAATTTATTTTTGTATTAATACTTATCTTTATAATAATTTATTTTTTTATTTAGACTTCCTGTTTTGTTTTAAAAGATTTTTTATTATGTTAATGTAATTTTTTACCCATCCTAAAATAATTTTTATATTTTATTTCATATATTTGTTTTTTATGATATTTTAAGTAATTAATCACCTCTCCTTTCTAATATTTTGTCTATGTTCTAATTATTCTATACTTGTTTGTCTTTTGTTATTTTTTATTAACTTATTATCCTGACGAAGAAAACAGTTTTCGAAACATGTTGATATTGTTAATTAAATAGTGGTGTACACAAAGTTATTTATTTTCATTTCATTAAAATAAAAATGTATTCATAAAAGACAATAATATTGTTTTAAAACGTCAAAAAGGAGAATGCAAAGAAATAAACTGGTTTTATAAAGTGTAAAGTATTTTGGACACTTAAATGCAACTTACACTCAACTTAAATGCTATTGTACGCTTAATTTTAGTCACTGCTTTTCTCTTCACTGATTTTTTGCCTTTTTCGCTGGATTGAAAAAAACCTGTCCAAGGAGGTTTGTTTATCCTTCCTTTCAGATTCTTTTCGGAAATGAGTTAGGTAAGTATCATTAAATAGCTCCGATGCACGACCAGTTGCAACTTTTTCGGGGTGTTTCTTTTCCACGAACTGTGAAACTCTCTCCCACATTCCAAAGATCTCCTTCATCTCACTTGTAGAGATAACCTCCCCCACTTCTGGTTCCTCCTCGAAACCAATTTCTTGCCACTGCTGCAATTGTAACTCTTGTAACTTCTCGATCGTCAGTTCCTGAAAGTGCTCCTCGACGAGTTCGTTTGCCTCTCTCTCTTCCACCACTAGGCCCATGGATTTTCTGAGAGACACAAACTGGTGGGTCGTCTGCAGCCGGTAGTTCCTCGTATCTCAAATGTTGCTGGTATTTCAAAGCAAAACTTCCCTCGCTATAAATCTCAAATATCTCGTATCTCGAGCTACAACTGTATATATTATTGATAAAATGTGTGTTATAACAGAAATGAAGCACATATCATATAAGAGCATTTTCGGAGAAGATATCATTCATGTCACACGCTCCCACGTGACGGATAATGACGGCAAATGACGGAGAGTGACGGCGCGTGTTCGCTTTTTATTCAATTGAATATTATATTATATTGAATGGGTATTTTGTATTTCGTAGGTGGAGGGTGGAAATGTTTGTTCTTTCCGAGGGGCTGTATGGGAACCTATTGATGGGTATAGGGCGGGGGTTGGCGGTGGGGGCAAGGGGCAGGGGTCACGAGAGGGAGTTGATCGGGGGATAAATAACAAGGGTATTAATGAAAGATAACAGGACTTTTTTTGCCAAAATCATAAATCAAGGGAATACTGAACAATACTGCCACGTTGCTTCGTATGGCTTCGCCCGAATTTCAGCTATTGAACTGGAACGAACAACATAGCGCTGGGGTAAACCTGTGCATTTCATGATGCCAGAGCTCTCCGTTTAGGAGCTTTTATTGGGAAACACGAACAGAAACTTTATTTGGTTGTTAGGATAATCAACAAAGTTGTTATTAGAAACAAACATGAAGTAAAAGCAATAACAAAAACCAATCTAAGGCAAATTTTATTTTTTAGGTGGTTAATTTAGATTGATTGGAAGGCTGAAAGGATCCAGTTCAAAACTCATAGAGGGTACCGACTTACTCTTTTTCAGAACAAGTTTTTTTAAATATTTATAATATAATAAAACAAATATAATATATAAACAAATACATTCCACGTTCCGGTTAGACGAGAGGACTCGGTTCGTGTCCCAGTTGCGACCATTGTCTTTTTCTATTTTTCTGTGTCTTGTTTTCTTTCATATTTTCATTTAGATTTTAAGTGTTATCTTCTTCTTCAAGAAAATATATTTCACTTAAATTTATTTGATCGTAAATCAGCTTTCAAGGTTACAGCCTGTACACCCTCTCGATCCAGCCTGCCATACAGCTGTTGAGCAGATGCATTCACCGCCAACACCCGAACAAACCTATCGAACCACTTGGGGTGACCTATGGCAGATGTGTTGGTTATTGAAAAAATTGTTCCCTGGGCGGCTTTTATGCCTTAACTTTCACCTTAAAAACCTTATCTAATTAAAATTACTCCTAATTATGTTCATGATAAAGATTGCATCCTGAAGCAAATACACCCAACACCAAGTACAAGCAGGTAGTATGGAGCTATTAAGTAGGTTGAGGTACAACTGTACCTACTTCCACCAACGACATTTTCCACAATCGTGAAGTTGGGACATAAATTTTTGGTGTTATTATTCCTGGACCAAACCCATTATCACATAATGGTGTGTGTTTATTGTACACGTTCGGGTCCCTTTGGAAATACACAAAACAAGTCATTTATTCTAGGCGCGACCGTTTATTTACGGGTATATTTCCTTTTATAATGTTATAGCTGGAGATATAAGCGAGGATATAATACATTTGAATGTTCAGAATTTGGAGATTCGCAGGTAAACTTCTTGCCTACATTTATTGTTAAAATAGTTTGAAGTCTTATAATATTGTGGCAATTGCTAAAGGGGACATTGTTGATCGATCTCTTCGATTTTCTTGGTGTCGGATTTCAAGGTGAAAATTTTTGTGTAATTTTTTTTTATTTTTTATTGTTTAATTTATAACATTGTTACAGCATTAAACAAATATTAGGCAAAAAAAATAGTGACATACGTATTTCAATGAATTTCTACGCCAATTAAGAGCGTTAGCTCTTGGCGTAGAAGTTATTCCATAATTATTTCATTATTGTAATATAATTTTACAAAGCATGTACAATAAATATAAACTTTAGTACTAGGATGTTGTGACTTTATTTTTTTAATATGGCGTGAAATGAAGTTATAACATTCTAATTGGTGATGTTATTGTTGTCAATTTTTTTTTAAAGATTAATTTGACCTTATTCTTGAATGATACGAAATCTTTTATTTTTTTTATTTCTTCGGGAAGACTATAAAAATATTTTACGCCTTTGTAAACATAATTATTGTGTATTTGTTGTGTTGAAAATAAAGGAATTTGGATGTTAAATTTATGCTTTAATGATGATTTAAGTTTAAATTTTTTGATTACATTTTCTTTGAATATGTGTAATATTGAATCTTGTTTATAGAGGTCTTCAATTTTTGATACTTTGAACAATGATGCTGAAGGGAATGTTGGTTGTTTTTTTCAAAATTACTAAAATAATTAGTTTTTGTACCACTTTTACAGGACTAACAATTTTTTCATATGCACCTCCCCATCCAATGATTCCATACTGAATTAATGATTGGCCAAGTGCGTAATAGACTTTTTTTAGGTTGTTTAACTTGAGAATACTTCTTAATCTAATGTATATAGTTTATTAGTTTTGACCATTTTGTGATAAATAAACGAAGTTGATTCATTGACTATTCTTGTTGGTGTATTGATGGTACTAAGTAATCCATGGAACTCTAAAGTATTTAGGAAGGCGTAACATTGGTTGTGGGGGTTGTTTGGGAATACGTTGATATTTAAATCGCCCAAAATTGTAAAGTTTCAAGTATCGGAAAGATAAGAGATTATGCAATTAAGACTACATAAGATTGCATGATATTCAACGTAAAAAAACGGTTGACAGACTTTTTTTTATATGAATACCTCACAAGAGTCCCAACTGCTCCCGTCTGGAGCCAGTGAAACGATAGCATCCCCAATTGGGATATGTTGTGAGGCTGAAGGTAGTGAGGAGGGGGAGATGGGGAAGAGGAAGGTGAGAAGTACCTGGCTATTCAGATCTAGTCACCAAACACGGCTAAAGCCATTTCAAGCAACGTTTCAATTCTGAATGGTGGTCTTACACCAAAGCGATACTGAGAGTGTCTTCCACTCTGGAACGTGCCGCAAATATAATATATATTATTTTAAATTAATAAATTGTGAAATAACACAAGCTAACCAAATAAAATTTATTTGCCATGCCGGGATTCGATCCTGCGACCTTCGCAATGCGAGTCAGGAGCCTTACCGCTGGACTACGCCGGCCGTCAAAACCGTGCCGTGGAAGGTAAGAAGTCAATATAAATGAGCTATAAAGTACTTTATTATATAATATAATTAAATAATAGGGTGAATTTACGAGATTGCTTTGGCCCCCAATTTATCATTACTACCCTTTACCTACATAACGATGCTTGAGTTCCTATGTTTATTAGAAAGAAAAATATGTCATAAATTATGACCACGCTTTATTGTTACTTTTTGTATTATTATGCATTGTTGGTTTTTTATCACAATATAATATTTTGTGACAAATAATTACAACAGTAATAACTGGCGCGAGTATTCGTAAGGAATGAAAGCCTTTTCTTTGATCGTGCTTGTTGTGAAAGTTTTGAAAAAAATCAACAAAATTAATGATGTTTTGACGTGAGTATTCTGAGAAACATTGTGTTATTATTTTTATGTCCATTGTGAATCAAGGCAATTTTCTATACTTACTTAAGGGATATTCAACCTCGTTATGAGTCATAAAAAATGATGACAATTATTTATACTTTTTTTTTTCATCGGAGCTTTACGTTCTTTTTATAAGTGAGTAAAAAAAAGTTAAGCAATATCCTTTATATGAGAATCTAATAAGAACTATTCCTTACAATTGATCGGACTTTCTTCGTGCAAATAAACTTTCAAACGGTGACCGGACAACTCGGAATGAAACCAACTCAGAACCATCTTAGATAAGTCATTAGAGTGATAAAAAATATATATAAAAAAATGGTTAAATAGGTTACGTTGGGTTAGGGTTATCGGCTAATTGAAGTTGGTTATAGGCTAGTTGACTTTATTCTCAGTTGGCATGGAACCCTTTCAAACATATGTGTCAAATTGAATTTAAATTTGACCCATGAAACTTTATCAGATTCATGAAAAATGTCAAGGCCGACTGCAGTACTGTAAATTTTGGCACGCGAAGCATTTCGAAGTGTCTTACGATCAGGTCAGTACCATCGAGCAACAACAATTGGAAATGGCGGCGAAAGTTGTTGATACTCGTTTCAGCTGATGTGTATGTTATTTTATCGCAAATATATTTAGTAAAAAGAGTTATAGGAGATATTTTAAAAAGTGAAGTTTACTTAGAGACAGCACTGACTTCGGAATATGGCGTTCGAAAACCCAAGGGAAATTGATGGAATACGAAGCGAAAAAAAAGCCGCTCTTCATTAATTCGTAATCTACGTAACTCTTAGAGTAACTTGCAGAATTTAGGCTGAGAATTGCCCTTAAGCCGCCGCAATCCGAATTTCGACCGATTTCTTACATAACTCCCTTAAACATTTGAAGTTTTTAAGCTTTTAAAAAAATATGTGTTATTTTTTAAGATAATATTTAGATTCGTTCCACGCCGAAACGCAAATTATAAGAAATTCCCTAGATAGAGAAAAATCGCTATTCTAAAGTGTACTGTAATGCCGGCGAAGTGGAGTGGAGCTGGCAACACGGTATTGCTTCCAAGTAGATGAGCCCACATTTCACCACTAACAAGTACACAATTACACATCTGCCCTGATGATGGGCACGGTAACGCTGTCCGAAACGTTGGCTAAAGAAGGAGGTAGCGCAACACGGCATAACACCCCAAAAACAAATAACGAAAAAGTCTATTTCTATTATTCTACAAGTTATATTTGTGAAAAAATTCACAATGTTTCTTTAAATGATACTTTTTTTTTTTTGTTTTAGGCAATTCACCCTGGAGAGAGTGCTAAATGATACTTAAGATACCTGTTTGTTCCTAGAATGCGATTTAATACATTTAGTCTGTAAAATAATATCATTTGTAATTATTCATTATTTTAGTCATTTAAGTTACGCGTAGTTTCTCCTTTTAAAATGTGCAAACAAAATATTATCTCACGGTTTCATGAATAAGGTCCAAACCTTGAATAATATGGCTGGTATCATATAAATGCATTCCCTTGCAAATTTGGGACAAATTCTTTTATTATTTGTAAAGTCGGTACTTTGAATAAGTACCCTAAAATAACACCTACTTATGTTTATGACACTCCCTAGGAGAAGTGTCTGCTGGCAGCATTTTATAACACCCTCAAGGATAAATGCACCGTCGGCTTTAGCCCTAAGTGAAAAAAGTAATAAAATTTTGCAATATTTGTTAATCCCTGTAATATTAAGATGTATTTTTATTGGTAGGCCTCTAGGGCCGACTTTTAGGTAATTGTTTTATTATTGTCTGTAAGTTAGATTTTAAAATTAGTGTGGGAACTGCTAAAATATCATTTTCTCACCAATTTTTTATGTACCATGTTTACTTTAAATAATAGCGATGTTGATATGGAGAGTTAGTATTCTTTTGACGGCGAAACGGGAAGGTAGACGTTGTACCTTCGGAGTTATTTAATCAAACTCGAGCATGGGGGGTACATAAAGGTGCCTATCTCCAGTAGAGTGTTGAGAGTATTGTTGGGACGGTGAAACGGGAAGGTACATGTTGTACCTTCGGCGTTATTTAATTAAACTCGAGCGTGGGGGGTACTTGGGTGCCTATCTCCAGTAGAGTGTTGAGAGTATTTGTTGTGACGGGAAACCGAGAAGGTACATGTTGTACCTTCGGAGTTATTTAATCAAACTCGAGCGTGGGGGGTACATATAGGTGCCTATCTCCAGTAGAGTGTTGAGAGTATTGTTGTGACGGGAAACCGAGAAGGTACATGTTGTACCTTCGGAGTTATTAAATCAAACTCGAGCGTGGGGGGTACATATAGGTGCCTATCTCCAGTAGAGTGTTGAGATATCGAGGGAAATAAAGCCTTCGATATTTGTCGGTGTGGTGGGGTCTTGGAGATCACTATTGTCACCATTATTGTATTTTTATTTAATAAATTGTGTTAAAGAATAACAAGAAGTGTTTTCCTGCAAATTCCATCGAGTTGTGCTTTCGTACCACGATAGTAAGAAACAATACCTTCCACGAGATTTTTGCTCTACTTTAAAAGAGTCACGTTTTATTAAGCATTTTCGCATCAATTTTGTCATTGAAAATATTGGCGCGCTCTGTCCAACATTCGTAATTACATATCTCTCCATCTTCTTCTTTTTGGGCCGGGAAGCGTCGCCGTAACCCCTCAAGCTAATTTGATCGCTTTACGGGACACCTCATACAGGTCTCATAGAAATCGTTACGTCTTGATTCAAATCTAAAAGTTAATCACGAAAAAATTAAAACGTTAACTTTTATTAAACCAAAGTTTCCGACCGCGATTTGAAAAAAATATGGAACTTTTTTATTAAATTATTGAAGTGAAAACTTATTTAGCACCGTTGTGAAACAAAAAAGCGATTTTTGGTATTCGGATTCGTTCTCAAATATTCCAATCATTTGGATTTTATAGCACATAAAAGGTATACTAAAATTTATTTATTTATTTGTTTATCGTTTGAAACATTTACAGACTGTAAACAATTATTACAATAATAGAATTGCCGTTGGAATGTACATATGTATTAATACTCCAATTAGAAATGTTTACAGCATGAGTAATCAATTTTTAGTTGTTAATAGACGGAAATGCTTGTAGTGATAACAGAAAAAATGATAATCAAAATGAAATATAAAACATAGTAGTGTCAAATATAACACATAACCTGCAGAGAAAGAGAAAAAAGGAAGAAAGGGTATGACAATAAAACAGTTACATAACTGTTCTCCACGAAGTGTCACAGTGGTAGTTTGATAATTTGTTTTTTGAAATATTTGAGATTATTTGCGTAGATATCTATATGGTCACATTCAATGGTATTTTATAGACGACACATTCGAGAAAGTGGATTGAAGTATGCAATATTGTTATTAAATAATTCAAGATGGAAAAATTTATAACTCCTTAAATTACGTCTATTAGGAACTTTAATATGAATATTGCTCGGACAATGAGTGGTTTGAAGCTAATCATAAATAATTTGGTATTAACATATTAAGTCAGCAAATTATCTTCTTTTTTCCAGGGATGTAAAATAAAATTGTTTGATGAACTTATGAAAAAAATATTTCCGTGGCCAATTAACCAAAAAATTGAGATATTTATGATCATGTTGTGTATTACCCAGCCATTAATGTTAGTAAGTAGGTACCTTACAAAACGTTATATTCTATGTAATATTTATTATCCTTACTCCCCTGTGGGGGTTTAGCTAGAACCTAGCATATTACAGCGAAGCCTTTCATCAAAGGAAGCCAAAAAATGACAGCGGTAATTATCATTGCCTGCTGGAGACAAATAGTGCGTGTCCCATTAATGTTTTTTACTGACTGTTACTTACTGTTTATGCCGTGGGGTGTGGAACTATGTTGTGCATCTTTCGCCTCCTTGATTCATATTTCTCCCTCAACATTTTACGAGGAATTCGTTTCAACTTGGTTAGCGGGATCCATTTATTAGAAAACCAATATCTCTACCGTAGGGTTCGTAGGGGGATGTGAGGTTTGCTTAGGTCTTGGCGGCGGATGGTGATACTTCCCCACCCTCCTCTTTCCCATCTCCTTCCCCTACCCACTACATTCAACCTCACTACCCACTTGGGGATGCCGATCAGACTGGTTCCAGATCGTTGGGAACAGTTGGGACTCTTGTCGGTATTTACACTAAAAAAAACAGTCACCTTACTCTTGTTTTGAATCCGCCCTACTGATCCACCTACTGCGTGGCGAGCCGGATCGAGAGAGACTGGTTGCAAGAGACCCTTTGACTTCTCCAGCCGGACTTTCTCGACCCCTCGCCCTGCACCGCGGTAAGAGTGATTCCTACGTCCGTCACTTTTGGGCACACTGACCCCCAGCTTCATACCACCCCTCATATCTTTTTCCTTCTCAGAACTTCTTCTCCTTCCTTTCCTTAAAAATATCCTCCACACAACGTCCTCAAAGATGACGTAAATAATTTTCCTCAGGGCCTCCTGCGTAGAGTAATGTTGAAAAACTGATTTTTGTACTTAATCCTTTTTAAAATTCTGCACATTCATTCTAATGCTAGCGCAGGCCCGTTAAAAATCTCGGGATAGTCTGAATTCTGGACAAATCAGATCCAATTTTGAAAATAAAAATAAGAATAATTTTCTTTAAAAATGTTTTATTACAAAGTAAATAATTCTTTCCAATTTTGAAAACGTCGCTTAAATTCAAAGCAAATTCTGAGTTCCAGAGTTCATTGAACCAGCGGTATGAAAAACCCACGCCAGCTAATAATAGTAATTTTGATTATGTCTCGGAACAGTTTCACAGGTTTTTGAGACTTTAAGTATGTTGTACACCTTGGTAAAAGAACATCATTCAAAACAGATTTGAAGAGCCAACACTTCCTGGCCAACCTATTTGCAATCGTATTCCTCTCCCCACTTTGTTCAGCATCATAACATACCCTAATAATTCTCATTGGGGATGCCATACTCCCACCGTCTTCATTCAGTTGGGAATCTTGTATTTTGCATATTATTTGGATTGCAAATGACAGTAATATTAACAATAAAACCTTGGCAGCTTTTTGTTATCTGCATTACTTTAATTTATTTAATATCTGATATCCTGTAGAAAATCTGATGAATTCCCTACCGTGCAAAAGAACCTTTCATCCGTGAAAGATAGGCCAGTTGTTATGATTTTCCATCTCCCATTGTGCAAAGTTCCCGGCCGCGCGTCACTCAAATACAATAAGCTTTTTCCCGAATTATGGGAGGCAAATTCAAAGTGGGGAAATGGCTTTGGAAAGCAAAGGCAGCTTTTTCAATTGATGAAAGATAAATATGTTTGTTCACATGAAGCAGATACTTTGTGATCTGATATTAAAATTTTAATATTTAAAAATTAATGTTTCTTTGTTTGTCCCATTGTTCCTAAACCATTCATCCGTTTACTAACTATTAATGTTGATGTCGCCGAGCACGTAATCGAAACCGGCCATTACTTTGAATTTGTTCCTGAAGTCCTGGGAAGACCCAAAACTTACAGAGCACGCCTAATTACGGAGGAAATTGAAATCCATAAAAACCCCATCAACATTAATAGAGACGACGGAGCTAAGCTCAATAGTTCTTGGTATCCAGTAATTGACGGCTACACCAAAGCTAAACGCAAAAAACCATGCTGATTTTTTTTTAACACCAGCTCGTAGAGACATGGAGCTGGCAGCACGGTATCGCTTCGACATACATAAGCAAACACTTTCACCAATATCATTTGCTCATCTGCCCTAATGATGGACACTTTATCGCTGTCCGAAACGTTGGCTAAAGAAGGAGGTAGCGAAACACGGCATAACACCCCAAAAACCAATAACAAAAATACTTTCGGCCGTGAAAACCTTAAAACATACACGTAATTAATAATTTATGGGTCTACTGCTTAAATTTTGTTTCGTCGGGAGAAAATTCCAGTTTGATTTTTCCAGTAGGTTTGTTTTATGTGATAAATTAACGTATGGATTAACATTACAAAGCATTTATTTTGTGTCAGATAAAAGCTTTACAAATGATTTTCTTGTTCATAATTTCTTATTTATTTTTCAGGCGACCATAAAAATAACATGTATCATGCTCTACAAAACTTATCATTGGGTTTGAAATCTTGGGCAATTTATTGCCATCAAGAGATTTTAATATTTGCTGAAATATTTCCTAGACATGCCACGGAAGTGAATAACTTTCAAAGCAAATTATTTTCGCAAATACGGTGACTGCGTCATTTTATAAATAAACCTAATAACTATGTTCTTGAAACACTGATTAAACCGGCACAGTTCTCCGATAATAAGGGTTTATTCAAGGTTCACATTTTAATTAATTCCGGCGAATTCGCAACTATAATACCTCTTTTTTACGGACTAATCCCCAAGGATGTAAGTTGTTTATATTTAAGATTAATAATTACATATGATAGTATATTACCATTAACATATTTCATGTAAAAGCGTTTGAAATTTTTATTAAACGTTTATCAACTATAAATTTGGCGGTAAGCATCAGATTTTATTTTTTTAGACTATGAGTTAATAACTTTCGGAGGGATTTGTTTAGAATCATCTGAACATTTGGTAATGTGTTTATCAGAATTAATTAAAATAAACCCCGCGGGAATATCAAATTTCCAGGACTGCTAGGGCTAATTCGACCGTATATTTGTGTACGCGCCATTTTTACTTACGTCGTTAAGATTTCTGCATTACACCCCTGGACACACTGAAACCTAGATTAGTACCCACGTCTTTTACCTATTTCCTTCTTTTCCCAAAAAAGACCCTCCACACAGCGTCCCAAAAGATAACAATAATTATAGGACCTAAGGAATTTTTTTTTATTTTATTTATTTTTTAACTTTATGAGTAACCTCAAAGTGTAATATTTAATTAAATGAAGACAAAATTGGCAAAACTCAATCGAATATCTGGAAACAGAAAAATCAGAAAAGATATTGGTACCTCTGGGACTCGAACCCAGGTCCTTCGGCTTTCCGGGCCACTGTGCTAACCACTGCGCCAAGGTGTCGATATCCGATTCGGTCATTTTTAAGCGCATCATACTTCGTCTAAGAACCACCAACAATATCTTCATTTTCTCAACGCATATTTTAATGATTTCAAGATTATATAAATAAAATATAAATTAGTAGCAATTTTATTTTTAATATGCGACATCTATTGACTTTTCTGCAAGTCTACGATGAATATTTATTTTTATTTTTAACTTTTTGGGTAACCTCAAATTGTAATATTGAAGTAAATGAAGAAAATATTAGCGGAACTCAATAGTAAATCTGAAAACAAAAATTCAGAAAAATATAAAGTCACACCTGGGACTCGAACTCAGATTGGTAGTTGTTAGTTCTTACTAAGAACTATTGGTAGTTCTTAGTCGAAGTATGATACAGTTAAAAATGACCGAATCGGACAGGGACACATTAGCTCACTTGAGTCGCGGCCCGGAAAGTTGAAGGACCTGAGTTTGAGTCCCTGATGTGCCCATATCTTTTTCTGATTTTCTGTTTTCAGATTTTCGATTGAGTTTCTCTAATATTATCTTCATATAATTAACAAAATGAAATTTTTGTCATATCAGAAAACATGATGTTTGTGCTGTGCGTGCGGTGGACCAGGTTCTAATAACATTTCATTTTTACACAAAGGGAAAGATCTGGGAAGATTTTAAAGGGACATCTCTGGATGTATGAAAGTGTTGTCTCGCGTATAATAGACAGGGTTAGCAGAGCAATAACAGCCGCCTTCGGCCACATTATAATAATATCATCTTTCCACAAACGTTGTTCACGTTTTTAAACCACATCCGTGAAATAACAAAGAACCATAAATAAACCAATCCCCAAATAACCCTCAAAACTTCATAAACATCAAACAACGAAAATCCAGAAATCGGTGTTGATACCCGTAAAAACAATTGTGTGCTATTCCGACTGCAACTCTGGTAACTTTAAACTAACTTTTTTAATGTTGGTGCAACTCAATTTTGTTGAGTTGCAACTAAACTTTAGTTAGGGCTTAAACTCAGTTAAAATATTTAACTTTAAACCTTTCTTTAACTATTTTCGTTGCAATTGGCCCTAATTCAAAGAATTGATTGGTTGTAGAGTTTTTCCACCTTCTACATAATGAATATTTCTGTTTATGTTGTCTAAAATATCAAGAGTTTAATTTTACAGAATAAGATACTGCAATCTTGTTCCTAAAGCAAGGATTGCAACAAATTTTTTGAATAGTTCTGTCGATTTTATTTTGAGAAATTTATTTTTCCGTGTTGTGCGACTTTTTTTTACACTATAATATTTAATGTTAACTGGGGTTACAAAGTAATCCGCTATAATAATATCATTATATACACACGAGGAAAGAAAAGCTTTGTTAATCGGACAAATATGTGGTTTATATGGTTACTACTAAGTTTTCCAGCTGCCACCGCTTTCCTTGTTACGTCGCAAATGCATTTGGTTAAATAATTATCTGAGATTATATTTCCTTGTGTAATAATAAGGGTGTCAAATTCCAGATAGCCTAAAAACGGAGAAGAGCATAAATACCGTTTAACTTTAAGTTGTCAAAGCAAAATTAAATCGTACTTTTCGTACATAGTTAAGAAAGTGTGCCGCGCCATAAAATATATTTAAATACATTTTTTTTTCTTTTAATTGCCGGCAACCCGGGCGTTTATTACAGTAACAATATAATACAAGAAAAGTCTGTAACCCGTCTCACTAGACGATGTCTGTTCTGAGACGGGTACATAAATATGCGTGCATGAACATATTAATACACAATTAGCATATAAAAACATATTAATCCTATAAACACATACACACAAACATAACATACATACACAAACGTATACGCATGCATGCAGTATTCAGTTCTATTAAATTTAAGAGTTTAGCTAGCATCTAAAAACAATAACATTTCAACAAAATAATATAAAGTATTAAACTAGACATGGGTAAAACATAAGCAATATTAATACTAAGCAATATTAATTTGGGCATTAATTTCTTTTTAATTAATAATTTATGCTATGGGACCATGGGGACGCCATCTATGGTGGTTGTATTATATTGAATTTACCTATGTGACATTGAAATTTAGTGTATTCATGCATTTTCTTACCTCTGTGAAGCAGGCAATTACTTCCGACGTGAGTGTTAGTGAAAGCCAAGAGATATCAGTCCTAGTCAAATCATAATCAAATAATACACCCATAATTGAATTATTGTTGTACCTAAGATTTTGGCACGTATTATTATTAATTTGCAAATCTATATTTCATTTGAACTTCCTTCCTGTGATAAACACATGTTGAGATTGTGCACTTACCGCCTTGGCAAATACCAATATTTTGAATGAAAACTAGTGTCGTTTTGTGCTGGACATCGTGCAAGAGATGCATTCTCTGAGTGAGTATTGTTTTGTTTTCACTTAGGATTTTGGAATTGCTGTTTAAACTGTTTTGTGTCACACAGGGAAGAGTTCAACTTTCCTTAATTTACATAGGGTAGTATTCCCTCGTGTCTGGGGCTATTTACACGCCCCTACAAAGTACTATATTTCTTTAAACTTAAAAAAAATTCAATACTATGCCATGGTACATTTACACTATTCCTATATCTGCTATATTTGTGGAATTGCCTCAAATAAATTGATACCTGGCCTGTTGGTGGTTCAAAACCAAGCTCTCAGAAATATTTTTGAACTTTCATGGGACACCGTGTCAGAGACAAATATTCAGTTTCCGGTATTATTCCTAAACATGAAATCACAAGCACCATCCTACATGTTACTCAACAATTAACTGACACTAACATCAAAAACTTGACAATCAAGACGTCCACACTCACAATACTCGAAACAGCAATAATTAGTTATTACATAGTTTCTACTATGTAATTTTCTAGTATGTCATGTTCTCTCCTGTCTTGTTTCTTTTTCTCACCTTTTCTTTTCCATAAATTTTTTATCATCCATATTTGAATAACAATGTTTTTTTTCTTCTTTATTTAATTTTTCTTATTGTTTGTAAAGTTTTTTTTAGGTTTAATTTATTTATTATAAATACAAAGTAATACAATATGATAAAAATAAAAATTAAATATTATACAGAAAAAAGGAAAGTCCAAATAAACTACTTTTTAGCAGTTTGTCGACGGGTACTTTTACTTTGGAGATGTAGATAAACTTATATTACTTTATTATGCAGTTAGAATTTTTGTGTTAGCCTAATACAAATTATTTCTTCCGGCAAGCCAATTTTTCAACATAATATTTGTTTTACCATTTGTACATTTTTTTAATTTCGGCAGGTAAAATATTTAAGCAATTAGGTATCATATAGTCCAGTGTTCTTTGTCCATATTTGTTTAAATGCTTAGGTACAAATAGTCCTTCATTTAACGTAAAACGAGTATTGTAAGTGTGGAACATTAAGTTCTGTTAATTTAAGTTCTATTCAAGTGATGTAATTATTTCAGTTTTACGAAACAATTGGTATAAAATGATAAGAACTTAAACAGAAGGTGAGAATTAACTTAAAAAAATTGACGAATTGTGCAAACTTTTTGAAACCACCCGTCCTAAGAAAATGTGACTAACGTTTGATAAGTAGTTTTCGACAGGGTTCTTTGTACCTAAAACTGCTGTACATTACCTCAAATTATTCTAAACAAAGCAAATGACTTTACAAGCGCGGATTAAAAGGGTCATTAAACAATTTGAAAAATAATATAATATCCCATAATGGTGCCCCGCTTCCATTGCTTATTATAATAATCGCTACTTTCAAACATAAATAACATAAGCTTTCATGGGTACTAACTTGTCTGTAGGTACAGGAATATACAGCTGCATTCCCATTACCTGAACAAGCCATGAACCTAGCAGTTATAATATATTAGTTGTGAAAGTACTTGCAACCGGGAGGCGTGTCAGTAACCATTATATCCCGTCCGATTGAATCTATTTGCATGATGCGTTGTTTTAACGTGATATACTTTTATAAAAATATACTAAATACTCACATGGAATTTGCCAGGTGCTAATGTGGCTTATATAATTTATACACTTAGCTAAATGTATATCGCAGTAAGCTTTTATTGGAATTATAAAGGTAATCACAGCTTGATTGGAGATATAGTACCGTTTTTCAATATCTACCTGAGAAGCTAGGCACTTCCTTAAAGCTTGGTAGTAGGTGTTCAAAAAGAAAATGATATGTTTTAAAACGGAGATACGTAAATATGAATGTTAGAGGGAGCGCGCTAATATGAAAAAAAAACTATTAAAATTAAGCGAAAATTGTGAAAATATTTTATAAAACGTAACTTGTTTAAAGCAGAGCAAAAATCTTTCGGCAAACCACTGGTCAGTGGCTGAGTTGGTGTCGCGTTTGGGTCTCACCCAGGCACTTAGTCTTTTCCGTTTACTGTGGTGGTAACAGATTTTCTAATATTGTCGGGTTGGTTATTCGTGACCCAGGAATGTTTGAAGTGTGACCGGACAACTTACAGCGGAATCCGTTTATAATGACATCGAAGGGAAATGACAAACACGTCATACTAAGCGGTCGTCATACAAAACATTTTGTAGAAAATAAACAACCTCCGGTTTTTGTTAGGTAAAAATGTATGTATTTATTTTAATAGAGAGAAACATCATATGAAGACTCGTGACACGAGAAAAGAGCATATTAACGTCATCAGACGTCACGTGAAACTCTCCCGAACACTGCCGAAGGTGTTAGGAATCATGTCGGTCACTATAACCGATATAATTTTCTATGAAATTAGGACATAATTTATTGAAAATGGGTCATAACAAGCAACATGTCACTATAAGCGAAGTCATTATATCCGACTTTGTTATAAAGAATTTTACAGGAAAACCAAACTTCGCTTTGTAATTACGTCATATTATTAATTATTATTGCAATATCTCCTTAGAAACGTCATAAAGTGATATAAAAATTTATAAAAAAATGGTTATATGGGTTACGTTAGGCTAGGTTATGGGCTATTTTTTATTTTTATAAAATATTTTTTAATTGCATGATTCTGAGTGATCATGAAACCTATTTAAAGAGATTCTTCTGCGTTTTTAATAATTTTCGTAGAATACTTTGAGATATTTTTCTATCGAGTAAATTTCATGTAATTACCGTTTCGGCTCAGCAAATGTAGAGATATTATATTAAAAAAATAAAAAATAATTTTATATTTACATAAAGAATTCAAGGAAATTATGCTATAAATCGGAAGAAATTCGGGGTCTTAAAGTGATATTGTTAGACATGATATTGTAATGGGAATATTTCCATTTTTCTAAAAGTCGCCTTGGAGCATTTACCTTTTGATTATTGACGAAAGCTAACTGATTGGTAAAGATTTGACAGAAAAAGATTAAATTTTCTATTTATTCTAATGTAACGTTAAGATTGAAGAGCACTTAACAGGGGCGTGTTTTTCTAAAATGCGTTTTCTTTTTACTTCGCAGACTTCAATAGTTCGTAGTCTAATCTTACTAAAATTAAAAGCAAGTTCATAAGTATACATATCAACTTAAAATATCTACTCAAGCGTTAGCGATCCAAATATGAGTAGCACCGTTAAGGCCCTTGAGCGATAGCAACCCAAATTTGGGTATCGCCTTACACCGCGGCGGGAGGGATAGATTCATACGTTCGTCACTCCTGGAGACACCGACCCACAGATTATTACCAACCCCTCTTTCTTTTTTCCTTCCCTGCTTCATCATTCCTTCAGAACTTCATCTGCTTCCTTTCCTCAAAAACCTTACTTTCACACAGCATCCCCAAAGATACATAGGCTCCGACGGGAATTATTTTCTTCAGGGCCTCCTGTGTGGAGCTAATGTAAAAAACAAAAAGGAAATTTCTGATAATCTTTTGAATGGCGACGATCTGGAGACAATTTTTTTTCTTTTAAATACAGATATTTTCAACATCACAAATTCTACAATTATAAAGTCCCGCGAGTTTGCACGGGTCTGCGCTATGTAAAATTATATCTATCTGTACATAAGTAATCTACATATTGTACAAAATATATCATAAAACTCTGAATTTTTCCATTAAAGTAAAATCTTGCGTTTTATTCATTAAAAAATTCGTATCTAATTTCACAGAAAAATATCACAATAATAAAATTTTCCACGCTGTCGTAGACCGTAGCATCCAGTGGCTTAGCCTACCCCTGGCAAATAGAACCCTCGCGTGACCAGACCAATCATTACACACGAGGCCTCCGGACATTGGACATTGGTATCTCATTCTTTTGAAAGCTGTCATTAATTTAATACTGTTTCAGCTTTGTTCCCCGCCCACCCTACCCGCCCGCCCGATAGCCGAGCGGCAAATTAAAATTAATCATATTATCATTTACATTATTCCCGGGCGGGGTGGAGATTCAGTTAATATCTAATAATGGTAATGCGATTGATTGATTAGGCATTTCCCGAGACTAAATGTAATTTAAATGGAGTTGAATAGATTGAATAAAACACAATTTGAGTACAAGTATTGGCTTGTAATGCCGTGCTCTCTGTATGTGAAAATGTATGATGTATGATGTAGCCAAGTTTCAAACCACCCCTTAGCAAGATTTTTATTAAACTGGTTTCTAATTTCATTAACAGATGTCGTGTGCAGTTTGAAACTCTGCAGTCAAACATTGACTTAGGGATCTTACATTAATTGAACATCTGGATCTGGTTTCTTTTGTAAAGGTTTCATAAAAAAAAATCATGCGATTTAATAGTGTCATTCAGATAAACTGCTACGCAAATGTTACTCCCGGACTTGGCCTTTTGGCAATAGAATCAATGCTGGAATTACGAAATCTGGCGCCCTGTGCAGTAACCGATGCCACCCACCCCACACTTTGTTTGTTAGTTATTTATTTTAATTTTAATTTTAATTTTGCATGTTAATGTGTGCATAAAGGTCAGTCAGGGTAGGCATGCCGCCTACTTTTTTTTTTATTTTTCCTTACTCAAAAGAGGTTCAGGTAAGATTTTATGTTGTTTTTATATACTAACATTGTTCATAGCAAGCACTAACATACTGCTGCCTAACAACGCATGCGGGCACAACAAAGGTTTAGTTTCGTTTATTAAATGTAGAGTCGTTTTTATAAAAAAAAATTAGAGTCCTTGCAAGGGCCTTGAAGGTGTAACCATCTGTTACATACACCAGGGCGGGTAAGTGGTGGGTCCTCCAATGTTGGTTATGTTTGAGAATTTAAAATTGACATTGGAAAAATAAACTTCACATAGTTAATTTTACATCACTTTGCGTACAAATTTCAAAAATTTGTTTGAAGAGGAAGGTGGGAAGAGGGAAGTACTTGGCTATTCACATAATATGATTATAAAATACGACTAAAGCCATTTTAAACAACGTTTCGATTCTGAATGGTGGTCTTACCAAGACGTTACTGAAAGTAACTACCACCCTGTGCTACTCTTTGCACGAATAAAAATATTCCCAACACTGTCCCTGTCTTATCCTCATCACGCTAATTTGCTTTGGGGGAAGTCTGGTCCTGCCTAATTTTTTTATGCTTTTTTTTCAAACATAAAATAATTTTTTCTTCAAAATAGGCATATTTACTTTGGGGTGTCATCATTAATTTTATGAAAAACAAATACCTTTGTATAACACCACTATTTTATTAAAATATCAACATGTTTCGAAAACTATGTTTTCTTCGTCAGGATAATAAGTCAATAATAAATAACAAAAGACAAACAAGTATAGACTAATTAGAACATAGACAAAATATTAGAAAGGAGAGGTGATTAATTATTTTTTATTATGTTAATGTAATTTTTTACCCATTCTAAAATAATTTTTATATTTTATTTTATATAATTTTTTTATTTTTTTTTATGATATATTTTAGGTAATTAATCACCTCTCCTTTCTAATATTTTGTCTATGTTCTAATTAGTCTATACTTGTTTGTATTTTGTTATTTATTATTGACTTATTATCCTGACGAAGAAAACATAGTTTTCGAAACATGTTGATATTTTAATAAAATAGTGGTGTTATACAAAGGTATTTGTTTTTCATAAAAATAAAAATAAAATAATTTTGTTCACGAAACTTTTGTAACGTGTAAAAGTACATTTGAACAAGAAAAAAAAAACTATTGAATATTTGATTTGAATATCTGTGCACATAGAAAAAGCAAACCAAATCGATTGGAATCCTCGAGTCCTTGGAAATTATCTGAAACACGAAATTGAAAAAAATTGTTTTAGTACCTATGAATGTAGAATGCACTTGCATCACAGTTTACAAAATAAAGTTGTTGATTGCAAAAATGGCGGACATAAAATGAAAATTGACGAACAAGTTCAGCCTTTATTTTACAATAACTTTCCTATGTTAAAAAAATTTTGATCTTGTTAAGCCTTATTGACCTTGGCCTTATTCCGTATATGGCTGTTCAATTTTTGGTATTTGGATTCAAGAATCCGGTGTTAACATCGGATGGCCCATAGATTCCTTCCATCCCTTCCTACTTTCCTTAAAAAGACCTGCATCCCCAAAGATGACGTAGGCCCTAAGGGAATATACTTTCGCTCCCATGTGGAGTAAATAAAAATAATAAAAAATTCTGTTTAAGATCCAACATTGTCAATTTGAGTTGGACGCTGTTTTTCAAATAGGTATCGTTTTCACAGTTTTTGTTATCAACCATTTTTGATATCTGTTTCAAGATTCAAGATAGGGGCTCCTGAAATGTCTTTTTACCAGCATACGCACCATTTTCACGATTTTTGGGGTCGAGGAATACGATTTAGGCATCTTACTTAAGATCCACTGTTGCCGATTTGGTTTAGGCGCCGTTTTATAAAATCCATACGGTTTTCATGGCGTTTGGGATCAAGAAATATGATTTTGATCGATTTGGACGTTCTTTTTGCTTTTCTCGTAATCGCATTATAGCTTTTTTTGATTCTGACGTTATCATCTTCAATCTTCATATTTTTTCTTCAAACACAGCAAACTTATTTTGTGGCACCATTTTAATTCAAAATAAATAATAAACTCAGTTTTTACCACTTTTATTCTTTAAAAAACCAACATGTTTATGTCAAGCTCACGAAACATGTTGGTTTATTATTTATTTTACATCATATTTTTATCATCTCTTATTATCATTATGTTTTGAATGGCTGTGTTAACATCGTTACCATCGAGATTATTAAAAATAATCAATATTAATACAATCTCCATTACTTTGGCAAGAATAATATTAAAGAAGGCAAATGCATTTCATAACAGGTCAATTACAAATATTAATTCCATTATTCTATTCATCTATTAAAAGGTAAAGTTTTGCATGCAGGTGCTAAACCGCTTCCAGGATTTTCGAACATAGATTGCATACAATAAACTGCAATATAAACAACGTACCGCGACGTTTCTTCGACCTCTAAGCAAAGCAACACATTGAAACGTCTTCAGGAAGTCATTTATAACAGCATGCTGCTTTATATTTTTATTGCGGGAGTTGAAACAATGAATGTCGCGGAACTTATAGTAGTAGCATTGGACATTTTTATTTTGCTATTTGGATTTCCGCTTACGGGTGCATTAGCATGGAGTCGTTAATGGAGGTAAATTACTGACTTATCACTTGGAACATAATTTACTTCGCCTATCCATGCAACTGCATTGGACATGCGCAAGTTTTTCTTGCCGAGAGTACCATTGCGAATATAATAAACCAACATTTTGACAATATGCATTGTTTGTCACGACATCAAGTACCTTGGTACGGACACATAACTTATTATTTATTTGGTTGATCCAATAATTTACATTTTATAACATAATTTTATAATGTTGGCCTCAATGGGTGGCTTACCTGTGCCGAGGCCCCCATTTTATAATACAAAATTCAACAAGATGAAGTAATAAATTATATTTGTTCATATGAAGCAAATACTTTGTGATGTGTGTAAATTTTAATAAAATATATATTCAGTAATGAATAAAAAAATTGAAATGTACAATGAGTTTCGATTTTGTAGCATGATATGTGTTTTATGGTATTGTTCATTGTTTTTATTTTATTCTTATATATATATATATATATATTGCGTTCTTATTCTTTAATCCATTTTTTTTCTTTTAATTAATTTTTGTTTTACTCATTTCCTGCATCTAGTGAAAGATTATTGAATACTTTTATTGCCTGGTATTTATTTATTTAATGGTGTTTTTGTCCAAAGCTTGTGTTTACCGTCGGAGTTTTTATTTTTTATTTACACACGTCTAACTGGTCTGATATAATTTGTGTTTTGAACTTGTTATTTTGTTCAAAAGTGTAGTTTAGTTTAGCACGTCTAGTACGTCAAACATGTTGAATATTTGATCTGTATTAGTCAGTCTATATTTTTGAGCATTACCTTTAGGATGGTTGTCTGTGAGATTTCCATTCGATCGATAATTGAGTTTGTTGCTCCTCCCCAAACAATGATTCTATAATATCTGTTAGGGATTATTCCTATCATTTCCCTGATTCCTATCCACACCTGGTCCCCTACCTACATAATATGTCAAATACCTATATATGTCAAATCCCCTACCTATGTCAAATCCCCTATCTATGTAAGTCAAATCACAAGGTCAGTGCATTGACAATCTTCAAAGTGATAGCAGTGTTCTATGTTCAGTACATTGACTTCTTTGACAAATTACGAGTTTCGCGAAAACCTTCAAAATTATAACTTGTGATAATCGGTGCCAATTGGAATGTTGAATTAGGACAAGAGACATCGTTATCCTGCCTTGAATGAGGTAATGCTTTCCTTTTTCCTACCTTTCAGAAAGTTCCTACAAATGAAATTAAGGTATCTTTCACAAATTGTCTAAGGATAATTTACAATTTAATCCGATTTTATACAGCATGATGCATTTATTGCCTATAAAATTCACGGTGAAAATATTCACAATTTTCACAGGAGATATAGGTAAAATAAAGGAAATTTTTCATTGAATTATGTGTTTTTTAATCAACTTGAGTTCCTGGAGCAGGTAATTGAGTAATATTCGATTCTGAAAATTGTTCACTGCCAAAATATTTTATAACGTTTTTCCCAATTTGTTGGAATTTGGCAGTGCAGCTACCAGTATAAAAATCCGAAGCCTCCGTTTGACTTTATGGAACATATTAAAACTTAATATTTTTATTTCCTCAATCATAAAACTTTCCTCTCGACGAGCACTTATAAAATGGATCGTAATTTTGACGAGATTTAATAAACTGCTTCAGAATAAAATTCATCCATTGAGGGAGAAGCCTTTAGAGAAGCCCACGGTTACTATAAGATTTTTTTTATAGGTCTTGGGTTCGAATTCTAGCGTCAAATAAAATAAAGGTTAATTAAATGAAAACGTTTCAATATTTTTTTAAATGTTACGCCTCACAAGAGCGTCTCTGTCTGTGCCGATTTCAAGACCGGGAACTATTTTTTTTATTGAAGTGAAAACTTTTTTAGCACCGTTGTGAGTTGAAACTCGATGAAACGGTAGCGAGTGACACTAAAAAGAGACAAACGCATACACCTGTAGGATTTAGCCTGCGAAAAAATGAGAGAGCAATAAAATATTTATTTTTTTCACGGGTCTTCGGTCAGTAAGGCCTAGTTCGGTTTTCAGTTAGAATTTGATACTTGTCTTTTTCTTTTTGATTTGAATCAATGCATTTTAGTATATAGATCTTTGAATCAAGATACTTGGAATTCTTCGAAAAATCGATCCGTTGGTTTTTTTTTAATAGGACTTTAATTATTAACCTCTGTACAACTTCGATTGGGTCTTTTTAAAGGAAGGAGAGAAAGTTTTGGTAGGGAAAACGGTGTGAAGGGTGGATAAGAATCTGGGGGTTAAACAGAAACTTATGAATCCATCTTTACCACACAGAGCAAGGCGTTGGAGAGATTCCGGCTGGAGAGATCAAAGAAACTCACTCAACCGACCTCTCCCGATCCTGATCTCCCGATGAGAAGACGCATGAATCGTTTTGGTCTATCGTCCTTGATGGAAAGACGCATCATCTCGATGGGAAGACGACCCGGACAAATCTCAGTCCATGAACCCTCCGTAGGCAATTCACCAAATGTAGCGAACGACTTCGGGTGACTCATGCCAGAGGTGTTGGTTATCCAATTAATCTTTCTCGGGGAGGCGGTGTCTATACGGTTGCTACACGAAGTTCAGCGACCGTCTTTTGACGCGTGTCACAAAACAGTTGTCAAGCTGACCCTTTGTATACTTCTACTTTTTCTGGTTATTTATCATCGTAACACAATAATGTAATTTTTGCATGTTTGATATAGATTATCATCAACGGTCCTTTTGGTATTCCCTACGGGGACATACACAATATATACATACATAATACATAAGGTAAATACTGTAATGCATAGCAATAAATAAATAAATAATATCGAAAATCTTACACTTTACAAAACAACTTTTTGCTGTGGAATTTTCGTGGACAGTAACGAACAAAAACTCAAACAAACAAAGATAAACTAAGAAAGCTTAATGACCTCCCATTCTTCTTTGAAATGTAATTATAAGTAATTTAAAAAAAATCATTTATAGAATGCGATGTAGGTCATTTTCGCACCACAATGAACAATCTTGTGTATTTTAAACCAAAGAAATGACAGTATTCGTTTCGGGTCAACCTGGGAGAGCTTTGCTTTATATTATACTAATAAATTAATATTTTAAGTACATTTTTAATATCTCACCATAAAATATATATACAATTAAAGGAGTTAGGATTGAGAACGGCGATTCTTGATTACTTTGCTAATTAAAATATCAGTTCGAAAGCTATCTTCGATTGAAAATTTATCGTTTAATAAATAACAATGTTGGCCTTTTAATATTGGAAAAAAATATTAATCGTGCATTGCTTAACTAGACTTGCAATAAATGTTTTATGTTCCATTGATTGGTCATTGAAAATAAATATTATTTATTGCTTCTTTATATGATAAAGTTAAAATCTGAAATATATATTGGGAAGATTTGTTTTGAGATGTACCAAGTTTAATTTGACAAAAATCTAACACCATTCAACTAACACGACCAATTTAACGACATTTTTTGTATGTTCATTGTATTTCGCACATCTTGCTTCATTCACTGTTTATAAAACTGAATGAAGCATGGAGTGAGTGTCGAGATAGAGTTTTTGGTGCTCTTTGCTCTCTTCCTACCCTTGTGGGGAAACTGTTTGATATTTAGTTAATTAATTAATGATCTGATTAACCTGTTCATATTTAAATGAAAAATATGTACTCTGTATTTTGTATTGTAAGTATACGCAGTTGTTTGTTACAAAATTATTAATATTCAACAAAATATATTAGATAAATTCATGGATAAGATCAATGCTTTAGGCGGATGTCTATTTGTATTAGACAATTTAATGATAAAAAGCAAAATACTATCTTTCATTTATTAAAAATATTTTTTTGATTTAATTTTATTTTGAAGACCAACGGTTTACATTAAAATAAAGCATACTAATATCTTAGTTACATTATTAATTCTTTTCACTTCTTTAGTTAGAAGTAATTTAGAATAAAATTCAACTATTTGGTCCCCATACTATAAAACACATCAATTAGAAATTGAGAGAGTTCAACATAAATTGGGTAAGAATTATAATATGCAAGTGAATTAAGTGATTTGAAAGATGATAATTAAGAAAGATTACACATCAAATTGTTTAAGTGATAGTAGGGAGAGGGGCAGGAGGGGTCGATCTAGTTGAAGTAAACTTATAATAAAATGCATAACAGAAAAAGGAAGTTCATAGAATGGCGGTAGCATTCGATGAGTATCCCCAATTGTTTTAACGTATCGAGAGTTCGCCTGTGTAACTTTAAAGAGTGTGGTACATAATTAAAATTGTCAAATTTTATGTAGTTTGTGTTGAAAGTGTATAAAATATTGTTTCAATGTTACATATAATATTGTTTTAACAGTATTATGGAGCGAACTGACTTTTTTTTTAATTTGCATTAAGTTAATTAAAGATCTTTTCGGAATTCTAAGCATCTGCGTTTTCTTATTGTCACGTTTCGTATTGAAGATTTATCCACGTTGCATGACAGTCGGAGCACAGGGAGCGAGATACAAGGCACAAGGCACAAGACGAAAAACCTTTACAACCTACACATTGTCTAAAACCGTGAATATTAGCATAATAATATTACCACGACCCCGAAGCGCGATGCGCGACGCTAACTTGAGATGAGAACTGCTATAGAGGGAGAGAACCGAATAGAATAGGCATCGCGAGCACAAGTCGCAAGTTGGCAGTTGACTGGTCTTAGGGGGAAGAAAGCTCTCACTGTAAACTTTGTGATTGTTGCGCTGCTCGGGAGCAGAGCTTTGACACACATACAAAGTTCCATTGGGAGCTTTCCACCCTACGACTGAAAACGCCGCTTTCTTTGATGTTTCCCAATGCCTATTACAAGAATATTCTTTTCATATTTTCGTTTATATCTGCACGCTTGCTCGGGAAGTTTTCAAATGTTCGAATCAAATTTAATTTGAAGTTGTACGAGTATTTTTGTCGGGCAAAGGCACGAAAATGCTGACATATTTAGAATTTTTCTCTCACTATTCATAAACCTTAAATAAGCAACTACAATACAATTATTTTTTAAAACGTTACCAAAATTTTTGCATAATTGTCAATATTTCACTACTAAACTCGAAGGTTAGAAACGTCCCCTATTTCGCAAGCAAGCTTTTTAATATTGTACCGGACGGGTTGTCGGGGAAATTGAAGACGTCGATGATGAGCTACGCCCTTCTTCGTTTTCAATTTTCCAGGACCGCTCCCACCAACAAATATATATTTTAAATTTACGGTGTGTAAAAAAAATCAAGGAAGGAAGGTAATCTAAACGAAATAATGAAGATATTACACAGCAATAATGTTCTCTGCAATGCGCTGTAGTTGTTGGTAATTGTGATGGTCTATTCTTGATGGACCTTCAGTTTAATGATCTGGATGCTTAATATGTAAGGATCCAGTTTCATGTGATGGTGATGTAAGTATTTGAGGTGGTGAGACAATGATAAGTCGTGGGTAGACTTAGTAGACTTAGTTACGGTTATTCCGAGATATTTACAAGGTGTGCTTCCAGGAAGCCTGTGTGCAAAAAGAGGACGTATGCTCAACAATCATACCCTTTTATACCTTATTCACGTTGTCTCACTCGTACACGCATGTCTCTTTCATTCCCTAAGACATACGTTCACCACAGTAAGTATGTTACATAAAAGCATTAGTAACAGTTACATAAAAGCATTAGTAGTAGTAGTGTGCACTCTTTTAAACATACCATATTTATGGTCTCGATGTGTGGCACCTCCAGTACTTGTGCATTGAAAATTGTGCATTAGTCAGATTGCCAGTCCTGGTAGCTATACCTGCAGGCAGGATTCAAATCTCGGGAATTCAAATGGAGCTCTGCCACTCTCAGAGCGTTGGGCGACCCTCTGGACAGACATATGACGAGTCAACTCCAAATAGTGACGATCGTGATCATACATCTTGGAAGTCACTAGCCATCTTTGTAATTGACTGGAGGTCATCCCGGTAGGATGATTGACATCTGAAGACATCGACCTGTCCTGCATCTGGAAGGCCCTTTAGTTTGGTAGCCAATGTTCTGCAGACGTTCTGTTCTTATCTACGCGAAGAGTTTTCGGCAAGCCATTATCAGCCATCCAACCTACAGCTACGCCGCAACTTATTACGGTTTCATCTTAAACTTATTAACGCAAGCAAGCCCTCTAGCCTGCCAGCATAGAATCAGGATGACCTTTTAAATCAGAGGTTCCCAAACGTTTTTCCTCGTAGACTATTTTCAAAATTTTACTGGTTTCCGTGGACCCCCTGCTGCTACATTTCTACCATATTGCCAAAACTCAAAAAAGTGTGAAGATTAGATCTAACGATGGAAATTTGCGTCGCTGCCGAGTTCCAACCCTAAATTCGGAGCGGTAAAATAAAAATAAAAATACTATGTTTTCTTGTTTTCTGTTTATTAAAATAATATGATCATAGACTTAAAAGAATGAACATTAAAAATTTGTAACAAATGTTATTAATCAGAATGAAACAAGTTCTTTGTTTAAAACCACTTTATTTAAATTTATATTCGTCGACCGGTTTCGATCGAACTCGACCTTCTTCAGGACAATAAACATATAAACTAAATTAAAGTACTAAATTATTGTCCTGAAGAAGGTCGAGTTCGACCGAAACCGGTCGACGAATATAAATTTAAATAAAGTGGTTTTAAACAAAGAACTTGTTTCATTCTGTAAAATGTCAAGCCACAAAGTGTTTGCTTTCTTCGATAATGTTATTAATATCTAATTTTAATTCTATGAATTAAAAAAAAAATCTGAAATACAGCCTGTCAAAAAATCGCCAAAAATTTTTTATTTTTTCTCCCTTCATTTTTTTGAATTGTCTGCCTACATTGATAGGTAAAACCAAGCCAACATTTTTGTTCTTTACTATCGAAACCAGATAAATTTTCCTGGACCACCACTTACAACTTGTGAACCCCCATTATTTTATCACGCCAACGGGGACCCCCGTCGAGCCTCCCGTGGACCCCTGGGGGTCCACCGGAACTATCAAGGGAATCACAGTTTTAAATTTTTATTTATTATATTATATACAATTAATAGCAAAATAACATAATAACATAATAATATATTTCAAGATAACTGTAAATATTAAAAATGTGTACAAGTGTTATTATGTCTTGTAGGTCAACATAGTTCCTAGCTAGGCAGATTGCCTGTTCTAAGGAACCAATTGCTGATGAAAAAGTCAGACATGTATTTTGTAATAAAATGTTGTTTTTATTTATTTTTTCTAATAAAATATGTACTAAGTTTATATTTATTGTGCCATTTTTAGGTAACCATGTAAAACTTTAAGTGACATTATTTAATAGTTTTTCAGACTCCATTCTACCCAAGCCAATCAACCATTTAGTTATTAATGAACCGATGCAGGACATTTTGCATGTCTTAATATTTAATTCTGGGGGGATTTTATTATACAATTTCGGTCCCAGATATGTATATGTCTTTTGATACTTTGCCGTATTGCTCTCTGGGACCACGAGATCCTTTCTAGAGTGACTTCTTGTGATATATTTATGCTCAATTTTATGAAGATTTTCTAAATTTTTGTGTACATGGATAATAACCCTTTTTATGTAGTTTTGACGAACATCAAGTGCATTAAATTGTTTGTAGAGCTGATCGCTAGAAATGATAACATAATCTTGTATTTCTTGCATTTCAAATACCTTCTTATCATTTTAAACCAAAAAACCTAATCGTTGCAAATGTATTTGCTATGCATAGTGCACATTCCTCGTAGTAATCTATATTTTTTCAGCATTTCGATAATTTAAATTGTTTCCACGTAATCCCACGGTAACAAGTATTTAGAAGGAAGTTTTTATAAAAATAATATTCAGAGATATTCGAAATGCAGGTAATAAGACTATAATTTTTTATGGTTTGTTGTTTCTGCTACTATAAAAATTGTAGTTTATTTGATTCAAAACTAGATAGCATGAACTGCCATTGTTACATAAAGAGAGTTGCCGACTTCGTGCATATTTCGTCCCGTAAAATGTTTACTGCTATCCCCGTGCAAGGGAACTTGGGGGCATTCAATTATAATATTAGTCTTTTGCATAAACCAGTTTATTATTTCAGAAGCAGTTTCGAAATTTAACGGAAAACTGATCTGCTGAAAAATATGTCGTATTTCTTAGATAGTCAAAGACATACTTATTTAAATAAAAATGAGATGAATGTAAATAATGGTATTATTTTCAATCATTGAAAAATACGATAATACTAATAAATCTAAAAGAAAATATGAAAAGACCCAGACACAGCAAAATAAAAAAGGCAACAGTCGCAACTGGGACACGAACGCAGGATCTCTTGTCTTACAGGAACAAACGCCCTAACGAATTCGGCCAATGCAAAATCTTTTTTTTAAGTTATTTTTGTTGATATCATATTTGAAATTGAGAATTAACCTCTCCACGAGTATGGACGAAACGGTTCGTAAGTGGCTATTATTCAAATACCGTCATATTTAATGAAACTATTTGATTGGTAGTGGCTTCTATTGACATCTGCGCGTAATTTGTTGAAGTTTTGGAAGACATACCTACAATACTAACTTCACAATTTTAGTTTAAAAATGCTTTTTGCGTCATTTAGTCAGAGGAAGGAAGCAGCTTTTTTGTATAGACATGTTTTTTTCGATGTTGGTTTATTTTCCTGGATTGATGTCGACGACGTTTTAATTCAAAACGTAATATTATTTTTAGTTAAACTATGATAATTTATAAAAAAATATTAAAAAAATGAACCAAAAAAAAAACTCACTCCTCACGTACAGTTTTGTTCGCCAAAACTTACTCGCGGAGAGGTTAACAATATTATCTTCAACAGTATGACATTTTTTTTATGTTAGGTCTACACAGGAGGCCCCGAAGAAAATAATTTCCCTTAGGGCCCATGTCGTCTTAGGGGATGCTGTGGGAAGAGTCTTTTTAAGGAAAGGAAGTTCTGGGAAGGAAAAAAGTTTGAGGGGTGGGTAGGAGTGTGGGGGTCAGTGCCCGGGAGTGACAGATGTATGAACCCATCCCTCAAATTGCAGTGCAAGGGATGAGAGAGTCCGGCTAGAGAGTCAAAAGGCTTCCCTCAACCAGTCTCTCTCGATCCCACCACGCAGCAGAGTAGACGCATCGCCACCAAGACCCGGACAAACCTCACTCCATGTACCCGGGCACCCCTGCTAAGTCAACAAACGTTATTACCCGCATGGGGTAACCTATAGTAGATGTTTTGATTATCAAATAAATGGTTCCCTGGCTGGAGGTACACATACCTGTTTCCAAAAATTGATGTTAGGTGCATTGCGTCAAACTCCAGATTGGAATATACTATTTTCCCTGGAGTTAGATCAATATCCTAACTTCAGAAATGGCTTTAGACGTGTTTGGTGACTCGAACTGAATATCCAAGTATTTTCGCATCTATCTCTTACCGATCTTCTTCCCCTCACCATTTAATTTCAGCTCCACAACATACCCAAATTGGGGATGCTGTAATCTCCAGTTGGGATTCTTGTCGGTATACACATAAGAAAAAAGTTGAGGCCGTTGCATTTTTTTTCTTCTGGGCCTTTCATATTGTTGTTTAAATTTATTATCTTCTTATCTTCTTCAATGATATATTACATTGATGGGTATCTTCAAAAGTTATCATTACATATTACAACAAAAAATCATCATTTATTATCTTCTGGTTATTAAACCGTCTTTATTTTATTTTACGTCTTTCAGCGGTATAACAACTCGGAAATGAGAAAATAACACCAGTCCATGGAATTTCAAGCACAAAGGACCCCTCCCATAGATATTCAAGAAAGTGTAAACACATTTAGGAGTTTTGTTACATTAATGGTTTAATAAAACATCTGTTTTATGGAAATTAAAATCAGTGCCGTTGCGTTAATTTTATAAAGTAATTTGAAATTTTAATAACATGAAATGAAAGACGATAATGAAAACATTTTCATTTGCTAATTTTTAATCTCTATTTATTTACTGTGTTTAATGGATGAATAAAATTTGGAGTTTCGTTTATTGTAATTTTCATGTGAAAGCGAATAAAGAGCATTTTAAAACTTGAAAAAATATAATGCGAAAATCTGAATTTAATTTGTTTCATGGTTGTTAAACCTAAAAGTAGTTAAAAATTACCCCACGAGAGTCTCAACTGCTCCCAACCGTCTGGAGGCAGTGATTTTATTTCATTTAATTTTATTTTTTACATTAACTCCACATAGGAGGCCCTGAGGAAACTAATTTCCCTCAGGGCCTATGTCATCTTTGAAGATGCCGTGTGGAGGGTCTTTTTGAGGATAGGAAGGAGTGAAGTTTCCTTTGTAGGAGGGAGGAAACACAGAGGCCGGCAAATCGTTCCACCTGAGTTGTTGAACATAAGAACGAGTCGAAGAAGCGACCCGTTCTCATGTGACAAATGACAACCGTGTACATATGTTGGCACGCGTTTGGCGTGTTTCCCGACTATGCACCGGTGCCGAAGGGACGCTAGGTAGAACAAGGATAGCATTTCCACCCGACGCCTGTGCTATAAAGGTTGCAATCCGTTTCTTAAGTTAGGAGAGTGTACATGGCTATTCAGATCTGGTCACCAGACACGGCTAAAACCATTTTAAGCAACGTTTCAATTTTGAATGGTTGTTTTAGACCAGGAGAGCTATTCTCTATCTTTTGTGAGATCGAGATAGATCTCAGGCAAGATCTCCTGTCAGATTTGCGTGATTTTTATTTTGATTTTAATTTTACGGACCGATGTCAGAATTTCAGCTGTGAGCTGTCACGTATTTTAGTTTAGGTCGTTTTAAACACGAATTCCTGAAAGTATGCACGATTATTTATTCATTTAACAGCCGTAGAAAATCACACAACTCTGACAGGAGATCTCGCCCGATATCTATCTCGATCTCACAAAAGTTAGAGAATAGCTCTTCAAGACGTTTTTAGAGTATATTCTACTCTGAAACATGTCACAGATGCAATTATTTTGAATTAATAAATTGTGAAATGACGAAAATTAATCAATTTTACTTACACGCTCTGGAATTTGAACCCTTGACCTAGGGTCTCAGTCGAGAGCCCTTAGACCACGAAGGCCGTCGCTATGTATATCGTGACTACGCATGTTATCAAAATATTCTTATGTGGGTTGACCGTACCTAACTATAAGTCTAATATTTATTACTATTTTGCTATTGAGACATAAGCACAAAAAATGTTTCAATGAAGTAAGTAAAATTTATCATTGAAGAAGAAGATAACACTTTTAAATCTAAATGAAAATATGGTTTAAAATAATAAAATAATAAAATCTGGGTTCGAGTCCCAGTTGCGACCATTGTCTTTTTCTGTTTTTCTGTGTCTTGTTTTCTTTCATATTTTCATTTAGATTTAAAAGTGTTATCTTCTTCTTCAATGATATATTACGTTGATGGGAATAACCTTCAAAAGTTATAAAAAGAGAGTTTTTCTCGTAAAAAATTAAGTAAAATTATTCAGTTTTCTGTCAGCCAATGAGCGCTTTTATTATTATTATTCTTTTCCTTTACATGAGCTCCACACAGGAGAAAATAATAGAAAATAATATCCCTTAGGGCCCATGTCATCTTTGGGGATGCTGTGTGGAGGGTTTTTTTAGGAAAGGAAGTGGAGGAGAATTCTGGGAAGGAAAAGGGTTTGAGGGCTTGGTAGGAATCTGGGGCTCAGTGTGTCCTGGTCATCCGCCTCCAAGACCTAAACAAACCCCACCCCATGAACCCGGACACCCCTGCTAAATCACCACACGTAGCGAACCACTTGGGGTGACCTATGGCAGAGGTGTTGGTTATCCAATAAAGGTTCCCGGGGCGGCGGTACCCATTCCCGTCACCCAAATTGACCCACGTTTACGGTACCGTGTCGCTCAAAAAAGGCAATAAACATTCCTTATCGCTGTAATGCTGCAGCTCTTTCTTACACATCAAATAATGGTGAGATAAAAGATGAGACACACAAAATATGTGAGTCTGTTATTCCAAAGAACTACTTTTTCTTTTGGAGAAAACAGATATAACTATTATATTACGGCTCAGCTACGGCGACGGGTATGGCGATTAATTTTCTTTATACGTGTGAGAGAGATGTATGATAATGATTGTATGTTTTCTTTGAGGGGTGCGCACACACGTTCACCGTTTGTCTCATTTTCGACTATTGTTATTTAGTGTGTAAAAAAGAGCATCAGTATATGACGAAAGAAAACTTTGTAAGAAAAGTATATGACGTTTATGAAGTTTTGGAATTCACTCACACTTAAATATTATCCTTGTGATTATATTACATACTTTCAAAATTTTCGTCACGGCTAGTGGTATTGTAGGGGTCTCGGAGATGTCACGGTGCGGTTTGTGAGAGAGGGGAAGGAGATAGGGAAGATAAAGGTGGGGAAGTAGCTGGCTATTCAGAACTGGTCAGCAATCACGGCTAAAGCCATTTGAAGCAATGTTTCAATTCTGAATGGTGGTCTTACACCAAGGCGATACTGAGAGTCTCTTCCACTCTAGAACGTGCCGCAAATATAAAATATATTATTTTTAATTTATTAATTGTGATATAACATAAGTCGATCAAAATTTACTTGCGCACGCCGGGATTCGATCCCGGTACCTTCGGATTACTCCTCGACCATGGCAAGGCTCTTGACTCGCAAAGTTTGTTATACAGTTTTTGAGAACATAAATCCCATTCATGACATATTTAAAAAAAAATCAATTAATTAAATTTGTGCGATTTCAAAACCGGCTTCCACGAAATTTGTACGTCAACTTACAGTAACTATTTAATATGTTTTCTAATTGTTATTACTTAGTATACGGCTGGCGGTGGCAAAACGAAAATTCCAGAGCCGCTCATTATTAAAGGCAAAACATGTTTTATGTGGCCAACAGACTTAGCTTTAAAAGATCACTTGATTTTGGCCTATTTCAGCGTATCGCTCGCTATATGTATTCCCAATGTATTTGCCACCGCCTACCGCCGAAGGTACCATTTCGTACATAATAACTTATTACGTTTGAAACGGTACCTTCGGTCAGGTACCTAATATCAGAAATAATATTCTCATTAATTCCAACTTAAAGAACTGAAAATATTGTTTGATAAAAAATTCCAGATATACTACACTACACAGTACGAGGGACTTTTATGAATACAGAGAAAATTCGTAAGCCTGTTATTTAGCAGCCTTTTAAATAATTTAAAATTTAAAGGTTGTTTGATCTCCTTGAAGTTTTCGCGTTTCTACTAGCTTCCTGCAAATATATACAAGGACTAAAACAACACTAACCGACGTACGTACATTAGCTTTTATATTATGTACAGTAATCGCTTGTTAGAAAGCACTTCCTTTCAACTTTGTTTGCCTATATTCTCGTACGAGTAGAAGAATATAATATCGTCTAGTTAATATTTTACTATCCATTATTTCGAACTCCCAAACTGCATTTTATACGGAAGTCTTTGTACGTCGCATTTCATATGTAAAGGGAAATACCTTGGGTTTTAGAGCAGACATTAAAGTCTCCCGTTATCTAATCTCGCGATTCCCTATTTGACTTTTAACCCTCCTCCCCCCTACCCCTTTACTATTATGCACATAATGTTTGCTATGCACATTATTCGGAAAGCCGTAAGAATTTTATTCAGATACGAACTCTAAGGATTTTATTAGCCGTTTTTTAATAATCCCAGACAGAAGTTTGCATTTTAATGTAATTCATTTTTATTAATCCCTCAAGTCTTGGAAGGACAGATCTGACCGGGGCGTGCACACAATAAAAAAAATTATTTTTCCATATTCTGGACATATGTGATTTGTTTGTCGCTGGGAAGGGAAATAATTATTCTTTTCCGTTTACTTGCTTGCGTGTATAAAATCCAAAAAAATGTCTAAGTGTTATTAAATTGTCGATTTGATATTACAAATTGGCTGGATTTTTTCGGGGACAGTAGAATGTAAAAATATTATTTATATTTTTTTAATGTATGAGCGGCATAAAAAGTGTAGTAAAAGTTTCCTTACTAATTTCCTAAATAAAAAGAACGTCATGTCTAAACACCGAATTCTTTAAAAATTATGAGTCAAAATGTTTGGATATGTTTTTTGTTAACATTTTCATGGTTGGTGTTAAAATTTTACAATATCGAAATGTCATTGTTTATTTCAAATACAAATATGATTTTATCTCGTTTAAAATAGTATGTCTTTTTACGACAACTGCAAAATATGACATAAACAGCATATTTAACCTCTCCGCGAGTATTGGCGAACAAAAGTATATGAGGAGTGAGTTTTTTTTTTGGTTCATTTTTTTTTTAAATTTTGTTATAAATCATCATATATTAACTAAAAATAGTATTATATTTTGAATTAAAACGTCGTCGACATCAATCCACGAAAATAAACCAACATCGAAAAAAAAAATGTCCATACAAAAAACCTGCTTCCTTCCTCTTATGACCGCTAAATGAGGCAAAAATAATTTTTAAACTAAAGCTGTGAAGTTGGTTTTGTAAGTACGTCTTTCAAAACTTCAACAAACTACGCGCAGATGTCAATAGAAGCCACTACAAATCAAGTAGTTTCCTTAAATATGACTTATTTGAATAATAGCCGCGGACGAAACGTTTCGTCCATACTCTTCTGGGCATTTTTTCGCTTCGCCGAACCGTTTTGTCCATACTCGTGGAGAGGTTAAGGTGATCTAAGCCATCTCGGAATCATTCCAAAGTTCCATAAAATTGCACCGTGTGGTTGGAACTTAAAATTAATTTAAATACTGACGGTTAAATGTTTTGAAATTTTATTTAGTCTCATTGCAACTGCTCAGATCCAGTGACACTACAAGAGATATCCTAGAATTGAAGAGTTTTGAAAGTTGATAGGAATAGGAGAGACTAGTGATTATTGATACCGAAATTATTGATATTGAAACGAAAATTTACCTTATTTATAACATACCTGCATTTCCACGAACATGAAATTTCCCTGTTAATTATTAATTAAATATAAATAACAAGATTCGTCGATATTACGTATCATATTTTTGCAAAAAAAAACACGGCGTTCATTAATTTAATCTCTCCAATTTACGTGGAATGTATTCATGAAATAAATTTATTTCCTCTCAAACTCGGCAATTATTTGAACATTAAAATACTGAATCAAATTTTGTCCACATTTCGCCAGTCTATCAATCCCGGCAGTAATTACAAGGCCGGGCCCAATTGCTGACTAATTGGACGCCTATAGAAATCCCTTTTAAAGCATTCCATCCACGGGTTCCTATGGACCACCCCCTCGCCTCGCCCCGTCTTGTTCTGTGTATTTCCTTTGAATTAAAAAGAAATAGCGCAATTAACGACACTAGGGATGAATGGTTCGTTAGGATTTAAGGGATAAGACTGTGCTATTGTTTCTACGTTCTTCTTACACTTCTTCTCGGTTCCAACTGATTGTGTCTACCATTGGTGTATTATAGTCTTCTTTTGTCTTTTCATGTGCCTTTATATTTTAATTTCTTCTTTCCGGAACTGCTGCCTAACTTTGAAAAGGTTTTGATGGCTGTTTTTTTTAAGAATTATCCTGTAAATTATGTTACTAAGATGGGAACTATTTTGTAATTATTGACTCTTGTTGCACTCCGGATATGGTGGCCGTTTCAGAAGGCATTAGGAATGATGAAAAATCGTCCCGCTTTTATTGTAAATTTATTTCTACATAAAATGCTAAATAATAAAATAAATAGTCCTGAATTGCTGTCCGTCATTGGTTTAAATGTTCCAGACAAGACGTACCAGGCACCCTTTGCTTCTTTATACAGAAGCTAACAACAGTAATGCAGCCAATAACTCACCTACTTCTCGCACAATAAAAAAATGTATCTAAATACAAAACCAAGAAAAATTAGACATTTTTTCACGATTCTTTGCCAAGAAACAACTTGAATTACATGAATTATTTTTAAACTTCCTACATTTCTGACGGCCGTAAGACTATCGACCCGCAATACGAAAGTCGCGAGTAAAAATCAATAGAATTGTGTTATTTCACTTAATCACTTAAGGCGGCGCGTCCCGGATCAAAAAGAAGAAGATGGAGTGATATGTAATTACGAATGTTGGACAGAGCGCGCTAATATTAAAAGTGATAAAAATGAAGCGAAAATTGCGAAAATGCTTAATAAAACATGAGTCGTTTAAAATAGAGCAAAAATCTCGGTGAAGGTATCTAAAGTATCATTTAAAGAAACATTGTGAATTTTTTCAATAATTTAACTTGTAAAATAATAGAAATAGACTTGTTTTAAATAATTTTCGGAGCATCCTTTGCGATTTTTTTTCTATCGAGGGAATTTCATATAATTTGCGTTTCGGCGTGGAACGTATTTAGATTTTATCTTCAAAAATAACATATATTTTATTAAGAGCTTAAAAACTTCAAATGTTTAAGGGAGATACGTAGAAAATCGGTCGAAATTCGGATAGCGGTGGCTTAAAAGATATAAGTTATATTTGCGGCAAGTTCAAGAGCGGAAGATACTCTCAGTATCGCCCCGTTGTAAGACTCGAAGATTCAGAATCTAAAAGTTGCTTGAAATGGCTTTAACCGGTTTAACCGGTTACCAGATTTGAGTAGCCAGTTACTTCCCCACCTTTATCTTCCCTATCACCTTCCCCTCCCGTCTGTATTCAGTTTCACAACATACCCCAATTGGCAAGGCCATAGTCCCACTGGCTCCAGGAGGTTGGGAGCAGTTGCGACTTTGGCGATATTCACATGAAAAAAAAACTTAATGTTTCATTAAACTTTTATTAAGAGTAAATTCGTTTAACAATTTGTGAGCGTACGAACATAATTCTTGATTTCAAAAGTATTCCCTCTCTCCATATAATTTCTTCATTTTTACTATTATTACTCATATAATTAAATATTTAAGATTAAGAACCGCTCTCCTCTCTGGCGAAATTACTGATATTCTATGGAATTTTGTAAAACATTTAAATTTAATAATATACCTTATCACTTGTATCATATACATATATATACTGCGTACGTCTTAAGAATAAACAAACCGGTCAGTGGCTGAGTGGGAATCGCGTTTGGGTCCCACCCGGGTGTCGCGTGTTCGATTCCTCGGCTGGCTAAGTCCTCCATCACGACTCAAGCAACATTTTCGGCTTACTGTGGTGGTAGTAGGAGATTCTCAAACAATGTTGGGTTATTCGTAACCCGGGAATGTTTGTATTTCTTTATAAAAAAAAGAAAATAAACCTACTATTCGTAAATACCCATCTGGCAAAACGATATAATTTGAGAAAATTATGAAAATACATTTTGTCATGTCTACCCTTCATCAAACTACTGGTAAAAAATTTATGTTTTAACAAGTTCATATTAATACATCTAGAATCTAAAGTACCCTACATTGAAAAGCGCAAATCTTTCATGAAAAATTGATAGAAAATGTCAAAAGAAGAAAATGTCCTTCCGGAAAAATATAAGGATATGACAATTTTGAAAGAACACTTAATGTTATTATTATTTTTTTATCGCCACATAGGGAAATGAGGAAAATAAATTCACTCAGGGCCTATGTAATATTTCATGATACTGTGTGGATGGTCTTTTTACGCAATGGAAGCCCTGGGAAGTTAAAAGGTGTGAGTTGGTAGGAATCTGGACTTCAGTGTTTCCAGGAGAGACGGACGTATGAATCCATCTCTCCCACTGCGGTGCAAGTCAATGGATCGAGAGAGACCGTCTGGAGAGGTTAAAACGTTTCCTTCAACCAGTCTCTCCATGCCCGCCATGCGTGTATTGGCAGATGCATCCGCAGCCAAGACCTAGACAAACCTCACCCCATGAGCCCGGACAACCCCGATATGTCACCAAATGTTGCGAAGCACTTGGGGCGACCTACGGCAAAGGTTTTGGTTATCCAATAAATGATTCACGGGGTGTCGGTATTATGCAAAACGTTTAATGTGGATAAAATTTGAATAATAAAACATTAAATTATAAGATACTTACAGTAATAAATAAGGTTCTATTGTAAACTGAAGGAACAAAAATGAATATTTTTAACTGTCACCATGTAATTTTTATTGTTTTAATCTATATACTACATGTTTATATTGTTTTTTTTTTATGCCTGTCTCACTAGGATATACCTGTGTCGAGACAGGAATATTTAGTTACATACATATTCATTTGAATACAATAAAAATAGAAAGGTGATTGGAAGAGTGGGTAAATACTATAAAGAGAGTTATCATATAAATGAAGCAAGAGATGATGTACAGTAAATAGTAAATCCTGTCAAATCTATTTGTGGAATTAAATTTGTAAAATGATTCTATTATTTCAATTATTTTACGTGGATTAGGTCGTATGCAAATTGTTTTCTGTCTATGTGTGATTTATTTTGCAGATATTTGCAGTAGTGTGGCGTCCAATACTTACAATCCATTTCTTTAAGTCTTGTTTGAATTTTGTCAAGGATTACTTCACAATATTATTTAATACATCGGTTGAAGAATCACGATGATTACTGAAGGGTCCACTATTCGAATTTCGACCGATTTCTTACATATCTCCCTTAAATATTTGAAGTTTTTAAGCTCTTAAAAAAATATATGTTATTTTTGAAGATAATATCTAGATACGTTCTACGCCGAAACGCAAATTATATGAAATTCCCTCGATAGAAAAAAATCGCAAATTATGCTCCGAAAATTATTTAAAACAAGTCTATTTCTTTTATTTTACAAGTTATATTTGTGAAAAAATTCACAATGTTTCTTTAAATAATACTTAAGATACGTTCCACGAGATTTATGCTCTATTTTAAACGAGTCATGTTTTATTAAGCTTTTTCGCAATTTTCGCTGCTATTTTGCGACTTAACATATTAGCGCCCTCTGTCCAACACTCGTAATTACATAACTCTCCATCTTCTTCTTTTTCAGCGCTGTGCGTTTCAAGAGTGCCGCCTGAAGCATCAGATCTCTTTGAAATTACCTTGGATTTTAAATTGGAAATATCACGTTACCGTTACTGCCGAATTGGAAGAACTGTGTAGGGGCGAACACCGAATTGGCAAACACACATTCCGCTTCCACGTAGATGTGGTTAAAGTTTTATTTCATTGGATTCATACCGGAATTCGGATGTGCCAGGGTAAATATTTCGACTAACCATCCCCCGGGAATGACCGCGACAGACGGACGTAATTAGCTTTGAGACGGTTTTTTTCCGATTTTTTATTACTTTTTTGCCCGTCATACTCCCTGTCGATTTAAATTTCCACCAGATGTCATTTTATATGACGGTAAAAAGTTGTACTTTGAATGTGCAACTTTTTACGGTGAGTTTTATGACTCTCGCGCAGTTCTAATTAGAAGCGAACGGGTTTGTACGACGTGTTTGCATAGTGCTTTGGTTTACGTTCGCTTTCTGGAAGTCAGCCGAGTTTTATGAAGAAAAAAAATGACCACAGGTACCTAGAACTGTGGGCGAGTCAGCCTTTTCTGAATTATGAAAATTTTTTGCGGAAAAAAATTGTAAATTCAAAAGCAGTGCATAATATATTCGTATAAAAATTATTGTCTGTCCCTTGTGCGTTCCTAAATCGTTCATTCGATTGCCATGAAACTTTGGTGATTTGTCGAGCGCATGCCCGCAAAGGTTTCTATATAAAATGGTGAGCTTTTATGAAATTATTAGGCAATATGAAATAATTTCCTTTACCATTCTTCCGATTGCGATGAAACTTTGCTGAGTTGATGTGCCCACACCCTCAAATCTTTCTATATATAATGATGAGCTCTGGCGTATATTTGTATAAAAAATTACAATAAGTGGCACTCAAGTTGTTTGAAAAAGGATTGTATTTCATGTAGTTTGGCGGCAGAGAGGGAAGGAGGGGAACGAGTGAGGGTGGGGTGAGCTGGAGGAGATAAGAGGGAGGAGGACACGCGGGAAAGGTGGAAGGGGAACGTGGGAGGGGTGGAGGGGAACTCGGGTGGAAGGGGGATCGCGGGACGGGGAGTGGGAAAGCGTGGGAAAGGTCTGACAGGGAACAGGGGTGACGGAGTAGTGACGGGGGGATGGGAGGAGCAAAAGGAGGAATCGCAAAGGAGGCATGGTAGCGGTAGGGGATAGCAAAGGTAAATATGGAAAATCTTTGCTTTGACACGGACAGCCTGCTCCCGCGCCAGAAAAACTTCTGATTTATTCGTATTTGCACCAGACGGAAAACAAAAAAAATATTATGTGACCAAAAGCTCTTTAATAAGCAGAATTAAAACCCAAACCCTTTTTTGAGTGACTTTGCAATGCATGTCGGCTACTCGCTAGTACAAAAATATTAATTTACATTTTTTTTTTGTTTTCCGCGGTTTCGTGACATTTCAATACAAGTGCATTTTTTACATTTAACTTCACACAGGAGGCCTTAAGGAAAATAATTTCAGTTAGGGCCTATGTCATCTGATACTGCATAGGAGGTTTTTTTTGAGGAGAAGATCATGAGTCATGAAGAAACCCGTGTTGTAGGAGAGGCCGGCAAGCCATTTCATCAGCACTCCAAATGTTTCAATCTCTTTGTTAAGATAGGGGAATCTATCAAACGGACCGCCCGTTTTTCACGAAGTTTTGGATTTTTTTTTAGTATTTTGGGATTCTAGACCAGGAGTCACTGCCTTGTGTACTTTGAACGTATCTTCGGCTCCTGTACAGTATGCTTAGCTTCTAAGAGGGTAATTTGACTCAGGCTTCGTTGGAGCCCCCGTGCCTTACTCCAGGCACATAATGTCTAACACCTAGTTATTGACATGTCTTGTGTAAATTATTTTAGTTTTATATCGGCATGTATGTTACTTCTAGGGTTTGCCTATTCAGTGGTGGTATCCTATTCACTGTAGGTGTAGGTGGTGGGAAGTGACTTCATGGCCCAGAATCACAAAAGTAAGTACCCGAGATACCTCCAAGGCTCCGAGCACATCAAAAGGCGTCTCCAGCCATAACTGAAAATAGTGGAACATAAATGTCTTTACGTGTCGGGTGCAACGGTAACTTAAATTTCATAGGTCCACCCTCCCCCGCCACCTGCACCGCCACCACCCGCACACGCCATACAATATACAGCCTCGGTATCTGAATAAAAGCCTTCCATTTCGGAATCACCGCGGACAACGAGTACGAATGATAAAATATGTTTCTAAAAAAACCCTTTGAATTTCTGAAATGAATACAATGCTACGGTATTTTCATCTTTATATTACTCTCAATGTAAAAATAAAAGTAGGAGGTTTGCTTTATAAAAACAGGTAGACTGGTGAATGTAGCTTCAGAAGCTCAAGCAAACAAACTACCTTCACAGCAGTATGTTTCTTAAAAAATATATCATTTTCAGAAATGGACACCTAAACACGAGTCACGTCGCGCTACCCTGCACTCACTTGTGATTCGTTATTAATCATTTAAAGATAATTTGTTTTTGAAAAAACATTTTTTTTTCTTTCGGGTGAAATCAAATACTGCCATAGTAACTAGTTTTTATTTGTTTTTTGAAGATTTGAAAGGGTTGAAAGACCATTTGGTGGCAGTTTTCCTTGTATTTTTTTTTCATCCTTCAGGGCTTATGTCGTCTTTGGGGATGGCTGATTTGAGAGTCTTTTTAGGGAAAAGATAAAGAGGAATTTGTACGAAGAAAAAAAGTATAAGGGGTGGGTAAGAAACTGGGCTTCGGTGTGTCTAGGACAGACGAACGTATAATCCATCCTTCCAACTGCGATACAGGTCGATGGGTCAGCTGGAGAGGTTGAAAGGTCTCCCTCATTTAGTCTCTCCCGATTTGGGCATCTAAGTCACTAAACGTAGCGAACCACTCGGTGTGACCTACTAGGCGTGTTGGTATGAAATTAAAATGGATTTAAAAACTCAATAAACGATGGCATAATGACGTAAGAACCAAAAAGTTCCGAAAGCATTGTTTTTTTTATATCATCACGTTCGCGTTAAGGCATTAAGATCCTTAACGACTTAAGAACATAAGAAGGATTAAGTATAAAACTCAAAGAAAGACACTTGATATCATAAAACTACTGCATTTATTACTTTGACGTAGTCTCTTGAATAGAACTCCACCATAATAACATATTATGACCCCCAAGCCCCCAATGTAAAAATTAATCCTAAAACTTTGAATAAGTTTGGGAAAACTTTTTAAAACTCAAAAACCACAAGCTTTGCATTTCGATTGAAGACGTTAGTTCAATATTAACGTTAATTTTACCTCACTTCGAGTTTTGATTAATTCAAAACTTTACGGTATCGAAATTTTTTCTTGAACAAATAAATATTTTAATAATGAATTCAAATTTATTTTGAATTTAAGTTATTTTCAAAATTGGATCTGATCGTGAGAATAATTCGTACAATACAGGCAACTGATAAAGCACCCACCAATAATATTATATTTTAAAAGTAAGATTATTTCTTCAAAATTCGCAAATTCATTTCGTGGCGTCATTATAAATTTAATGAAAACAAATAACTTTGTGTACAACACTATTTAATTAACAATATCAACATGTTTTCTTTGTCAGGATAATAAGTTAATAAAAAATAACAAAAGACAAACAAGTTCAGACAAATTAGATCATAGACAAAATATTAGAAAGGAGAGGTGATTAATTACTTCAAATATCATAAAAAAACAATTATATAAAATAAAATATAAAAATTATTTTAGGATGGGTAAAAAATAACATTAATATAATAAAAAAATCTTTTAAAACAAAACAGGAAGTCTAAATAACAAAATAAATTATTATAAATATAAGTATTAATACGAAAATAAATTTAAAAGATGGCTATTCTTTACTTATTATCCTGACGAAGAAAACATAGGTTTCGAAACATCCTGATATTGTTAATTAAATAGTGGTGTAAACAAAGTTATTTATTTTCATTAAAGTAAAATTATTTTGTTGTGTTATTTTCAGAATTGATTGGTGAAGAATTCGTGCTACCCCGTGATTTTTCAAACGTTTGCTCTAGCGAATACTACAAACTTTATTCCAATTCTTTTATAAATCTTGTTATAAATCCAATTCTTTTATAAATCTTGTTATAAATCCAATTCTTTTATAAATCTTGATACAACTAGTCGTGGATAATTTCTGCAATTTGTATTCAATTTTGTATTTTATACTATTGTTGTTATTTTTTCATAATTTTATATTTTCTTTATTGTTTTAGTTTTGAAGTATTTAAAAGTACTGTGATATTTAACTTACAAACAGAGAACGTAAAAGCCCATCAGGGCGTGTAATAAATAAATAAATAAAATTGAGACTTGTGAAGAAGGTTGTGTTTGTGAGTTACATAACTTTATAATGGTTCTACCACCACCAAGTGAGCGCACGCGTCTGAATATAATGTTAGAATATTTATTGGCCGGAAGCGCTTACGCAAATGTAACTGGTAATAAACCGAGGCATTTTTCTAGGAATCCGCCCCGATCTAATAAATACACAAACATCGCCCTTTTTTCTGGGACAATTCTCTAATTATTATTTTGAACTGTTAACTGCTATTACTTGGCACAACTCCACGCTTAAAACGCTATGAAATTTAATTTGTCGTTTCAGCAATGTAGCGTGCTCTCCCCTTCCCACCCTCGCTGGCTTCAGTCGCGGCAGTTAAACCATTAGATTCAGACTAAAAAACGCTATTCCCTAAATGAATAAACAGATAAACCGAGCCTTTCTCGTAAAAAACAAAAAATAGTTTCCTCGCTTAGGGGGTAGTTTATAGATGAGTTAAACTCTTGTAAATATTATCGTTTTCATTAAAAACATGCTATTCATTTATTTATTACATTTCTTTACAGATTTGTATCCATTATGTACTGGGATCCACCATTGTTTTATAAGACTGTCGAATGTTGTCATTATTAAGTTCGGCAATATTTAAGAATTATTTTGAAAGCTGTTTCGGCATACAAGACCATTTTCACCTGTGGTAAGACCACTTTGAGAAGACTTACAAAAGATATAGCTAAGTGTCCCCGAAGGGGTGGGCAGAAAGTGTGTACCACCGAATTACAAAAGTATTAATTATATTTGGATTTAAATGTATATAATAGAGTATAAGAACGAAATTCGACATCGTAAATAAATTCCTTTGATTTCCATATCAACTTATTATTAAATGTATTTTTGAAGCAAACTGTTGGTTTGAAATTGTTAATAATGCATAAAAAATAATAACCTTAAAATAAATACCATTTTCGGGGGCCAACTTTCGGGGGGAACAATACCATCGCATTTCCTTCTCTCCTTATTAATTTTGGGAGGCGGGAATGGGTGCCGCCGCCCCGGGAACCTTTATTCGATAACCAAAACCTCTGCCATAGGTCACCCCAAGTGGTTCGCTGCTTTTGGTGACTTAGCAGGGGTGCCCGGGTTCATGGGGTGAGGTATGTCTGGGCGAATGACCAGGACACACTGGACCCCAGATTCCTGCCCACCCCTTAAACCCTTTTCCTTCCCAGAACTCTCCTCTCCTTCCTTTCCTTAAAAAATCCTCCACACAGCATCTCCAAGGATGACATAGGCCCTGAGGGAAATTATGTTCCTGAGGGCCTCCTGTGTGGAGCTCATATAAAAAATAAAATCTCATTTTTTAAGTGCGATATTAAGAAATATCCCACTTAAAAATATTTCACAAAAGCGTATGGAAAAATTATTTTAATTTATTTATTGCACTTTAAATCAATCCACTTCACCTGGTCTAATGTAAACTAAGATATATTTTATGTGACACTTCCAATAATATGATAGATTTTTACACTTTGAATTTTCTTAAGCAAGTAATTATTTGAATTTCCCTAGGAATTTTGCAGTATTATGTAATTAATTGTAATCGTATAATTTTGTATATTGTATAAAATTACACGAGTGTCTGCTATAGCTAAAACCAAATCCTCTTTATCTGCGTTCCTTCCTTAAAAAACTTTTGTAACCCAAATTTTGAAATACCAAATCCACGATAATATTTAAAGACTTTAGAAAATCATTTAATGCAAATGAAAGCACTTCGTGTTCCATTTTGGTGAAAATTTTCGAAAACTTGGAAATATCAGATAACATTATAATCGGTTAAATAAGATTGTTAAAATGTATTCCACGATTGCGAAATTAAAGTTTTCGAGTGGAATCTAAATACTGGAAATCAAAAATTAAGTCGAAACTAAAAAATGCATACCTTCTACATATCTGCAATATCTGTAGCGTATAATATGTATGTTGTTTCATAGAGCGAAACTTTCTGTGATAAAAAGATATAATTGTCGATATAATTGCTTTTAATCTAGGTAGCTGCAGACCGGAAGGCACGAGGAAAATAATTTCCCTCAAGGCCCATGTCATCTTGGGGGAGGCTGTGTGGAGGGTCTTTATATAGAAAGGAAGGAAAGGAAGTTCTGGGAAGAAAAAAGGTGGGTAGGAATCTGGGGGTCATTGTGTCCGGGAGTGACAGACGTATGAATCCTGCGATTTTAGATGAAGGATATGTATTTTAAATTAGAATAGAAAGAGTTTTATAATGGACCTTATATGAACAAAACACGTACATAGGTATATTCCTTATGATAAAAATTACATCGGATATAGGAGCGGAGATTTAGCACCGCGTTAATTTAAAGTTACTGGTTGTTGAGCATTTACCCAGTTTTAACTCACCTCTACATCTTTAACTATTAAGTATTCCGACTGAATCTAAAAATTTAGTTTTGCATTTTCGTTGCGATACGAATTTTAACTTTGCATTTAAAAGCAAAATCTTGCAGAATTACATAATTACATTGACTTTACGTATTTAAGACGAATCATCACGTATGCAAAACCCATTTACCCAGACGCTAGATACATGAACCGGGCTCAAGTTATTACCCGAACAAATGTTTGACTTCTTACATCAAAGGTGGGATAAGGTGGGAACTGCGGGCGAATGGGGCTTGCACTATCATCAAACTAGCGTGTGCCTATATAATACACAACTATCAGAGCTAACTTTAGACTTTGAACAAACCTTATTTGACGTGTTCACTCCTGCCTTAAAACCCATTTCAGAGGTAACAACTTACCTACCCTACTAGAATAAACTTTACGTTGTTCGACTCAGAGAAGAAGTCATTTATAATCGAATTATAAGAATATATCATAGAACCTTCAAAAGTTAAACAAATTATTATTGATTAAATGAAAACAAATAACTTTATAAAAAAAAAACACTTGTAATCAATATTATCAACATGCTTCGAAAACCATGTTTTCTTCGTAGATTTCAAAATGAGTTGATAATATTGACAATATAGTGGTGTTTTAACGAAGTTATTTGTTTTCATTTAACTAAAAATTACGCCACAAAGTGTATTTGCAAAGTTTAAAGAAGCAATTATTACTGGTTTAATTTTTGAAGGTTACAAATATATCTGAATGAAACATGAAACAGAACTAGACACAGATAATAAAAAAGGGTACGGTCCCAAATGGGGATCGAAACCGGATCTCTGTCTTACAACGGACAACTCTCTAACCACTGAGCTATTGATAACTGAATTTTTTTCTCACATTTGTCGATCTTATATCGCAATTTAAAAATAATTACCCTTACTATCCTAAAAGATGAATTGAAAGAAAGATTTTTATTTGCTGATTCTATCCGAATTATATCTGTAACCTACGTAGGTAAAATTCTAGAATGAATACTTAATTTTAACTGAAATCATTTTTTAATGTAATAAACATAAATGTAATATTAAGTATTTTTAAGATGAAATAATACCTATCTAAAAGATTTATGAATCAGAACAAGACACAGAAAATAAAAAAAAGGTAACGGTCACAACTGGGGATCGAATCCAAAATCTCTGCCAGAACAACGCTCTAACCAATATGCTAAGAAACCTGATTACTTTCGGTCATATTGTGATTTTAGATCGTTGTTAAAATCAATACTTAATTTATTTATTTATTACCGGACTACGTCTCCATGTATATACAATACAATACATAATAAAAATTACACCCACGACAAAAATATGGCAGTAATGATGTTTTACATTGAACTTATAGAAATTAAGCAGTTTTATTTTTGTTATTGTTTTTGGGGTGTTATGCCGTGTTTCGCTACCTCCTTCTTTAGCCAACGTTTCGGACAGCGTTACAGTGTCCATCATCAGGGCAGATGAGTGAGAGTGAATGAGCTTTTTGGCCGTGAAAACCTAAAAACATACCTAAGCAGTTTTAGTTCAATCTTCTACTATCACGTACATTTTAACAGTACCTACCTTCATTTATGAAAATGCCCCATTATAGACATATGAGAAATTTCTCCGATGTACTAACTAATCTGACTCTGACGTTCTTCAGACCATAAACTTGAAGAAGAAGGGGTATGTGCCCAGTCCCTTTGCAGCCGCAGAATCGGAGTCGTCCCCGAGGAGCCAATCACTGATGGAATCGGAAATACGAAATAGGAAACACCCCCCCCCCTCCCATGCCCAACCTCCCTTCATGGCCAATAAGCGAATAATGAGAGGGAGAGAGAACTCTTGCTCGAAAATGATGATAAGAAAAATGTATGATTGGACTTAACAGTTTGCTAACAGAATCCATATATGTATATGTTAAGTAATTAATAAATTACTAAAAAAAGATAATCCTTGTAAGTGCGATCTGTAACGATATGCAAGAAAACTGTTGTCGCCAATGTTCGTATATACAGGGTGTAACATCACGTACCGGAAGGCTTTTAACCAGCAACCCCGTTCATATTTGGAGCAAAATTGTAGATGTCATTTGATATTTTATGTCATTTTTTTCAGCTGTCCGATGATATTTTTTCAATTAAGAAGAAGTCATGCGAATTAATGCTAACTCATACACAATCATGTATTTTTGGTTTGAAAATTTGATGGCTTAGAAATATTATAAATGCGTTAATTAAAATTTGCGAGTACAACACATCTTCGCTTTGGAATAATCGAGGATTTTTTTGATAAATCTTTTTGTAAATCTGGAAAAAATTAAATATCAGGCCTACAAAAAGTAATTTTAAGTGCAAAATCTCCTACTAATGAATCCATTTTCAGATAAAGTTCTATTATATAATTTGTCAAATTAAGTTCTTTAGAAGAGTCGAAAAACATAAAAAAAAATTTGTAACTGAATTTCACAAAAATAAAACAAAAACTATGCAATTTCGCGCTGTTTTTTTCGCCATGAATCGAAATGGGTGACGTTCAACGAATTTGGAATTGAGAATTAAATCTTATGCCGTCCGCATAAAGGCTGTGCATTTGTATAAGTTAACACACCAATATGGTGGCGAATGGACGTCCCCGGAATATATGTCGCTTGGTTCCGAGAAATCAATTTTAAATTTCCTTGTTATTATAATAATCAATGCGTAAGAACGGAGTTAATGTTTTTTATAGGCCTTTAACAAAAAATAACCGTGTAAAAAACAACTCTCAAATACCTTCTCCAACCTTTCAAAAAAAGTCTTCTCAAGTCAAGAATTTTTAAATCCCTCCCATAAAAGGTGGGGCCCTACCGATTTCAAATTTTTCAAGGACTAATGGATCACCTCAATAACAAAAAATCCATCAACGTTACACCATTGGGAATATAGTTATATGAATAAGTCAGTTTAAATAGGTTTTAATAAAATTGCTGATGCTTGATCTGTCTTGGTTGATGTTCCTAGACTTGGTATCTGATTTATATTTAAAATAATTTGTGTTCTGTCTAATGTAAGTAAGAGACTATGCCCTTTGCTTCTAGTATCTCGAGCACTTTGACATTGTCAAAAGCAGTTCTTGTGCGGTATTCACAATATAAAAATAAAATTAAAAATTTCCACCACCACCTAACAACCTACGTCAATTGGGAACTTCATAGATGCATTCAGGAAAAAAAATCAGAAATACTCGTACGAACCCGCTTTTAATCACCCTTTTAGTAGGATGGCGTTATTCTACGAAGAATCTTTTGCCACGATATTGCTCACTTAAACATTGATTGTCTATAAAGTCAGTTTACGGATGATAATTTTACGTGAAAACGTCACATAATAACGATGGAGTAGAAGAGAAATAGATGCGTTACAAGCCGAACGCTTATGCCGATCGTGCCTCTCTATCGCTTGTTCGCACACACGGCTTAGGCGGAACGTGAAAATGTGTCATGCTTTTTCGTGCTTGCAGCCGGCGTTCATCGATTTATAAGACGTTATCACGTCAAAAAAATTCTAATGACTGTGATAAAAAATATTATTTTCGTGCAGTATTTAAAAAAAATATTATTTCGTATTTACAGCGGTCTTACTTCCTGTGATTAAAGCATATTTACAAATAGGTATCCAGTGGTGTGACAGCGTGTACTGAAGCTAATATCGTATATTCCATCACCAAACAATTTTATTTCAAAATACACAGTAGTACTGTAAACCCATAATTTCAACAATCTGATAATGTATTAGCTTTCGTGAAATCCAATTCAAGCACTCTTGCGGCATACGAGCTGGTTAAACTATCGGCCGATGTAAAATAGAGTCATTAGATAAGTGCATACTTGTTTTACGGGGTGTTGGTTTTACCATGACATGGTAGGGTGTGGTATACCAAAAGATTCCTGTATTAAAATATCGTAATACATAAAGGTATACCAAAAGATTCCTGTTTTAAAATATCGTAATAAATAAAGGTATACCAAAAGATTCCTGTATTAAAATATCGTAATATATAAAGGTATACCAAAAGATTCCTGTTTTAAAATATCGTAATATATAAAGGTATACCAAAAGATTCCTGTATTAAAATATCGTAATATATAAAGGTATACCAAAAGATTCCTGTATTAAAATATATTAATATATAAAGGTATACGAAAAGAATCCTGTATTAAAATATATTAATATATAAAGGTATACCAAAAGATTCCTGTTTTAAAATATCGTAATATATAAAGGTATACCAAAAGATTCCTGTATTAAAATATCGTAATATATAAAGGTATACCGAAAGATTCCTGTATTAAAATATCGTAATAAAATACTACGTGTGCTTTCGTGTATTGTCAAAAAGTATTGGCATTAATGGCATTTGAAGTCACAAACGGTAGGTTTAAGAACTTCTTACGAATTTAATACTTTAGTACTTCGTCGTAGTTCGTTCGTAGGGCGTCGCACAGTGGTTGCAAATTCTCATTTTCGTCTCGTAAATCTATAACTTTTTTGTTTCTAATCATAAAAAAATAAAATTTGGTTTGCTGATTAAACACTAAACAATATTTATATTTCAAATTTAAATTTATTGAATTGTTAGTATTTTGATATTAAGCATGTCATTTCAAAATTAATTTATTCTTGCGATCAGTAAATTTTCTGAAAGAAAAGAGCAACGGAAAAACCAATTTTTTACGCTGTTGCACAAAAAATCCTGTTGCGCAGACTTTTTTTAATGAACATATTGAAAAAAGGTTTATAATGGTGTTTTAATATCTACAGGGCCACACCCTGCCACTAGTTGTTAAAGTTTACCTGAACTTTGTTGAAATCTGGTTTCGGTATTTTTTGCTTAATGGGAGCTTATAAATCACTTTTATTTAAAAATAAAATATTAAAAATACAATTTAATAAAGCTTAAAAAAAACCTTTGCGGTTAAATATAATAAATTATATATAAACTGGCTCAAATGCTTTAAATTTGTAACGCGAAATATTCCACATTTTGATTCAATTAAATATTTCAGACTGAACCCGTACTTTGACATTATTTTGAGTATACAAAATATATATTTTTTTAACGGATAAAAATTAAGTAATCATTTATCTTATTAAAACCGCTATAGGTATATCTGAAAAAAATGCACCTTCTCTTATTCAGAATTAACGGGAAAAATGCCATTTACACACACGTTTTTTTTAAACAGTCGTAATACAATAGAAAGAAAAAAAATACAAGTGCAGTATACACACGGCAAAAGCGAAACTTTACCATCTCAAGCCTTGAAAGGTCATAATCAAAGCAGACCTAGGACCTGACCTAGCGTCATTTCCGTTTTATATACCAATAGGAGCCTTTAAAAGTGACACCATAATCAAATCGACCAATGAGCGCTGTGTGATACATCGCAGGTGCTAATGCATAATTTCCGTTTCATTTGGATTTGGATTCCGAATCGCTAACGCCGCTAAAGAAGTTTCACTTCAAAAATATAAGATTGAATAAGCAAATAACAAAACAAAACAAGCAAGTCATTGAAAGCAGTGAAGAAGAAACAAAAAAAAAACTTCTATGAACTGACCTTTTAAAATATGTATCTACGGCTTAAGTGTTTAATTAATGTATCTTTGTATTTATTTCAAAAGATAAACGTTACCAATGGTGTGTAATCTATGTACAAAAGTCTGAGACAGTATTATAATTGTCACAATAATACAGAAAACAAAAAATTAATTTTGATTATTTTGAAATTGAAAATTTAACAAAAAAAAATTGGTTGGCTGTAAAGTCGGTTTACGGACGATAATTTTACGTGATAACGTCATATAATAACAAAGGAGTGGAAGATGGCTGCGTCGTAAGCTGAACGCTTAGGCCCAACGCCTGTTCCGCGCTCTCACTTGCACGCTCGGTCCAGGCGGAACGTGACGATAAGTCATGCTTTTTCGTGAGTGCAACCGGCGTTTATCGATTTGTAAGACGTTATCACGTCAAAAAACAATACTAGGAAAAACTAATTTTACTTATGTGTGTAACAATAAACAATTTGAGTTTGATATCGGACAGAAAAAATTAAAAGCGACTCATGTTGAATATGTTTTACTAAAAAACGGTTGTTTACCTGACAAAATAGAGCCGGGATGAATATTTTGGGAATTTATTGATTTTAATTGAGCAAGAATTAAAAATCATTCAAAATGGTTGGCCTCACCGTTTTCACCAATTCCTCTGCATGTATTTACCGTTCTACTGAAATAGAACGCGCGTGCACTGCAATATTAAAATATCCATATTATCTAGGTAAAGGTATAAAGCATACCTATATATTTTTTTCGTATTAAAAATTGATTCTGATTGGGGCACCGGACAGTCGCGTGCAATCTATTACTTCTGATAACGAGGCCTGTATTCGTTTTCACTAAAGTAATTGACTGGCAAATATCCATTTAATAAACTTTGTCATTTACCTACATGTGTGTTATTTTCTCAATATCTATATCCGAACAATATGTGTGCAGTTTGTTATTGTTTGGAAAGTTGTAGTCGCAGAAACATTGACTGACAAAATTAATAGGCTGTGATAAAACAAATGGGTTTTCCAAGATGACGTAGTTGTGGGAGTAGCTTGGTGAGCAGTGGACACTGGGGAGAAATCCGACTTTTCTTAATTTCACCCAGCACCATATTTCGAGGTTCGATATTACGGCACCGAGGGATCACGGGCTTGAGCACTGCACAAGTTTCCCTAAGACACCAATTAAACACACTGAGAGATCACTACTGATCATTGCACAGAGGCTTCTTAAGTCGATATTTAAGAACTGAGATATTAATTTAGGAGTTGATCAGTGCACTTGTTACTTCAATAGGCTGACTAAGTGTTCTTTGGAGTTATTATTCCTTTCGAGTTATTTAAAATATCACGTAATATTTTCAGATAGGATGGGTATGAGTAGATGGAGGAAAATAGATAAACATAATTGCGATAAAAGAAAGGTGTCATCGTGGTATTTATTATAATAATTGTATTTAACGTACGACTGATGTGTCTGTATGAGAGAGGAGGTGTGAAAGAGATTTTTACGTGGACAATTAAAAAACCAATAACAAAAGCAGTTTCGATAACACTTTTATTGTTTTCATCTCTTGCACTTGCAAAATCTCAAAAGCATCACTGTATGGTATGTTTGATTTGCTTGACTTGCTGGTGCCACATTTTCTGGGGCCAGACGCAACTCCTTCGTCCATACTTGCTCCCTTGTAAATATTTAAATTTGAAACTTTGTTGAATATCATTTTCAGGTAAGTTCCACTTGCAAATGTAAGGAAATGCGGTTTTAATAAGCTGACGTAGCTTTTGAATTAAACCTAAGACCTGCTTCTTAATACACCCATCTGGTTTCACCTTCATCAGCAGAAGGGGAATTCCTCAAAACTTCCAAGAAAATAATCAGATACTGTGAAATTTCATTAGCATTAAAGCGTCCCTGTTATCGTAGGGGTGCAAATTTCGCTTGTAATCAGTTTTAGGGGTTGATTGTGAAGCGGGTAGCCGGTCTGAAACTGCTGCAAAGGTTGTCATGTTTACTTAACGTGGCGTTCTGCTGACTTTAAGTTTTTAAATGTTTAAGGAAATTTGAAAAGTTTGTAATGAACTTTGTGGCTAAATAAAGGTGGATTTCAAGATTATAAGTTAGAATAATGAACAAAGTTTTCACGGCAACAACCTTTTGAGTTTGTACGTAATTTTTCATTCGATATAACTGAATAATCTGATTCATTGTTCCGTTGGTAGCAAAAACTTACATTTAAAATACGAACATTATTCTCCGTAGGATTTTTAAGAGATTTTTTTAGACATGTTAAGATGACCAGTGATTTTAAACGTTGGAGTATATTCCGACTATCTTAGTAATGCGGTAGTAGGTACTAGGTAGGTAAGGCGTACTTATAATTGAATAAATGACAAGCTTAATAAATAGCTTGTTAATTGCACAAATCATGAAACGCTAAAATCTTTAATGGCCTATATCTTATAATTTAAAGCAAAAATAAATAAAGTAGCTCACATCCGTACTAGATATTTGATATACCTTTTGATTACAAAAATAATTTTTAAGTTTGGTTAGGTATTTTGATCTCAAATTCAAATTTAAGATTTGTATGAAACAGGCCGAAAAAGTTCCACAAGAACTTGTGTGTGTTCAAGGGAAATAAATCAGTGGAAATTCAGAATGCGGGGTTTTTGTATAAAGGTATATGGTAAAAATCAACGTAAAAAGTATGTTGAAGATTATATAAAAATGTTGGCGAAACAAAATGTTAGAAATTTCTAATCCAGATTTTAGCATAGAAACAATATTGAAAATTTCAAAGGAATATTGAACGGATTCAAGTTATCGTCAGTTTCAAATTTATAAAATTCCTTGTTCCCCTAACAATTCAATTAAAATGCAGACATTCATTTCGTATGCTCTCACGGAGTTAACAATTTACCGTTATAATTTTACTTTATTAGACTTCGCTTTAGTGCAGTGGAAGTCCATAAAGTTGGTGGAACCTCTGGCCCAAGTTAATCCCAAGTTAGCACCGAGAAGAACCTTTATCCGAATCTTCTTAGCGGGCTGCAGATAGATAGGGTACTTCTCTCGTTTAGGGCACTTAAGCTCGACTCTAAAATTATAATTAGTTTTATATTCTCTCACCGCTCTCTTCTTGCTCCTTGCTCCTTGCTGCTACTGACCTTTGTTTCTTTATGATAGTTGATAAATGTGTCTAAATAGTTAATTGAATAATTTGTTTTTTATGCATCCCTGAAGACAGTGGCGGCTCGAGCAATTCTTCGATGGTGAGGACCGACGTCTTTATGTTACTATAATAAAATCTCACTACACGGAAAATATAGGCGTACTGTACAGGGCCCGCAGATACTTTAGTAGTACACTACTGCTAACCCTGTACAAATCGCAAGTGCGCCCTACAATTGAATTTTGCAGCCACCTCTGATCTGGAGCTCCAAAGTACCTGAAAAATACCCTCGACACTTCAGGAATGGGCAGTCCGTTTAACAGATTCTCCCATCTTAACAAACGGATTGCAATCTTTCGAGCAGAGGCATCGGGTGGGAATGCTATCCTTGTTCTAACGGTATTTCAATTGTAGAAGCTCCGAGCAACTAGCGTCATTGATCCCTTCAGCACCGGTGCACAGTCGGGAAACACGCTAAACGCGCGCCCAACATATGTACACAGTTGACTTTTTCACATGTCACAGTCACTTCTTCGACTCGTTCTTGAGTTCAACAGCTCGGCTGTGGAACGATTTGCCGGCATCTGTGTTTCCTCCTCCCTACAATATGGGTCTCTTCAAAACCAATATTCATTCCTTTCTCTCCTCAGAAATACCCTCCACGCAGCATCTCAGATGACAAAGGCTCAGAGGGAAGTTATTTTCCTCAGGGCCTCCTTTGTGGAAATAATGTTATTTTTCTGTGTCTTTTTCTTTTTCATATCTTCGTTTAGGTTTGTCAGAATTATCTACTTCTTCAGTGATATAAATTTATTGTTTTTTAAAAATATTTCAGTTTAACTCAAATAGCGCTATACAAATTAACCAATTATAACGAAGGACTATTCTATCACCAATGCAGCCATTATAATGTCTGAAACCGATGCACTCGCCCGTTTTGCGAATGGGTAATAACTTGAAATAGTTCCGAAATGTTGTGTTACTATCATAACTCCTGAGGAAATTAGCTGCACTTAAGCATTGGGAAGCTGCATTAGTTCCTGCGCTTGTTACCAGCCCCTGCTATAACTGCATCCGTTCACAATCTCACTAGCTCTCTGGGGCTGGAGCGATCTAGAAGTGCACACTGCACACGCTCGGTTTTACTAGCGATTAAATCGCAGTGTTTCACGGAGTTCATTAATTATTTATTACTAGCTATTTATAACTTAATAATAAAAGGAAAAAATAAATATCAAAATATAACATAGATGAAGAAGATAGTGCTGATATATCTGAACGAAAAAGTAATCAGAATCAGACACATTAAAATTCTGTTCCCATTTCTCGTTAGAAGCATTCTAGAATATAATTCTACAATTTGGTCACCTGTCTTCAATAATCACAACAATATCATTGAAAGAGTCCAATGAAAATTTTTGAGGTGTATTAATTTCACATTTGGAATTCCCTTGGAATCAATAAATTATGATTTTTATTGCACTTTTTAAAATTGTTGACGTTAAGTAACAGAAAAAAATTTTTGATCTAATTTTTTTATAAAAAATCGTAAATTATCAGTTGGTGATAGCCCTGATATATTAAAGTTGATTCACTTTAATGTACCTACAATTAGATCAAGGTTCCCTAGTATGTTTTATTGTGACAACTACACGTCGGCCTCAGGCTAATTCTGTTATAAATAGATTACACACCACTGGTAATTTTTATGCCAATGTTGCTGATATTTTTAATATTTCCTAACTGATATGTAATGTTGTACTGATCAAACATTTCAGCCAAACGTATTTTAACGAGGTCACTACATAACGAGTTTTTTGATTTTGTTGTTTATTTTTAATGCATATTAAGTTGTTAGTAATTTATTTTCTAATTCTATTGTTAAATGTAATTTAAAAAAAAATCGTTTCTTTCTTCGATCTACTACAACTGTAATTAAATAAACACATGCTTGTAAATGGCACTTTGTGCTGTAAATTTTAAATAAATAAAGTCAGAAAATACAAAAAGGCAACGGTCGCAACTGTAGCCATGTGTAGGTTTAGCTGGAGTGGGCCCTTGAACCCAGGTTCGTCGTGGGAAGCGGATCCTACTTTTACTCCTTTTTCAAATCGACTATACCCCCAGAGAACCCGGTCCGGGGCTCGAACCCAAGCCCGGAACTCCGAGCTAGGACCGAAGCTCGGAGTCGGACTCGGAACCCGAATGCCTAAACTCTCGTCCCCGTATCTGCGGTTCACTCGCGAGTTGCGAGTTCTTGTGGTACCTACTACTGACTGTGAATCCTGGTAACACGTCACAGCCTTTGCTTATTTCTGCATATTTATTCTGTTTACGAACTTTATGGTGAGTAAATGGTTTGTTTTTTGTTCAATATCTAATTTCAATAAGGTATTGGAGTTAAATGATGTTGGGGGTTTCTTTTGTGCACCGATGAGTTAACTAGTTAAATAATAATAACCACTGACACAGACTAATAATTCAATACTAATAATAAATTGCATTAGTGGTATAAAAAAATTATTTATTTTCAGTGTCAGTTAATATTTGATTGAATAAGGTGCATACTGATTAGAGGAAATATGGCTGTTACTGTGGTTTTTCACTTTTTTGGAAATGAAAACTTCTTCAGCATAGTTGTGATTTGAATCTCAATAATACGGAAACGAGCGTCACTAAAAAGAAACAAACACACACATCTACAGGATTTAGCCTGCGAGAGAATGAGGTAGACTAATCGGTGCCCTCTTTGTGGCCTGTTGGCCTGCTCTTAGTGCGGTGCTTTGTAGAATTAAATATAAAATACTTTTTAGCTTGGTAACAGTATTATGATAAATAAACGCTACAATATTCCTTCTCCTGATACGCTGCATTCGTCTCTTTATCTCGAAGTTTAGATTTCTGAAGGTTTCACTTCTACCGCGTGTGAACTGCACACATTTTTATTTAAAAAAAATTGATAGCTACCTCATTATTGTCAATGGTTTTATGGATGCCATGAAATTTTTTGTGGTTTTTAACCGATTATTTTATTGCTATATTATTCAAGTTACTACAACCTTTACGGCCTCGCATTATTGGTCGCCCATTCACCTAGACCACGACAAGACACGAATGGATTTCGTTAAACGTCGCCAAAATGTACATTGCAACTTACAACTCAGGTGCGGCGGCTGACGGGCCCGAATCCGTGTTTCCTTGTCCGGGTTCGGGTTCGAGTTCTTGTGCAGGTCCTTGTCCGGGTTCCAGAGAACCTGCACGTCCCAGTTAACGCAACAGTACCCAGTAACCAGTCCGCACCCAAGAACTCGGACCCGGGACCTGCTCCTAGAACTCAAGAACTTTTAAAAGGAAGCACGTCTCGGAGGCCTCCGTTAAATGCAAAACTCACCCATCTCTAACAGAGTCTCGAACACAGGATGTCTTGTCTTACCGGGATACAGTGCAAATGGAACTCGAACTCATCTCTAGTTTGCTTTGTCCCGGTAAGACAAGAGATCCTGGGATCGAGTCCCAGTTGCGACGGTTACCTTTTTAAAAAAATAAAACCATGGATCTCACATGGCTTAGTCGTGTCTATTAGAAAAAAAGAAGAGTTTTATCGCCTGACAAAGAAATTTCCCTTAGATAAAAAAATATTTACATTTTACAAAAAATATAGGAACAAATTAACCTCTTTAATAAAAATTACTAAAGAAAACTATTACAAAAATGAAATTGACCTGGCTAAACAAAATGTTAAGCACATTTGGAAAACAATAAATGAAATTAATAGTAGAAAAAACAAAAAAACTCTAATTAAAAAAATTTATATCGAAAAAAACTCTGTTGATGCCATAAGAGAACCGACAAAATGTGCTAATGCCTTTAATAAATATTTCGCTAATGTCGGTCAAAATCTAGCTACACGGATTGATGAAAATTATAAAGTAGATAATTTCGAAAAGGACTGTCTTACACAAAATAATCTATCAGTTTTCCAACCGGTAACAACAAATGACATAAAAAATATTATAAACGAATTAAAAGGTGGATCTGCACCAGGATTTGATGGAGTCACAGTGGAAATATTGAAAAAATACAACAACTTATTAAGCTTTCCTATTACACACATTATAAATATTAGTTTGAATAGTGGAATATTCCCTTCCATTTATAAAAAATCCATCGTAACACCCGTTTTTAAAGCGGGCAGCTCTGAAGAAATATCAAATTATCGACCTATATCTCTCGTCTCAAACATTGCAAAAATTTTTGAAAAGATCGTAAAAAAGCAACTCATGTACTATATTGAAAATAATAAAATACTTAGTCCTAGTCAATTTGGATTTAGAGAGAAACTAGGCACTCATGATGCCATTGCTGAACTAACCTCAACTATATACAATGCATTGGATAAAAAAAATAAATGCCTGGGCATTTTCATTGATTTACGCAAGGCTTTTGATAGTATCTCCCATACAAAACTAATTAATAAATTAAATGATATCGGTATTATTGGTAAGGTTAGGTATTGGCTACAAAGCTACCTAACTCAAAGAAGTCAAAAAGTAAAATTAAATAACTCACTAAGTGCAGATGAAACTTTAGCATTTGGAATTCCCCAGGGGACTGTTATTGGACCGATTTTATTTATAATTTACGTTAACCAAATGTTTAAATTAACACTTAATGGTAAACTTATATCTTTTGCTGACGACACTGCAATAATTATCGAAAAAAAGACGTGGAACGATATTACAAATGCAGCCAATCAGGACATGAAGGTTATAAAAAAATGGTTCGATAACAATTTATTATCACTCAACACAGAAAAAACATACTATATTCCATTTTCTCTTCAAGAAGATGTGCCAATTAATTTAATTAACATAATAATCCATTCCAAAAATTGTGCAAATGACGGTACATGTAATACGGACTGCGCTAAGCTAAATCATAAATCTAATGTAAAATATCTTGGAATCTTAATAGATAAAAATGTTAAATGGAAAGATCATATAGATCTCACTGTGGAAAGAATAAGAAAACTTATCTATGTATTCTACAACATACGAAACATTTTAAACAAGAAAACTATCAAAATTGTCTATTATGCGCTAATTCAGTCCTTATTACAGTACGGCATTATTGGTTGGGGAGGGGCCTTTAAGATTTCCTTACAGCCCATAATTATAATACAAAGAATAATTATTAAAATTATCCTTAGGAAACCATATGACTTCCCTACTTCAGAGATATTTCGAGAATTTAATGTGCCAACTATCACAGAATTGTATAAGAGAAACGCATTATATCAAATCTACAAAGAATATTTCATCCAAAAAATTCATCCCTCAGATAGCATAAGCAATAGATTCAAAACTAATGGCTTAATAGCCATTCCTATGCTTAGAACGACCACGGCTCAACACCACTATTTATATTTAGGTGTGAGATGGTACAATATATTATTATCCAAAAACAAAATAAATGTAACAGAAACAATGAAATATGAACAATTTAAAAATCAAATTAAGTCCCTGAAATTGGATAATGATATATTGTACCCTTAACTAATTAACATCTAATTAAAAAAATGTATTATTGTTATTGTTTTTTATTTTATTTTTATATCTATGTCAAAAAGTATTTGTATATTTATTTCATTCAAGACATTTAAGTCTTTGATCATTGTATTCACACTTTTCAGAACAATATGTTTTTTTTATGCGTTTAAATACTCCTCCCATAAACACGAGCTCCTAAAGCTCAATTTATGGAGTAGTAGAACCATAAAATTAATTCTTATGTATACCTAGGTAATTATATTATAAATGTAATTATTATTGTTAAAAAAAAAAATAAATAAATAAAAAAAAAAAAAAAAAAAAAAAGTTCTGTGTCTTATATGTTCGTCTTCAATTTGGATTTGTTGGTACTATCTTATTCTACAATGATATAATTGTATTTTAGGATATGACATTCAAAATTTATTGCAATAGAATTTAAATATTTTTGTCTTTATAAGTCGAACCCCGATCAACAGCTTGGAAGGTAATTAGGCTAACATATTTTTTCACTGTTGAATTATATTTCCTATTTTTTTTTCATTTACTCCACACATGAGGCCCCTAGGAAAATAATTTTCCTCAGTGCCTAAGTAATCTTTGGGAATGTTGTGTGGAAGATCTTTAAGGAGGAGAGGAAGATGATTTTGTAGGAGTAAATTTTTCATTGGGAAATCAATAGCATCCTTGAACCCTTCTTGAATGTTTTGAGAGGTGAAAGGAAATCGGCAAGATTGTTTTGAAAGCATTGAGTGGTAAGTAATCGAAATATCGCCCCTGTGAGAAACCACCTTTCAGAATCAAATTGTTGTCTTGTTTGGTGACCAGATCTGAATAGCCAGGTACTCCCCCGCCTTCCTCTCCCTCATCTTCTTCCCCTCTTCACATCATTCCCTGCCACATGGAGTTTCACGTTTATAATATTAGTATAGATTTCTACATTTGGAATGTGTATTTCTTTTGTTTTAATTTTTTACAGATACCGTGATTTACTAGCGGTATTCATTCGAAATGTCTTCCTCTAATAACCTATAATTATGTTATAAAGGAAAATAAGAATATTTGTTTCTGATCCCGATGCTACAATATATTTTATTATAACAATGAATTTCAACCTCACAAATTCTACAATAAACTATAGGTATTACGCCGTGATTTTTCATGGGTCTGCACTAGTATAATAAATAAGTTATCCCCATAAATATCAACCAAAACCGCAATTTAGAGGAATTGTCAAGGCAAGCCTCTAGCTAGAACGTAGTTCACCATATAAATGTCCCTGTATTCAGAAATTAATCTGCTGAATTCGCAATTTGTTTTATTCTGAAAATAAAACAAAGCTCTTTATTAGAAAATGCAATCTTGCTGCGCGTTTTGTTGATGTCCTCTATACAGCCATAGACTATCCTGGAACAATAAAGTTTCCAGAAAACCAAAATTAATTGAATATTTTCATTTAACAACAGTTCCAATGCAACACTGATTTACTGACCATAAATATAATTTAATGCTTATGGATAAAACACAATTACTTTTTATCATTTTAAATACATATACAAGGCAATATACTACCATGCAGTAATCTAATAATGCATTTCGCTTCAATGTACGTGATGCTACTTCGCAAGGAAATTATAAGCTTAATGAAAAGATCTGCAATAAAGTGATTTATTAAATAATTTATGGTTTGTAATTAATTTAGTAATGCGTCAATTTGATTTATAAACCTATCAAATATCTGGTACCCTTAATCAATATACAAATTTCGACCTAGATTCGACTTAAAGTGGACTGCCAAGATACTGATTTATATTCTTTACTCTGTAAGTGAATCAATACTCGTAGTTAAATTGCTACTGTCTTATCCAGCCGATGCTATTTGTATAAAGAAATATGTTTAATTATTTTTAATTCACTTTGCAGCATCATTTTTTAACAATGAAACATTGTTCATATCAAAGTTATTTGTAAAAATTTAAATATGTTTAATTTTGGGTCCGCGGATGCGAGCTGGATATTACCAGAAGTAGAAGCATCGGTGTACATAAGACAAAAATATCAACAAAATAATAAACTACAATTTTCTCAATTCAATAATATCTACGTATAAATATAAAAATGAAAATATGTTTATTTCTGTCATTCATCCGATTGCGATGAAACTTTGGGGATTTGATGTGTGACTGTCAGCGATTAGTTTCTATGTATGCTGGTGAGCTCTGGCATTATGAAATTTGTTTAAAAAATTGCAATAGGTGGCATGCGAGCTGTTTGAAATCTGAGTGTACTGGAAATGAATGTGTGGAATGCGGAATGGGGTGGGGAACCCGGGAGGGGGGAGGGGGAACTCGGGAGGGGAGAGGGAAACTCGGTAGGGAGATTCGCGGGAGGGGGGAGGCGAATCCGGGATGCGGAAGGGGAACTTGGGAGGGGGGAGGGAAACTTGGGAACTTTTTAACTTGGAACGAGACGGGGGAAGAGGGCGAGGGGAGTGGGGAGAGGGCGGAGTGGGAACGCGAGAGGGGAAGGGGACGAGGGAGAGAAAGGGGAGGCGAAAAGGGAACGGGACGAAAGGGAAAGGGCACGCAGAGAAAAACAATTACTTTATTAAGTGGCTTAGCAACGCATGCCGGGAACTCGCTAGTATTTTTATAAGATCACTTCATTTTATCGTCGTTGTGTATCTCTTCATTTTATCGTATCTGTTAAGGATATTAAAACTTTTATCAAAATCAACAAAAAATAAGATATAGGTACCTACCCATATTGCCTTATGACCCCTGGAGGCCTAGCACAGACAATCGTTAAAACCCTACATCGATACGATGTTGACCAAATCCGTCATATATGGTATTAATATTTGCGAGCACGACCAACAATCGATAAGAGGTATTCCGACCGACGATTGACAAACCTTAGCGTGGCCTCCATAGTACAGATAAGTTTCGGTTAACATATTTATAAATAATGTCGGTCGTTATGCAAAGTTACTGGCTTATTAATGAGCGGAATTTAACTAACGAAGTTCTTAGAATTAAAAAAGTCGTAAACGCAGTAAGTTGAATATGTTCGGGTTAATGACCCTACATTGGTTTGGGCCTGGAGAACAAAAAGTTGTTTGCGTAATAAATGTTAATTAACTCCCTTTTTACAGTCAAAAGGTAAATGCTGTCTGCCAATGCATAATTAGGTATTTCAATTGTGCATTGCCAATTAATTAATATGTTTACATAATTGTTTGGTGTTTGACGTTTTGGAATGTCAGTTCATATAAAACACTTCGAATGTTGCCATCGCATATCGATTTCTTATTTATTCCCCGTCAATATCGGTTAGGCTGTCAACAGTGAAACTGTGCTCAGGATATTGATAAAATCGTTGAAAGTTATCGATTTCTCTGTGTTAGAGACTTCCAGATCAATTTTATCTCGATTTTACCCGCGCATATTTTTCAAAATGCTCAGGATTCCTTGGACAGCCATCGCACAAATGCGTACATCCTGGAAGAGCTAGACATCCACAATGGGCTTTCAACTGTCTCCCTACAACTGTCTTAAAATGCTTTGTATACGTTGCTCACCTAACTGAGAAACTCGTAGAAACTGGCAATGTGGAAGGCAGAAGAAACAGTTCAGTCACAGCGCAGGACCGCGAGGAGTGGAGAAGCCTTGTCAACCATGGAAATTGGAGTAGGGGTCATGATCCTCAGCAATGAGGAACCGACCCAAGAAGATTACCCGCACAACGACACGCGATGTCTATGAACATCGGCCGAAACTTGAGTGATTTCACTGATTATCATTTGTGCAGAACTTAAAGTATCATCATCAAACATCAAACAGTATTAAAAGCCTTCCGTTAGCGTGGTTGAATTTCAGAACCCAACTTCGATTGCACGTCTGATACCACGCCTTACGCTCTGCGCCACAAATAACATCTGTATACGTAGAATTTCAAACGAAACTACCGTTGTAATTCGGTTTCAAATTTTTAAAATTCGTCACAAGATGTCGGAAAGTTGGTATGGACGTGCCCCTGGCAAGTATAAGTTCTATGATTTAGTGAACTAGCAGTTTCCCTCCGAGTATGGAAAGTTTGACGGTATTACTAAGTTGTATCAAGCGGCTATATATTACACGTGACATGTCTCGGTTATTTTGTCCCGGTGATTATTACTGGATGACAGTGGAACAGGTAATTTTTGGAACCAGTTCCTAGTGGATTTATAAAGTGGTCACAAACACTAACTGGGCGAAGCCGAACCAAAAGCTGCCCGCAGGGCCTAACAGCAAAAACCTGCCGAGCGGGTGTTCAACGGCTAGTAATTATTAACAATCAATCAGACATTTTTATTTATAATATCTAGTGTTTATGTGGGTACAGTCCTCATGTCTGCGTTATATGGTGTTCAGATAGTTTTAATATGTCAAAGAAGCGTTCGCGTTGGCCCAATTCTGCTATGTACTTTAGTACCTACTATTGTCTAAGCGTCTAACGCAAGAACGCGGATCCTGTAAGGCCATAAGGGTACCAGCACAATATTTCGAAATTATATCACGTCGAAGAAAAATGATATAGCACGTTGCATAAAAGATATAAAAAACTTATATGTGGGGGCTTTTTTATTCGTTTTTTCAGTGCGAACATACAATTCTTTTCCATTGTGATTACGGAAGATGGTGGTTCGTGTTGCCATACGCCATAGATACCTCCGAGTGTAGTTTTATTGGTTCATTTGAATTTATGGCTTATCTACGTTTGTCACCTGCTGACAAAGTTACGGATAAGAAACAATATATTTTTTATAGGCGTCGATATGAATAATATTCGCGAGTGTATCCGACTCAAGTGTGTAAAACTCAAGCCTCTGAAACTGCAGATCATAACTTTGTTTATTTCAACGTAAATATAAATTACGTACTAAAAGAAAATAAATGTTATTTGAAAATATGAATCTTTCATAACAATGTTTCATTTTTTGATTTGTTACTTTCTTGAATAAAACCACCACAGAATATGCTTTGATTTAGTAGATACATACATTAGTGAATTATCTCGTCCCGTTTGTGGTCATTTTTTCCTTTCTCATTTCAAAATTGTATATAAATGAAAAAAATTCAATTTTGTTTCAACTGTTCAAATCACTCAAAGTCAGAATCCAATATTTTGTGGTTCAAATGCTTCTATTTTGTTCCTCTGTCGATTCCACACTATTTGCCCTGCTGAACCAAGCTTCTCTACTTCTTGGGCGCTTGTGATCCTCAGCCAATTAGCAGTTCATCGTTAGACAATCGTAATAAAATATAAAAATAACTTAACTTTCATATACCTACAATAAGATCAAGGTTCCCTAGTTTGTTTTATTGTGACAACTATATGTCGGTGTCAGGCTCCAATTCAGTTGTAAATAGATTACACACCATTGGAAATTTTTATGCCAATGTGGCTGATATTTTTAATATTTCCATACTGAAATATAAGGTTGTACTGATCGAACATTTCAGCCAATTATACGTTAACGAGGTCTCCACATAATGATTTTTTGATATTATTGTTTATTTTTAATGCCTGTATAATGTACTTTGACTGTAATTATATATACACAAGTTTGTAAATGGCACTTTGTGCCGTAAATTTTAAATAAATAAATAAATAAAAATAAAGGAGATTTTTGTTCCTATCGTAGATCCCAACTTTGGTTGCGAACATCAAAATCATTACGTTTATTACGTTTTGAAATAGTTGGGCCTCCTGTGCGGAGTTAATGTAAAAAAAAGTTCCTCGTGTCATCGATGATTATTGCCCTTAAAATATTATGCTCGCGAAACTAATTTGTAAAATACCATGTAAACATTCAACATACTAATTTTGACTGTTGGTTGGTGCATTGGTAAATAAGTAACACGAAATATTCCTGCAATGCTTAACATTATTTAAGTTCAGTGATAATTTAATTTCCTAAATTATTGATACTATTTATCATATCAGACAACCAATAACGTAGGTACAAAAATTATTATATCAGTTAATAATTCTTTATTCGAAATGCGTGTTTAATTTGTTCAAATGATTGACAAATGTTTAGATGAATATGTTGAGATAACGTGGGTAAGTTTCACTGAACTAGGTCCAGAGGACATTCTTTATTCATATACATATTTTTTGAAAAGCTATCATTTTCATAAGGGCGCTACATTTTTTGTTTGATTAATATGAATATAACTTTTCTTGTATTTTTATAATGTCATCGGACTATACTAAAATCGCAGTTTACTAACATTCGAGATGTAAATTTCTCCTGAAAATGATTCTAAGGCAAATATATTTTTAAAATACTAATCCAGGGTATTATTTTTATTGTATTTCACTGGTATACGCTAGTAAAGCCATAAACTCTGTCGAAGCTCTCATAGAGTCGGACCTTTTCATAGTCTACAGTTCTACAGTAAGTAACGGTGCATACGTTTTAAGAAACTATAATTTGCATTTTCGCGGTGCAACTTCTGCAAAGTGCTCTCCGATTTTATTGTCCTTGCACTTTCAGTGAGCTTTTATGTCTGTCTTTATTAAAGTCCGTGCTGGTGAATATCTTAAATATGCAAATTTATTCACGACGCTTTTTTTTATTTCTGTTTCTCGTTTCCCCATTGTTTGACACTGTTTATGTTATGAAACCTTGCATGGAATTGGATAAATGATTTGTTTTATTGTAATTGGGTTCTCTCTGCTCTATTTTTATAACGATTCACCTTGACCTTCAATTTTACTTACTAAACGTAATGAGAACCACAATCATATTCCAAGATTCATCTACCAAATAATTAATACAAAAAACATAATGTTATAGAATATAGGATACACCTCCGTTACAAACTGTCTCTTTCGGTACCTGTAATAAAAACAAACATTTGAATTAATTGAAAGCAATATTTTACTCCTTACCTATTGCGTGTTTTAATAGTGGTAAAAAAGCAAAGCTAAATATTTAAGTATAAGATGTGCTATCCGCAGTTTTTTCTAGGTGGGACTGTGTTTCCTGGCGTCGCCGATATGGTTAACCGATACTACTACACACCTTAAAGAAATCAACAAAATGAATGAATTCTTTCCGTATTCAAACTACGCCCATTAGTAGTAGTCCGCCGAAGGTCGGGCGGCCATCATAGCACATCTCTTGTATTTCAATATCTTTGTACAGGAGTCGTAATGTAAAATGACTTTTTCTTCATGGAAATGTCTGCGTTCATCCGATTAACTTTTTTAATAAAAAATCAGCCTATCAAAAACTCCTCTTTTTAAATATAATATCTCTTTTTCCTATTTTCGACCTTGTTGTGCCATCTTTGGACCGGTTAGTATCCAATTTCAGAAATATGCTTATGTGTGCTCGTATGTATGCGTGAGTGCTACCAAAAGTAAATAGAATGAATTGTCATTGACAACGAGTCTATCGACCGAGTTTCGGCTCGATCGAAAAAAGTCTATAATTCTAAATATTTAATATTATGCCTATATCATCTAATCGTTAATCTTAATAAAAAATTGTAGTATATAGGATTACATGCGTGGCTTCAATATCCTCCAATCACTCAGATATCGTTAGTAGAGATAGTTATATGTCGTTTGTTTGTACTTAGAAGAGTATCATCTGTTGTCGTTCGTGTCTAATGCACAAACGGTTACGGAAGTAGCCGATGGCTTGTGATAGACCGCTGGGCTCCAGGAGTGTTTGCTCGCCCAGCTTCAGAATAACTTAGAGCCTCTTCCAATACGGACGTCCGGTCCAGTTAAATATTCATTTTAAACCTTACGGTACGGTAAATAAAGCAAATTGTAATCTCGACAAACTTCGATCTGATTCGGGATTTTCCTGAACACATTCAAGTAATCGCAATCACTGGGATTAAAATACATTACTTAACCAAATATTAGTTGCCGATTCTTGCAAAAATACATGACAGAACCATAATAATATCTATCCTTGCGCTATATCCAAATATGCAATAATTCAGCTTAATATGCCAAGGATAAAGTAAACTTTACGACAGTCGGCAGTAGATACACATTTAAACTTTGACGGGATTGAAGATTACATAGTTGGCCAAACATACCACCCGGATATTCTCTGTACGCCAAAATGCATTGTTTCAAATGGAGTCTGAACCACCTACACCTATTAAACTTGTGTAAATGCTCGATGTAATTAACTTTTAAACTATCGCGATAACGTCCACATCCCGCGGAGTCAGGGGAGATATAATTGAGATGTGTATCTTTGCGGGCAATCAATTTTGGGGCAAAATGCTTAATGGCTGTGGTTTATCTTTATATGCGTATCTTAAATCCTTGCACAAAACGTATTACATTGGGCGGTGGAATACGTGATGATCGTTAATTTATGCATGCATTTAATGTTACTGCAGTTAAACAACAAAGAAAAATTTCCAATTATATACGTTTTCAACAAAGCCAAAACCAAAGTTAAGCAAATGATTTGAGAACGCTTGTTTCTTCTCAAAGTGGGTTTAAGTCTTTGTTTGTAGTTTAATTACGTAATATCTATATGATTGGGCCGTGTAAATAATTCCAAATTAAGCGGGCGTTCTACCTTAAAAATAATCAAATGAATTTACTTCGCAGCGGAAGTGTCTCAAAAATGATAAATCTAAATTGCCTTAAGGGGGTATTCTAGTCTAGTAGCCCGAATTTTGGGCGGTTTTTGGCGGTCGATAAAAAAAGACCATTTAAATTTTAACCATACATTTTTAAAAGTATATTTATTTATATTTTAAGAATTTACAAAATAAATTTTTAAAAATATTTATTTATACACGCTGTTGAAGTAGAGGGGGGGGGGGAAGAGCGTGTCCATCTTGTCACGATTTCAACCCTTCTGGTCATTTAAAAAATAAAAAAAGGTAGATTCTTTATCAGTACAAATGTCATTATGGTAGGAACCAAGAAAAATGAGAAAAATAAATTTGATCGCAAATGACGGCTACTAAAAAAAAAAGATTTTTTAAATTTTTTAACTTTTTCGAAATTTTAAAAATAGTAAAAATCTAAATTCTTTATTTTTGTTGGTTCCTACCATAGAAGAATACATAAAAAAAATTCAGGCCAAATTTTATGAAAATCGATCCATTAGAACTTGAGATTTCGTGACACACGTTTCGGAAAAGTAGTTTTGAGAAAAACGCGTTTCTACTTAGATTTGTATGAACCGGTCGAATTGCCACGACACTAAAATGGCTCTGACTTTAAAAATACTCCTTTTAAGTAGATATTCTTGAATATCTAAGCTATCGAAACATGATTTTTTTTTAAACTAGAATTTCCCCTTAAGGCACAAAAGATGGTACCAACCTGTAAGGAAAGTCTTCCAGCAAAAAGAGCTCTTAAAAACTTCCAGAGGGATTCCATACGTCAAAGGGTATCTCACATAATTATATTATATTTCTTTAAAAATAGATTAGGACTCGTAAGGAGTATTTTTTTTTTTTTTACATGAGCTCCACATAGGCCCTGAGGAAAATAATTTCCCTCAGGGCCTATGTCATCTTTGGGGATGCTTTGTGGAGGTTTTTTTTATTTAAGGAAAGGAAGGAGAGAGTTCTATGAAGGAAAAGGGTTTAAGGGGTTGGAATCTGGGGTTCAGTGTGTCCTGGTCATCCGCCTTCAGACCTAGACAATCCTCACCCCCTGAACCCGGGCCCCCCTGCTAAATCACCAAACGTAGCGAACCACTTGGGGTGATCTATGGCAGAGGTGTTGGTTATCCAATAAAGGTTCCGGGGCGGCGGTACCCATTCCCGCCTCCCAAATTGTTACCAATTACGAAGATATGCTTGCATACTTTTATGTATGACTGTGTCTATTTAAGGTTACAGTATGTTAAGTAAAAAATTGAACGAAATAAAATCATGTCTCAATCTATTGATATTCTGAATACGGAAAACTTCTTTAACCTCGATCCTAAATTACGAAAATTTCGAAGCTTTCAAGTTTTGTCCCCAAAATATTTCAATTACGCTAATCGAGGTGCAAATCTTTTCAAATTATCATAATGGTTCAAAACATGAGACAATGATTTTTAATGGTAACCCGGCATCGCAAACTAAATATGTCGAACAGAAGGAAGTTACATCAAACGTGTTAAATGCACAATTTGATGAATTCGAAAGTTTCTGTCAATGTATCACTGGTCTCGTGACTCTCATGCACTAAGTACACGCCAAAGAGACCATTTATTCCTTCTCCCAGACACAAAACTGCTGTATTTGGAGGTAGTTTCAGCTATTTATCATGAAAACTTTGGAATGAAATACCAATGAATGTCCATTTGAATATCGACATCGTTGCAGTGCTTCAAGAAGGTCTGCGGCGAATGGTTGCTGACCGCACAGTCAACCGCACGACAGCATAATTGATAGAATTACAACGACAGGAATACCTACTTGGGTTTAATTTGAATTGTAATATTATTTGCTTTTATTTGAATTAGTGGCATTACTGAAAACTAGCTGCAATCCGGGATAAATCCAGAATGTATAGCGGAGCACGACACTAACAATTTTAATTAAATTTAATTTTAAATTTGCTCCACACAGGAGGCCCTGAAAAAACATTTTCCATCGGGCCCTATGTCATCTTTGAAGATCCTGTGTGAAGGGTTTTTTTAGGAAATGAAAGAGGGGAGGTTCTAGGAAGGAAAAAGCTTGTCCAGGAGTGAAGGACGTATGGATCCATCCCTTCCACTGCTATGCAAGTTGATGAGATGATCGAGATAGTCCAGCTGAAGAGGAAAAAAAACTCCATCAATCAGTCTCTCCCGATCTGGACCGCCATATAGAAGGTGGGCAAACGCATCCTCGGGCAAAACTTAGGCAAACCTCACCCCGTAAACCCGGGAACCCCTGTTAAGTCACCAAACATAGCGAACCACTTCACATCGGCCTCCAAAATACATAATTTGATAATCTCAAAGACGTGTTGTTTCATCTATCACCTCACTGTGAATTGCATATCTACGTGGAGAACTGAGGAAGGATTGTAGGTTGAAAGAGCCATTATGCTTACCAATGTCAGCGTCTCTAGGTGGCCCTAACTCCGCTGCCCTCTTTAGTGCCTGCGTTACTCCGCCAAGGGGTGAGCTGAGCACTGCGAGCGGTGAATTTCTACCCCGTCTCTCCGTCAACCCCCAGGAGGACCACAGTTCTTAGACCTGAGGTCCCGGGCTATAAACATGCACCAGTGAACGCATGCACTATGCAAGGAAGATCATGCAACTGTGGGATTTAAAATACCAAGAGAATGTGATTTTTATGTGTCCCACCGCCAGAACCGGCAAGGTTATTTATTTATTTAGACGCCCATTGGGCTTTTACAAACACAGATACATATTATATTAATATGTTAATGGAGGTTGTAATGTACTTTAATCCCAGGGATTAAGATTATTTGCAATGTGTTGGGCAAAACTCCAAAATAAGATTGAAGTTGAACGATATTACAAGCTGCTTTATTTACGTTATCGTAAGGTTTACAATGAATATTAAATTGGATCAGATGTCCATGCTGTTGGAGGCCCCATGTTATGCTGAAGCTGGGCGTGCAAACACTTCCGGAGCCCAGCGGTCTATCGGTTCGTGCATTAGACACGAGCGACGATAGATGATACTCTTCTAAGCTACAACTTAACTGATATCTGTTAAGACACCTAAAATATACACATAACTATCTATTTTTATGTGAATACTTCTCAAGCCCTCCCAGCTGCCCTCGTCAGGAGCCAGCGAGGCTACGGCATCCCAAATTGGAGTATGTTGTGAGAATGTGGGGAGGGGAAGAAAATAGGGAACAGGAAGGTGGGAAGTGCCTGGCTATTAAGATCTGGTCACCAAACACGGCAAAAGCCATTTCAAGCAACGTTTCAATTCTGAATGGTGATCTTACACCTGGGCGATACTGAGAGTGTCTTCTGTTCTGGAGCGAGCCGAAAATACACCATACATTATTTTTAATGAATTAATTGTGAAATAACACAAAATAATCAAATAAAATTTATTTGCCCACTCTTCGCGACCTTCTGATTGCGACCTGTACTAACGACATATGTTAAAGGATATTGAAACTACACGTCTAATCCTATAAACCACATAGGTAGTATCTGATCGTTTTTCGAAAGGCAATGATTCTGAGGCATTTTAAAAAAATACTTTTTCAAATGAAAACTTAAATTGAAAGGAGTTACAGATACAGTCGAAACTGAAATTAGATTTTTTTCATTACCCATTGTTTTCTAGATCCAAAATTTATAATTACTTTTTATATGACAATCGTTTTTAAAGACCGGAGAATGTCGTGTGACGTATCCCGAAACGTTATTTAATCATTAGGTATAATAATACCCAAAGGGACAACTTGATTTTATTGGACGCGCAGGAATGCAAAATAATCTTTTGCCAAAATTCCTTCCGGGGAAATTTAGAAATTTCTCTCCGGACGTGAAAAGCGGCTTAATTGCGCCAACCGACCCCAATTATATTGTAGGCTTCCATAACTTTCAACTTATTTTCTAGAACCTTTATTTGTTGTTTTATCTGTCAGGGTTTTGAACAAATATTAAAACAAACTCAGGAATGTTCCAATAAAACGTATTACCAGTAGGTATTTTGTAATATTTAGAAGTGGATTTAGAACAGGACTAAATTTAATAAACTCTTTCGTGGCAAGCATTTAAAGAAAAATCTATCCAGCCACCTAAAATGTCACTTGTTCGTTAAAAGCATATAGAAGTTTTAGAAAAAAATGTTTTCATGTTAGGGGTAACTTTTTTATTTTCATTATTTGGGTATTGACAATAAGGAACTCCAGTCCAATTTTTTAATTTTTTTTAAATGAATAACCTTCTAACTTAAATAACAGCATATTTATTTTTATTTTTATAGTTAGTTTTAATAGTTAAAATAAATTTCAACATTTAAATTTTTCAAGATCCCCCGAAAACCACCGAATCTAGTGTGACGTCATCATGACCAACCGAAGTATGAATTTTGTAGGTAACTGGAATCAGCTGATCGTCGCCGGCCATTTTGAATTTCAGCATTGGAGCGTTTTATGGACGCGGTGACGTCACGCCTCACAAATTCAATAACACCAACTTGACAGGGTGTTTTAATGAACTGTTTTAAAATGGACTTTTTAATATTTTTTTTTAACTCTACGTTAAATATTATTTAATACAACTTATATATTCAGAATCAGCGTTTATTGGTCTATATTCTATATGAACATATTTATTTAGCCATAATATTTTTCACTGGAGTTCCTTATTATGTAAAACCTGCATCATCTATATAATATAAAAATGAAAATATGTTTGCTTCTTTGAAAATATATGTATGTGTGCTATGCTAAAGCTAAAGCATTCATCCAATTGCGATGAAACTTTGGGGATTTGATGTGCGCAGGCCCGCGATTCTTACTAGGTATATACAATAGTGAGTTCTGGCATCATGAAATTATGCGTAGCTAACAGTTCATTCGATTGCGATGAAACTTTGGGGATTTGATGTGTGCCTGCCAGCGATGGTTTCTATAAATACTGGTTTCTATATATTATGAAGTTTGTTTAAAAATTAGCAATAGTTGGCAAGCGAGCTGTTAGTAAAGACTATAAATATCGATCGTCCAATTGGGAATGCAAAGTGTATCCTCTATCTGTTACAATACTCATAAAGATCACCAAACCAATTATAACGCAAATAAAGTGCATTGAAAAAATGTTTAAAAAAAGTTTTCTGTGACACTAGTAGGATTTTTCCAAATATCATATTAATCTACTGGACCATTATGCCTTCAGGTGTTATTTTGTAGTAAATTTAACACGTAAAACATAGACGCAATACATGTAAACAATATTTGATTTATTTGTGGCGTTCGGATATTGCTTTTCTCATTACCTAAAAACCCTGTATTTGGAGATGTTGAATTTTTAAGATAATTAAGAAAGAAATTTTCGAATGTACACTATACATCAAATATAATTTTCCTGTGCCTGTATCGTACATTTAAAATGTGCTAAAAAATAACGCCGGAAGGCAAAACGGTCCGGTAAATTAATAGGAAATTTTTAAATATCCTACTAGTGACTTAGATAATATCAGCAATTTGTTTAATTCACTGTCATTTTTTGTAATAATTGAATTGGATGATTTTATGAGTGATCTGAGTATTTTACCAGATGAGAGAAAACTTTTACATATAAATTTCGTACTCATCGAAGTTTTTTAATGTTCAACTGGACGATCGACACATCCTGTACATTACAAGTGAAAAGCTACTAGTATATTAAATTATATTTTACGCAGTACCTTTTACGAAAGTTCATAGAATATAAGTAATTTCGCCAATGACAGTTTTCATTTTTTTATTGCGAAAATTTTCATTTTCTTGTACTTTGAAACTGTATACGTACCACCTACAGTTTGTCAAATAAGAATAGAAAACATAGGAGGGCGCCACTGTTGCCCAAATGGCAATACTAAAAATATGACTCATGGTGGAAATGAAAAGTTATGCAACCTAAATTTTTGTAAAAAATTAAAAAGGCGTAAAATTGAAAAAAATATTTTTTTATTGCAATATAGATACCCACTGATCTCTAAATTAGAATTGCATACAGGTGTATTATACCTTTACAATTATGTGTTAACATAATGAAGTGGCTTAAGTACCTAGCGTTGCCCGAACTTTAGAATATGACTCTAATTTTAGATCTGAATATATTTAACTCCTTCAGATCTAAAAGTAGTGCCACTTAACTCACCATTAGTGATTATTCCTTTAAACCTAATGCTAAATTCAAATTTATGTTAAATTAAATGAAATCACTTTGTAGGACACCATTAAATCAAATTTATGTCAAAGTAGGTACCTTAACAACAGAGCTTCTTCGATTTAAATTTTTTTTCTTTAAAAACAAAATACGGTTTTTAAAGATGGTTTACGGTGTTCATACATTCAGTGTAATTGTGCTTTAAAAGCATATTTGACAGTTAAATCGGTGTTTCCAGCCTACAAATTTTGTAGTTCCATTTTTTATATTTTCTTCTCTTATTTGACAAACTTTTGTAAACAATTAATATAAACCTTTTTTATTTTTTAATTAAATGAAGACATTACGAGCGAAACTCAATCGAAAATCTGGAAACAGAAAAATCAGAAAAAGATATTGGCACCTCTGGGACTCGAACCAAGGACCTCCCTACTTTCCATAATAATTTATCCAGACGCCATCTAGATTGCATTTAGTTCGAGTTGAATCTTGCAATCATTCATAAAGATGGCAGCCAATAAAAATATGCGTTAAGAAAAATGAAGATAATATGGGTGGTTCTTAGTCGAAGTATGGTACAGTTAAAAGTGACCGAATTGGATATCGACACCTTAGCTCAGTGGATAAGAGCGCCCAACCCGGAAAGTAGGGAGGTCCTGGGTTCGAGTCCCAGAGGTGCCAATGTCTTTTTCTGATTTTTCTGTTTCCAGATTTTCGACTGAGTTTCGCTCATAATGTCTTCATTTAATTAAATATTACAGTTTGAGGTTTTACTCATTAATTTAAAATAATAAATAATAACTTTTTTATTTTATTTCGAAGGTCGTATAATTAAGCTGAAATACAAATTGAACATTATTTAAGAATTAATTTAAGAATGCAAGCTTCCCTAGTTCTGATCGCTGTTCACTGTTCAGCGTGTAGACTGCAGTGTAGATAGGTGGATACTATGCAGCCGCAACACCTACTTTACATAATTTCATAATAAACTGTTTCATGGAATAGTTTTTAAACAGCGCGAGGAGAAAGAATAAGCCAAAGGTTTATAACTATTTAGCCGCTTTTAAGTTTGCGTAATGCGTTTTTAATTACATGGAGCAGAGGTCGGGAGAACATTACTCTCCATAGTTTAATGCATTTTTGCATGCATTCCCCTCAGTGCAGGCGCGGCTCGGCGGGCACCGAACACCGGGCTCCGGGCTCCGGGGCGAACTTGCATATTGTAAATTATTCAGAAACTGCTACGGCTACTTGTTACTTACTGTTGCGTTCATCACATTATCCGGAAAGTGATTTATGATTGGTTTAAGCAACAAACTTAACATACAAGGCGGAATTTAGACGTTTAACTTGAAGGAATCAATTTACCTACATGCTATGTTAATAACTGCATAAAAGGGCTTGATTTGGGTAACAATATTTGATATTATAATAATGATAGCGCAGACTGATAATAAATCTACTTTTGGTGGGATATTATTTTTCTCATTTTGAAAAAGACATTAAAAATAATTTCCTGTTAAAATATTATATTACCGACCTACTTTGTCGCTTATCAGAATCATTCTCACAGTTTTTAGAGTGACACTTAAATTAACAGCATATTTTGCTTCATTGAACCAGGTTACACAGGATAACAACAAAATTATGTTTAATGTTTGATGACATCTTCAATATCGAAGACATCTGTCAATATATCTGCGCTAAAATTTGAACCAGAGAACATAAGTTAACTTTGTTTGTGCAATTTTACAACTGAAACGTACGGCTCTTTTCCATCAGATAAAAAATTTGTAAATGTTTGAATGTTGAAATTTAGAAAGGTTGTATTAAATTTCTTTATCGTATTCAATTTTCAACATTCACAATTAATGAAATTGAAAAATGTATTGATAGCTTAAAGGAAAGTGGTGGACTGTCATAATAAAAGTAAAAAATATATTTCAACTCTTTTGTAACAATTTTTTACACATACCTTAAAGAAGGTCATTTACCAGAGCAATTTAAAATCTCCACCCTAATTTCAATTCATAAATCTGATAAATCGCATAAATTAGACAATTGTAGACCAATCCCACTTATTTCAATCCACTAAAAAATTTAAAATGATTGAAAAATTGAGTCAGTGAACACTTAAAAAATATACTCGTAATATAAAATTCTCTCTCAAAACCAATATGGTTTTCGTAAAGACGTAATAGCTGGAGATGCAATATATGACTAAGTTGATAATGCAATATACAGATCTATCGATAAAAAAATGTCTAGCTATATTCTTAGATTTAAAAACTATGTTTCTACACTAAAACTACTCACAAACTAACTTACGGACACAAAAAACATTTTTTTTAATGTTTATCGTTCAATAGCACAGAAACAAAATGGAGTTCCGCAGGGAACCGTACTTGGCCCGATTTTATTTTTAATGTATGTAAATAATTTATGAAATTTGGTAATCCCTGGAAAAAAAACTCTTACGCCGATGACACGGCAATAATAGTAAGAGAAAATTCTTGGATCGAAATTCTTTTGAAGGCAACATAATGAATTGCAATTGCTTCAATGTGGCTAAAATGAAACAAAATCATTTAAACTATAGCAGACTATTTTATTTAACTTTTAATAAAAAAACATTCAAAATTAACAATGGGTTGATATGGGAAATAGGTTTCCTAAGTTAATTTTTCAGTTAATTTCCTGAGTTAATATTTTACAACAAACAAAAGCACAACGTGATTCATGCAAACCCACAAAACTCTCAGTTCATATTTTCATACAGCATTTTTTTTTTTACCTCTTGCAAAATTATTTTTAATTAAACACAGTAAACACATAATTTAATTATTATTTCACCCGTCATGCGTGGAACGTCCCTGTGTTATTGCGGTGAAGTTACTGAGTGCATTTTTATTTATTTACCATTAAATAACATTTTTACGTACAGATTTGTTCGTACTATTGACAAACCAAACTATTCAGATTTTATTTCCGCGAGCGACTATCTTAAATCACTCGATGGTTTTAAAATTCAATTTTGAGCATTAACTTTGGAGTATACAATAGGTACCTGTGAAAGTTCAAACCGAGCGGGGTTTATTTTATACGAATAAATTACGATAGTTTCCGCAAAAATTGCAGGAGTACATTCCCTTGTTCCTTGTTCGGAACTCCATTGAGTTATGCATGCGAAAACTCGGCTCACATATTTTCTCCAACACTTCACGAGAATTTAATTTATAGGTAGAGAGAACATTTCACGAGAATTTAATTTCTGCGGAATTCTTTTAAATTATTCTCGAGTTAAAATCTCATACCGGATTTGTTTCATCAAACGCGATGCTTTACCTGGTTCCTAGATTTGGTTGGTTTGCTCAATAATTACTTCGTATTTCATATTAGTTTGTATTTATATGGTTTGGTATATTGTGTTACGAGGAAAAAAATGCATACCATTTAATAAACCCGATATACGACATCTATGGTGGAGCGGTTAAGTTTCTCGGTTCCGAATTCAGAAGGCGAGGGTTCGAAACCCGTCGAACGCAAATTATTTCAACATACTAATTTCGGTTGTAAGTGCCTGATGTAAAAAATTACTACTTATTAATTTTCATAATTTGAACTGATCAATTAAGCGATTACGTATGTACCTGTTATGTGTATTTCTTTTGTTAACATTTTTGACAGATATAAAACTGTATCACTAATGATTTTTAACTATACTAATGGTAAGTTTTTAGATTTTCACGGCCAAAAGTATTTTCGTTATTTGTTTTGGGGTGTTATGCCGTGTTGCGCTACCTCCTTCTTTAGCCAACATTTCGGACAGCGTTACAGTGACTATCATCAGGGTAGATGTATAATTGTGTGAAACGCTGTCCGAAACGTTGGCTAAAGAGGGAGGTAGCGCAACACGGCATAACACCCCAAAAACAAATAACGAATATACTAATGGTGTTCATTCGAAAGGTAATTCTGATCGTCTCATTAATTATTTGTCAACCAAAAATATATTTATAATTTGAAGAAAGAAATATTTTAGAAACACTATTAGCTTCATAAATTCCGCAATTAATATAACATCCCGTGATTTTTCACTGGTCTGCGCTGGTAAAAATAAAACATTTAAGTTCACCATATTCGCAGCACGTTGCAGAGCGGAAGATACCCCCATCTTGGTGTAAGACCACCTTTCAGAATCGAAACGTCTCTTGATTTTAGGTAAAGACCTAGACTTTAGAAAGTACCTACTTCCAACAATCCGCTACTCCATTTAACATACCTCTATTGGGGATGCCGTAGTCCCAGTGGTTTCAGGCAGATGGGACTCTCGTATTGATGTTATATTATACACCTGTCATCTGTATGTAATGTAATGTTTGCATCCATGAACACGAACGATAATAAATTTAAAGAAAAAACCCTACTACAATCTTAAGCAGTGGCACGCACGGAGTTTTTTAATTAGGGCAGGCAGTGGGAAAACAGTGAACTAATTGATGTAAAAAACTTACTTGATTTCATTAGTAAAGTTGTACTAATTAATAGAGGCACCAACAGATGGCGTTGATTGCTACATTTGAGATTTTTAGCGAAAGGTACGACTTTTTTCGACACTAACACAAACGAGACATCCCTTGAATGAGAATTGCACAGCATGTAGGTATATTTTTTGGGCCGAATGAAGACAACATTTAAATATGATCTGTGCTTCATTTGCCTGCTTAGATAGCCTTTGAAATTAAATAGTAGTGCTGTCATTGTGGACGTGCGGCGCGTTGTTCTTAATTTTAAGAGAAAACCCGGTCGCCGAGAAATTTGAACAAATGTTTTTTACCCAACTGTTGCTGTCACTGTCGCTCTAACTCCCCCGAATACTGAGAGAAAGGGACAAATGCCAGTCTGACAATCTATATATATATAAATGAATGTTTGCTTGCTTGCATACAAAAACACTGACGTTATTATATAACACACTAGTCCTGAGTGTACTTGAGTCAAATTCGATCATCTGGGCCCCACACGAATTAACATACACATTACGCGTTGAAAGAGTCCATAAGAAATTTTTAAGGTTTTTATTCTCGCGGCTCTATGGACTTGACCCTTGGCTTTACCCATCCATTTATATATTAGGCATGACCAATTACCACTCCCTAGAGACACGTAGAGGTATTGCTTTGCTTAAATATTTTTTTCAATTCATTAACTGTCACTTATTTAATAATGAGATACTGGCCCAATTATTTTTTTTGTACCAGAGTCTCACTCTCGAGGACGTCATCACAACCTCCTATATAGTAGAGCAAGCCGCACCAATTTATTTATGAACTCACCTCTGGGGAGAGCTACGTGCTTTTTGAATGCGGTGGATAAAAAAATAGATTTATTTTTTGTGTCCTATAGCGCATTTGTAAGATTTTTGGCATTGCATATACACTGCATAAATGGTACAATTATAACGTCTTGGGCTATATTGCCTGTAATTGTTATAAATAAATGTACAACTTATATATAAATAAATAAATTATGCATGTTGTTTTTGCTTTGCTATATAAAGCGTGGGAAATGTTTGAAACTTTAATTATACCTTATTTCCACCCTCGCAAACCACTTACAACCACATGACAATACATCTGAAATGTTTTTTAATCCTTATAAAAACTCTTACGAAAGTGTCAAAAATGTCACAATTTGTGAATGATTTTTTGCAAAAGAATGATTGTTCAATCAAAATTCAATTTTCGAATAAAGTCTTTAAATTCATGAATTTACTTGAAGTACTCACCCATGATATTAACCAAAATCGAATAGTTTGGATCTAATCACAAATTTTACGTAATTTAAAATGGTATCTTTTTAGGTACCAAATTTGATTTACTGTTCTTATAATATGCAAAAAGAATGTTTGTAATATACGAAAAATGAAAATTTGTTTTAAAAAAATTGCAAAAAAGGCGCGCGACCTGTTTGAAAATTGAATGTACCGGGATTGAATATATTGATCGCGGGAGAGGGGTGGAGAAAGCGGGAGTTGGATTGGCGGGACGGGGGAGCGGGAGAGTGGAGAGGGAAGGCGGGGAAGGTGGAGGGGGAACACGTTAGGGGAAGGGGACAGGATGAGGGACGAATGGGAAAGGAGAAACAATTTATTTGTTTAGTGGCATTGAAACGTACGCCGGGAACTCGCTAGTACCCAAATAAAACCATCATTATCGGGATTTTGTATTCCCCATTTTGCTCCTTAAAAACTGGACCGATTTTTAAGATTTTTTTGGTTACTATATTGGAAGAAAATACTCTATGGCCATACGTTTTGCTTTAAATAATTCATTGTCTAGTTTTTAAACTGAACGTCTGCTGATGGCGTTGAAACCAGGCAATTTTAATATTTTTTGTAGGGTCCTAACTCCTGTAATAAATAACTAATCAAAATACAAAACGTACACAGGCACGCTAGTGCTCGATATTTATATTATATCAGCTGGGGTACCCGGTTTCGCTCAGGAAATTGATATGAGATTGATTGAATTCATTGGTAAGGGTAGCCCCACCCATACAAAAAAGGCTTCGAATGGTCCACAATCTTCCAGAACATTCCACAACATTCCAAAGTGTTCTGGAATGTTCCACAATGATCTGGGATGCTCCCGAACTTTTCAGACTATTCCCGATTTCCAAAAGATTCTAAAATGTTCCGGGATATTAAAATTAGATTTCTGGCAATAATTTCATAAATTTTAATATTAAGAGTATTTATATTTTTATGCAAAAATAAGGTATGCTTTTGTGCTTGTATGGACGGCACGCCCCTGCTCTTAGACATACGCGAGTTTGTAGTATTGTACTGATATATGTGCAATAATGGTCCGCAAAGTGTGTTTCACACCCCGTTTACTCAATAAAAAGCTTATTTCTAAGGTTAGCATACTCCGCTGCTCTGTTCGTTCCACAGCTGCTGCGGTACTTAACCCGATGTCCGCCTATTTTTTCCAGTACTTATTTTTCTCCTTTACCCATTGTTCATAAAACATCAAAAATATGGTGGCGAGCGCCAGAAGGCAAGAAGTGGTACATTGTTACCGCCAAACCCCGGAGAGTGTTTACTAAATAGCGGCTATAGGCATCGGGCACGTAGCGGGGATATTGCAAAACCCTCTAACTTCAATACACGACACCCAAATGCTTACCGTACCTTTCCAAAAAGCCAACAATGGCCGGAGTCGAAAATATAATACAATAGGTAACTTAATGCTTAATCCTAAAGGTACAAGGTACCGTTTCGTACTATTTTTTATGTGGCATATTTTTGGGGTGTTGGACCGAGGTGCGCGCTTACTTGTAATTTAGCCTTCGCCCGGTAAGACCCGTAAGATAATTTTTTGTACAAACAAATTTGAAATAGTAAAAAAAATTGATCGGTCTCCTGCAGGCATTCCACAATTTGATTTATTATATTTTCTTTATCTTCTGAAATCGACGACCTGTTCTTAATAATTAATTTATTTATTTAATATCAATAATTATTACAGTTAAGCACTGGAACCCATACGCTTGTTTTTACAATATTTAAAAAAATATATTTTTTATTTATTTATTTATTTTTTAAAGAAAGACAAACATTCCCGGGTTACGAATAACCCAACAATATTTGAAAATCTCCTACTACCACCACAGAAAGCCGAAAATGTTGCTTGTGTTGTGATGGAGGACTTAGCCATTTATTTAACAATGCAAGACATATGTATGATGTATGAGGCGTACCTGACTTGTTAAATAAATGAGTAAAAAAAGTGGCATTTGATCGTAAAATAATATCAGAAAATGCAAAATGAACTATAACAAGCTCTATAGAAGGATATATCTAAGTAAGAGGTGCTTGTACACAAAAAAATAGAGTGATTTGTACAAGTAGTTATTTATTTAATTTAATTTTAATTTTTTTTTTTTTTTTAGTAGATGTATTTTTAGTATAAGTAGACTTGGGTTATTTATTAATTTTTTTTTTCATTAAAAGATGTAGTTTTATGGTACATACAGTTTATGGATAATATATATTAAAAAAAAAATTTATAAGCACTATAATATATAAAAAAAGAATGAACAGTAAAACTACGTAGATAAAAGATAAGAAATACATGTGATTATAAGATTTATTTACCGAATTATATTTCTTAATGATTATTATATTTCAATTGATTGTACAATGCACTGAATAAGAACGATATAAACACGTACAATACAATAAGATATGCAGTTTCATTATCAAGCAAAGTTGTACAAAGGATTTCAATAAGTATAGATTTATTTCAGTGCAGAAATTCTGGGACTAACTACCATATGTATTCCTCTTTGCCCAGAATACTAATGGAGGGAAACAATTATACCAAGTCAGTGGACATCTTCAATTTATCTTTGAATAAGGGGGTTTTTCACCAACCTCCTCATAGATTATTCAAAGGATGGCGTACATTTTAGATTAATTTTACAGGATTTATTTATTTAAAAAGTCTGTGTTTACTATTCGGAACATGAACCTATGAATAATGTCTACATGTAGGATAAGTTAGCTGAATTTTTTACCAGTTGCAAGTATTTATTTGTTTATTTATTAATATTCATTATGTGTGTGGATAAGCTAAGAGGAGGATGGTGAAATACCCCCTAAATATAAAATATTGTTATTGAGGCAGTTCAGTTATGTACAATAAAATGTTTTTTCTATGCTATATATGTAAAGCCCCGAAAAAGGGCGTTTATTTATAAATAAATAAATAAATAAATGAGTAATATAAGTAAGTAATAAGATCGAAAAGTTTAAAATAAGTAATATAATAACGAGAGTGCAAAAACTAGGCAGGTGATATTATGTATACACCATCGCTCAAATTGTAACACCGCGTATCTCAAAAAACTTGTAACTAATTATCATCATATCTCATTATTAAGAGTAAGGTGAAGTAGCTGGCCATTCATATCTAGAAACCAAACACGGCTAAAGGCATTTCATGCTACGTTTCAATTCTGATGAATGGTGGTTTCAGATACTTATAGAATTTCGTAACATGCGGCAAATATTCCTTACATTATTTTTAAATGGTCAATTGTAAAATAACACAAATCAAATAATTTAATTGCGAAATAAATAAATAGTCACAAATCAAATACAATTTAATTGCGAACGCCAGGATTTGAACCTGTGACCTCCGGATCGCTGGTCGAGTTCCTTACCCCTCGGCAACGGAGTCAAGTCAAGGTAAATTAATGTAACGATGAAAGGTGCACATGAAAAAAAATGGTTCCATGCCAACTGGGAAAAATGACAACTCAACACCTCCTTCAAAAGTCATTAAAATCAAATAAATGAAAAAAATTATTTTAAATTAGCCGATAACCCTAACCTAACATAACCATAACAATTTTTTATATATTTTTTTTTATCACTCTAAATGACTTATCTGAGATGGTTCTGAGTTGGTTTCATTCCGAGTTGGCCGGTCACCTAAAAAAATATAGGTCTGTTTCAAACGTTCTAATAGGCTGAATTTTAGTTTAGATGCTGAAAAATTATTATAATCATTGCAAAAATATTAATGTTTGCTAAACTTGTAAAATGCAGCTTAAATTATTGTGAAGTTTGCAGAATTTTATTATCTTTTTTGTATCAATAGTAAATCCATTCCCAAGTCATAATGTTTGTTTTCCGTAAAACTTACAAGATATTATCTTTCATTGCTCTCACATAGATGGCGGTAACGATCAGAAATAAAGCTAGTTGAGCTCGTACTTGTATATAAAATGTAATATCAAAAACCTAATGCAGAATACTCACTGTAATTGCCTACATTTAATTTATGTACAACGTGCAAGTTTTAATAATGGCTTATCCCGGTGTTACAACGGATTATCAACCTACTGACAAGGCTTAACGTAATACCTCGGAGATTGAGATTGAGAAGAATGATTATATTTTTAAAATATCACCTTCTCTGTAATATAAAAAGTATTCCGAACAAAAATACAATGAATACCTTCGTCAGAAAATATTGTTAGTGATTCCAAGAATTTTACATGTGTTTTCCCAAGAAGTTCCTCAAGTCTGTAACTTGTAGGACACTCTCCTTAAAAGTAACGTGTTTTGATTTTCATATTATTTTTCCCAAATATTAAAAAAAAAGTTCTTATAACGATAATAAAAATGCGGAGACGGTAATTTCTTATCAGATGCAATTGATCAGGTGAGATGAGGCCACTTTCTTATTAGAAGTCTATTCGACAACGAACCAATTAAATAGTTTCTTCTTCCATTCTTATGGATTAGAATCTAATGATAGATATTAGTAAGCGCTGTGCATAATATTTTCTATTACCTACTTGTAAGTTTATGTTAACAAAGGTTTTTTAGGTTGCATAGGGCTTTTAAATATAAAGCAGTATATCTTTTTTTTTAAAATTACATTGCAAATAAAAGGTTGACAAAATACAGGTAACATAAAATACATGAAACAAAATATAGATTAAGTACAAAAAATATAAACGTTGACATAAAATGGGTAAAATAGAATAAAAGCGAAGTAAAGTAAGTATGTAGAAAATCTGTTAATATCCTCCAATTCAACAAAAAATTAATAAAAATGTTTAATATTGGCTTTCACAATAGTTTATAAAATAAGTAGGGTGCGCACATACGCCGTTTGAAGTTTGCCAGTTCTAAAGTATATGTTACCAAGATTATGTAAACGTTGTATTGGGGTATGCAAACTGTAGTTGGAATAAGGATTTGTGTATACAATGTTATTGTTTGTCTAACTGTTCGTGTAGGCAAATATTGATTTTTTAAATGCAGGAGTTCACGACAATCGAATTTAATAATTTCAATAAAAAGGTTAGGTCGTAACGTTAAAACACATATTGTTTTGTTCAAGATAAGATGTTGAATATCGTTGAACTATTTCAAAGGAATTAGAGTTGTGTACGGATACTATCTACTAGTAGCAAGACAAAAAGTATTTTTCCTGGTAGCATTTCTGTGTTCCAGAGTTCTAACTTTTACTAAGGACGGGTTGTTTCAAAAAATTTTATGAGTTCATCAAATATTTGAAGTTGATTTTCAGGTTCTGTGTAAGTTTTTTTCGAGTTCTGTTTTTTTATCATCATAGGCCAGCTGCTTCACAAAACTGAAATCATCACAGAACTTGAATAGAACTTACACAGAACGTGAAAATTAACGTCAAATATTTGATGAATCCATCAAATTTTTTGAAACAACCCATCCTAACACAATATTTATTATTTCATGACATGATAGTTGGGTTTTCTCCTATTGCAGCGTCTGAAAAACCTAAGCTAAATAATCCGAGTAAAGCTGAGAAGTGAATAGTAATTCTAAATTGAATATGAGTGAGAAATAAATTGTGTCAGTACAGAAACGTGTGGAATCCCATCTTGTCTGCCAATGCCCGTCGTTCTGGCGTGTGATATGACATGGTATTAATAAACATATAACTAACACCAGTGACGGTTTTCTCTAAGAACTCCCATATTAAAGATAAGAAAATAAGATAAACCTGTATTATAATTTTATCACCGTATTAAAAAATTCACCCGCCCGAATATTGCACGAGAGAGAGTCCGAAATGAATCCCATTTGGGCGTTGTGAATGTCAGCGACTAAGGGAATCTCTGTTCTAAGAAATAGTTCATACAAAACTTTCGAGTGGTGCCGAAGGGGTAGATGTACAAACCTTGGGGTTTTACTAGGTGTGCGCAGCGATTACGCGATTTTTTAACACAAAATTTTTACGAGCAGTATTTTGCAAGAATCAACAGTTTTTTTTTCTGAGATTATTGTGTTTAATGTAGACATTGAAATAAGTTAATTACTGAAAATGTTACTTTTTTTTAAAATTTAACAGTTTCTTGTGGAACTAGCCACAGATGTTTCAATTATATTTTGTTGCCAGATTCGTCGAATTACACTTTGTTGCTAGGTCGCTAATTAGTAGAGCATTGATGTGATGACATTAATTTTGACCTAGATAAAATTAAACATAACATCAAAGAGACCAAAATAGGATTATTTAATATATCGATCGTCCAGTTGATTAATCTGATATCTCAGAAAGAATCGAAATTCGTGTTGAATATGCAGCTATATGTTCAAATGTACCTACCCTATCTGGTAAAACACTCATAAACACTAACAAATCAGTTGTAATGCGGAAAACCTTGTAGTGAATAAAACAAAATTTGATGTCTTAGTAGGACATTTCAAAATGTCATACCAATGTACCGAATCGTAAGCCCTCCCGGTGTTATTTAATATATAAAACACCGACACGCATAAACAGTATTGAATTTATAGTAAGAATTCGAATATTCATTTCGTCATTATCTCAAAACTTAGTATTTGAAAATGCTTGACTAATCAACCGGATGATCGACATTTGATTTTTTCTCTGTCTTTTAATCCCCTATTAAACTGACAATGAGATAGGCCACGAGCCACCACTCACAATAAATAATTCGTGCATAAATGCACATTATAGCACGTACACTAATCAATATAGAAATACCGTCTATAAAGACTTATAAATGCTTGCATTATAATCGAGTAAAATGTATGTTATGGGTGGATACCCCGTGGATGTCTGGCGCTCTACAAATAGCCCGGCAGAAAATACACTCGGCAATGTGTAAATATTTATATTTCGCCGCATTTTGAAGGATGGATGAGTGATAAATTTCACGGGTAATGCATTCAGGATGCAGAGACGTGCACTGCGTACAAAAAGTAGTAACTTTAGCACATGTATTTACATCCAACAAACATATTATTATCTTCAAATTGTAAGTAGGTACTGTGAATGCTTATGAATATTGCATCAGCTGTAGCTGACGGGTTCTTTCGTATAATTCAATCACTCTGTGTTCTAATTACCGTCTTTTATGTGTCTAGAAAAAAGGTCTCCCCTTTGCTCATCAGTACAGTGTAAATAAATCTACTGTTCTTAACATAAGTTGTGTTTTATGTTACGAACTTATGTTGTAACTTATGTGGAAACTTATATCAAGAACGCATATTTCATGCAATTGGGTTGTTGTTTCTATACATCGAATTTAAACAGCTCAAATGTCAGATGCCACATGTGAAATCCTATTTAGATTAATCTTTACGACGAATCGGTTTACATTATGAACATCAAAAAATATGCTACGGATATATTGAAGCTTTTACTAGCTTTTCTATGTATTGAAATTACAATAAAATTATTATTTACATAACAAAAAATATAAACGTAAACCACAAAAAAAAAGTTTTTTCATGACATGATGAGAAACAATTTTTTAAAAATACCCCTTTATGGCTAGGACTATTTTTCAGGTTTTGTATGTCCTAACTTTTTTCATTCTTATAAAATAAATAAAAACCACTTTTTCGCTTACTTGCCTCGTGCAAATAAAACGATCGATTTTAAATTTTGAAGTCATGAGAATCGAAATATTTCTAGAGTTTATATTCCTCTTAGTTCAAGTTCTGTTATTATTATTGTAATTCATGGGCCGGTCGTTTTACAGAACTTGGATAATAACAGAACTTGAATAATGACTTTCAAAATTGGTGAAATTTTCAGATTCTGAATTACAACCCGTCCTTAATGTTTTAAAAGTCGTAGTCAGTGTTTATTTATTTATTTAATGAAAACAAATAACTATGTGTACACCACTATTTAATTAACAATATCAACATGTTTCGAAAACTATGTTTTCTTCGTCAGGATAATAAGTTAATAAAAAATAACAAAAGGCAAACAAGTATAGACAAATTAGAACATAGATAAAATATTAGAAAGGAGAGGTGATTAATTACTTAAAATATAATAAAAAACAATTATGTATAATATAATATAATTATGTATATAAACATTATTTTAGGATGGGTAAAAATTACATTAACATAATAAAAAATCTTTTAAAACAATTCAGGAAGTCTAAATAACAAAATAAATTATTATAAATATAAGTATTAATATGAAAATAAATTTAAAAGATGGCTATTTTTAAAAAACGTTTGGTTATTTACAATGTTTAATTTACCATTAACACTTTTCCTAATTTCTAAAATTTCAAAATTATCTAATTGTATACCCGTTGTGTTAGTGTGTAAAATTTTTAAACCTTTATTAATTTCAAAAGAATGACCTGTTTTCAAAATGTGGTTTGCAAATTCTGAATAATTATTATTATTTAAATATCTTCGATGTTCCTTAACTCTAATGTTAAAATTTCTAGAAGCCTTCCCAATATAAAAAAAAGTTTCAATCATTACAAATTAATTTGTAAACCCCAGATTTGTTCAAAAAAACACCTTTGTCCTTTTTATTTAATATATAATTATTTAATTTGTTATTGGCGTAAAAATCTGGTTGGATATTATCTGGCATGTTTTTAATTATCAAATTTGAAGTGTATTTATATCAATAAACGCCAATACGGGCATTTACAAAACATGTGATACAAATAATAAATTTGTGGATATGAGATAAAAAGAACAGTAGGTATGATGCTAATATTGTTTTATTGGGGTATGTTATTGTAGCCTGTTTGTAACTGTATTCCGTGTGGTTGAACATATCTACTACTTCTGAGAAAGCATTTCCAACTGCATGCAATCTAGCAACAATCAATTATCTAAATGACTCAGTTCTGAGCTCCTGATCTTGTGATTACAATTAAAAAAAATTGTTTGTACATCGAATCTAAATCTTACATGTTATCAGATCTATTTATTAGTAAATTCAAAGCAATAGAAAACAAACCAAAAACAGTGACCATTCCGATCGACATTTATATGCTTGAGCTCTCAGCTAATCGGGCGGATGATTTGTTGAGTCATTCATAGCATGCACCTAAACATTTTTCTAATATTTGTACATCGATCGATAGTTGATTAGTCAGGCATCTCTAAATACAAAGTTTTGAGAAAATTATGAAAGCAATTTAAGAATGCCCGCAATAAATCAAATATTATTTACACATGTCTATGTTTTACATATTAAAAATAAATAAAACCGGGAAGTACAATGGTTCAGTAAATTAGTAACACACTTTAAAATATCCTACTAGTGACCCAGAAATCATCGACATTTTGTTTAATCATCTACAAGTTTTTCTGCAATTTAATTGATTTGATGGTATTTAAGAGTAATCTGAGTATTGCTTCAGATAGAGGGTACAATTTTATATACGACTGCATACTCAACTCAAATTTCGATTTTTCGGAAATGTCTGACTAATCAACTGGACGATTGATATATTGTAATTACGGTTTAATGTCCGAATTTTATGTCAGAATATTTCTCATATCTGAGAGTCTTTCTGTTAGTGTATTATATTTTAGTTTATTTTATTTATTTTGAGAAACATTACATATTACATTGTTATAATGAGCTTTGGCTGTCCAACTAGGCAATTTGCCCGTTTTAGACAGTCAAAATGAACAGATATTTTACATGTAAACAGTGTGTTGACTATAATATTGTCTTAAACTTAAATATAACACTTGATAAATAATATTAAGGTTTTGATGGTAGATACAAGAAGTTACTTATAAGTGTAAATTATATATTTATCAATAGAAAATAAAATATAAGTTTATAAGTTCTTGTTTTGTCCTGTGCTACAATAAGCTGTTATTGTCTATTATTATTGTCCTGTGTGTGCTATAACAGCACTGTTTTTGTTAATTTTTGTTCTCTTGTCATTGTTTTGTAAATACTGTACATTCTTTATTTCATAATATTTTATCAATATTTTGTAATCGACTCGTAAGGAGCACTGTAGGATTATTTTTAAAAATGTATTATAGTTAAGCGCACTTGAAGGGAAATGACACAAAACTGCGCTGTACAAAAGTAACATTATTATTATTAACTTAAAAATAAAAAATGTTGTGCCTGGCAATTAGCAACATTGAGAACCTTAATACCTAGCAATTAAATTTGCCATCACCTTTTACCACATACAGGCAAAATACTCCTCGCATACAAATTAATTAACCTTCCCAAGTTTTTTTTTAAATAATACTGGTAGCCAGACGTCGAACACCGAACGCTGTTGCAGTCATCTACTGCCAGGTTCCTTCTGCACTTGGGTAGGTACTGGTTAGGGTATAGTGGTAGGCATGCACGTAAGTCAGACAAGCAGGAATTCCATGCAATAAGAGGTCTCAACCCGCATCCTTTCCTGAGCTGGAAACAGCTGTTTTGCTAGTGCTTCAATGTCCTTCCTCTTTTTTTGTCCCGTATTTTTTTATCGTCTGATCAGGTAACGACCACGCTGCCAAAGGAATACAACCCTTATGTTTTCTGTTCATAAAGATCCCAATTGCTTAGTGTTTTTTTATTATGTTGTAAGAGATGCATGGTGCATCAATCAGTGTTGGTGAGCACACAATACACCCACATGGGAATACGTATTATGCATTCTGATCGCACTTATACAAACGAACTTGGATACCTACTTTGATTTTCTGTGGGTTGTTAAATATTCGGTTTCACGTGTCCCCACTTTAAATCACACAGTGCACCCATTCTCACAGTTCGTATGAACATTCTGTTATAGTAATAAAAATAATACTTTTGTAGTGCCACTTTTGTTAAGTGTGCATCTGAAAGGTGCTTTAAAAAGTTAAAACTATGGAAAAATATCTACTTATTTACTGCCTTCCAGATTGGAAGATACTTTATTTATGCGTTACCTGTATTTGAGGGAATATACACACTACCCATCGTTATTTTTAACAGGAATGCTCGACTTTAATACGTTAGAAGCCCACCGAAAAATATTTTTGGGTAAGCACTTTTTTAAGCTAATCTCCGGCATTATATTATACTGAATCCGCCCATGTTGAAGGAGATTAACTTGATGAAAGAGATGTACCTAACGCGTACACTCGTGGGAGATCTTTTTTATGCTCCGAAAGTGAGAACTTCTTCCTATCAAAATGCGCCATTAAACAGAGCAATTCAACTGCCAAATGAATCTGTATTGAGCATCGACATCTTCAATGTCACCTAAAGAAAATTCAGTAACTATCTTCTGACATCTGTCACAAGATAGTGAAACTGCCCGCATACACTTTTTTCTTTAAATTTTGTAATCTTCTCCGTAATATTCTGTTGTATAACCATTGATATATTATATAGTATATCTCTATGTGTATAACTGCTTTACGGAGAACCTGATAAAATAAATAAAAAAATACTCTCAGTATCGCCCTGGTAAAAATCACCAAAATCGAAACGTTACTTGAAATGCCCATCTACTTTACTTCCACTACTTTCGGTCTCAAAACACACCCCAATTAGGGTTGCCGTAGTCTCTCAGGCTCAGGTTGGGAGCAGTTTAGACACTTGCGCGGTACTCATTTAAAAAACAGTTTTCAAAAACTAGCAAAATAAGTAAATTTATAATTATAAATTCTTATGGTAGCACTGATGCCAAACTAGTGTAAGCAAAATGAGTTACATTAAGAAAGGGATGCTAAGATGATTTGAACGAATGATGTCGACCAAGGAAAAAAAATACGCGACCATGAAAGGTAAAATAAGTCGGGGACGACAGAAAAAGAAATGTCACTATCAAATGATTCAAATTCGTATTTCAGTCAGGTTTTTTTTTTACATGAGCTCCACACATGAGCCTATGTCATCTTTGGGGATGCTGTGTGGAGGGTTTTTTTTAGGAAAAAGAAGGAGAGTAGAGTTCTGGGAAGGAAAAGGGTTTAAGGGGTGGGTAGGAATCTGGGGTTCATTAAGTCCTTGTCCTCCGCCTCCAATACCTAGACAAACCTCACCCCATGAACCCGGGCACCCCTGCTAAATCACCAAACGTAGCGAACCACTTGGGGTGATGTCGAGGTCAGAACAGCAGAAGAATGTTTATGAGACGATGTACGAATGACATTTTTTCGGTATATAGACGATGTTTTACGTCAAAGAGATCATAATTAGAGTGTTTAATTGTACTAAACTTAATCTGTAAATTATATTGAAAAATATAGTCAGTTACGGTAGCGAATTTTTTTAAAGTACGTTTTATTCGTATTTTCAATTATTTTACTATCGGTATATTATATTAAAGAAAGTATGTAGCTGCTTTTAAAAATAATATTAGGTTTGACCGTAAAACGTTTTTAAATTCTTGTGATTTTAGTTTAAAGGTATTTTTTACCAGACATCTTGAAAATATTATTTCAAATTTTTTCTATCCGAAAATATTAACCAATTTAATTTTCATTAAAAATTCATTTTTTACAATAATTTTCTTTGCAGATGAAGGAAAAATAATTAAATTATACATCAGTGGGATGGGAATCTATAAAACATTATACTACAAATTATAATGTATAATCATTATCTGAATTACATTACGAAATATCTTGTCAACTAATGATCTAAAGAGAGTACTTTATGCTTTGTGCCATTCTCATTTAGAATATGGAATAATAGGATGCGGCTTAAAAAATTCGTCCCTTGTTTTTTTTTTTTTTAAATATCAGAGATATTAATGTTTTTCAGTAAAAAACTGTTTTGTTTATTTGATTTTTTCTTAGCCTGATATTTGAGTTCACATGGAAACCTATTTTCTAGATAGAAATTAACACATTTTCTTCCTAGATTCTGTTAACGGTACACGTTCCGACTGCGCGGATTCATTTTAAAGGTGTAATTGTTTTTTTTTTTATTATAATTTCAAGAACATTAATTTGTTGAAAATACAATTCTTGCCAAATTTTATACTATTCAATTTGTAATCATTTTCTGCGATGTTCTTCCACCGAATGCCGAAAAAGTTTTAAATGGTTGGATTATTATGATCATATGAGGATTTTCACTTAACATGATTTTATTATGTCTCGTGATTTTTTGTCTCTCCTGAATAGTTTGTTTCACGTGGAATTCGCGTAATTGCAATTCATGTTATCATCACTAAAATATTTCACATTATTACAATCACCACTCTACCTAACCAACAGCTCACAGACAGCCAGCTTCAAAGAGTCTTGATGGTACGTAGTTAGTACACCTGTGGAAAAGGGTCGTAAGTCAAAATTGTTTTTATGTAATATTTTATTTTTATCTCTGAGTAGTCAATTGATTTTATTATCTATGCCCCACAAAACTATATTTAAGTAAGATCACTCTTTCTCCGCGAGACGTCGTTAGTGTCGCTTTTCGACGGGACCGCTTGTTTGATCAATCATAATTTGTTTTTATGCTTTCCTGTAAAATCTACTTTTTGACTTACATGTGTGTATGTGCGATAGGTCTCATCCAAAATTGCGAATAGCAAAAATGTTCATGGTATTTCATCAAGTAACTAACTAACTAACTAACCATCACGCCGTTTCCCCGCAGGGATAGGTAGAGAGGACGGACCGCCAAACAACTCGGTCCTGGCACACACTCTTCGCTTCACTCACATTCATACATCGTCTTATACATACTCTTCTACTATTCTGACTTTTGACATGGCCCGACTCAAGTATCTGATTCACTTGATCGTGCCATGTCTTCCTCGGGCGTCCCCTTTTACCATTCGCATTTGCGTCATATATTCTTCTTACACTACTTTCTTCATTCATTCGCTCTACATGCCCAAACCATCTGAAGGTCCCTTTCTTAATCTTACTCATTATACTTACATCAGCCTTACATTCTTTGCGGATCTCCACATTTCTCACACGATCATACATGATTTTACCACACATACGCCTCAGGGATCTCATTTCAACAGCATTCAATTTACTTTCATCCTTCCTCTGCCAGTTCCATGCCTCACTGCCATACATAATGGTAGGTACCAGGACTCCATTGTGGACTGCTATCTTCGCTGCTTTTGACAGTTTTTTATAAGCGCCAACGGCATTCAGTCCTCCATTGATGGAGTTACCGGCATTTACCCTTCTTTCGACATCTCTATCAGCCTTCCCATCTCTCGTAAAAATACTACCTAGATTCCCAAAATCATTCACCTGCTCCAAGTATTCATCATTCACAACTATATCACACTGTTTTCGTACTTTCTCATTCAAACACCATGACTTTAGACTTACTATATACTACATCAAATAGGTAATTCAAAAACTTGTAATAATTCCAAAGCTCGTTTAAATAAAAAGAACCACTTAATAATTTCGCAATACAACAGTTCAGAGCTAACAAATACCCTACGTAGGTAAGTTCTGCCTAACAGATTACACGCCAACAGCTGTGGATAGCTTTTGAATGAAGATAAATACGCTGCAATTTGTAAAACGCTGCCAAAATCAGATCAGCTGATTGCTCCACGAAGAAATAATAATAACATGGGGAATGCATCAATGGTTCCTGGTTGCTAGGTCTACAGTTCTACAGGGTAGGTCTGGTGCGGGGCACAGAATCAAGTAACTACTCGACCCTGTTCATGAAAGGATCAATGGTCATTGTTTAGTGTCCTTTATTCATTCTCTATATAAATAATTTCCTGTTTCAATGGACGACCTATCTATCGCCCCACTTTTTTGAAAGGACCTTTTCATCACGTCGAAGTTGCAGTGAATAAAGAGTGAATATTTAGTTTGTCGGTTATTACTAACCTTATTACCAGGCAGCTGTTCTGGGCTTCTACTCCTTGCAACATCTGATGTCCTTGGGAGCTTTATCTTGCATTATTTATTTAGCTCATTAATAGCGGCGTAGGTATAACACTATATTGTGCCACACACTTTATGATCCCAATTTGAGTTGCAAAAGGCCGGCGGTTTTGCCGTCTGTAGGCTGTACGGCGCCGTTTTCAGTTAGTGCGAGAAACAGCTGCTGTCAATATTTTTTTTATTGGTATGTACATTTATATCCAAACCACGTAACACAATATGTTATATGATGTTAATACATTTATATATTTTTATAAGACCTTAATTCTGACTTCCTTGGGAAGGTGCAACACAATAAAAAATAGAAATATAGGTCAGTCGTGCGGATTTCTCTCCAGGTCCAATTATTATACCTATCATTATACCTGTGTATTATAAGTGTAAAAGTGAAATATACCTTCGCGAAGTATACATATATTACTAATCGGTTTTTTCACACACTCCGCCATCGTAGACAACTAGCAACAACAACAACCTTTTAATCCTAATCCTAGATTTCTCCTCACTCCCCCCCTCCTCACATATTGTTACTAAAAATAAACTAATTTAGAAAACACCTTTATAATGTCACACTCTATCATTGACTTTCACCAGTGGAAAGTTCATGATAGAGTGGGGACTCGGAAGATGAACGGGGACGCATGGGAAAGGACATGCAGAATCAATTTTTTGAAGGGAATTTCAACGCATGCCGGGTACCATCTAGTGGTTTATAAACGTAGGATAACTATTTGTTTTTTTGGAGCCACCTCAGGCCCCTATTACGGTCAAACGATAAGGATTGAAAGGATAACTTTCCGTAACTTCTCATCGTTCCCTAGGGCAAATGCGGATCGCTAAATTACAAGCAACAGTCGTCGAATGTATTAAGAAAACTTAGTCATTGTGAATTGATACTTATTCGTTGGCAATCTGCAGTCATGCTAGGGAACAATGAGAAGTTACCAAAAGTTATCATATCAATCCCTATCGATCGACTGTGCTAATGGGCCTCATGGTTTGGAGTGTGGAGTTAATGCAAGAATAAAAACTAAAAACTTTAAAATTCAACCAATTTTCATCCTCTTTCCTACTTAATTTTTCAATTCTTTCATCATGGCAAATATACAAGTTATTCTATCATCTGTTTCTCCATGTCCATTGGCCATAGGCTCGATTAGGGCGACCAGTGACCAGCAACAGGCAGAAACCACCGATTGCCTCAACCTTCAACATCTGTCGGCGAGACTACTCAACCAATTTATATCGCCAGGTCCACAGATCGCATAATTGGGTGGAGGCAACACGTTTAAATATTAAACATTACTGATTGGCGGTCTGGCGGATAGATTCCGATGTTTGAGTAAAAAATAGTTAATAAATGCGGGAGAAGTATCTACCTTTTTTTTCATTGTCTTCTCTCTCTCCTCAACTGCTCCCAACCGCCTGGAGCCAGTGAGACTATTCAATTGGAGTATGTTGTGAGGCTGGAGCCATGGAGAACTCCATGTAACAATTCAATTCTGATTGGTGATATTACACCAGGGCCACCCTGAGAACATCTTCCACTCAACATGCCGCAAATATACCTTACATTTTTTTTAAATGATTGAATGATTGAGGACGTTCTACCTATGTATTCATGATGTGAATGTTTTGCCATACGTTTAAAAAATCCAATTAATTTGTTTTATGAATGAGTCGATTTCTTCCCTTTCTAGTAGCGTAAACTTGAATAATGTCAAGCAGGTATTATAAAATGAAAATAGGAATAAACAATTACAATTACAGAGATAATCTGACTATATTACTTCAATCAATATATAAGCGGAAAATGTTGCTTTTGCAATGATGGAGAACTCCGCTTTGCGTGGTATCGAACTTGCAACGTCTGGGTGGCAACCCGATGCATTTGTTCACTTGGATATAAAGTTTATAAGCTTGCACTAAATAAGCTCTTTAAAAAATATTTCGAGATATACAAATTGTAGAAAGTTTGGGAAATATTTAATTTAAACTAGTTTAGTTTTAAAAAATATGTTTTACACACGCTTCTTAATATATCATATTAGTGGCCTTAACCATCGTATAAGACCACCTTGAATTCTATATTCATTTCTTAATAGCAATTTAACTGTCAGGACTCCAACAGTTGCTTTAAAATTTGCAAAGGCTTTATGTTGTTTTTGAAGTCCAGCAGGCCTCATGACAGACACAGAACAGCTGTTTATCCATTTATGCGGGTCCCCGTATACTATCGTTTTGGCTACCCCTTTAGAAACGGTCTTGAAAAGACCTCACGTCTTTCGTATAATAATAAATTGCAATAAGTTTAGATTGAAGTTTCAGAGAAACATTCAGAGTGAATCGATTATTTTTGGCTTTATTTTTTCTTATTTTTTTGGTGAATACAAAAATGAATCCTTCTTTTTGAGATGATTTAAAACTCTTCCCAATAAAAATCGTCGATTTATCTTGCAAACCATCAACCACTCTGTTCCAACTCACAACTTATAACACATATTATATATCATTGAAGAAGAAGATATTATTAATAAATCTAAACGAAAAACTCGAACCCAGGATCTCTAGTCCTACCCGAACAAGCTCCTCAACCAATTCGGCCACTGAGACCTCATTAAGTCATATTTGTCAATATCATACAACTTCAAATTCAGAATTAACAACATTATCTTCGACTATTTTTTTTTCATATATTTTTGGCTTCTACCTTTTTGAATAACAACAAATGTTTGAAGAACCGGATTGTAACCTAGATAGAGTCTCGAATACAGTTTCTTTTGTTTTTCTGTGTCTTATTAATACTTTCTTTTCAATGATATATTAAATTAGTGGGAACAACATTTAAAAATTATAAAAATCAGTTATTCTAATAAAAAATGTCAGATAATATTTATACTCTGCCACACTGTCTCAGATCTATCGCTCTACGTGTCCAAATTATCTAACCGTCACTTTCTTATGCTTGTTTATTATGCTTTCATCAGCTTGCACTATGTTTGGATATCCTCAACAATTGTAATACGCTCGGAGGTACATGGTTTTTACTCCCGTCACACACGCACGAAGGAACTTAATTAATAGAAAACACTTATTTATTTTTGATTCATGAACGAATGGTATGGTTTGTGTCGATTCTCAAATTCTTGAAGAACATAGGAATGAGGAAATTGAATATTATTACAATCTAGTGTAGATTTCATCCCTTTAATTTCACAATAATTAACTCGGCGCGAAAACTTTTCGGTTCTATCTCTTCCTCTTAAACCTTCCTATTCTTTAGTAGAACCTACCAGGAGCAGTTATTTGAAAATTTTGTATCACAAGACAATCTTTCCTTCCTTGTACTTAATCAGATGGATTTCTTAAATATAATGTGCAGAAATTCATTCTGGGAATTCGGTTGAACATTTAGGAGATAATATAAATAGCCAACTAATGGACAAATCTCATAGAAAATTATCAAACTGAGATATTTGGCACACAGATATTTTATGAGGAAGAGATTTCATAACAAACCGGTCAGTGGTTGAGTGGGCATCGCGTTTGGATCCCACCCGGAAGTCACGTGTCTGATTCCTATGCTGGGTAAGTCCTCTACCACGACTAAAGCATTTGCGGCTTACCGTGATCGTAGCAGGAGATGTAACCCGGGAATATTTGTCTTTCTTTGAAGTAAAAAAAAATAAAAAAAAAATAAAAAAATAAATAAATAAAAAAAAAACACTGACAAATCTTATTTATAAAAATCAATATTTTATATGTTCACCCGGTTACGATGAAACTTTGGTAATTTTTTATATACGCGTTTCTATAATGGTAGCTCTGGCGTAATTTCTTTTTTTTTATTTTTTTAAAAAGAAAGACAAATATTCCCGGGTTACGAATAACCCAACAATGTTTGAAAATCTCCTACTACCACCACAGAAAGCCAAAAATCCCCTTTCTGCGGGTAGCTACGAAGCACCGCAAAAACGGGAGACCAATTATGCCTACTATCTCATTCTCTTGCGGGCTAAATCCTACAGATGCATGAGTTTGTCTCTTTTTAGTGTCGCTATTTTTCGTTTTATCGAGTTTCTAATCACAACGGTGCTAAAGATGTTTTCACTTCAAACGATTTACAAGTGCGCGGTTCACACGCGGTAGAAGCGAAATCTTCAGAAAACTAAAGTAGACAAGAGTGGTGAGGCTACGTAGCACGCACAAAGAAGAGATCGATTATCTTATCTCTTTTCAGTGTCGCTTTTTCTTTTCATCGAGTTTCAAATCACAACGGTCCTGAAAAAGTTTTCACTTCAATAACAAATATTTTTAGTAGGTTCTTATGAACGTAATTAATTTCTATTTGAAATAAATAGTGTCAAATAAAGCAAACTTTGAGGAGACGTACATAATAACTTGATTTTTTACAAGCCTACTTCTCCAAATTATTGTACTACTACGACATTATAAGATTTTATAAGAGATCAAAGAAATCCCGTGTCATATTAATCTCGTCTAATGAACACGCAATTTTCAAAGTTTTATCAATAAAGCTAAATCAAGCACTAAACGATCCATTAAGGAACGTAGTTATTTTTATTGAGATTTATTTTTCTGTAGTAGGTACCTGATCACAATGTTGAACAAATATATTTTTGATTTTTGTTTATCCTTGCGAGAGTTATGAGTTTATGCTGAGCAAATAGCTATCAAATCATACGAATTTATTATATAATGACCTTTTTATTTAAATTTGTTTGCTTTTCTGGTGTGATTGATAGATTACCAAATACCCGTTGAATTTTATTATAGTTTTTATAATTTAACAAGGAATGTTGACATTTATTGGTTCGTAAAATAAGATACCAATTAATATATCGATGAATATTTTCTAGATTAGCAACTGGCTTATAATGATATAATAACAGAACTTGAATAGAGAGAGAGAGAAAATTAACTTAAAATATTATTCAATTTTTTTCATCAACAAGACAATCCAATTTATATCATTTGCCTACGTGTAGAAAAAACATTAGAAAAAAATCTCCGATTCCCCGTATATGTGCGCAATATAATACAAAATTTTGCAATATAGACATTTTTAAAAACCGTTCAGAAATAACGAACGGAAGTAACGCGTACGTTCGAAAATTAATACAAGAGTGTGCAATGTATCGGGAGCATCTCCTATCCTTATCCTATTTTCCTCTTCCTCTCCTCCTCACCAAAAAATAATTTTAAGATATAATAAAACTCCAACTCCAAGCAACTTTAACATATTTTTCGGCTTGACTTAATTTAAATGTAAATATGTATCTCTATATTTTATTTACAAGCCGTTTGTAACTTAAAAATAAATTATCGTGAAAACAAGCTTATGGGTCCAAATGGTTAACCACTTTAAATGTTTAAAAAACCAACATGTTTACTTAAAACTCAAGCAAACCCTGTTGTAGGTAAACCCTGATGGAGGAAGCATTGCTAAGGAAACGTGATGCTTTTTTAAGCCATAAAAGTGGATGAATCTAAGTATTTTTTTCACTTGCAATTAAAATGGCGCCACAAAATAAGTTTTCTGTGTTCGACAAAGTGACGCTATCTGATTCTGGCAAAATTGTGTACTGACCGCTTTCTGCAAAACTACGATCAATTTATCTTAGCTATGAATCCTTTATCTAGTACCTACGTAGCTGACGAACGATGTCTCCCAAATGTTATGTTGAGAAAAATACCCTAATTTCGTTTGTGGAATTATTGGACGCTCTCCCCTTTCATCGGTGACTTATCGGTGGACATTTCCACAACAAATCACCGCCGTTCCATCGCCGGGATATCAATCAGGCAGTTCGACGCCATTACGTTTCCGAAACCAAAGCAAAACGGCTGTTTTGACTTCAAGAATCCTCATAAACCGACGCAAGATGGATGGCCTCTACATTCCGCACTGCTCCCGACCCCGACTCCCAACTCCAAACAATCCCGACAGGGCTGTCATCGATATTTCAAAAACACGCGACAAAACTGAGCAGTCCTTATTTCTGTGTTCATTTAAAAAGCATTCGCGAATGAGTGACTTACATATTATTTGTTTTATGAATGTATTTATTTTAAAGGGAGATCGATTACAAAGCTTTATGTGTAGGTGTCAAACGTCTTAATAAACTTTTAGTCAAACTACGGTACCCTAAGTTTAAAAGATTTGGTATTAATGTTGGGATAAATCTGCTGTAAAAATCTTTCCAAGTAAAGTTTCAATTCTGAATGTATACTTATAAGACAAACCGTGTATATTTTAGAAGATTCGAAAGATTTATATTAGATTCTTATCTACCTTTGGCACAAATCGTAGGAATCGTAGAAGTTAAGAACTGTCGTGCTTATAAATGTACACTTTTCATTTTAGTTATTTTTTTCGGGGTGTTATACCGTGTTGCACTACCTCCCTCTTTGTCTGCTCTGATGATGAACACTGTAACGCTGTCCGAAACGTTGGCTAAAGAAGGAGGTAGCACAACACGGCATAACACCCCAAAAACAAATAACGAAAATACTTTTGGCCATAAAAATTAAGAAACGTATCTGTACATTATTCAATTTATAAAAACAGTTTATTTATAAACAAGTTGTGCTAGGTAATTAATTATTAATACACGTGACAGCTGTTTCGCCTTCTGAAGGCATTATCAAACTGTCATTAACATACAGGCGAAACAGCTGTCACGTTATAAAAGAAATAAAAAAATTAAAATGGAGTTCTACAAATAATTAAACTTGATAAAAAAAAAATAATAAAAAAACCTATCTTTACACTTTTCACTCTCAGTATCTATGTCACCTTTGAGAATGCTGTCTGGAGGGTCTTTTGAGGTGAAGGAGTGAACACATGTTATAGGAGAGAAGAAACAGAGAGGCCAGCATATCGTTGAGCAATCCGAGCCACAGAACCTCAAGAACTAGTGGTAGAAACGCTCCAATGATGCTAGTTCCTCGGAACACCTCCCATTGAAATACCGGCTTCTACGAGGATGACGTTGCCACCTAACGCTTTTGCTATAAAGATTGAAATCCGATTGATAAGATCTATCAAACGGACTGCCCGTTTCTGCACAGAGTCAGTATTTTGAGATTCTAGACTAGATGTGACAGCCAAATTCAACAGTGCGGCTCAAAAAATACAAGGTCAGCAATACACACAATACTTATACTTCAATAAGCAACATTGTGAATTTGATTTTCAAGTTGTGGCATCCCTGTTCTTTTCACGACATAAAATAAAGATCGACTGTAATTACAAACCATAAAAATAAATAAATCTGTGCGTTTAGTAAGTTCTAAGATGACGATTCCGTAATGTTTATTGGTAAACTCTGCCCATATTATGTTTAACTTTAAACTTAGACGTGTTTACAAGACGCATTATTGTTATTTATTTAATTTATTATTATTTTAAGAAAATGCGATAAAAATTCATGTCGTGAAGATGGTTGAATGTTAGCTTTGAGGATATTTAAAGTGTATTGAAATATTTCTGTTATTACCATTTTATAGTATTTTTTTTCTTACAAACTAATTTACATAACGCCGTTCTTGCTTTTTTATTGCACTAGCTGAAGTCCCCGGCGTTGCCCAGGCATTACACAGAGTTTTTAGAAATCTAATATAGATAGTGAGCGTTCTCTTGTTTTGAAGGTAAAGGATGTAAATATTCATCGGTCTCGGAATAATTTAAGATTCACACGAAAATATAAAAGATAAAAGATCATCGCACCATACAAGCAAATAATGTACTCGAAGCTCAAAGTTATACGCCGTAATCGCTGCTGAGGCGATACGCGAAAAGTTATGCTACCCGCTCTCCGTTGTAAACAGGAGAGAGGGTCATTTTAACTACGGAGCTGCGTAAACACGTAATGTAAAAGGATGACAGCTCTTAAGGCCCCGTAACCGCTCTCGAAAAGAAGAAGATGGAGAGATACGTAATTACGGATGTTGGAGAGAGCGCGCTAATATTTCAAACGATAAAAGTGAAGCGAAAATTGCAAAAAAGCTTAATAAAACATGACTCGTTTAAAATAGAGCAAAAATCTCGTGGAACATATCTAAAGTATCATTTAAAGAAACGTTGTGAATTTTTTCACAAATATAACTTGTAAAATAGTAGAAATAGACTTGTTTCAAAAAAATTTCGGAGCTTACTTTGCGATTTTTTTCTATCGAGGGAATTTCATATAATTTGCGTTTCGGCGTGGAACGTATCTAGATATTATCTTCAAAAATAGCATATATTTTTTTAAGAGCTCAAAAACTCCAAATATTTTAGGGATATATGTAAGAAATCGGTCGAAATTCGGATAGCGCAGCCTTAAGTTGACAGATCCCGTACAAAGAAATGACTCAACTTTGAAATTCAACTCACCCCCTCTACTACCATAGGAAGAAATATTTGATAGCGTAGTGTGACGGTACAACACATAAGCTAGCGCTCGCGATTCAACAGATAAGTGCTCGCGCTTTGTGTGCCACTAGCTTTACACCCACCCGCCCATCAAAGACTTTCTTTTTTATATAAATAGATATGTTATAGATCACAGTAAGTTTTCCTGGGTAGATTGTATTCATAAACTATATTTTAGGTAGGTAATTAATGATAAAATACGAAATGAAAATACACTTGCTTTATAAACCTTAAATTTATTTGCCATAAATTATAGTATATTTAATATGTTATAGTATTGTAGTACATTTGAAACCACTTCATCACATTTATAAGCATGCACCTTCGTAAGCTTCCAATGTTCGTAAGTTCATTCATACATTTATATTGAAAGGTCCGACATAGACGATTTCAAGTGACCGACATTCTAAGGGCCCTAGTGGAATTTTTTACAGCGCATTACTTTAAATGTGTAGAACGGCGCAAGTTTTTAACAGCGGGGGTAAAATTGTATGCATTTATAAGACCGAATTAATAGAACATGCATTGTAATTAAAGCGAACTTGTAAAACGGTTGAACCCTTCTAGTTTTCGAAAATTCTCATGGAATTATTTACATATTGTAAACAGGGGTGATATTTTTTGACCATTGGCTATTGTATTATTCCACATTTAAGGACAATATGTATTGATATCAGAACACAATGAATGCGTTGACATTTTTTAAATAAAAGATTTTCGAAAGGGTGACTTATTATTACATTATACAAGTCGATTTTTGGAATCCTTTGAAATAATCCATAAAACTGATAAGTTGATAATAATATCCATGTCTTTTGTAATGTAGTCAAAACCAAACGGAAAAAATAGTTTTTTTGATAGGATTATAAAAGAAGGGGAGTGTTTGTGATTTCTTAAATAAAATAATTCAAAGCCAATTTCTTAGTGTCTAATGTTGTGAAAAAAGAAAGATGGTAGGTATTGTCAAAACAACATTTTAAAATAATATTATCCATGTACCTACCAATGTAATTCATCTGTATATTTAAAAAGTGAATGTTTCTTTGTTTGTCACGCATGCGTTCCAATATCATTCGTCCGATTGCGATGAAACTTTGGTGATTTGTTGCACGCACGCCGACAAAGGGTTTTGTACGTAATGGTGAGCTCTGGCGTAACGAAATTATTTCCCATTCTATTCATCCGATTGTGATGCGACTTTGGTGATTTATTGTGCGCAAGCCATATATAATGGTGTGCTCTGGCGTTATTAAATTTGTGAAAATAATTTACATAAAGTGGCGCGAGAGTTGTTTGAAAAATGTGTGCAATTCGTGAGGAAGGGAGAGGGGAATCCGGGAGGGGAGGAGGAGGAACGAAGGAGAATGGGGATGAGGGAGAGGCAGAGGGAGGGATTGCAAAGGAGACAAAGTAACGGTAGGGGACAGCAGGGGGAATAAAGATGGAAAAACAAACAATACCGTTTATTCAAAAGCACGTCAATAAACAGAATTCAAATAGTGGCATTGCGACGCATGCCGGGTACTCGCTAATATTGAATGAAAACTTATTCGTGAAATATCAATTTAGCTGATTACCAGTAGCGCCAGATAATCCAGTATTCCATTTAAACATGTGCATTTTAATATAATTATGAAAAGGTATCACATGAGAACGGGTCATTTTTTCGACTCGTTCTTGAGTTCAACAGCTCGGCTATGGAACGATTTGCCGGCTTCTGTGTTTCCTCACTCTCCTCAAAAAGACCCTCCACACAGCATCCCAGATGACATAGGCCCTGAGGGAAGTTATTTTCCTCAGGGCCTCCTGTGTGGAGTTAATGTAAAAAAAAACTTTTCTAAAAAAATCGAATAAAAAAATGAATTCGAATAGAATGAATTAAATAGAAACCAATACGGAAACAATATTTTATTTCGATAGTTCTAGTCGATGTTCTCCGAGTGATTCATTCCAAACATTATTCTAGTAACTTTCAAGAGTAAATTACCGATTGTTTACCTAGGTAGTTGCATCACTAGTTGCAGGCATCTCTTCTAACCGAGTATTTCGTTAATTTTCTATAGTTTATTTAACAAATCAATTATGAATTAACTTAATTATTATAAACGGAAACAAGTACTTTGCATTATCAAACATAATTTCGGTGGTGCATGCATAATTCCTACAATGTAATTTAGTCTAACGAGCAGAGTAATCTTTCCGGAGCGCAGAGGAGAGAAGAGGTAAGTCCGAAGCAGTACATTATGTGTGTTACCTAAATAACGGGTTACGCGCTACTACTTAAATAGTAAATACTGCTTTGTCCAGGTGGTACAATGACACATTTATGTCGCCTTCACAGCGGGACGGACGGACCACGTTACACCGCGCTACACATCACTCAGAGACAGGGATGGATTAAGAATCAAAGAGAGTTAAATAAAATAAGATTTGAAACTTCTAATAATTTTTATTTTTTACATAACCCAATGTGAATCACTTGCTGATTCTAGCAACGCGTAAAATTCACGTCATTTTGTATGCGGGAGCTGGCTGGAGCGCGGGAATAATTTTAAAATATATATTTATTATAGTGATTACACCTTGTTAGCGTCCAGCGTGCGTGCTGACGCTATCGGCAGGGTTGGAGAAAGCTCTCACATATTTAATACAATTAGCTGCTGTATCTGCCCCAAATAAAATCTAGCTCAGGATTCGGTGCAAGCAAGATCTCGTAACCTCAAGGCTAGTGCTTGTGGTCCGGAACTTCACGCTTCTCCATTCTCCCAGGGCCTCCCTCGTCAAGCAAAACACGGTAGGTTATCACATAAACAGTTTATTCAATTCTAGGAGACATAATAATACATAAAAAAGGAACGATCCTAGCTGAAAGTTAGTTTGAATGTCCGTCTCTCTTCTCTATCACGCGTGGTTAGGGTTAATACATTTAATTGCACACAAAGGATAACATGGTAATTGACTCACGTTTGGTTTATGGGCCAACAGCGGCTTCACGCGCCTGACTCTCTCAGTCTACGCGGCGTCCATGCGTGATCCGGAAGCGCCAAACGGCGAAACTGAACTGGTGTCGCCCATATTCGCGGGGAACGTGGGCCCTGTAAGCTCGCTTGCTGAAGACTGACGGCTTGCCGTGAGCGGCGCGTCTGGCGGGCGCTCGGTTTGTTGCTCGCGGGAAGGGGTAATGCGCGCGCCTCTATATGGCGCCTTATTCTCCAGTCCGTGGAGAAGTCTATTCTCGAATTTGTAACGTAACACTTCCCCCCTCGCCGCAGTAAAAGCGACGTGGTAATGGAGCTGTAGGACTAATAAATCCTCTTACCTTTTCAGCACTTGTGCCAAAAACATTTAAGAGAAACGAGGAGAGAGAGAGAGAGAGAGAGATTCCTAGCTGGAGAATAGTTATGAACAGAACACAAAAGAGAAGATACATGGTGTAACAAGGAATTGTCAATAAATGTATATAAAGGCAGTGGCATACATAAATACAGTTGCAAAGAACAAGGATCTGTTGAAGAAAGGTACAAGGGTTATGCAGTGATAGAAAAAAAAAAAACTCTAAAATTGTATCATTGGTCTGTGAGCTAATGTTTGCGAACGTGGTTTGCGTAGGATGTCTGGGGTGGTTGAACGTTTCACTGAAGTTACAAGGTTACTTTGTCACAGTAACCTGGCCCATTTGAGATTACACTCAAGGGACACTAGGGCCTTTAAGAAAATACGAGGAAGAGAACACATGATGAGGCTTCTAGGTGGTGTGGAGAGTTCTACCTGTCACAGAGGTCGAAAGGGTAACTGCTTCCGGATCCTGTGGGTGAGCCAGTACGAAACCATTGAAGTACTGGAGAGTGGAATCGCAATTGGTGGTTGGTACACTGGTTTTTGTATGTAGTGGGATTGTTTTGTGAACAATCGTTGGTATTGTTATTTGCGCAAGGGCACAGGAGCATCCGCACAATGGCAGTAGGGCATTTGCATTATGCAGCAGGAACATTTGCATAATGGCAGCAGAAACATTTGCACAAGGGCAACAGGAACATTTGTATTATGCAGCAGGAATATTTGCATAATGGCAGCAGAGCATTTGCACAAGGGCAACAGGAACATTTGTATTATGCAGCAGGAATATTTGCATAATGGCAGCAGAGCATTTGCACAAGGGCAACAGGAACATTTGTATTATGCAGCAGGAATATTTGCATAATGGCAGCAGAGCATTTGCACAAGGGCAACAGGAACAGGAACCAACCTAGAGCTGGCGTGCTCGGGTTTGTTTTGAGTGTCGGTTCTTTGTGGTGATACAATTCGCAACTACACGCACGACTCACACTAGGTTATGTTAGATGCGGTCGGGTGCTTTTGGTACGCAGGGATTGAAGGCAAGGGACCTCCGTGACGGTAGCGAGGGCAGCATGAAGAGGCGCAGATGTAGATAGGGTGCAGAGCTGCTGGTTTTTTTTTTTAAAATCCGGCAAAAATTATTATTAGAACAAAATTCTTGAAGTTTACCTGCCTAGTAGACCAATGATGAAAAAAGTTTGGAGAGAAACAAGTGTGCATGTTGAGAAAAAGTTGGATTCGTTTGGCGTGTAGAGAGAGAGACGGAGAGAGAGCTAACTAAATGTGGCTAATTCCTAATACATGTTACAAAGGTACGTATTCAAGGACAGGTTCTGTGTAACCCCTTTTGGTTTTTTTCTTTACCAAATACATTTCCAAGAATACGTGGTTGAGGGATTGTACGTATAACAAAATTCCCATTCGAAAGAAGTTGGTCTTCCATGACCTATGCTCACGTCTATACGGTAGCATTTTTTCTACTTTCGAAAAACAAAACATTGCGTACAAGATTAGTTATAACAAAGTGGGAAAGGAGTAGGAAGTTGAAAGGATCCGCGTATGAAGATTGTCCCATTTGACAAACGAAACGCCAAGTGCGTAACGCATATATCCCCATTCACGGATAATTTCGAGGAAGGGGGAGGGTGATAATTGGGAACATTTGAACGAAGAAAACTGCTGGGGACTCGGCTATTTCCGAAATTCGACCTCTGGGTGGAGGTGAAACAAGGTCTACAGCAGTCATCCTGGCACATTACAATAATGACAACTGGGAAAGGAGTAGGAAGTTGAAAGGATCCGCGTATGAAGATTGTCCCATTTGACAAACGAAACGCCAAGTGCGTGACGCATATATCCCCACTCACGGATAATTTCGAGGAAGGGGGAGGGGTGATAGTTGGGAACATTTGAACGAAGAAAACTGCTGGGGACTCGGCTATTTCCGAAATTCGACCTCTGGGTGGAGGTGAAACAAGGTCTACAGCAGTCATCCTGGCACATTACAATAATATTTGGTAGTGTTGGACAAAAGAATACACTGACATAAAAGTCTAATCCTCTACGTGTATTGGGCAGAAGATTAGGGGTCGTTTTATTCTCCTACTTGTTTGCGAGAAATGACAGACCCTTGCTCAAATCTCACAAACCTGGGGATTTTCTTTGTTCGTCTCCCAGACAACGAGTTAGGTGTGTTTGTGTCCATCAACTTAACTCCCACGACACGATGCCCCATAATCATGAGTGAAGCGTATGATTAGTCCTTTTGAGATAGTAGATAGTTCCTGGGTTCTTGTGACAGGAAGTCCACGGGCATATTAATGATTACAAAAAAGGGGGTGTGGACTACATTGAGTAGTTCACACATAAAGGTTTGATATTATTTCGTTCGCACGATTCATGGTGAGTATTGTAACGTCTTCACGTATAGCGTACAAGATTGCAAAATCAAAAGATTTGCAAGTAAGTTTTATAACGTCTTCACGGATAACAATGAACGAATTACAACTGGGTTGCCCAGTATTGAAGGGAGGTGCAAAAGACTAGGTGTTTATGACATTTCTGACAAAAACCCACAGAGTAATTATAACGGGCTCCCCGTATCGCATTTAGTAGATATTCTGAGATTCCCATCTATGACGGCAGATTTTATAAGGTTCCCACCTATGATGGCAACAAAGGTTAACGTTCATATAAAGGTACCTATTCAATACAGACGGCGAGACATACTGATGTACTTAGTACAACAATACCGTAGCATAATAAATCCATATTAGCGTACGTTAAAGACTTGCACAAAGGCAAAAACATATTTGAAGATCTGGCCAAGATTTTATACTTCAACAATTAAGGGACAAAAAAAATTCTGGCGTGCTGATGGAATGTGAATTTCATCTAAGCTTACCGCAAAAGAGATCCTTTGTGGTACAACCCTTTTGGTTACGCACAGAGTATCGTATCGTGATGGTACAACTTTTGTTGTACTTACACGTACGATGGTAGCAACAATACAAGACATGCGCTTATCGTTGTTTGACAAGGCAAATTATTTACATTGGTCCGATTTGAGTGTTTAAGACCTTCTAGGTTTTACTTACTTAAACAGACTGCGATGGACACACCTTGGTGTTATGAAAATTATAATAATGGGATGGGTTGTTCACAGGGTGGTTCACTTGGAGACCTGGCTTCTTGTTGTGACCTCGTACTTTGCACGTGATAAGTCACAACAAGGCAACCCCAAAATTTCAGTTTGAGCCGTTGAGACCCAGGGTGACTCAATGTTGCTGAAATGTTGTAAAAAAAATTTATCGTTAATGAAGAGGCACGTTGAAAGTTGTCCCTTTTATAACGGTACTTTCCAGACTCCACATCCAGTTCTGGGGAGAGCTAGAGCAATTAGGGTTATTTATTGAGCGCCATTCTATTTTCTTAAAAAACAGAAAAAAAAACTTAGAACGGGTAGCAAACATCTGATACCGCCGTGGGTTTACACAGGTTTGCTTACCTAATTTAATTACATATGACATAAGGGTTAGATGCACTTTGGCGAGGACCCGATATTTAATGTACAAAAAGATTTTCTAATATTTAGAAAGGGGTGACGAGGTATGACATGATGATGTGAAAATATGATGCTGCGAGTTGTGACGATGCACAAAACCTTGGGCACGTAGTCTCTGACTACTTGCAGTAAGCCACAGGGAATTCCTTTCTCCGAAGTGATCAATTTCAGGTAGAGGTGTGCATGCTTAGAAAAAACGATGTTTCCAAGGTTTGACACCTGGGGCAGCAATTAGAGGCGAATGACTGATGATGACGAGATATTTATACAAACAAAAATAAAATAAAAATGAAACGAAACCACAAGGGAGAATTATAATTCTTCCCTGACTTTGGCTACAGTTGATACCACTGTGCCAGAGCTAGAAAGGTTTTAAAACATTTCTTTTCGTTGTGCTCCGGTTTTATGCCGGACGAAATGCTTGGGCGAAAGTTTTCTTTGGGGAATCTTTCGTTTTTTACAAAACGGGGTGCCAATTTGGCAGAGAAGTACAGCGCACCTTGCGACAGAGTGTTGTTTCTTCTCCAGACGTTCTTCCTTGAACGTGACGTGCTTCCTGATGTACTTTTTGTTGTAGAAAGAAGCATATTGAATAAGGCATTTTTTGGATTTATTCCTGGGAGAAATCTTTCTACTTCTCAGGGCCTGTAGTAGTTCTTCCTTTTTTGACGTAGAAATGTGGGGGATTATACCCAGCGTGACTTGAGGGACTTCCATAGTGTATAGGGTCGTGTCAGGGTGACCTTACGTTGGGAGAAAAACGAGAACTCGACTCTTTATCCGTAATTGGAAAGAAATTTTTGCCAGGGATTGACCACTGGGGACGTATATATATATATTTTTTTTTTAAAATGCTTCTGCGAAAAAACGCGTATTTGTAAGTGTTTGGGTTATTTGAAAATTTGGGCAGAGGTTTGCCTCTGGCCACGTGCTTTTTAGGAAAAATCCAAGCGTTTTGGAAAAAAAAAAAATTTCGAAAATTTAAAAAAAATCGAAAAAAGGAAAAATCGGAAAAATTTTCAGAGTCCGAGAACTGGAGAAAATTTGGGCAGCGATTTTCCTCTGGCACTGTGTTTTTAAGAAAAACTCCAAGCGTTTTGGAAAAAAAATATTTCGAAAATTTAAAAAAAAATCGAAAAAAGGAAAAATCGGAAAAAATTTTCAGAGTCCGGAAACTGGAGAAAATTTGGGCAGCGATTTTCCTCTGGCACTGCGTTTTTAAGAAAAACTCCAAGCGTTTGGAAAAAAAAAATATTTCGAAAATTAAAAAAAATCGAAAAAAGGAAAAATCGGAAAAATTTTCAGAGTCCGAAAACTGGAGAAAATTTGCGCAGCGATTTTCCTCTGGCAATGCGTTTTTAAGAAAAACTCCAAGCGTTTTTGGAAAAAAAATATTTCGAAAATTAAAAAAAATCGAAAAAAGGAAAAAATCGGAAAAATTTTCAGAGTCCGAAAACTGGAGAAAATTTGCGCAGCGATTTTCCTCTGGCAATGCGTTTTTAAGAAAAACTCCAAGCGTTTTTGGAAAAAAAATATTTCGAAAATTAAAAAAAATCGAAAAAAGGAAAAAATCGGAAAAATTTTCAGAGTCCGAAAACTGGAGAAAATTTGCGCAGCGATTTTCCTCTGGCAATGCGTTTTTAAGAAAAACTCCAAGCGTTTGGAAAAAAAAAATATTTCGAAAATTAAAAAAAATCGAAAAAAGGAAAAATCGGAAAAATTTTCAGAGTCCGAAAACTGGAGAAAATTTGCGCAGCGATTTTCCTCTGGCAATGCGTTTTTAAGAAAAACTCCAAGCGTTTTTGGAAAAAAAAATATTTCGAAAATTAAAAAAAATCGAAAAAAAAATTTTCACAAGTTTTCGTGGAAGTAATTTGTTTGAGAATTCAACAATATCTTGGGGGCATGGTTTCATTACGCGGCTTCCTATAGCCTGGCTTTAAACAGCACCAATTTTTTGGTATTTACCCGCGAATTCCCTTCGTCTTTTCGACAAGATATTACCTTCTTTGTCAATTGACAAGGTATTATAGTGTCAGATGTCAAGGAATCCACGTCAACGCGAATTTAGTATTTTTTGCATTATTCGAATGTGATTTGGCATGGCATGGCATGATCCGGTTTCATCAGACGACAGAGTCAAAAATACTTAATTGTCAAATGACAGAAAGAATTTAAATCCACTTGTTCCCTAGGTGTCAGCAAATGTCCGTTTAAAGAAACGTACCAGCGTGCTGCAAACTAGTATATTATTAAAAATATTTAGCACTTTCGAGACCAAGCGGATGATTTGTTTATCATGTACATGATTTTAATTGTTGAATAAATTCTTCTTTAATTTGTGTTTATTTCCACTATTCACTTGTATTGAAAATAGCAATTTTAATCGGCCGACACTTTGTAATCACTGTATTATTCGCAGCGACAACTTCCTAGGTTGGGCACCTTGCGTTGGAATACCGGTAATATTTTGTCGAGTGACGAGTCACAAATGATAAAATCGCGTCCGTAATAATTTAAATTGTGATTCGAAATTATGTTCGCGCCGAGATTCCTGTTGGAAGTGCTAGACAATTGGGAATAAACAATACATCATAATAACATTTCAGAGTTTACAATTGTTGCTTGGGAACGAGGCCGTGGTGGAACAGAAAAAAAATTTAAATGGCCCCACGTTTAGCGCCAGTGTTAGCGTCCAGCGTGCGTGCTGACGCTATCGGCAGGGTTGGAGAAAGCTCTCACATATTTAATACAATTAGCTGCTGTATCTGCCCCAAATAAAATCTAGCTCAGGATTCGGTGCAAGCAAGATCTCGTAACCTCAAGGCTAGTGCTTGTGGTCCGGAACTTCACGCTTCTCCATTCTCCCAGGGCCTCCCTCGTCAAGCAAAACACGGTAGGTTATCACATAAACAGTTTATTCAATTCTAGGAGACATAATAATACATAAAAAAGGAACGATCCTAGCTGAAAGTTAGTTTGAATGTCCGTCTCTCTTCTCTATCACGCGTGGTTAGGGTTAATACATTTAATTGCACACAAAGGATAACATGGTAATTGACTCACGTTTGGTTTATGGGCCAACAGCGGCTTCACGCGCCTGACTCTCTCAGTCTACGCGGCGTCCATGCGTGATCCGGAAGCTCCAAACGGCGAAACTGAACTGGTGTCGCCCATATTCGCGGGGAACGTGGGCCCTGTAAGCTCGCTTGCTGAAGACTGACGGCTTGCCGTGAGCGGCGCGTCTGGCGGGCGCTCGGTTTGTTGCTCGCGGGAAGGGGTAATGCGCGCGCCTCTATATGGCGCCTTATTCTCCAGTCCGTGGAGAAGTCTATTCTCGAATTTGTAACGTAACAACCTATTAAGCTTAGAAACGTACATTTCTATTGTAATGCGTAATAACATTACGCCGTAACAGATAATGATGATTATTAATGATAATTGTTGTTAAAATTGTTAGGGTCCTTTTTTATAAATAAACTCTTTTGCGATAAATTTCACTTTTATTTTGATCACAGTGTAACATGTTTTAAATGTATAAAAATAACGATGATAATACTGAATACACCGGACCAACCACTGGCAGTTGTTTACTATTTAAACTTTGCGTAGGAAAGAAGCAATAATACTCAGATGATAGCCTTTTTATAGAATAAAAATTGCACACATTTATAGAATAAACAACTACCACATCTGACCTTTGTAAGTGTGACGTGGTTAAAACAGGTTGCTACCAGATCTACCGAACCCAATCACTAGCCAAGGTTCGCACCATTGGTTTGAGATATAAAACCATAGGAATTTGCTCAAGCAACCCATAGATGCCAGTAGCATGTCAATTTTTAACAATTGTTATCCGTATTAATTATTACTAAGGCGCATTACTAAGCAATGCAAAATCACGTGATTGTGGTTCGAAAATTAGTTGGTTTAGAAATATTTTAGATTAGTTACTACTTTGGATAGAGAACCTATTTGCAGGAAAACAGGAATTTAAACCTTATCGCCATCTACATGAGGAGTGTTATCGTTAGCAGCCTGATCTAGAATTTTTACACGAGAACACATGACACTTTACATGACTAAAAACCGCAGACCCTTCAAAAATCATGAAATCTGTCTCCAAGAAATTTAAACAAAAGAAATAAACATTTAAAATTAATATTCCAAGAATTAAAACAATTTTCTGTTAAAAAATATTATACTGCAGGAAGGTACATTATCGCTTGTCTGAATTCTGTACACGTTAGTTTAAATTTTGAAAATAAAAATTAAATTAAATTAAATTATGTTACTTTTTGATTATTTTTAAACATAACAGATATTATAATCTAATGACAGACACTAAAGAGGTACATCCAATCTAACTACTGAAGTAAAATTGTGATATGGGCATGTCTGCATCCGTGTTCGTGTCATATGTCCGAAGATAGTTCGAATATCCCTTACTCTTTTTTTAATTTTTAATTTTTTTTCATATTAGCTCTACACAGGGGGCCCCGATGAAAATAATTTCCCTCACTGCCTATGTCATCTTAGGGGATGCTGTGTGGAGGGTCTCTTAAGGAATGGAAGGAGAGGAAGTTTTGGGAAGGTACAAAGTATGAAGGATGGTTAGGAATCGGGAGTCAGTGTGTCCGAGAGTGACGGACGTATGCATTCATCCCTCCAATTGCGGTGCAAGGCGAGAGAGTCCGGCAAGAAAAATCAAAACTCTCTCAAAACAAAACTCGATCCGGCCCACCACGCAGCACGTGGGCAGACGCTTCTGTCACCAAGACCTGGACAAACTTCACTGTACGAACCCGGGCACCTCTGCTAAGTCACCAAACGTATTGAACCACTTGGGGTGATTTGTTGAGGGGGGTCTAAAGCAGACCTCTTCAGCCGGAGTCTCTCGACCCATCGTATCCCCTTTGCACCGCAGTGATGGATTCATACGTCCGTCTCTCCTGAACACATTGACCCCCAGATTCCTCCCATCCCTCATACCTTTTTCCCTCCTAGAACTTCCTTTCCATTCTTTCCTTAAAAAGACCAACATACACTAATGCTAAAATTATATTCAAACAAAACCATTAACCGTTGAATGCAGTCAACTTTAAATAATATCGCGGTCCTGGACTGCAAATTAATAAATTCTACTGCAACCCTGCCCTGTCCCATGTACCAAGCACCAATAAATAAGAACCTATATAATACATACGGCAACCACCGCCAATATAGCAAACAGCCGGATTTTATTCATGACGTTATTATTTGCCTCATCGATGCTGAGTAGTGAAAAGGGTCATTTTTATTCCGCACTCGCCGTGGGTTATCCAGGTGTGAGATTAATGCAAACGTATTATACAGCGCAAGCATAAACAGCTGAACACAGTTGAAAAATATCTAGCTAATTTACGTTATGTATATATATATTTTGTATTTCCAAGATTCATATCGGAAGGTCTAGCACGGACGATCGATAAAACCCTATATCAATACGAGGGGATATTGACTAAATACGTCAACTATGGTCAGTTACCAATATTTCTGAGCACGGTCAACAATTGATAAAATATATTCCGACCGACTGACGCCGACGGTGATAAATTTTAGCGCGGCCTACCAAATGTCAGTTAAGCTGTCAATATACAAATCATTTTGAATAATGTCGTTCGATATGCAAAATAATTGACATATTAATGAATGGAGGTTAACATACGAAGCTCTTAGAATTGAAAGATATCGTATATGCGATCCGTACACTTAATTAATTCATCTAAGACGTGATCAATTTATCGATCTTGGAGAAACAAAGTTGAACAAGTGTGACTAAAGGTTTCACTAATTAATTCTCGTTTAGTGTCAAAAAATTCAAGCGAAGTGCTTGCTAATGTACAGTTTATTAAGGTAAGTATTATTCGAATTAGTCTAATTGTTGGTATTTTTTTTATTTTTACGTAACCGTTTGACTCTATCCAGGATGACTAAATTCATAGATCATCCGCCATTGTTGCTAGCTTATATCGATTTCTTATTTATTCCGTGTCAATATCGGTCTGGGTAACAACATTGCGTCCGTGCTCAGCTATAATAATTACGCCTATCGATCTGATATTTTAAGTTATCGATTTCACTGCGCTAGACCGCCTGGTTGAATTTTGCAATCAGTCGAAAGTATTTTACGGAACCTTGCCTAATCTACAAAAACATAACCATTTAAAATTGTAAAATGGAATCTCAGTACCTACGGGTGTCGGCAAATAGCACCCAGTGATGTCTACATCTTCATTGTAAGAAAAAATACTCTTCAGACTTTAATTAAACAAACTTTTATTGTATTACGCCGAACGTAAAGAAGTTTTGAGATACCAACGCTGATTTGTAATAATAACAAAAGACAATCAGGTGTTCTAAATTGCAGTGCAAAAAAATTTCGGTTGTCAGTGCCAAGGTGCGCATCCAAGTTTGGCTGAGGGTGTCTATTTGACATCTCTATCTGGACTCTCTCAACCTAACGTATAGCCTTGCACCGCAGTGGGACTGATGGATTCATACATCTGTCACTTCGGTACACACTGACCCCCAGTTTCCAACCCACCCCTCATACCTTTTTGCTTCCCAGGACTTCCTCTGAATCGTTTCCATAAAAAGACCCTCCACGGGGAAATTGCTTTTGACACACTGAACCCCAGATTCTTACCCACCCCTTAAACCCTTTTCCTTCCCAGAACCTCCTCTCCTTCCTCGCCTTAAAAAAAACCCTCCACATAGCATCCCCAAAGATGACATAGGCCCTGAGGGAAATTATTGTCCTCAGGGCCTCCTGTGTGGAGCTCATGTAGGGGAAATTACTGTAGCGCTTGCACTTATCAATTATCCCCCCTCCGCCCCTCCCCCACCCCCCTCCCGATTTCCATACATTCATTCCCGGAACATTCAGTTTTCAAGCTCGCGTGCCACCTAAATTTCATAATGCGAAAGCTCAAAGAAAAAAGAATTATCCAATTTGGTGCAGTCGTTTGGAATTTATGCGCTTCCAAACATTTCGGAAATTTATTTTTATTTAAATACGTGGAAGTTTGTAAATGCAATAAAAAATAACACTATTTATTATACAGTCTTTATAATCGTTACGAATTATATTTTTTAATGAAAGAACTCTCATCTGACCTTTTTTCCAAAACATAAGCTTGTCCGAAAAAACAAAACATATTCTGATATTTTAATTTTCTGGAGCAGCAGCCGACCAGTAGGTAAGGGGCTAAGTACCTACCAGCATAGATAGAGCCCACAAATATATCAACATCGTTTCCATGGCAACGATTTGTTTTCTGACGTTAGCAATAACTCGCTTTCAGAGCTTACCATCATATACAGCACACCTTCGCGTCAGAGCTTACCATCATTTACAGCATATAGTCTTCATATATAATTTAGCTTCCTATTGGTGAGAGAATTTTTAAAATCGTTTTATGTTTTATTCGTGAAAGCGTAACAAACAAACTCGAGCAGTTTTGCATTTATAATATTAGTATGGATTACGTTGGTATGTAAACAATAAAACGTTCCTATATTTTAAACCATTATGGCCGTTACGAATATAAACCCTAATATGCTTTACCTCTGAACTATGTATTTTTCATACATCATGCATTTTATAAATTTCCCGAAAGGTTGAAATTCCATTGAAAGCAGCCAAAGAAGTCAATTTGATTTATTCAAGAGCGAAATGACATGCATTTAATAAAATTGCAAAATGAGTGCGTGTCGCTAATTTGATTTTTATAGAGGTGCACGCTTAAAAGTTGCTTACTTATGAACAACATATTAGCGTTGACTATTGGCTATGCCAAGGTACGGAACATTGTATACATATTTTGTGCCTTACGCTAGTCAGTATGGACGTGCTTTAATTGGAATTAGAACATTAACATTTTATTCCAATCACATTTTAGTATTCGTGATTTCGAAGTGATATTGGTACAATTCCTTTAGATCAGTGGTCTAAAAACCCTGGGCCGCGGACCGATACCCCCTCCCCTGAGAATCCCTTCACGTCAAGTTACCGACACAATACCTTCAAAGTAAAAAATACGACTGGGCTTTCATCTTCCGCACTCGCATATATAACATCAAGAGCTCAAGTGAGACGCGACGACGCGAGTCACCGCTTTTTTATTCTGCTTGCCCATATACAAGTGGAATCGTTTTAATGAGAATACGTGACACCACGCATTTGATTATATTGGTGAATTTATTCACTTTTCCCCCCATCCCCCCTCAGCGGACCGGGGTAAAATTACCAACGTTGACTGATTCACGGCGATAAAAAGGTTGGGGACCACTGCTTTAGATCATAGAATTCCAACAGTGGCTGTAAAGGCTCCTGGGGGCGTTGGAGAGATTCAAGAGTCGGTGGTAGGCTAAAATGGGTTCAGAGGAATTTAAAAAAATATATCTCTCCTAATGAATTCAACTAAGTCATCAATGAACAAGTACATCAATGCAAGAATCTTGCAGATGAACCGTTCAATTTAGAAATACAGCCTTCCTCGGTTACAAATAATTTCAAAATATTGAAAATCATCCAACTTCCATCATTATTAGCGGAAAATATGGCTTCTGTGATGGAGGTCTAAACTTGTAGAGGCTTCAGCCCGCGACGACCAGATTAATTTTTTTAAATACTACACTATTATGCGTGGTGACTTTCCGCTTGCAAATACGTAAATTTTACTTTTTTCAAAAAATTATCGCCTACGGCGCTTTCCCGTATATGCAATAGCCTCCAGTGTATGTAGAGCTGGAGTTAATGTGAAAAAAACATCATCGGTCATCATTTAAATGATCTGCATAATATTAATGTTTTGTTCAGCTCTAAAATATTTTCTGTCGGCAAATAGTCAGTTAAGCAACCGCTTGTAGTCGGCAAGTAGAACAAGTTTGATCAGCAAATAATGTCAACCCCTAACCTAACCAAAGCTAACCTAACTTAACCATGTAAACACTGATATTTTTCCACTGTCGACAAACACATAACGTAGTGTTCTAAAAATGATTTAATACTATATATAGTTGTAAGGTGCTTTCGTTTTCCAAACCAAGGGATTCGTACAATGTTAATAATTGTTATGTGATGGTTTGAGGGGTTATCCTTTTGTAGTAACACTTATGTTTTACTGAATAATTTTGTAAAACCTGAATTTATTCAGACGAAGTCATTTTACATTGAGTGTATTATTACATCATTTTTATTGAGTTGCGAGAAAAAATATTGAGAGTTTTATAAACAAGAGGAAAAAAGTGATAGGACGAACACAGAGAAATGAGAACCTAGACAAAAATGCCTAGAAATATTTAGCAGAAAGGTGACAGAGACGTTAACGTTTAAAAGGGTAAAATAGGCTACACATGGAGCAAATGATAAAATGTGAAATGCAAAGTATTAAATGATTTTAAATATTAGATATAGGACAACACAATATTCAACAGTCATTATCATTTGAGTAATATAGTTTCTCGTTCCTCATAATATTAACTAAGACCTAACTGGTCACCCTTTCGGGTCAAAAAAATGCCTCCGTATTTTAAATGCTCTTTTTTATCTTCCATGGAATTAAAAAACAATACGTTTATTGAAGTAAGTTCATTAAATTAAAAACTGTAACAAACCATTCAATTGTTTAGTATATTTTCGAGCATATATTGATTACTTATTCGATCTCGAATAGTTTCTTATTACCGCATCCATCGCTTCGACTCTTACTAATTGTTGGACGAGGGATGCTGTTTTCACCGCCGAATTTTCACTGCCACTCAGACGAGATCCCTGGAAGGAATGTCACAATCGGGAGGACCGATATCCCACAGTGAATATACTATTTAAAACCCTTTTAGTAAAAAGTTAAATGAGTGGCTAAGGAAACCCATAAAGAGGTGACTAATCTGTCTTGCTATTGAATCGTGTCATACTTGCAAAATGATTGAACCCAAAATAAAGACTAACGGTGTTTACATTTAAAATTATGCATTTTATTTAATTATCCTGTTACAAAACAAATAAAAAAGCGTTATTTCGTTATTTCATTTTCGCGAAGAATGCAACACATAATAATATTATTACCTAGTGATGTTATAAAGTACAAAAATGAACACATTTTCCTAGGAAACATTATTTTATTTTCCACGTTTATGGTCGCACAGCGTGCGCTGTTTTCCTCTAATTGTGGCGCGCCAAAGGCCACTTTGAAATGCAAAGTTGGCTTCAACTATTGAATAAAAAACGCGCAGTTTATGTTTAATAGCTTCCGCACAAAAGTGCCCGCATTATGATCGAATTGCAAATTTTACAATGTGTTTCAATTTTACAATTCACACAATTATTATTATTATGCAGTTTTCACAATGTTGTGTATTTTATTATTACGGTCTTGCAATCTTTTGTTCGATACCAATTGGCCTACGTGTTGTTTATTTTATATGCAAAGGATGTTTTATACGTTTTCACCATATAAACTTTTTTTTAAAGTAATATTTTCAAAGTTTGTAATAATACCAACCTACAAAGGTGGCTGTTCATGTTTAAAATGTTATTTACAAATATTCTTAAGTTCATGGTTTCATTGGGAATAAGGTTTATTTCATGTAATACATAGGAATCTTCTCATCTCGAAATATATCTTATTTATTGTATACCCACCATTAAACATTTTAAAGTACCTCATCTTATGTTATATGTTAAGTTTTTTCGTCACAGAATTGTATTTTTTACAGGGTCGCATCGTTTTGTTATTGACATACGTTCTCAGCTTCTATTTTCTATTCTTTGGTGTTTTATAAATATGCTCATTACAGCTCAATTATAATAATAATATTTGGATGATTTATATAGCGCCGTTTTTGTGAAAAATCACCTCAAGGGTGCTGTACAAACTTATAATATATTTCTAAAATCTAGAAAAACTACAAACTAGACAAACAATCAAAAACAACTTATGACTAAAAATTGCATCCACTGGTTCATACGAAAATATATGTACAATGTTTCGACCAATGAACGCGATGCTTCCTAAAAATGTTTACAGGACCAATGACCATACTTACCTGGGAGGTCGCTTGAAATTAACACAGTTTATTGTCTATTAAGAAATTTAGATAGAGTTCGCACGCAGAGGACATTATTGTGAACCCTTGTGACATGCATTTAATCCTGAAATACATTTTAATATTGGTGTATAATTCATTCTTTAATGAGTGTATTTTGGAAATCAAAAGCAACATTTTATAGTGGGCGCTACTATTGTACAAGGATTTGATCTTCCTAAATGTGATTCGTCAAGAGACAGATTGATGTGTAAAGATTCGAGTAATTTTAATTCAATAAGGAAAGCTGTCTCTTACTTAGTTATTCTTATCTTTTCAACTTGAAATATTCTCTGCTAAATACATGCCTACTCTTTTACTGTGTACCTCATATTCACTTAGTTTATTTACAGATATTTTTAATTAAAAAGAATAAGTATTAAGTATGTATATTTCTTAGACATTAAAATATTGTATTTCGTAAACAGGATTTCATTGTATTTTTTTATTTACACATGTTTTAATAACTATTTACTGCCCTTTGCTGTTTAACATGCTAATGGGCTATCTATTACTTACGCAATTCTAATTTCTCTTGCTGTAGTTAATGCCTCACACTACGTTTTATTAAGTATAAGCTAAAGGCGTTAATGTTATAAATAAATATTTTATTTATTTAAACGCCCATAGGGCTTTTACATATAGTTCAGTACATGTTTTTGATAAAATATAGGAAATAACATAAAATATAAGAAACAAACTAAAGATAACATAAAATATAAGAAAGAAAATATAGATAACATCAAATATAAGAGTTGACACAAAGCAGGTAACATAGAATATATGGTAAGTAAAAATAGAGATAAAGATGGTTTAAGAAGTAGGAATAAATAGTTGGCAATTTATGTTCTCTAAAGGGATGTTAAGCTTAAAATTTACGAAACGTGGAAATTTTCTTTGAATTCTTTCAACATTATGAATATGAATTTTGTAGAAGGGCGACCAGACTATGGAGTTATGTTCCATTAGGCTTCTAACAAGGGATATGTATAACAGTTTAATGATTTGTAACGATTCAAAATTTTTAATTGTCCTTAAAACAAAACCTAATGTTTTCATACCCTTATTTACAGTTTGTTGAATGTGGACCGTGAAGTCTAGTTTTCATCCATTATTATGCCAAGATCTCGCATTTCGGATACTCTTTCTAAATTTATTTCATTTATTGAATAGTCAAAAAGCAATAATTTTTTTTTCTGGAAAAGGTCAATGTTTTGCATTTATCTACATTTAAATATAAATTGTTTTGTGAGCACCAGTTATTTAGCATGTCTATATTAAATTGAAGAACTTGACAATGGTTTAAGAGAGATTTCTTTATATAATTTAATATCATCAGTATCGTATTACGGAAAATCAATAAAGAGAATATTGCCTTCCTAATAATTTGTGGGCAATAATTTATCGGGCAAAGCATCATACACGAAATTTTGAAATATATGAAATGGGACGTAAAATTAAACATATTATACTTTCTACTAGGCCACAGACACAACCACCACAACACGGGCATGTGCCTAGCATGGTGGTCGAAAAATCCTAAAATTCAAGTAACAAACAATTCAATGAAAAAAGAAAACTTAAAAAAAAGACATTCTAATAAAATTATTAATTAACTTTTTTTGTTTAAATTAGCTTCACACAGGAGGAACATAATTTCCTAAATAAAAGGCCCTATGTTATCTTTGGAAGTTCTGTGGTTTTTTGAGGAAAGGAAGGCGAGTAAGTTATGGAAACGAAAAAGGTATGAGGGGTGGGTAGGAATCTGGGAGTCAATGTATCCAGGAGTTAAGGAGATATTAATCCATTTCTCCAACTGTGGTGCAAGGGGATGCTCCGAGAGTCCTCCTGGAGAGGCCAAAAGGTCTCTCTCAAACAGTGACTCCTGTTCCGGCCTACAATGTAGTTGGTGGGCAGATGCATCCACCTCCAAGACCCGCACATCCCTCACCCCATGAACCCGGGAACCCCTGTTAAGTCACCAAACGTAGCGAAATACTAAGTTGTTAGTTATCCAACAAACGGTTCCCAGGGCGGCGGTGCCCACACGCGCCTCCCAAAATAAATTGAAACTGTTCAGAAGAAGGAATTAATTGAAAATGTGAGCATTCAATTTCTCCATAAGTAAAGAATTTAGAAGACGATTCAATTTCACCATAAGAACGAATTAATTAAAAATGTAACCATTCAATTTCATCATAAGTAAGGAAAAAAATCCAGCACACTGGACACGTAACGCACTATTTCAGGCTTACTGTTTCAACGTTTAATGAAAATAAGATTTGGATTACTGAAATCTGGGGAGAAACCGGATTGTATCAATCAGTTGTTATAATCCGAATACATTTTTTTCATTTTATAAATCACTTAAAATAAAAGCGAGGCATAAGCAGCTGCTCAGTGCTCAGTGTCCAGGGTAACGCGATCCTTCCCTTCCCCTTTCTCATCGCCTCCTGCGTGTCAATTGTGGTGTGTCAATTGCGCATCGCTAATGCGCATTATGCCCGCAACTCGAACAACAATGGGCGCCTTACCTCGCTACCGGGCGCTCCGCACATCACACACCCTACCCCGCAACAACCCTTACTAGTACCTTAGTACCTACCCTAGTACCTACAATACTGCTACACCGTGGTGATTTTGTATGTTGCCTTTTGTATGTATATAAACGCATTTGGGACCACACACTAATGCTCAAAATATCAACAAGGGTTCCTTATGCCTTAACTTTTTATTTTTTATATTCGCTGCACACGGGAGGCTCTGTGGAAACTAATTCCTATGTCACCTTTGGGGATGCTGTGTGAAGGGCCTTTTTCGGAAAGAAAGGTGAGGAAGTTCTGGAAGGATAAGGATGGATAGGAAGAAATCTGGGGTCAGTGTGTCAGGAATGATAATTTTTTTTTTTTTTATTCCATTATTGTTTTTTATTTTTATTTTTATTCCATTATTGTAAAACTGCACATCTCGATACAGGAATGCCCTAGTGAGATGTGCAGTTTATGTTTTTAAGTACATCTATATATTTTAATAAATAAATAAATAAATTACGGGCATATGAATCCATCCCTGCCACTGCGGTGCAAGGCCATGTTCCGAGAGAGTACGGCTGGAGAAGTCAAAGGGACTCCCTCAACTATCCTCTCCCAATCTGGCCTGCCATGCAGCTGGTGGGCAGACTTATCCACCACCAAGACCCGAACAAACCTAACCCCATGAACCTGAGGACCCTTGCTAAGTCACCAACCGTAGCGAACCTTTACTTTAGGGATGATCTACGATAGAGGTAATGATTATAATACCGATCGTAAAACTAGAAAAACTGTCGTGTTGGTAAAGTCGATTAAAAATCTAAAACTAAGTTTCTTAAACACATGAGATCCTGATGAAGGAATTATTTCAGGGCCTCTGTCATGTTTGAGGATGCTGTGTGAAGGGTCCTCAAGGAAGGGAAGGAGATGAAGTTCTCGTAAAGAAAAGGAATTTTTTTTTACGTGAGCTCCACACAGGAGGCCCTGAGGAAAATAATCTCCCTCAGGGCCTATGTCATCTTTGGGGATGCTGTGTGGAGGGTTTTTTTTTAGGAAAGGAAGTGGAGGAGAATTCTGGGAAGGGAAAGGGTTTAATGGGTGGGTAGGAGTTTGGGGTTTAGTGTGTCCTGGTCATCCGCCGCCAAGAACTAGACAAACCTCACCCCATGAACCCGGGCACTCCTGCTAAATCACCAAACGTAGCGAACCACTTGGGGTGACCTATGGCAGAGGTGTTGGTTATCCAATAAAGGTTCCCGGGGCGGCGGTACCCATTCCCGCCTCCCAAATTGAGATGTATATAGGAACTGGGGGATCAATGTGTTCTGGAGTGACGAACTTATAATGCGGTGCAAGGCGATGGGTCGAGAGAGTCCGGTTGTAGAGGTTAAAACTCCCTCAACCAGTCTCTCCCTATCCAGCCTACTATGTCGGTCAAAGTACTAGGTCGGCAAAAGAATCTGCCGTCAAGACCTAGACAAATCTCACACCATGAACCCGAGCACTTCTATTTTGTCACCAAACTTAGCGATCTACTTGGATAACTTAGGGCAGGGGTGTTGCTAGATATTGTTATTACATTTAATAAATTTATTAGTTATTTGGTCACTTAACCATAAAGTTCATTAAAAAAAGTGTTAGCCTTTTGGTCACCTTACCATAAGGTTCGTATTAAAAAAGTCGAAAGAACTCAGTGAAAATTTCTACGATTTATTAATTTTCAATTAAATATCCTTTAAAATCAATAACCACACTTTTTTATTGAATACCTTAAAAACACTAGAGGATCGACGAAGGATAAGCGACTTACGTGTTTTTTTAAATTGGAAATTCGGAGCTCGACTGCTGCGTCCTGAATAAAGATAGCAATTTAAGAGTAGCAACTAACTTCTCTAGGCATAACGACTTACTTCAATATCACAATTCTCAAACGAATATACCTATACCAAACTCGCCAATTCCTCGCGTCCATAGTTAAGCAAACAAATTTAATATATCGATGATATCGACTGTAATGTATGAATTTCGATGTTTCAAACATACCTAAGCAATTTTTTAAAGTAAACATATATTATTTCTGATAATCTCAGATCGTTTTTCTTTTAAATTTTATCCAATTGTAAACCACTGCAATGTAAAAAACTATTTTTGCAACCTATTGTTTATTACCAACTCCCTTGTAAAAAAATGTTAATATTACTACCCAATTAAAAGCCCCAATAAAAGTGTAAATAAATAAAACTTAGATATAAAAAAAAAATTACATTTTAGGACAAGTGTTTGGATTGGTGAATTGTGTTCCTTGCCTTGGATTGACAGCTAGCAGCCTTTACTATCACCACATTTATTGGTTAAGTAATTTATACATGTTTTTTCTTTCATTGTAACTATTATAACTGTTGGTTTTCCAATAAAATAAAAAAATTAAAATAAAGTAGCTGCGATCGTGTGTAAGGAGAAATTTGTTAAACAATAATTCCCGTTTATGCGATCAAATTTATTAACAATAAAACTTCGTACACAATTAAATTTGTCGCGATTAAAACACACTGGAGGCAACGTATAAAACGGCTGAAGCCGAAGAACGTGAGCAATGGAATGATTTTGCAATCTCATCCACTCAGCCAGTGAGCGACTCCCGGTGATACCAGTCGATAAAATTTTGTTTTTAATAATTGTAAGGTTGTTCCGCCATAACATCATAAAACTAAAGCGTTCAAAAGCAAAGTGTCTAAAAATACGTTAAAAGATACCTAGCTAAATATAAAACAAAATAATGGATGTATCTGCGTTATCCCTAGTCTGAGCACTGACCCGTTAACTATTATTGTAGAGATCGCTGTAAAATAATTTATCAGGAACGCTTTACTGCGAATGCCGAAAGGTCTTTCCTCTATTTGTATTTATGTATTATTTTGTAACATTAGTTAGTTGTTTCCATGGAAGTGGATGGAAGGTAGGTGGGGTTAGGGGGGACTTTACGAGCATCCCGCAGCCCGCTGTGCACCAGTGAAGAGAGTTGAGAGAGTAGTAACCACCCCACACCCTCCCCTGCAGCTTGATTGAATGTATAATTCAACCCCTTTCGGCTTTACATTTCTAAAGAGGACGGGTGAAAACTGGTTGTTTCCATTTTAAAGTATCCCTCGCGGGGCATTCAATGCATTTCTGTATTCAACAGTTGTTGTAATTTGCAGTTTGACAAATGCATCCGAATAATAGCGGCTTCTAAAAGCTTTCGAGGGAGAATTTAACCATGCATTTTATATCCAATTTAAAAAGGGAAAAATATCTTAAAATAACGCAAGGGTGGAACTTCTGATTTCTATCTTATTCTAGCAACCCATTTGACTTATTTATTCGACAATAATTGTCCATTATTTTTTTCGTTTTAAAGCCAAATTAATGAGTTTCTTAAGTAAGGAAGGCGCTCCAATATATATTTGTTTAATTTATAACATTGTTACAGCATTGAACATAAAAATAGGCAAAACAAAATACTAAAATAAATAATTCAATGATTTTCTACGCCAATTAAGAGTGCCAGCTCTTGAGCTTGGCGTAGGAGTTATTTCACAATTATTTAATTATTATAACATAATTTTACATAGAGTGTAACAAATATAACTTATTATCTTATTATCCTGACGAAGAAAACACAGTTTTCGAAACATGTTGATATTGCTAATTAAATAGTGGTGTACACATAGTTATTTGTTTTCATTAAAATTTATAAATATAAACTTAAGTTGTCGTGACGTTTTTTTTTTTTTAATTTGGCATGAAATGATAAAATTCGTTATAACATTCTGATTGGTGATGTTATGGTTGTTAATTTTGTTTAAAGATTAATTTCACCTTATTCTTGAATGATACAAAATCTGTTTTTTTTTTACATTTTCGGGAAGACTATTAAAATATTTTATGCCTTTGTTAATATAATTATTGTGCATTTGTTGTGTTGAAAACAAAGGAATTTGGATGTTAAATTTATGCCTTAATGATGAGTTAAGTTTAAATTTTTTGATTACATTTTCTTTGAATATTTGAAATATTGAATCTTTTTTATAGAGGTCTTCAATTTTTGGTACTTCGAAAATTTTGAACAATGATGCTGAAGGGAATGTTGAATTTATGTTCATGTTTTAAGATCTGATGAATTGTAAGAATTAATCACTTAATTAATAATAATTATATAATAAAATTCTGTAATCGTGGTCACGTTTAATTTTTGTAATAGAGCTGTAATATATAATACGTTTGTATTATTAGACCAAAAATTACAATCTCCCAAACCAAAAATACTCCTGTTCCGGTGCGATGGGAGAGAGATCGGTGTTTAATCGATAATTACTCGTGGCCTGAACCTAAAAAGTCAAAATGGACTTTTGGATGGCAGAAATAAATAATTTGATTGAGCGAGCGTTGTTGTTGTTTTTTTTTTTAATTTTCTTTTTCTATTTTTGTGACTTTCTTCTTCTTGCATATTCTTTTCTCTTTTTGGTTCTTCTTGTCTTTTCTAAGCCCTTCTTGTCTTTTCTTGCGAAAGGAGAACTATTCGCGGCTCCGCTTGTAAAAGCCTATTTTAAAAGCGTTTACATAGGTAAAAATTCTATAGACTTGTGGATATCAAAGGAACACTTCTAACTTTTGCTCATCTAAGCATAAATACTAATAATATCTAAAGCCTCGATTACATTGAGCGGGTTTACAAGCTACTAGCCGGCGAATTCACTATCTGCTAGTAAACTTATTTAGTGTAAAATCTGCTAGTCAGCTAGTTAAGGCACCGTATCCTGGCTCGAAAAGAAAAAGTTGAAGAGACATGTAATTACGAATGTTGGAGAGAGCGCGCTAATATTTCAAACGATAAAATTGAAGCAAAAATTGTGAAAATGTTTAATAAAACACGACTCGTTTAGAATAGAGCAAAAATCTCGTGGAAGTTGTCTAAAACAACATTCAAAGAAACACTGTGAATTTTTTCATATATATAACTTGTTAAATAATAGAGACAGGCGTGGAAATAAAAATTTTCGGAGCATACTTTGCGATTTTTTTCTATCGAGGGAATTTCATATAATTAGCAATTCGGCGTGGGGATTATACAGATATTATCTTCAAAAATAACATATATTTTTTTAAGAGCTTAAAACTTCAAATGTTCAAGGGACATATGCAAGAAATCGGTAGAAATTCGGGTAGCGGCGGCTTAATATGATTACACTGAGCGAGTTTACTAGCAGATAGTGAATTTGCCGGCTGGGAGCTTGTAAACTCGCTTAATGTAATCGATGCTTAAGGAATAAAAATTTTGATATATTATTTTGACTTATATCTAACACTTTTTAAAATCATTTATTAGTAGTGCAACTTCACAGTACTCAAAAATAATATTTACGAAAGACTAATCATACTATTGTAGAATATTTCTTTTCCCCTTTGGAAGAAAGGCAGCCCTCTATAAATTGAAACAATGATAAATGCTTCCCGCAGTCCTATTCTTATATCCAAAGGTTCCCTCGTTGCTTTTCTCTTTGCTGCGACCGGTTACGCGAATATCACAATATTCGAGTGCTGCGTATATTGAATGTAGCAAAGATTGAGATAACGCATTGTTTAAAAATGTTCGGTGACGATGATAAATTAATGGGTATACCAGTCCCAGAAAGAGGTCGTACGTGAAGTCTTCGTTCTAGTATCTTCTGCTTTTTTCGTTTTCACACTTGAAAAAGAAGAGGACGATCCTTGTCTATCGGTGACGTACGTGCAACATGGCACGATCAAGTGAATAAGATACATAAGTTGGGCCATGTCAAAAGTCAAAATAATAGAAGAGTATGTATGAGACGATGTAAGAATGTGAGTGAGGCAAAGAGTGTGTGCCAAGACCGCTTTGTTTGGCAGTCCGTCGTCTCTGCCTACCCCTGCGAGAAACGGCGTGATGGTTAGTTAATGAAAACTGTCACAGATAATTTTAGCCATAAAATTGTATTTTTAAAAGGTTTTTTCGTACATTCGTTCAAACATTTCAAGTGAAAAATACATTTTTTCGTAGTTTAATATTATATTTTTTTATAAAGTAATTAATAATTTTAATTAAATTATACTCAACGGAAACGGTAGGAAAAGGCATAATTTATTCAAATACCATTTTTTGGTATTTATAATGTAAACTGATTTGGGATAAAGATTAATCTAAAATGGTGATTTAGCTTCTGCTTGAGTTTGCAGTTCTATCAATCTCATCAGTTAGATAGGTACCTATCTAACTCCAATTTTTTTCAAATGGCGTTTGAGCTATTCAATGGTTAACCCATTCAAAGTGATTTTGAAGGCGATATTAAACTGTCGGAGGCAAGTTAGGGTCTGGGACATGACTCCTTTATTGTGGCACAATGGCGGCGATGTGAGAAAGTCATAAATTATTTTTTCCCTTTTGCACTATTTGGCGTACCCTTTTCCCGCATGGAGTTGACATGTTGACAGAATCTGTCACAAAGAAACAACTTATCTTTCACAATCCACTTCTGAACAAATCTAACTATGCAAATCAGTTATAATATTATTTAAATATCATTGTTTCTTTGCTTTCTTTGAAGGGCCCATTTTATCTTTATTTTTATTACATGCCCTACAACTAGGTACAATTTATACAGGGCATTTATATATTTTACAATTTTTATACTTACACATTTTTATATTTATTTATAATAAATTTAACTTTTTATATGTTGTACAGTGTTATAAAGAAATATAAAAATAGCCTTCCTTACCATAAAGAGGCAGACTCTTGGGTTTGTTGAGGGAATTCAAGCTGATTTTTATGAAATCATTGAGCAAGTAAATCTCCACATATGTAATATATTATAAAACAAAGTCCTCCACCGCGTCTCTTTGTATGTCTTTTAGCGATAAACTCAAAACTACTAAACCGATTTTCACCAATAGATGGAGTGATTCATGTGGAAGGTAGAAGTTTATAATTTGTTGAGCTTTTGGGTAAATTGGTTGAAATATATAATATATCAAGGAGAATGTCTGTATGTGGAGGACGAGCGGGCTGGCAAGCGGGCGGTGAGTTGATTTGTTTGCAGATCTACAGTTTTATGACGAGGTTGATGAAATTTTGCATTACCTTCAAGTTAAGAGGAAGGTCACTGTTTACATTTGATTTCTAAAACTCTATGCCCGGGCATCGCTGGGGACTTCCACTGGTAAACAAAAAAATATTGCAAATAATAACAACAGGATAAGTAAGAAAAACTCAAGAATTATCAATAATAGATTTCAAGATTTAAAAAAAATAATAATCACTGTATTTGCATTAAAAACGAAACTGTACAAAAGTGTACTCAAACTCAGAAACGAGTCCTGGTGTGATCAAGGGAGTTATATGGTGTGGTAACCCTCTATATCCCAACCATGAAGAAGGTTCCCGTTTTTACCTGAAAGGCGTGCTTTTAAAGATAAAAAACCTTTTTATATAGATGCACATAATAAAATAAAATAAATTTTAATTCAAAATTAATAAATACTTTGTTGTAACCATGGCTAAGTGCTTAAAAAAACAATATATTTCTGTACAACATTATCTTCACACTTTTTCTAATTTTCAAGTTTTCAGGTTTGTGCTGAAGCGGATTCCATTACCATTACAGTGTAGCAACTCTATTACATTATTAAAATCACAAGTTTGGTTCATTTCTATTAAATGCTTAGCAAATTTCGAGAAACCGTTTCTGTTTAAACATCTCATAGACCCCTTCATCATAATTTCTAACCTCTGTACAAAAATATACCCGTAAAAAAATCCTAATCTATCTGAACAATTTAATTTAAATACTCAAGATTTTTCATTTTTAAGTCTTCCTTATCAGGTTTTATATAATATATTATTTAATTAATTTACAATTTGGGAGGCGGGAATGGGTACGCCGCCCCTAGTATTGGATAACTCACACCTCTGCCTCAAGTGGTTCGCAACAATTGGCGGTAAATGATCTGGAAACACTGAGTACCCCAGATTCCTACCCACCCCTCATACCGTTTTCCTTCCCAGAACTTTCTCTCCTCCATTCCTTAAAAATATTCCACACAGCATCCCCAAAGATGACATAGGCCCTGAGGCAGAGTGATTTTGCGATAATAATAAAAAAAATATGGTAAGAAAGGGTAGGGAATAAAAGTAGAAATCTGGTACCTACCTAGATTGGCAAAAAGGGCAAGAACCATGTTCAAATAGTAAAATTGTACGTGCTAGGTTATGTAGGTACCTGATCCTATTTTAGGTCCCACGACGAATTACGAGTTCTTCCTCTGTGACCAAAAAGGATCTAATTCAAAAATTCCTGTTATAATATTTAAATTCTTACTCGAGTCAAAAAAGTAAAAAGGTTTATGGGCGGTCCGCATGAGGAGGTTCGGGCTATACGACCTCTGAATATAAAATTCAAATTACAATGAGACTACGCTTCATTTAAAATGACAAATGCTCCGATTCTTGTACGGCGCAGTACCACCTTACTTGATCCTAATATTCCCAATGGCCGATGCCTTCACACTTCTCACTCGTAGATCGTAGATTCAATGGAAACTTTGCTCCAGCGCTTTCATGCAGATTTACTAACTTGTTTTTCTCAAAAATGTTACACTGAGGTTTTCATAAGAGTTCAACTGAAAAGCAGAAAAAATGGTGGATTCGACTATAGAAAGTCAGTAAATCTGTAAATTGGTGCCGAGTACGAAGGGCTGCCTCCCTTTGCCCATAATTATTAATAATGAGGTTTTTAATGTGTTATCGCACAAAGGAACAAATTGGTTGCCAGCCCGGAGCAAGTTGGAATGAAGCATTCCCAAATCGCCTATTTGGTGCAAGACTGTACTACACGACGAACAGTATTTTTTCCAGAAGAGCTTTTTTTCTGATTCGTTCACCAAAAATACAAACAGAGAAGTTATACAAAATTAAAGATTTTTCCTTCTAATCATTACTCTGGTCTGGTCAGTGGATGAGTGGGCACCGCGTTTGGGTTCCACCCGGGCGTCCCGTGTTCGATTCCTCGGCTGGCTAAGTCCTCCATCACAACACAAGCAACATTTTCGGCTTTCTGTGGTGGTAGTGGGAGATTTTCAAACATTGTTGGGTTATGCATGCGTAACCCGGGAATGTTTGTCTTTCTTTAAAAAAAAAAATTACGTAATGATACTCAACCTTTTTTCTCTTCGGGCCACATACACATATTTGTAAAGTTACGCGTGCCGCAACACTAAATAACCCCCCCCCCCCCCTTTTTCTTCGGACATTTTTCGATTGTATTTTGAAGCCATTATGGTTGAAATTCTAACAAAACAATACTTTATAAGAGAGCAATTAATGCTGTTAAAATTTGCAGGTAGGTACCTGAATACAAGTGAATCGCTTTAAACAGCTGATATTAACACGGTTTTATGCTTTATAATTGAAACGGATCTTTTAATAATAAATTATTTGCGCGCATACGTGACTGTCAAATATTTGTTTTTTAGGAATAAATCTAGCGTGTGCAATAGCAACACTCTTATACCAGATCTGATGTGGACCATAATGACAATCCTCTTCGGGTGTCACTATTTGTGCGTAAAAGTCGAAACGAATCTCAAGATTTAGAATAGCAGATTTTTTTAGATCCTGATAATAAATGTGTTTAGGGCTGCACATAAAAGTTTGACGGGCCGCAGGTTGAGTATGGTTAATCTAATGTATCATTTTATATAGAAAATATCAAGTCAACTAATTCCTTGAGCACTTTTAAAAAGATTGTCAAATTATTTATGTTAGCCGAGGATTGCCAATTGATCTTTTCAACTTTGTCCTTTCTAAATTATTAGCTAAATGATTATGTTTATAGTAATAATAAGCCAAATTAGTATTAGCATTCTTCTGCCAAATTTAAAGCATATTATATTATATACATATATTTATTATTTACAACTTCATCGTTAAAACAAAAAAAAAAAACTTTTATTTTTTACTTTCAATCAGTCCTCAAAAAAATGGTCACCCTACAAAAGTCTACATGTTTACATGAATGTACTACCTAGCGCCAGCAGTTTAGTAATAATCTCAACCTGTAAGAAATGCAACAATATTGTTCTTTCAATATCTGTATAATTTTGTGTTATTTTGTTAATTGTAGAATTGTTAACCTCAACACAGGCTTGTCCTAGTGAGGTTGCAAATTGTTTTTGTAAACATTTTTACCTGCAATGTAAAGATACAATAAATAAATAAAAAAATATCGCCAAGTAGTTTATTTGTCTGTTTATTTTGAACAGTATTTTTAAGTGACATTTAGGACTGCTCACTGGCAGGCTGATCACAGTTATTCTTTAATGTAACACGGCCCTAACCGAAATTGTGCATTTTGAAATAAAATAAATAGGTGTCTATAATCGAGAGAGAATCGAAGACAATTTTAAATCTTGTTTCGCAGAGCTTCACGTGTGACAAAGTCGTCAATTCGCCATTCAGCGCCATTTCATTGAAAGGTTTCCGTTTCAGCTTATGAACAAATTATGATCAGCAGACGAGGACAACTATCGTGTTTATTACAATTTGATAGAAAGCTGAAACGCGCCTATAATCATTTAACGGGCATTTGATGACAATGTTACATTTGAATTTCTGAGTAACTAATACTGTTTTTCTCAGCTTAGCACACTTTTTAATTTAATTCTTTTGTCGTTTAGAACTAAATTACGTTGTCAATTTGACTCAAAAATGTACACATTTTGTAATAAATATTTAAAGTAAAGGGAAAGATTGCCGTACAAAAAGATCGGGTGGCGGGATTATAGTCTATATTAAAGAAAACTTCATATTCGAAAAAAAGGATATAATGGCTACTACATTAGAGTGCGTCTACGGAACCTTTTCCCTGAACAAACACAAACGCATACATTTAATAGCATTATATCGACCTCCAAACACGAATAAAAAAACCTTCCTACAACAGTTAGAAAACATAATAGGAAACATTGATATCAAGGAAACCATTTTAATACTCGGAGATGTTAATTTGAACTTATTAAGTGAAAACGACTCAATAATTCTACAATACGAACATCTTATGGCAAACTACGGACTAGTGAAATGTATACATGACATAACGAGGGAGGCAGTGATAAATACCTACACAACGGCGACGTGTCTAGATCACATATACATTAGAGAAAAAGAGAAGTCTGAAATTTACTCTTGCGTATGTGAAACAAGGATAGCAGATCACTATTTAACTGCAGTGTCTTTATACCTTAAGGACAATGGCGAAATATCGCACCATGAATATAATACTGCACTATCTGAAAAAAAAGTTGAAGAAATGATTATACAAACTGATTGGAACTCAATTCAAATTCATACTGATCCTAATATCGTATATCAAGATATTAAATCACACTTCAAAACAATATACGAAAAAAGTAGTTTCACAAAATTAATAAAAAAGACGTATCGCAATAACCAAAAAATTTGGATGAATAATATTCTCATGGAAAATATACAAACAAAGGATAAATTATGGAAAAAATGGAAAAACATGCCAACAAACAAGAAATATGAAAAGGACTACAAGAAATACAGGAATAATTTAAATAAGCAAATATTGGATACTAAAAAAAGATACTACAATAACAAATTCAAAAATTGTTTTAAGGACATTAAAAAAACGTGGAACGAAATAAACAAAGTATTGGGGAGAAAAAACAAATCCAGCTGTGACGCAGTTATATCTAAATACTTCTTGAAGACCAACTCGACAGATGTTGTAACAGAAAATTTTGCGAATTTCTTCGATGAGGGAGTAAACAAGTTACTACACGAATGTAATATTCGTGCGTCTTCGTACTTGCTTGACGATACACCGCACTCTATGTACCTACCCAGAGCTAGCGTTAAACAAATTGAATCTATTATCGGAAGACTGAAAAACTCAAAATCACCAGGATTGGACCAAATACGTATGTATGATATCAAAAAACATGGTAAAATACTGAGCCCAGTAATAACTCATTTCATAAACATTATAATTGATACTTGCCAAATACCCGAAGGATTAAAAACTAGTATTGTTGGACCCATTTTTAAAGGCGGTGATCATTCAATTATAAATAATTACAGACCAATTTCTTTATTACATGCTTTGGAAAAAATTCTTGAAAAATATATAGCGACATACTTAGATGCATATTTAAATAAATTTGGTATCATTGACGAATGTCAGTATGGATTCCAGAAAAAAAAAAGCTGCGACACTTTATTAAAAGATTTTTCTAATTTCATAAACACCCAGCTCAACTCTCAAAAACATGTACTTGTACTCTTTATTGATTTCTCTAAAGCCTTTGACACACTATGTCATAAACAAATAATTAACGTTCTACAATCCATTGGCATCCGAGGTAAATTGCTTACTCTCTTTAATAACTACTTATCAAATAGAAAAATGAATGTTAAAATATTGAATGCGATGAGCGAATCGAAATTTATAAGATCTGGTGTCCCACAGGGGTCAATTTTGGGTCCAAAATTATATATAATTTATGTTATAGCTATGTCAAAACTATTTAGTAAAGCGCGTAGATTTATTTTCGCAGATGACACTGCACTTATAGTATCAAATGAAAATCCTCAAATAGCGATTCAAGAATTACAAACCGACTTTAATGAACTGCTAAAATGGGCACATGATGTAGGTTTAGTCATAAATGTAAAAAAAACAAAATGCATGTATATCAGATCACCAAGTTTGAAAATATGGAATATTCCGAAACTAATCGCACACAACTTTGAATGCATCCATAAAAAAATATCAATAAATTGCCAATGTGAAAATATTGACTTTGTCAATGAGTATACTTATTTAGGATTAAAAGTAGATAACACTTTTAAATGGGATAAGCAAGTTACTAAAATATGTAACCAATTAAGAGCTCTAGCGAACAATTTCTATAAATTAAAATTTGTCTTGCCTCATTGCACACTTAAATTGATATATTTTTCATTGGTAGAATCTATTCTTAGATATGGAATTCGAAGCTGGGGAAATACAAGCATGACTTATATTAAGCATGTACAAAATTTGCAAACCTCTATCATAAAACATATTGTATCACCTAATTTATATAGACAAAGACACAATGTGCAGCTTTTATATTGTGCTGAGAACCTACTCCCAATAAAAGGTATATTCTGGTTACTTACCATTAAGGATAACTGGGGAGATAGTACTTATAAAAAACCACTGGTACATAGTCACAGCACACGACTCACAGAAAAAAAAGGCCTAAATATACCTAAAATATCAAATAAGTATGGAAGCCGAACGCTGCAGTACTGTGTACCGGTGATTTTTAATAAAATCAAAAATAGATTTGTTATTGAGGAAAATGAGAGTATAAATATAAAAATTGTGAAGATGTGGATTATGAGTGAAAAATCAGTATATCTGTAAAAAAAATGTTCAAAGATGAAAAAGAAAGATTGATGATGTAATGGTTTCTAATTATTAAGAATATATTACCTTTTTCTTGAATGATAGATACAAATCTGTTAAATATTGTATGCCTTTGTAAACATAAAATGTTGTTGTTTTTTTTTTTTTTACTGTATTTATTTTCATTAACTGTAAAGTAGGTTGCACCAACCAGTTCATTAGGATTTGATTGTCTCTATTTGCTTTCTTCTTTACAATTTTAAATTTTATAAATATGTTTTTTATTTATTTCAAATGGTAATGGATGTATATTGAGGTAGAACCTGCAGACAAGCAGCCATGTGGCAGCTTCGCGGGATTACCTATTTAAATTGCCAATTTTATCTGTATTTGTTAAGTATGTTTTTGTTGGAAATAATAAAAAAAAATAAAAAAATAAAAAATAAATAAAAAATTGATATGATCGTAGGAAACTCGAATATGAAAAATAAACGATAAAAACGTGAACGAAAATTTAGAAATTCTTAAAAAATTACCACAAGCTACTGCTAGCGCGGGCTTCCTTCGAAGAATTGAAAAAAATTGGTAAAGATGTCTATATTTTAGAATTCCCACTACTAATAGTTTACCCTCACTTCCCCACTAAAAACGCAATCAGAATAAAATACTCAGAGAAAGTTTAAAGTCAAAAGTTAAACTCAAATGTGAAGTAGAATAGAAAAATGAGTTCAGATGTTAAAGGCTGCGCCACTGAACAGATAATATCTAGTAGTGTAAAATTAATATCAAATTGCTGATGGGGGTAGTACATGTAAATTCACGCAATGTCAAGTGTTTTAAATACAATGTCCTCCGCTTGCGAGGTCGTATCTTCTTCTCCAAGCATAAACTTTCTAATTAAAAGTGTTTTATGTTGTCGATTTGTATTTGTAAATAATAAAATTGAATAGAACAGTCCCCTAGAGGTGATTTCTCACAAAAATGGCGCTCTACAAATCATTAAATTTTTATTTTTATTGAAGTAAAACTTCTTTAGCACCGTTGTGATTTGAAACTCGGTGAAACGGAAACGAGTGACACTAAAAAGAGATTAACACATACATCTACAGGATTTAACCAACCAGAGAATGAGATAGAATGAAACCTTACCCACATACAGTACATAAACCTTACTTACATTGGCCGCTTTAATTATGAGTTCACTTTTCAAGGCTCCTATTGGTTGAGATTGTGTGGATGAAGGTTTTACTTCTACCGCGTGTGAAATGCATTCGATTTTGAAGTAATTTCTTTAGCGCCGTTGTAATTTGAACTCGATGAAACTGAAATAAGCGACAATTAAAAGAGACAAGCACATTCATCTATAAGATTTAGCCTACGAGAGAAAGAGATAGACTAATCGGTGTTCTGTTTGAGCGGTGCTTCGTAATAAAATGTTAAATTATTTTAAACTATATTCTACTCCTGATACTCTGCATTCGTCTCATACTCTCGAAGTTTAGTTTTCTGAGGGTTTCATTTCTACCGCGTGTGAACTGCACAAATAATTTATTTTTATTATAAGAATGTTTGATTCCTAAAACACAGACAGGCTATCAAAATTGATTATTTGTTTAGAAAATCTTTTCGGTGTTTGAAAATGTGCAATAGTACGGATAATTTGAGCTAACTTCAGGCACACGGAAAATCACACAACGCACTTACATATTTTATCTTCTCGGTGGACTCCGCACTGTGCAGCCAAATGAAATGAAGCCCGGGGCATTGACTACAAATTAGGGCCGATTTCTCAGGGCACGCTAAATTTCTCTCGCAATATTTCGGGGGTCGTTGAAGATAATTAAACCTGCGTACAGCTCCAGTTACGATGTTGCTAACATTGTAGTCCTGTAAAAACTTTTAATGGTACACGTTATGTTCAAACTTTTTTCTTATTTGTTATAATACAGGGTTTTTTAAAATAACAATAAGGCTATGAACTTATTTCGTGTGACGAAAGTTCCATAATAATACGTTATTTAATGATTTTAAGACTGTTTAGTTTCTTGTTCATCAATTTTCTTCACGACAACTATAAAGTAGTAATATTTTGTAAGGTTTGTTAATCAAACCCTCATATGCTCAAACTTACTTTGTGACAAGAGATAACGAGAGGTAAATCTGACAAGTGTTCTCTGCTTTGGATATTTTGTACATGTCGGGGCGTGTAAATAGCCCAGACACGAGGGTATATTCCCTATGTAAATTAATGAAGGTTGAAATTCTTCCCTACGTGACACAGAAAAAAACAGTTTGCATACATTCCAAATCCCAAGCGAAAACAAACAATCCTTACTCAGAGAATGCAGCTTCAAAGCACGATGTCCAGCACAAACTACACTAGTTGCATTCAAACTTAAAGATTCTTTGCCAAGGCGGTATTGCAATGTAAACATGTGTATCACAGGAAGAAATTTCGAACAATAAAATATAAATTTGCAAATTACAAATCAATCAGAATCAAACACGACAATAAAACTTGAATACGATCCGACTAGGAGTGCCATCTATCGGCCGTTTCACTGACACTCACGTTGGAAGCACTGCCTGCCTCACAAAGGTAGGAAACTGCACGAACTCTGCATTTCAGTGTCACGTAGGTGAATTCAACAATACAACCAAACATAGATGGCGCGTATCTAGTACATGATAGAAAGTGTATGTTGCTTTAATATCCATCAATTGATGTTGTTAGTTGTTAGTACACGTAGTTTTATGTGGTTTTGTGTTTTTTTTTGTTTAATCTCAACTGATGTCGTAGAGATAGTTATACGTAGTTTTGAGTTGTCTCAAAAGATGTCAGCTCATTAGAACTTTAGAAGAGTGGTAACTGTCGCCGTTCGTGTCTAACGCACGAACGTTTACGTGAATAGTCGATGATATACGACAGCGATCGAAGTTAACACACAAAACATACAAAAACATACATATAAACATACAAACACACAATCTTATTTAAAAAAAAAAATTTGGTAGAAAGCAGTAACTTTGTGGTTTGACATATTATAAATTGAAATAACACCATGATTTTGTTTGTAACCACGATTTATTTAATTTTTCCACTACCGACCGCTTGACGCAAGATGCTTATGTAAAGCGAAACCGATCGGTAGTGAAAAAATTAAATAAATCGTGGTTACAAACAAATTATTGTGTTATTTAAATTTAAAAAAAAATTAATTTGCAATAAGAAAAATTTAAAAACACTTCAAAATATTGATATCTTGGTTTTGTTTGAGCGCCCCGAGTATTTATTAACTCCATAATATAAAATAAGTTGTGCGTAGTACCACCAACCTTATTTGTTTAAAATTAAATATGAATATAATTAAGCCCCCGGCCCGGTCATTGACAACCCCTGTCTGTCCTGGGTGACATTGGTTGGTCCCAGGAAGCGGATGCGGTCAGGGCTGGCACATCGCACGGAACGTTGGGCAAAACGAACTATTTCATTTGCATATACGACGTTAATTTAATCATAATATAATGTACTATGCGAAAGGGGACGGACTGGCTGAGCGATGAACACAGCCCCAGGGTTTAATATCCCTAAATTCACATCTACCAATGAAATTAGTATGGTAATATTTTATCTTTTAACTGCATATCTTTCCCTATCATATGTATACTTAACGCCTTTATAGTAACGATGAATCATTTAAATGTAATTAAGCTCCTACCAACATTGATAATATGGTTATAATTCGTTATGAAGATAGCTTTGTTTTATTGCTTAAATGATTTGTTACCCATTCATTCTATATTAAGGTAAATGCTTGATATTTTACATATTATGGTTTATTAAGGCGATGAAAACTTTTTGGATAAGGCAATTCGGTAAGATAAAATTAAATGATTGAGGTCAGAATGCGTTAACCATTTTTGTCTTGATTCACTACGTCAATTAACATGGTTTACGGGTATCGCATCATTAATTTTTATTTTATTTTAAATCTTTTTTGTTATTTAAAAATCCTTTTTCCTATATGTTTGCAGATACCAGTGTATGGGTTAAACATTAATTAACCACTAAATTTGACCGAAATACGATATCTACTTATGTGACACTGAATTTGACCGAAGTACGATACCTACGTATGTGATACTGAATATGACCGAAATCCGATACCTACGTACGTGACACTAAATTTGACCGAAATTCGATACCTACGCATGTAACACTGAATTTGACCGAAATACGGATGTGAAACTGAATTTAACCGAAATACGGTACCTACGTATGTGACTTTGAATTTGACCGAAATACGATACCCACTTCTGATACTGAATTTGACCGAAATACCATACCTACATATGTGACACTGGATTTGACCGAAATACGATACCCACTTCTGACACTGAATTTGACCGAAATACGATACCTACGTATGTGACACTGGATTTGATCGAAATACGATACTTACGTAACTACGTGTGTGGCACTTAATTTGACCAAAGTAATTAAATATTCAAATTGGGGAAAATGTTAATATTCAACTTTAACTGGATAGATCAGTCTTTCACAGAACTTGAATTTTAACTTCGATAAATTCTGTGAAACAACCTTCCCTTAAGTTTCGTCTTTTTTTTTGAAAGCGGTCAATCTGTGGAATTGAGAAATTAATTAAATAAAACAAACACTTTCCATTTCTTGGTTATAAACCAAGAAATGATTTTATTTCATAAAGTTTACTCGTGTAATTCTGCCGATTGTTAAAAAAATGTTTTTATACAACACAACAGTTCCAATCATCCGGAGACAGTGGGACTAATTATGGTGTAAGATGTGAGATTGAAGGAAATAGGGAAGGGAAGTGAAGGAAAGATAAAGGTTGAGTAATTGGAAGAAAAAAATATTTGTTCATATGAAGCAGATACTTTGTGATGTGACATTATAATTTAAAATAAAACATTAACTTTGTAAACACCACTTTTTATTTTTTATTTTTTATGTACTTAATGCCGACCGGGTTTCGCTACCACCGTAGCTTCTTCAAGGCAGTACAGAACTCTACTAAAAAATATTGATTAAAATATGACAGAACCCTTTTTAATTTACCTACATTAATTTGATATACCAGTTTGTTTTTTACATCAACTCCACGCAGGAGGTTTGAGGAAAATAATTTCTCTCAGGGCCTATGTCATCTTTAAGATATGACATTCCAGCCCAGATGTTGAACTAAAGAACAGGTCATAGAAGCGATCCGTTCTCGTATGACAAATGACAACCGTGTACGTACGCTGGGCGCGCGTTCAGCGTATTTCCCGACTATGCGCCAGTGACACTAGTTCCTCGTAACAACTTCCATTGTAATACAGTAGAATTAGGACATCTACCTACCTGACGCCTGTGCCAGTGCAATCCGCTTGTTAGGAAAGGGGAATCTATCGACCGCCTGTTTTTGAAGGTTTTTCATCCCAAGTGGTTCGCTACGTTTGGTGATTTAGCAGGGGTGCCCGGGTTCATGTGATGAGGTTTGTCTAGGTCTTGGAGGCGGATGACCAAAACACACTGAATCCCATATTCCTACCCACCCCTAAACCCTTTTCCTTTCCAGAACTCTCCTCCCCTTCCTTTCCATGAAAAAGCCGCATAGCACATCGTAGCATAGCATTCCACACAGCATCCCCAAAGATGACATAGGCCCTGAGGGAATTAATTTTCCCCAGGGCCTCCTGTGCGGAGATCATGTAAAAAAAAAGATGTTTTGGGGCTCCAGACCAGAGTTGGCTGCCAAGTTCAACGGTGGGGCGCACTTGCGATTTATACAGGGTCAGCAATTGTGCACTTTTAAAGTATCGGTAACCGGTAGAACAAGGACAGCATGCCTACTTGACACCTGTGCTCTAAAGATTGCAATCCGCTTGTTAGGATAGGAGAATCTACCAAACAGACAGCCCGTTTCTGGAGGTTATCTTTCAGGTATTTTGGGGCTCCAGACCAGAGGTGGCTACCTAATTCAACAGTAGGGGGGACACTTGCGATTTATACAGAGTCAGCAGTTGTGTACTATTAAAGTATCTGCGGGCCTTGTACAGTATGTGCATCCAAACAATAAAACATAGTGAAAAATAGAATTCAAAAAAAAAAATACTCTCCCGTTTCGTTAGCATTCCGAAATTATATTGTATTTCTTTTCTATAACATCTGCCTGCGATATTTTATAACTGTATGCAGCTAAGTATATGCTTAGGCGCCGATATTTATACATATTAAATAGGTGGTTTATACTTAAGTAAAACAAAAAGGTACTAATTTTTAATGTACTCACATACCTAGATATTTCTAAGGTTTTAATTACCTTGTGTGTGTTTATGCTTTTAACCAATAAAATTAAACAGTCATTGATACCAATGGAATTCTTTACAAATATATAAAACAATGGAATATTAACATGTAAATGTAAGAGTGGATATAAATATAACTGGTTTTAGAATATAGTGTTTATTTTACCTGATGTAAAAGTGTTGTTAAAAATATTATATTTCCTTCGTTTCTCTTTGTTACATTTCAAATAATAGGCATTTCTTAATGGGACCTACGTGAAGTGTCGGTAATAAAATGAAGCTACGATACTGATGTTAATTAGTCTGGAATGTGAGATACAACTCATCGAAAACACATTAAAACAGTAGTATTTCTCCACCGCTAAGTAAATTGCAGATTATCGCTACTTGTCGATTAGCTCACATTTTCTGTTTCACCATCACCAATTTTGGAGGCGGGAATAGGTACCGTTACCCCGGGAACCATTTATTGGATAACCAACACCTCTGCCATTGGTCACCCCATGTGGTTCGCTGCATTTGGTGACATTGCCCGGCTTCATGGGGTCTAGACTGGCGGCGGATGGCCTGGACACACTGAACACTAGATTCCTACCCATCCCTCTTACCTTTTTCCTTCCCAGAACTTCCTTTCCTTGCTTTCATTAAAAAGACGCACCATACAGCATCCCCAAAGATGACGTAGGCCTTTAAGGAAATTATATTTCTCAGGGCTTCCTGTGTGGAGATAATATAAAAAAAACCTCTTCTGATAACATACCAACATTACTGAAATTTTAATCCTATGATTAATGTTATTTGACAAGTAGTTCGTTACTCAATAATTAACTCGGAGATGGTGAAATACTCCCGCACAGAAATTAATAACTAACAGCTTGAAACAGCAGCATACCTTCGAAAGGGTTCTCGCTCGGTCAGGAAAAAATATCAGAGTGTGCAATTCACACGCTATAGAAGTGAAACTAGAAAGTCGCTAGATGTCGCTTTCTTTTCTTTTGCCTATTTATTTTAAAGTGGTTTGATGATTGGATATTGATTTTGCGGAAACAAAAACGTTTTTTTTTTGATTTTATAGGATTCGAACCCAGGTCGCTTGAATGTCTGGCCACTACTGTCATCACGCGCTTTACGTCGCTGGATTATGGCAGGCTCGCGTGAGACCGAGGATTTTCCGTATTATTATTATATACATTTTAGTGACGCACTTCCGTTTCACGGAGTTTTGAATCACAACGGGGCTATAGAAAATTCACTTCAACAAGACTATATATAAATACATAGGACTGGTATACATAATTATTCGATTTGAAAAGTTTCGTCATATCATAATAGCGCATACAATTAAATGAAAATTATGTCCAATAAAGTATAAATTCAATAAATGTCACTTAAAAAACCGCATTTTTAATTATCCCTTTAGCTAATTAAAAAAACATTATATTAACTTTTCATAAATTGTTGTAAAAAGTCGAAAAAGGATAGGTTTTCGCATAATTGATTCACACTACTGCTAACCACACCACTAAATTAATTTCCTAAATTAATATTAACACCGGTGAAACTTTTCAAGCAATAAAATAGCTATAACTTACCCCAGAGCTGAATAGCTCTGGAAAGATAGCACAAATATAAACTAGTTACTTCTTCACATGGACTAATTTTCATGTTCGACAAGCACGTTCTTGGTGATTGATAATTATTAATGGAAACTTTTTGCCTAACTAATGAGGACAATCAACAACAAAAAATATTGCAGAAGCTTTTGTTAAATTGCTGAAGACATCGTTCAATTTTATTTTATTTGGGACAACATACAGTTGCCTTGGTACACATTTTGATGTCTTGATTGCTTACTTGGTTGCATCAACTAGTGAAATTGCTGGTAGTCTTTATACCTATTTTCTTAAATCTATATAAATTGATTTCAACATCTTAGAAGCCAACCGAAATATATTCATAAAGATAATATCTATAACTTTACTTAATCCACATGTTTTAAAAGAGGTTGGCTTAAACATACCTGACCACGTGGGAGATCCCATGTTTTTTATGCGCCGAAAGCGGGAACCTCTTCCTACTAGAACTCGCCAATCAATAGAGCGATTTCGTCAGAAAATAAAACTGATATTCAAAATAGTAAAACTGACCCCATGACCTATCCATGCACTTCAAACTTGAAATCTGATCTGTAAAAAATATATGGGTGTACAACCATTTTCTGAAGAGCATGAAGAAAATAATATATACAAAGAAGAGTGCCTGTGGCGAGCGAAATCCGTACAAAACATTCGAGTATGAAAGTTGGCATAAGTTATTTTATTATTTTCATTTTTGTTTCTCTTCATCGTGGATCGTCAGGAATCACTCTATAACATTTAAAAATACCGTAATTAAAAGGAGTATCATCTGCTCCCAATCATCTGGAGGTATTGGGAGTATGGCATCCCCAATAAGACTGTGTAATGAGGCTGACATGAGTGGATACTGATAGTGGTAGAGTAGTGTGTGAATATTCTGATGTGATCACCAAACTTGACTAAAACACTACACCCAACTTTGATGTTTCTAAGATATGTGTATTATAACACCACCATTAAAGTAATTTTAAAATGTCTGCCCTGAAACACAAACTGAAAAAAGTTCTTAAGATAATGTTGTATAGCAAAGTAATTGGATCTAAAATGCGATCCTAATTAAAATGAACATGTTTTGTAATGAATTTAGTACCAGCCATTGTTGTTCGTAAGATATAATTCATTTAACACGCGGTGAAGCAAAACGATTTCAGTTACCTACCTAAATGTTTTCATTGGTCGTAAATTCCATTTATTGACAACTAACTTGTATCAGCGTCATTGTAATATGAAACCGAGGCATGTAGAACACTAATTCATAAACATTTAAGTGTATTCGAGGTACAGGAAAGGGCTAATTTTATGCTTGAAAGAAGCCCATCCCTTAACGTAGTCACCTATTAAGTTTAAAAGTTCTATTATTTGAATGGAGAGGGTGGAATTGTCATGTTATGCTTTACTGTTTTAAAGTTACTTTCGGATACCTGCAACTAGCGCTTTCACCGAAAAGACTATAAATTTCTAAGGTATATTAACTATATGAACACGGTCTATCTATAGACACAATAAATTACAACCACTTGGAGAATTTAAATTATTGCTCTTAGATAGAAGACTTATTCCGACAAGACTGTTTTTTTTTAAATCGTTATAAGCCCTGATTTATTAAGTATAACTACCGTTGACATACCAACAAAAATACTTGATATAAAATTCTTTTTCATTGCAACAACAATATCAGGACTGAATCATTTTGATACTCGCTTAAACATAGATTGCATTCAGTATTGGATATACTTTATCTGAAGAAAGGTAGCCTTCTTTCTAGGAAGGTTAATATTAAAATAATCAACTAGCAGTCAAAAACCCGCTCTGCAGGTTTTTGCTGCTAGGTCCTTCGGGCGGCTTTTGGTTCGGCTTCGCCCAGTTAGTGTTTGACCATTTTATAAATCCAATAGGAACTGGTTTCAAAAATAGCCTGTTCTATCCTTGTGAGGTATTCAGATAAAAAAAAATTTATCATTAAGCTCAAAATAGATTTTTCGAGCGGTAGATACTCTCAGTATTGCCCTGGTGAAATGCAACCGTTCGGTATCCAAACCTTGCTTCAAATATTGCCTTAGCCGTGTTTAAATGACTAGAAAGGCTATTCCCTAAAATTTGTGATAAGAGACCGTTCTCCCGCGAGAAATTCTGTCAGATTTGAGTGATGTTCTACAGCTGTTAAATGAATAAATAATCATGCTTACTTGCAGGAATTCGTGCTTAAAACGACCCAAACTAAAATACGTGACAGCTCAGAGCTGAAGTTTTGAAATCGGCCGATAGAAAAAGCAAATAACAACCGTAGAAAATCACACAAATCTGACAGCACTTCTCGCGGGAGAACGATCTCTTATCACAAATTTTAGGGAATAGCCTTTTAGGTCTGATCTTTAACACAGTTTTATATACCATTATGGAATTTCATTTTAATACGACTTTTTTAGGTTGACTAATATTTCTTTCCGTCTGCCCAACCTGTTGGCCCGAGAATCAGTATCGTCTTCCCCCATTCGCATCCAGGCACATCCACGTGTATACCACAGAACCGGGTACGTGTTCCCAGTTCCCAGGTGAGTGTGTATGTGTGTACGTGTATGTGTGTAGAATATTCTTGTATCACCTTTCCGGCATGCACTGTGCATGTTATGTCTGCCCGTAGCGGTGTCAACTGACACCCAAGAGGTTATCTCAGACAGTTGTCGACAATCTTTGGCCTTTCTTGATTTTATAATACTTGGAAAAAGTAAATACTTATTGTTTTTATGTAATTTGACTTCTTTTGAAGTGAAAGCTTCTTTAGCACCGTTGTGATTTGAAACTCGTTGAAACTAAGTATAGCTACACTAAAAAGAGACAAACATACACTTCCATAGAATTTGGCCTTCGAGAGAATGAGATAGTGTAATCCAATGACGTTATATAAATAGACTCGCCATAGACTCACATACTCACAATATAAAGTGGCAAGTAAGCAACACTCTTTTGTTTTCATCGGTTTTCAGTAGGTAATTTCTTAATTCAAAAGTTATTCATGCATAAAAAAGATATGCTACTTCCACACCGAAGTCAACCTTTCAACTCGAACTTCCAACGCTCAAACGTACCCCTCTAAACAATCGTGCGAATGTTTGTAGTTAGAAGTTGGTCTCAGTGTGGCCGTACCACAAGACAATCAAAGAATGTGTGCGTATTTTTTTTAATGACGTTTAAAATCGTCTGGCAGGAAACATGAAAATATATTGTATTGTTTATAATAACCGATAATAATAAGTAATTTGCGTGTACTTACTTATAAATGAAATGTTATTTCTTCACTTTTATTACTGTTTGCTGTGTAATGGAAACATTTTCTCATCCCACAGGAGGGCATTTTGGCGCTTTTTAAATGCAATTTACCTACAGGTAAGACACGACCTTACTCGACAAATGAAAGTCTAGTACTAAAGTACTAGAAATCGAGACTAGTGCAATTACCTTCCTTTTGGCTTCCCACTTTGAGATTTCTACCCCGCGTCTACAGTATATTGTAACGTCATTGGATTACGTAAAGAAAAACAACAATAACTTGCTTCCAAGGTATTCTCAATCCTTCTGTTTTTAAAATAAGTGCATTCGAATTTGCACTATTTTCGAATCACCATTGTTCCAAATTTCAAAATAATATTCCATCAAGGTTAGGGTGATAAATGACGTCCCGGTAGGAACTAAGCACATTTTTTTTTCAAAACCAAAATAACACCGATGATTGGCTTCCTCTGGCCAGGCCCAAGTAAGGCGACACGGTGGCCGCGTGGGCTGTGGTGCGGAAAAAATTTCGGGTGCGACGGGTCACGGCGGAATCAAAAACCAAATCTCATAATGCTTTAGCTGTCGTATCATTTTTTCCCAAAATCTTCATTTTTCTCTCAAAAAAAAATATTGGTTGTCTGTAAAGTCGGTTTACGGACGATAATTTTACGTGATAACGTCAAATAATAACGATGGAGTTGAAGAGAGATAGATGCGTCACAAGCCGAACGCTTAGGCCGGACGCTTGTTCCGCGCTCTCGCTTGCACGCTCGGCTCTGGCGGAACGTGAAAATGAGTCATGGTTTTTCGTGAGCGCAGCCGGCGTTCATCGATTTATTTATTTATTTGTAAGAGACGAACAGCTTTTACATTAAATTTAGATACATACATATAAAATTAAATTAAGTTAAGCCAAAAAGGTCTCCTATGTTAAAATTATTTGAAGATGGAGTTTTATTAGATCTCAAAATTAATTTTTGGTGAGGGGGAGAGGAAGAGGAAAATAGGATAAGAATAGGAGATGCTCCCGATACATTCTACAATCTTGAATTAATTTTCAATCGTACGCGTTACTTCTATTCGGTATTTCTGAAGGGTATTGTTAAAAATGTCTATATTGTAAAATGTTGTATTATATTGCGCACATAAACGGGGAATCGGGGAATTTTTTCTAATCTTAGTTCTACATGATGGTAAATAAAATAAGTCTGATTTTCTTGTTGATCTTGTCGGAATATGATTGTTTATGAAGTCGGTAAGCTCTGGCGAGTCCAGGCCATTATTCAAAATTTTAAATAACAAGGTTTGGTCAAAAATTAAGCGTCGTGTATATAGGGAGTTGAAGTTGTGAAATTTAATAGATTCGGTGTAATTTGAAAAGTGTAAGTTTTGTTTGTAATTTATGTGCTTAAAAATTTTTTTTTTGAATACTTTCGATTCTATCGGCATGAGATTGGTAGAAAGGAATCCAGATCGGTGTGCAGTGTACTAAGTGGGGACGGACGTACGCCGTGTAAAGGGAATAAAGAGTTTTAATGTTGCGGAAAGGTTTTGTTATACGAATTATAACATGAGGATTAATGTTTTTGTTTGTTGCGTATCCGCTGAAATTAAAATTATTTCAAAAGAGTCATCACAAAGTTGAAGGCGTAAAATAATAAGTTTTTTAACCACAATTCACATTACTGTAAAATAATTTAAAATTGGAAGGCAATTATGGGTACCGCCGCTCCGTTTGTCTAGGTCTTGGTGACAATGAGTTTGCCCACCTACTGCGTGTCGGGCCAGACCGGGACAGACTGGTAGAGGGATAGCTAACATAGACCTCTCCAGTCGGACGCTCCCAACCCATCGCCTTGCACCGCAGTGGGAGGGATGGCTTCATACTTTGGGCACATTGACCGCCAGATTCCTACCCACTATTTTCATACCGTTTTCCTTCCCAGAACTTCATCTCCTTTCTTTCCCTAAAATAACCCTCTTCCAGCATCCCCAAAGTTGACACGGGCCCTGGAGGATTTTTCCTTCAGGGCCTCCTGCGTGAAGTGTGGAGCTCTTGAAAAAAAACTGTATTTTTATGTGAATATCTCACAGAATCTGCTCCCGCCTGGATCCAGTGAGAGTATGGTATCCCCAAATGTGTATTTTGTAAGGCTGAAAGTTGTGGGGAGGGAAAAGAGCTACTACAACTGTGCTTCGGCTGGTCATTTTTTTTGTATGTCCAGGCGACCAGAATAGTTCCATTCGTGGTTGGGAATTGCGGTCGTAAATAGAAATTACAATTCCTACTTATTAATCCTACACAAGAGATGTGATGGCTTCAACGAAAGGCATCTTCGTAATTTTTTTTTAATTAAATTAATTTACTGCTGATTGAGACCTAACGGACGAGACCATAAAATATCACATTATATTAAAAAAACAAATGTACTTGATCCATTAGGCAATTCACCCAGTATTAACCCTCTACCATAATATAAAATATTGCATCTATGATATAAATGGATCGAAAATGACCGTATTAATACAAGTTTTTTCAAACCAACGTCAAGAATGTCTCAATTAAATAATAAACACTCCGATCACGAAGACTTGGATATATTTTCGAATTCAATCACTACCTTCAGAAGAAACTTATACATGCATATTCCTGACGATCTCCTCACTTAGAGCCATTTTGTAATTATTGAATCGTGCACCTATTTATACATTAGCCCTACAATATGTATACACCTGTAGGTGCATGAGTGTGTGTATGTACATGTGTGCGTACACACTTATATGTAAAAAGTGTGCACATGAATACCTTCAGAAGGAACGACAAAAAATGAGGCGACGATAACGTTTATAATATAAGTATTTTTGGTATAAATAACACCCCAAAAATAAATAACAAAAACATTTATGTGTATTTTTTATTCGCTATCGGTAACTTTTGTTAGAACAAACGTAAGGTGAGCCATTTTTAAAACTTTGTCATTTTTGCATTAGAAAAAATTGTATTGAAAAAATTAATAGTACTTTTTTTATAATTATAGTACTTAAATAGTACACAACTGCTTTTAGCAGAAACTTTAATAGTAGGTACACAACTGATAACCCTGTACAAATCGTAAGTGCACCCCACGGTTGAATTTGGCAGCCACCTCTGGTCCCGAGCTCCAAAATACTTGAAAAATACCCTCGACTCTGTGCAGAAACGGGCGGTCCATTTGATAGATTCTCGCACCTTAACGAACGGATCGCAATCGTTAGAGCACAGGCGTCGGGTGGGAATGCTATCCCTGTTCTACCGTATTTCAATGAAAGATGCTCTGAGGAACTAGCGTCATTAATCGCATTGATCAAATTGGCACCGGTGCATAGTCGGGAGACACGCCAAACGCGTGCCCAACATATTTACACGGTTGACATTTGCCACATGAGAATGGGTCGCTTCTTCGACTCGTTCTTGTATTCAACAGCTCGGCTGTGGAACGATTTGCCGGCCTCTGTGTTTCCTCCTTCCTACAACATGGGTCTCTTCAAGACCAATGTTCATTCCTTCCTATCCTCAAAAAGACCCTCCACACAGCATTTCAGATAACATAGGCTGTGAGGGAAATTATTTGCCTCAGGGCCTCGTGTGTGGAGTTAATGTAAAAAAAAATGTTTCTAATAATAACATTTAAAAGCATATTTTATCACATATCAAAAAAAAATTGTTTTAGGATACATTAAGAAATATTTTATTAATTTGATTTTTTAATGCAAAACTATAATATTTTAACCTTCTGACAAAATTAGCCCGACGCCAAGGGTTAAACAATAGCTTCAATATAATCCTGCTTTATTTGACAAATAAAAACTTCAGTAAGTCTAAAAATGGTTTGCATTAATAAATGCATTAGTTATAAGAGTTAATATGAATTCCTTGAAGCGACATGTATTTTTCACGTTGCTGTGATTTTTTCAACTCACGCAAGAGAAATAACGCGGCGGAGCGCTATGTACCGCTGTATTGTTATCCCGGGGGGCGATGCATTGTTTGTTTGCAGCGTGCGTGTTATTTTTTTCACACTTTTGTACTCCCGAAAAGAGGTCGGCATTACACATTGAAATGGGACGAATAAACCGCTGTTGGCGTGCAGTACCCACATTACGAGTCCGAGTACCAACCTAAGGTCCGCCACATTTGCTGTAAAAAAAATATAACACGAGTACCCAGCAGCTAACCTAGTTAATTCGAATTCTGCTTGGTAAAAAAAAAACATTTGTTTATAGTTTACATGGATGCGCCATTTACCACTTTACCATTGCAGGTATCAACAATCTCTGCTAGAGATTGTTGATACCTGCAATTGGTTATCACTGCAGTTCCAGCTATCTGAGACTGAGGTAGAAACTTTTTTTTAATTTACCTTTGGAACTGGTTCCACAAATCGCGGGGGGGGGGGGGGAGAAAGGTGGAGAAAACAGGGAGTCAAACACACGTTTCATCATTATTTCACTCCTCTCATGTCATCTAAAAACATTTCGGTAAAGCAGAGTACGTGTCAAAAGACGCGTCGTATTTTGGAAACACGAATGTAGTTATATATACTGGTAGTGACTACCATAATCGAAGCACGTTGATAATCGAAACAATTCAATATACATATATTTTTATGTGACTACTTTACAAGTGTCACAGCTACTCTGGAGCCAGTGAGATTTTGGCATCCGCAATTCCCCAATTGGGTCATGTTCTGAGGCTGAAGGTAGTAGGGGAAGGGAAGGAGATGGGGAAGAGGAACGAGATGGGGAAGAGGAAGGTGGAGAAGTACCTGGCTATTCAGATCTAGTCACCAAACACGGCTAAAGCCATTTAAAGCAACGTTTCAATTCTGGGTGGTGGTCTTACACCAGGGCGATACTGAGAGTATCTTCTACTCTGGAACGTGCCGCAAATGTACTACATATTACATTTTATTAATTAATTTATTGAGAAATAACACAAATTAATCAAATAAAATTTATTTGCCACGCCGGGATTCGATCCCGTGACCTTCGGATTGCAAGTCAAGAGCCTTACCGCTAGACCACGCCGGCCGTTGGATTATGAATCAAAAACCTTACCCCTCGACCACGTAGGCCGCAAGTGTGTGATTCATTAAATGTTTCAAATAAACCTCTTGGATAACACTGAAATATTCCTCTGTGCAGTTACATAATACGACACCGTTCACACTGGAATACAGTTCTCCTACATGGGTAACTTCGAAATGTAAAATGTAGTCAACATGTCCTACAAGCAACTTTGTATTCTTAGTCTTATACGTGACGGAGAAGGCTGTGAAACAGGTGTGAACAGAAGAATTTGCATGACAAAAGATGCCATGGTCTTACATTGAGAAGATATCGAATGACATGACAATGACAGGGAATACAAAGGTTAAATCCATTTCTGCTCTGATCTACTCATTTCTGTAATTTGTGGAAAAATTGACTCTTATAGTCTGCAAAAGGAAAACAAGATATCCCTCAAGGTGTGGTGATGCTACAGATTTCCAAGGATAGGTGCCATGAATAAATGTTTGTCTATTGTTTGTCTTCATTGGACGATAGGATAATGAGACAATGTTCGCCAATATGAAATATATGCATGCACTAAACTGTTTCCGTCCTTCTAAACATTGCCGTACATGGCTGATTCTTTACCACTAATGAATAATGTAACAATGACTGAAGAGAAAAGCTATTTGTTTCAAATTCCTGATTGATCAATTTACCCCCGCGAAATACTAAAACTAAAGTAATTCTAGATTTATTAAACTTGTATGAGGTGATTTAGCTTATTTTTGTGGCTTAACTGTTTTGTGCGAGCATAAGACTGAACAAAACTGCAAAAAAATATATTTTGAACGTGAACACAGTTGGCTGGTATCCAAAGTATCAATTGTCTAAAATTTTTATTATATTTCTATAGGTATGTTGGAACCTAATGTTAAAAAATGATGGAGGTGTATTACCGTTGAATTTCTGGTTAGAATCTATGGGATATAAATTCAAAACTTCTGTTTATTTGGCTACTCCATTCATGATTAATTAATATTTACTCGTTATTTATGCCCGGATAAACAAGACGTGATTTTATCAAATTTGTTTATATGATCAAAAGACAAAAAGGGGATTTTGTTTTGAGATAACTCGGCGTAAACTAATCAATGTGTTTATGTTTAAAACCCTTTAACTGAGCCGGATGTCAGAATAATGATGGATGCAGATAAGTGGAATGTAAACAGTCTAGGTACTGTCTACATAATCTTGGAATACAAACGTTACGATCAAGTTAATCATACATTTACAGGAATACGCAAGTATCCGATCCTCGACGATTGAAATTCTTGGCGACTACTGCCATACATTTGCGCGGAGGTTCGTACACAGGAAAATTTTCCGGTATTTTGTAAAATCGTCGGCGACGCCAGTCTCTCGCGACCGGTCGAGGTTGTTACGACTCACGTTTTGGAGACTTTAAACATGGCGTCACTCACACACAAGAACGGAATATCGATAACAGGGAATAAACATGTTAGCTGCAGCAACTGTTTGTTGAGTTCGAGTCCCGACAAAATATTCTTTCAATTCTTTAATTATTATAATTTGATAATTTATAGAGCTACGTTTTTGTGAAAGTTCGTGTGCTCTAATTTAATTATTTTCAAACAGATACAGAAAACATATTTACCTGACAGGTAACTTCTGATAGACACACTTTTATAAGAATGTTTATGCTTGGAGAAAATACGACTTTGCACGCAAAGGTCACTATATTCAAAACACTGAACATTGCATGATTTCACATTTGCTACCCTCTATTACTGGTGATATTACATATATGTGAGAAGATTAGTGGCAAAAGTAGACATGATATTTGTTTAGAAAGACATGAGAATTTAGGACTCTTCGGGACTGGAGAATTTTTACGAAATGACCTTAAAAAGCTTACAAGTTTACTAATTTACAATGTCACGGGCTATGAAGGTGAGGGTGAAAGGTTTTTGACTTTACGAATATGACTGTCTGCAAAGTGAGTTTATGGTTTAGCTCTAAATTCTGTCGCGTCTGTGGTCTTTGCACGTCGTTTTCTATTTCATATTGTTTGAACTTTATAAAATACTTTTATGTAGGCGACATCCCTGTTATTATGTCCTTGTTATTATGATTCTGATTTCGTGAAGTTTTTCAATAAACAAGCATCATTCAATACGGAAACTATTGCCATGGGATAAACTAATCAAAATAAGCTATGATCACGGAGGACGTATGTAAAGGCTTTGAAAAATACACGTTATCCGTGCCGGATTTGGGCTGTTTATCTTAGCGTTTTGAAATTACACGTGTTTTTGGTATCTTGTGATGACATATTTTGATAGGTAATATGGCGGTAGGATCTACGATGATTATGCAACTACACGAAGATGTCAAGGGAACGTCGAAAGCGGACCCATGCTTTTGGGTTGAATTGAATTTTAATTTTTCTTGATCAAATGGCGATCGACTGACAAGGATAAGAGCGTTATCTACAGCTGATTAATTTTTAAAGAAAATCTGAACCGGCTCGAGAAAGGGCAGATAACGAGGACCGTTCAATGTCGTCAAATGAGACGGCCTCCGTTGTTGAGGGGCAAGGCTCTTGTCTAGAGATCCGGAGGTCGCGGGTTCGAATCTCGGCGTGCGCAGATTAAATTAATTTGATTATTTTGTGTTTTCACAATTTATTCTTTAAAATAACTTTATTTAATAATAGGTATTTTTGCGGTGCGTCTCCGAGTGGAAGATACTCTCAATGAGATATTCTCCTGGTGGAGAAGTGAAACGTTGCTTGAAATGGCTTTGTGACTAAACCCGAACAGGTACTGACTGCCGGCGTGTTCCAGCGGTAAGGCTCTTGACTCGCAATCCGAAGGTCGAGGGATCGAATCCCGGCTTGGCAAATACATTTTATTTGATTAATTTGTGTTAATTCACAATTTATTAATTAAAAATAATATAAGGTATATTTGCGGCACATTCCTGGGTGGAAGATAATCTCAGTATCGCCCGGTATAAGACCACCATTCAGAATTGAAACGTTGCTTGAAATGGCTTTAGTCGTGTTTTGTGACTAGATCTGAATAGCCAGGTACTTCCTCACCTTCCTCTTCCCTATCTCCTTCCCCTCCTCACTACCTTCAGCCTCACAACATACCCCAATTGGGGATGCCATAGTCTCACTAGATCCAGACGGGAGCAGTTGGGACTCTTGTGCGGTATTCATATAAAAAAACTTCCCTACCGTCCTCTTTCCCATCTCTTACCACTTCCCACTTACTTTCGGCCTCACAAAATACCTCAATTTGGGATGTCATTGTCTCACTGGCTCCAGGCGGTTGGGAGCAGTTATACGGTATTCACATCAAAAAATATATAAAAAATCTAAGCCCCAAAACTGACAAACGAGGAAATATAATTACGTCTGCAACATGAAAGGGCCCTCCTTCTCGAAGAGAAAACTGCATATCTAGGTCACAACCTTAGAAATGAGAAATGTTGTATTCCAGAGCTTGAAAGGGACGATTTAGAGAAAATGTGGAATCTGGAGACGGCAAACGGGATCTTCCGGAAACGGACCAGGATGAATGTCCCTTCTCCCATTAATGCTGCAGAAAGCTGTGACACTTTTAAAATGGTTGTCACCGATCTGAGTTAAGAGATGGCAACACAGGAAAATATAAGATCTATTTAGAGTATTAATTTATACATTCAAATTATAAATTATAACAACCATGAAAGATTCTCTTTTCAATGGAATATATGTAGCATTTATTTTTTTGTTATAACGTTAATTATTTTTTTGGATTAGTAAACTAAATTTTTCATTGTGTTTTAAGGGTAGATATAACTACCCTACTAATACATTATAAAATTGTAGTTTGAAATTTTGCATATTTTTTTATACGTTTAGTAGAAAATTGAATGCCGTTTTCGTACAAAAAAGACCTTCGACATTTATACGTACCTTTTCTCTGCAAGAACTATTTTTGATTAAATTCTTTTTCCTTTTAAACTTTTCTAAAAATTATATGTAAATTTTCCTTTATAAACATGGTGCAAGCCGAGGAAAAACTACTTATCTATACATCAGAGTAAAACTACATAAAATCGACACATGTAAATAAATTCGCTGGAATTTTTTTTTTATATTAGCTCCACACAGGAGGTTCTGAGCCGAAAAATATCTCAAGGCCTTTGTCAAAGGCCAAAGTCTCTCCTGATCCGGCCCACCACGCAGTAGGTGGGCAAATGCATTTGCCGCCAAGACCTAGACAAACCTCACCCCATGAACTCGGACATCCATGCTAAGTCACCAAACGTAGCGAACCACTTGGGGTGATCCACAGCAGGGTGTTGGTTATCCAATAAATGGTTCCTGGAGCGGCGGTAACCATACCCGCCTCCCAAATTGAGATCCATACCAACTTATTATTAAAGATTTTTAAGTCGATTTTAGGTTTAAAATTGTTAAATAACGGATAAAAATTTAATTTCGGGGGCCAACTGTCGGGTCTCCCTTTTTTTACAAAAGATAATTTTCTTAAATATTTTATTTCTACAAATCAACGTCAAAATATTTAAATTAAACAATAAAATAAGTTTTTTTTATCTGATAGTTATTAATATACGATACAATATATTTGACGAAGATATTTAAAATGTCCCTGAAGTCTGGTATTGTGCCCTCTGGTTGGAAAAAAGCGGTCATCCATCCTATTCCAAAGAAGGGTGATCGCTCCAACCCGGCCAACTACCGCCCCATAGCGATCACATCAGTTTTGTCCAAGGTGATGGAACGTGTGATCAACGACAAACTGCTCACATATCTCGAGAAGAACAAAATCATTAACGACCGTCAATACGGATTCCGGCGGAACCGCTCGTGCGGTGATCTTCTCGCATATGTGACGCATGTTTGGGGGCGGTGCCTGGAACGTTTCGGTGAGACCCAAACGGTCGCACTGGACATTTCCAAGGCCTTTGACCGGGTTTGGCATCGAGGACTTGTCAACAAACTGCCATCTTACGGACTTCCCGTATCCCTGTGTACGTGGATTGCCGACTTTTTGAGGGAGAGGTCAATTCAGACGGTTGCTGATGGTTTCACCTCTTCCTCGCATCCAATAAATGCTGGCGTCCCACAGGGATCGGTTCTATCCCCGACTTTGTTTTTGTTGCACATCAACGACCTTTTGTCATGTGCACCAATTCATTGTTACGCGGATGACAGTACAGTCCATGACAGCTTTTCGTTTGACAAGCCCCCAAAGGGCACACAAACTCCAACGGCTCGGAGGGCTTTGAAGCAAAGAATGGATGGTTACCTCGAGAGTGTTTTCTCTTGGGGTAAGAATAACCTCGTCGAATTCAATGTTTCAAAGACCCAATCATGTCTGATTACGTCTAAAAGGGGTCGAAATGAAAATCTAGTTTCCTTCAACGGAAGCAATCTTCCGAACAGACCTTTCATTGATATGCTTGGTGTAACTATAAGTGACCAGCTCAGGTATGGGGGCTCCATCGAAGCCAGAGTAAAGTTAGCTTCTCAAAAACTGGGCGTACTGTACAGGGCCCGCAGATACTTTAATAGTACACAACTGCTTACCCTGTACAAATCGCAAGTGCGCCCCACGGTTGAATTTGGCAGCCACCTCTGGTCTGGAGCTCCAAAATATTTGAAAAATACCCTCGACTCTGTGCAGAAACGGGCGGTCCGTATGATAGATTCTCCCATCTTAACGAACGGGTTGCAATCTTTAGAGCACAGGCGTCGGGTGGGAATGCTATCCATGTTCTACCGGTATTTCAATGGAAGATGCTCTGAGGAACTAGCGTCATTGATCCCTTCGGCACCGGTGCATAGTCGGGAGACACGCCAAACGCGCGCCCAACATATGTACACGGTTGAAATTTGTCACATGAGAACGGGTCGTTTTTTCGACTCGTTCTTGAGTTCAACAGCTCGGCAATGGAACGATTTGCCGGCATCTGTGTTTCTTCCCTCCTACAACATGGGTCTCTTCAAGACCAATGTTCATTCCTTCCTCTCCTCAAAAAGACCCTCCACACAGCATCCCAGATGACATAGGCCCTGAGGGGAATTATTTTCCTCAAGGCCTCCTGTATGGAGTTAATGTAAAAAAAAAAAAAATACAGGATATTGACGAACTATTTGGTTTGCTTATTACTGTCGGTATCTGTTTTTCTCATTAAATACAACAAATTGATGAAAACTTACAAAGCACGTAGAGCTCGACAAACTTATCGATTCCAACAACTTAACGGATGAATGATCAAAACTTTTTCGCTTATTTTTTCAGTTTCGCTAATATCTTGGTTGAACGCTTAAATTCAGTGCAGGTAGATATTTAAAAAAATTATATATTGTTTTGGTTTTGCATTCATTTTAGAGACATCAAAATGACACTTGCAGCAACAGGCTCGGACGTTGGTTGCATTTGATATGGCTGGCTAGCTAGGTAAGTATTAGTAAAATGAGGTTTACGTGGTCTTTTCGTTACATCCAAAGTTTCGAAGCCAATAAACTCTGATCAGCAAAAACATAATAAACATTACGATACGCCATTACGATACCTTCATGAAAACAGCTGTGCCAGTGGCAGTCAGAATAATGAGTGCTCATAAACACGATGATGATAATAATAATTTTTACAAGACTTAAGGCTTGTAATTCATTTACTATTTAAAATAATTTCCACCACATCACAAACACTGAAGAGAAAAATCGATAGTCGTGTGGTCGGATTTGTCTTCACCATCTTATACAAAAAAGAACGCCGACACAACAAACTACTGTCAACAAACGTGATGAAAATCAACCGACAAAAAGGTGAGGTGTACAAACTTGAAGATAAGGAAATCATCAAACACAGTCCACATCACGAGGATGAATGAAGCGAAATATTTTCAAATACCGAATCTTACATCTTGGACAAAGTTACTTTATAGCAACACCAACATAATTTACAGTCAATAAACATGAAGATGAAGAAATCAACTTATTTATTTATTTATTTAAGGAACATTAACAGTCTTAGTAATACAATAAACATAAGAGGATGATAAAAAAACAGACCAATTATAAATGTTCACAGATAGGTATTTAGAAACAAGACTAACTGAATATAAACTAGAATATTTTAAAAAATAATAAGAGTACAAATGTGAATTCAACAAATGGTAAACTAATACACAACATTAAAATAAGTGTGATTATAACTGAAATAGACTGCAAAATAGGGATTTGAGTTGGGAAGGGTAGGGGGAGGAGAGGGATAAGGGAAAGTTGCCACATAAAGGTGAGGTCTAAAAACTTGAAGATGAGGAAATCATGAAGATGGGTATATCGTAATCGTTAATGAACACCAACATAATAACGGTAATTTTTTTTTAAAATTATCGTATCCTGTAAATATTAGTTTTTATTCCGAATCGTAATAGGTAGTACGTATAATGTCTATTGCTTTGAAATATTTTTTCAACGTTTGGAAGTGTAGAGTAAGAATGACTACGATTTTTTTTTGTAATATTAAGCAATAAACAGATTGAACTAAATGTAAACACTGAATCTTAAGGTATTTTATTTTTCTTTTCTTTTTAAGATCAATTACTGGAATTTAAAAACTTAATTCTCGTTTCATTTTATCAAAAAATACATTGGTTGTTTCAAGCTTCTGATTATATCGCCGACAGAATAACAAATCGGTAGCATAATAATGGTAGATAAACCACAGCGAAATTACCAGTAGTTGATAGTTCTCAATTCTCCGCAGTCCATTAATTTATTCAGTGCCAAAGGCGGCATCTTCTGGAATATAACCGAACTGATAATGAAGCCAATTCTGGATTGTTCCATTAGCACCAGTGGCGTGTGTTCATTAATCTTCGCAGCCCATTGTTTGCCCCGGCCCCGGCGGAGTGGAGGTATTACCTGATGGAGTAACAATCGCAAATGCTTTTGATGTCTCCGTGGCTTTGATACGCCATTGTCCCACTAATAATATAACTAACTGCTAACTTACTATCACCGTAATTAGCACGAGCGGAGGATGTGGGTATTATTTATCCAATTCGGCCTGATAGCAAACACCAGTGGCGGTTCGTTGCCTGTTTCACTGAGAGCTCAATCGGAGATTAAAATGGGGTAAAATATTCCCCCAAAGAAGTTGATGAAAAAAAATCCTATGTTTGTCTTTACATTTTCCCTAGATCTAAAAGTATTTCATTTCATCAAATCACATAATGGTTTTACTTACGAAAATTACTATTTACGCAAAAAACGATTCTTTTTACATAAAAATAATTTGCCTTCATTAATCAACTTATTTTTATCAACTGAAAACACGATAATCACAGAACAAAAACGGTTAATTTTTGCTAAAACCTTTCGTAGGTGCTGCGCACTTGTTAGATTCCTAAAATGAGATATGCAGGTCTACTTCTCTGGCGCCTCTAGTATGTTTCACATGAAATGTAGGTGCTGAAATTTATAACGCACCTATGAGGCTTGGGATTCATTTCGGATTTGCTCTTTGAATATAGGTACGAGTTTTATTTGGGCGGGTGGTATCATTTTTTTTTTCGGGTATCATTTTTTTAACACGGGATTTGAATGGTGCACTGTTGAAAGTATTGGTAAAATTATGTTAAAAAAATCGTCTTATTTCGTTATATTCTTATAATAGTTCACTGTACAAATGCACCGCCACTGGCAAATACACTATTTCGGTTTTACACTTGTTATCTGTTTAAATTAATTTATTTTAAATGTGGCTTTGTGTTTTCATTGCTTATGTCTTATGTATTTAATCCAGATTTACACTATTATCTGTTGAAATTAGTTTTATTTGTCTCTTTCTTTGTGTTCCGTATTTCTTGATCTCTTGTTTATGTCTTACTTCCTCACTTCTCTGCTAGTGATGCTTTGTAAGCTCATCAAACGTGTTTTTTGTTTTTGTTTTTGAGTAGGTGGTAGTGGAAAAAGTCTGTCCTGACATTTTTCCTGCGATAGTGTGAGGTTGATGTACAATGTGTCTCTGTGTTTTATCTGGAATTTTCAAGTCTTTGAAATGTTTTTTTTCCCTTTGTTTTTGAAAAACTTTGTTCGACATTGGACTCCTTAAAATGCTTTTCTGAGCTTTGAACCCATTTGTCCAACAATATCTTACATTATATCAGGTTTTTGGAAAATTTTGAGCTCTTGAAAAAAATATCCGTCATGCACGGAGAATTGATTTTATAATTTATTCAATGCATATATGAGTACCGCACAAGAGTCCCAACAGTTACTAACAATTTTTTTATTTTTAACTCCACACAAGTGGCCCTGAGAAAAACAATTTCCTCAGGGCCTATGTCATCTGAGATTCTGTGTGGAGGGTTTTTTTGAGGAGAGAAAGGAATGAAAATTGGTCTTGAAGAGAGGAAGGCGGAAATACAGAGGCCAGCAAATCGTTCCACAGCCGAGCAGTTGAACACAAGAACGAGACCCGTTCGCATGTGACAAATTTCAACCGTATACGTATGTTGGGCACGCGTTTGGCGTGTTTCCGACTATGCACCGGTGCCGAAGGGATCAATGACTCTAGTTCCTCGGAGCATCTTCCATTGAAATATCGGTAGAACAAGGGTAGCATTCCCACCCGACGCCTGTGCTCTAAAGATTGCAATCAGTCTGTTAAGATGGAAGAATCTATCAAACGGACCGCCCGTTTCTGTACATAGTCGAGGGTATTTTTCAGGAATTTTGGAGCTTCAGACCAGAGGTGGCTACCAAATTCAACCGTGGGGTGCACTTGTGATTTGTACAGGGTTAGCAGATGTGTACTATCTGTTTATTTAGAGACAGTGAGATTATGCATTCTTAACTGGTTTTCTTAAGGTAGTGGGGAGGGGAAGGATGTGAGAAAGATGAAGGTGGGGAAGTACCTGGCAATTCGGATCTGATCACCAAATATGGTTAAAGCCATTTCAAGCAATGTTTTGATTCTGAATAGTGGTCTTTCACCAGGGTGATACTCGAAGCATCTGGCACACAAAAAAAACATTGTAAGGTAACACAAAGTAAGCAGGTAAAAATTAAAATTAAATTTAAAAATATGCGTACGCCGCCGAATTTAAAGATAGTTTTTAGCGTATTTCCATGATATTGTTGCTTCGCTTCGGTCAAAGTCAGAACATTTTTTTAAAATTACTTTATAGCTGCCATAGGTCACCCCAAGTGGTTCGCTATGTTTGGTGATTTAGCAGGGGTGTCCGGGTTCACGGGGTGTGGTTTTTCTAGATCTTGGAGGCGGATGACCAGGACACACTGAACCCCAGATTCCTACCCACCCCTTAAACCCTTTTCATTCCCAGAATTCTCCTTCATTGCCTTTCCTTAAATAAATCTTCCACACAGCATCCCCAAAGATGACATACGCTCGATACGATACGATACGATAGACCGGTACACCGAGGGGCACTGATTTGTTAGCTAGGAACACGTGCTCTGAGGACTTGGAGTTGGTTGGATTTTAATCGACCGGTATACATGGCAACCTTATAAGCCAATATTGGAATTTAGGATGGGCAGGAATAAAGGGAAGGATTGAGCGTTATGATTTTCTTTTTCCATTTCTTTATGCCTTCCTTCGTCTTGCCTCTTCTCGGCTTTTCTTGTCTCTTCTTGCTTCTTCTCGTCTCTTCTGGGATCTTATCGTCTCTTCTTGACTCTTCTTTGATCTTCATGGATCTTCTTGATTCGTCTTGCCTCTGCTTGCTTCATCTTGTCTCTTCTTGCCGCTTCTTGAATCTTCCGTCTTTTCTCGGCTCTTGCTGGCTCTTCGTGGCTTTTATTGTCTCTTCTTACTTCTAAGATGACATATGCTCTGAGGGAAATTATTTTCCTCAGGGCCTCCTGTGTGGGACTCATGTAAAAAAAAAGAAGCTGTTGCAAAGAACCCACCAAAAAATAACCCAATCCCTACACATCTTATATCCTGGGGCCAGTAGTAAGTAGACAAGACTTATAATTATAATATTTTTTTTATCTGACGTTGCACTGAATTGTTGGTCATCTTATACTAATTGGATATTCTTTCGAATATTGCATTTCATTGCAAGTCGTTTATTTTTATGTGAGAAAAATGATGATTTTTTGCAATCAAAGAAAGCGCGGCTACAATGCACGGTTACCATTATAGTGCCCCTACTTGAGGACTGATAAATGACTTTTGCCCCTTCACGAGAGACTTCTTTTTCATCCTGTCCCATAATCCGCACGGTCACCCTAACATTCAACCGTGGAGCAGGAATATCGTGGATGATTCATTTTCAAAAGAAAAATTAGATCAAAAACCACTCCTTTCTTACTGCTAATACTGGGACTAATCCCGTCGTTAAAAATAAAAGATGGCCCTTACAACTTTTAGGAAAAGTATTTAAAAATATCATCAAAGTCTTGAAAATAAGACAATAAGTAAGAAGTAGATAGTTTAAACAAACTTACTACTTAAGTTGCCTTTACCTTTTATGTGCCTTAAGCTTGTTTACAAGTTCTAAGTAGCCGTGCTCAGGAGGCCGGCCATACAAAATTATCTTGTTAATAAGCTGTTCGAAATGCCTGTTAATAAGCTGTTCGAGTCAAACTCAACTATTTAGAAAAATCGAAAATATGGAACCCACGATGTATATTTACGTATCTGGTAAGTCTTCAATATAATATATAAAATAATATATTTCAGAAAAACATTAAAAATTAATTGTTTTTTTGCTAAAACATTCGCGGCCTGCCGGGACATCTACACCAAATCCCTTACGGCATTTAAAGGGTTAAAATACTTGAATAATATTTTTAAATTAGCTAAGAATGCCTTTTGTCTGAATTAACTTTCTGGGTAATCGTCTGACACAGATCTCAAAGCAATAGTGTTGTATCTTGATAAATACATTTTTAATGTATTGAGAATGAGTGAGGGCTAGAACTTAATTTTTATCGTTATTCGTAGTTTAAGTACTAATAATAATATAAATATCAATCTACAACTAGATCGACTCCCTTCCATCCTACCTCACCTTCCTCCCATTTAAATAATTTGTCATATTATTTTTCTTAATTATCATCTCTCAAATCACTTGAATCACTTATCTTTTATAATTCCCAAGTATACCCCTTTAAATGGTACAATTTATGTTAATTTGATATTATTATGCTTTATTATCCCAAATAAATAATAAAAAAAAATCTATTTAAAAGTTACGTTACGGAATTTAAAAATATACCTCTAAAGAAAAATAGTCCCCTTTCATCGCATTGCATATGTATTGGCATAAGAAATGTTGTGGTTTTCGGCAACATGTACCGATGCATTCACAAAAAGTTTTGAAAATCCTTAAGAATCTCATGAAAGCCTAATATATGAGTAAATATAAACCTTTGGTTGATAAATCAAACATAACGATGGACGTACCTACACTAAAAAATTGAAGGCGTTCATATCCTTCTAACGTCCTTTCAAACAGTAGACATCAGACACAGCAGAGATTTTCGTACAAGATTGGCAAGGATGTCTTTATAAAAGAGCCCAGCGCTCAGGACGCGAGACGAGGACACAGCTCACAGCTCACAGCTCCTGCGTCACCTTAAGGATGACAAATGGTCGTGATTCATCACACCTTTGCTTGTTTGTCCTCATGTCAACCAGACGCCATTCAAATCGTAACAATATAGTTAACTTTAATGACATTAGAGCGAGCGGCGTATCGCCGCCGCCGCGCCGCTCAGCACAGAGGTGTTACCACACAACTATGGGCGTCTCGTGCTTTATTCCACCATTAAAATACAAAATATGCACAACAAGCAAACATATAAAAATTCTACGAGTAAAATATCTTAAATGAATGTGGTTACAATGCGTAGAAGAAAGCAATTTAAAAATTCTGATTACAGTTGTGATTCTGTCAGTAATTTCAGTTCAGTGAACTCTAAACTTCGATTTGCTCTTGAATTTAAGTGTTATTTTCAAAATTGGAATTGGTCGTGGGAACAATTGAGACCAGCAATAAATTTATTCTAATATTGATTCATTAATAATTCTGTATTTGAAAGGTGTATTTCTTTTCTTAAATTTTTTTTTTCATATATCGTCATTTTTGAAGTTTTTCATTCGAAAGCAAATTTCTGATTGTTTCGACAACGATTGACAACTTTTTTTGTTTTTTAAATACTTTTTACTTCATAAATCATTCAATTATATAATATCCCATGTTTACTAAACATTCCCAAGATTGATTGTTGATTTTTAATTTCAGTACTTTTATTAAAAACCGTGATGAATTGTGCAAAAACAAAAAACGCCACGACACGCCACTGCTGCCCAAGAAATTCGCATTCACATTACACAAAAAAGTTAGTAATTTAGATACGGTGCGTTTCAGCCGTGTATACCCGATTAAGATATTATATAAAAATTATTTTTAAGATGAAGCTGTACGTGAAATCCTATTTAGATACTGTTTAGATTAATCTTTACGACGAATCGGTTACATTATGAACATCAAAAAATATGCTACGGATAAATTAAAGTTTTTATACTAGCTTTTCTTTGTATTGGAATTACAATAAAATTATTATTTAAGTAACAAAAAATATAAGCGTAAACCACAAAAAAAAGGTTTTTCATGACTTAAGTGTGAAGTCATATGAGAAACAATTTAAAAAATATATCTCTTTAAGACTATTTTTGAAGTTTTGTATGTTCTAACTTTTTTTCGTTCTTATAAAATTATGCGCAAAATAAATAGAAACCACTCTTTGCTTACTTGCCTCGTGCAAATAAGACGCTCGATTTTAAATATTGAAGGCATGAGAATCGAAATATTTCTAGCGTTTATATTCCTCTTAATGTTTCATTTGGGTACTTTTGACTTTCTGTTTTCGGACTCCAAAATACGCTATTAACGTCAAAAAAAATTTAAACGGAACTCTTGAAATGTCTTCTGTCACCTCCAAACCATAAAAAAATGAGGTTTTGGAATTATAATCTTCTCCGATAAAAATTTCCTATTTGTGTTGAAATTTTAAGCATCGTATAGAAGCGAATATTTCAAACTACGGCAGATAATTTATAATGTCTTATATTATGACATTTCATTTGTTCACTAATTATTATTTTCCAAATCACAATCGATGTATCATTACGAAATAAATATGAATCCCGCCTCCATTAGGATGAACCTTTCCCTACCCTAATCTCCTGTTATCCACCTACAAAATATGTAGGGTGTAACTAGATACCAATTCCGACCAAATGAATTTAAGTTCGACTAACTTGACGGTGTATCTAGATGGCTACAAACACTAAACAGGTAAGGAAATAAGTTTTTAGATTGGTGGACGCGTTAAAAATGTGGTTAGAAGTTTCGAGACGGGTGCGCAACCATACACACAGGTCAGATAAGTTTTTAGATTTTCACGGTCAAAAGTATTAACAGTAAGTAACACCCCGAAAACAAATAACGAAAATGTACACAGGTGTTTAAAACACGTATGAGTCAGTTACTTGTAAGAATTGTGCAAATCGGGGTGTTACATTGAGGTCGAGAAGATCTTTTAATTTCAGCTACTTAAATACAAAAGTAACTCGATACCTACGCCTGTCGCTCATGCGTAAATTACGAAACAAATTATTGTTTATAATTGTTCAACAGTAAATCGCTCGAACCGACATCATTGAATATTTAAAGATACAATAAAAAAGGAGTATTTAATGTCCAAAAACTTTCGAACCACACTGTTATTTTTTTTTTAAATCTGCAAGATAATTTTGACATTAAAAGGATGTGTGAAAAACATTACAAAAAAGCTTGAATGAACAGGATCTCAAAAAATTTCAACGGTTGGTGATAGATTTAGTTTTGAATAAACTAAATAATTCGTATTGTCTGACCTTAGTACTCGCTGATAATATCATCAATCATGCCACAATTTAGGGTTCCACATGCCCAGAATATTTTCAAAGACTTTAAGAAAACAAATTCAATTACAAATCTGCGCCACTAATTCTTAATTTTTTTTTCGTTCGTTGAAAAATTTTCATACTTTTGTGAAAAGAAAAGGTGTGAGAAAATAGAAATAGATATATAAGAAGTCATGATTTCGATTACGTATTGTCGGTTTTTTATGGGAACCATCTTTTCTTTGTGATATATATACACTTTTTGGGTTATTTCATAGTAAAATTTGGTGAATGTTATTAAATATTTTTGCTAATTTCTACACTGTTGCTAGTTAGCTTCATATTATAAACATAAACATAGGAAAGAAAAATTAAGCCCACAACCAAAGAGATATTAAAAATAAGAATATTTTTTTTTAATTATAATTTACAGTGGGGCCATTTACATAAAGGTTTTTTTTAACAGTCAGTTTTATAGTGTAGAAAGAAGAAAGAAAGGAAATATTGTAAAATCGCAAGTAATCATAACAGAATAAAAAGAATTTACATTAATGAGAAGATAAGTTAATGAACGCAGTTAAGAAGAAAGAAAAGAACTAAAAATAATGAAAGAAATCTATTATCCACTGGAGCGAATTCGGTCGAAAAATCGACCGTTTGTACCTACCCCTTGATTGATGTCGGTCGATTTTTCGACCGATTTTTCTATCACTCGTAAAACATTTATTGAAATTATTTAAAACATTTCCATGGCCAGCCGTTTGATTTCTCGAATAGTTAATATAATATTCTTTTAGTCTATGACCTTATCGGTTACCTTATGGTTGTCTTTAAAGTAATAACAGCAAGTTTTCGCGGCTTTTTAAGAGTGTCCTGTCAAAAATCAACATAAAACTTTTGAACATTCTGACGTATTTTGCTCTCGACTTAAAATGCCGTTAGGAATTGATTTTTTGAGTTTTTAACGCAAAAATATATATCAGTGTAATCGTGAATGAATTATCTATCTTTGAAATGTGTTTTCAATTCGTTTGTTCATGATATATTGTTTCTGTGGTAGTTTTTAGGAACAAGCGTCAACTGAAAACGTCCATCAGTTTTTGATTTACAATAATATCCATAATTACTGCACTTTTGCTTTTGAAATGCAGTTATTTAATCAGAGTGATTCATAACTAAGAGATAAATATAAGTTTTATTTGAATTGGTTCGTTATTAATCCAGATATCAGCTATCCAATTATGAATGTCCTATGTCAAAAATTCGACATTTTTTATGATGTAAATTCGTCTAAAGCTCCCGCCACACAATGATTTTAACAGTTATTTCGTTAAACACTTAATTAATTTATTTACTTTAACCAAATGTGTGCACAAACAGTAATTGTTAGGGAAAAGGAGCACTCCACGATCCAGGATTAATTTTTTTTTAAATTTTATAATATTAATGTGCAGTATTTAAAAAAAGTTTTAACATTAAAGTACATGAAGTGTTTTCAATTTGAAATATGTAGAGTGGAAGTGAAATATGAAATGAGAGGTAGAGGTGGGGTACCAGCTGCAGAAGCAGTAATTTCTGGTGCCGGACTATGTGGACGTGGGCGTCAACGCAGAGCTGCTGTTGCAGCTCGGCCCGGAGTGTAAGTATTTTTTAATGTTTTTTTTATGAAAGTACTTTGCTACGGCTGTGGAGATATTGAACTCATTATATATTTTTTATTTATTTTAACAGTGACCCTGGTGAGGGAGGATCGCGCCAAGGCCTTTAAAGCCGTTAGGTCTCTGCCTGCTTCCTTCCATTTTGCTCCCCACCGCACCTCCAAGAAAAAATAAACAAAAGTAAGTTATCGTATCTAGATGCATGATACAATATTATGTTTCACGCGTGAATGAGAAAGATTCATATAATTTATGTAAATGTTTTCAGAAATCCATCTCCGAAGAGAATAGCTTGTCACTTTTCACAAGGGACACCTTCAACATTACCACCACCTGTTTCACCACCGTTGCTGTCCACTCCCGTACAGACCCAAGCAACGGCTCCCTATGCACCGATTCCGCCTGCTGCACCTTTCCAGGCAGCATCTCGGGAACCGTTACCTGGGACATCGTGGGGTGGGGAACTCCAGTGTGGAGAACTCTTCTCTCCGGAGGCCGGCTACAACAGCGTGCTGTGGGTGGACGTGCCTTTCTACCAAGAATTGTCTGCGTTTGGGAACAGTGAGTTTATTTTTTGAAATGTTATACCAGGGGCTCTTCTAGCATAGTGAAATCCATAACTTTACAATATCGGATAGATAGGCGTAACTTCCAATGGTTGAATATTAATATACCTAGCACAGTTTCACTGTTGGTATATTGGCAGGGAATAAGCGTAGAACTTAAACTTTCCACGTAAAAAACATACATTATGTACTGTAATCTGAAACGATACAATGTACCTACATTCTATGCAAGCAAATATGTAGTTGCTAACGTAGAAAGTCTGAAATTTGACCTTGTTTTTGGCCAATTTTTGTGCGATAGTAAGATCAGGTGGATATTGTAGAATGAGACACGCCGAACTCCTTCGCTAAATAAGTTAAGTACCCTTTACACACAGAGTTCGGAGCGGGACGTGCCCCGCGCCACTTCAGGCCGCCGCACAGAAAAGTAAAGACCGAAAGTAAGATAACGGTTTACAGCGCAGTTCACTGTGAGACTTTTATGCATGGCGGCCTGAAGTGGCGCGGGGCACGTCCCGCTCCGAACTCTGTGTGTAAAGGGTACTATTCATTGGATTCACCGTCTTCTAAACGGTGTAATACAGCACTTTTTTCTTCAATTGAAAAAACACTTTCACTTCACGGAAATCATTGTGTCGAGCTTTCTAGTCACAAGCGAGGCGCGGGGCGGTGAGGTATTGGTGCGTGGGTTTTGTAAACAAAACACTGCATGTCATTCTAACCTGACGAATTGTCATTAAAATGGGTTGCTTAAAACGGAGTCATACTAAACGTATACGTTTTCCTACTAAAAGCTATGAAACCTAACTTGAGTTTACATTATCGTCGCTTAAAACGGTAGGCAGTTATATGCAAAGTCATTATATCCGAATTCTACTGTAAATTTGTGTTTTCTATTATTTCAGAGTCAGACATGGGCAGAACCAGCAACGTGGACGAGGCAGCTCTCTATCAAGAAGAGTCAGTACCGGGAAACGTGAGTTATTAAACTATCTAACTTACCTTCACGCCATTTCTCAGAGAGGACGAACCGCCAGACAACTCGGTCTTGGCACACACATTCTTTTCGTTCATAACCATTTCTTTTATTTTTCCACGATTTCATCGGTTTGTTGATGCGCTGGGGCATCCGGGGCGTTCGTCATCTTCAATCTTAAATTTTAAAATTCCCGTTACTTTTTGAACAAACCTCGTATTTGATTAACTTGATCGTACCAAGAGTTAATTATTTTGAAACGTTTTACCAGAGGCAGTAGGTAATCGTAATACAGACACGTTAAAATTAATTTGGGTTTTCTGTTGTTTCAGAAATGGACAGAACGAGCGACGTGGACGACGAGGCAAGCGACGTCGACCACCAAGAGGGCGTTGAGGATGTCTTGTGCATGCCACCGATACCTTATAATAATATTAACAACGTTTCACCTATTCCACTAACGGCCATAGACTTTAGTAGACAAGACCAGTTAGATCGTGAGGCAATGTGTTCGATTCTGCCGCCTGATGGTTACTCTTTCGATTGGTCCAGCGAGGTCTCACGTTTTACTGGTATAAAGGAGACTTTCACAGGTACACAGATGCCAGGACCAACCTTCAATACCGACGAAATGGGCAAACCTGTGGCAAATGGGCAAAATCTTCAACGCAGATTTCGTTGAACTAATCGCGAGAGAGACCAACAGGTATGCAGATCAATGCATTGCAAAAAACAATTTCAGCGCCATGCGCGTACCAATAAATGGGCTCCCACGAAGTGTACGTATTCTTGGCAATTTTAATGCATCAAGGTATTTGTCCCCTTCCCGTCGAAAAAGGCTACTTCTTTTCAAAAACAATCACCGCCATGCCTTATTTCAGCCAAGCCATGGATTATAATCGTTTTCTTCTAATGACATAACGGAAGACATGACAGAAGACATGACGGAAGACATGACGAAAGACATGACACGGGCCAACTTTTCGGGCGGTCACGATATCTGCCCAGTTGGGGCCACTGCAAAGATAGTATACGACCTGGCCAGCCCTCTGTTTAACAAGGGGTATACGCTAATAATGGACAATTTTTATAATAGTCCATTATTAGCGCGATGCCTCAAAAGAAATGGGATGGACTGCATGGGCACATTGCGGTTAAACCGAGAATTTGTGCCCTCTGCATTGAAGCCCAATGTCCGAAAATCACTGAGGGAAGGTGAGATGGGATACTCGAACTGCGGGGACATCAATATTTTGGTTTGGGTGGACAAAAACGTGGTAAGTATGTTGTCTACCTACCATTCGGCAGAAATCGGGTCAGCTCAAAAATTTGGTACCACTAAATACAAACCCGAGCGTGTACTTGACTATAACAGATTAATGGGGGGAGTTGACCGAAAAGATCAGCTTTTGGCAGGCTTCCCCATTGAACGACAGCGAAACCTGGTCTGGTACAAGAAACTTTTCAGGAGACTACTAAATGTTTCGGTGCAGAATGCGTATATAATGTACAGCTCAAAGCTCCACAAGGAAAATAAACGCATTTTGCACCGAAACTTCAGGAGTGAGGTTGCGGAGGATCTCCTCCAGCTGTTCTGTCGTAGTCGAATTGATACGACTGTAAGGACCATTAGCCTAATAGCTGAAGGAAAGGCTCTGCGACCTATCCTGAAAGGCAACCACTTCGTGGTCCGTAGTGGGAAAAAAGTGAAATGTGCGTGGTGCAATTTAAATAACATTTTTAAAAGGACCCTCACAAAGTGTGATGTGTGTGATGTGGCTTTATGCTATGATTGCATGAAGCCACATCACACTACAGTATTGAATTGCTGAGGGTTTTTTTTTAATTGCAATTTTTTTCTTTTCTTGTTTTTTAGTTGTGAAATTCTAATTAATAAATTTAATTAACTTTGTTTGAACATCAAGACCCTTCTTTCCGCATACTCACACCTCATGTTAAGTTGTCCTCAAAGGTTCGACTTTCGCTTCTATCTGATAAGGTTCGGTGGACATTTAATACGTATATTTCAATTCTCATCATTGAAATGTGCGTGTTAAAAAATGCACAGGTATTCTCATTTTTCCCTGTTTATTGTACCCATTAAATAATAACTTGTTTTATTTTTATGTCTTAATTATATTTTGCGAAATTGAGTGATCTGGAAGTATGTTGCCTGTTGTATGCTGATGATGCAGTGCTGATTTCTAACAGTATGGAAGATCTACAGTCGCTCGTGTCTAGGATGAACGAAGTATGTATGAAGAATGAGTTAATGATGAATGTAAGTAAGTCTAAAGTGATGGTATTTGAAAGAGAGAGTACGAAAACAATGTGCCACATAGTTGTGAATGACGAATACTTGGAGCAGGTGGATGAGTTTGTATATTTGGGAAGTATGTTTACGAGAGATGGAAAGACTGATAGAGATATCGAAAGACGGGTAAATACCGGTAACTCCATTAATGGAGGACTGAACGCCGTAGGCGCCAACAAAAATCTGTCAAGAGAAGCGAAGCTAGCCGTCCATAATGGAGTGCTGGTACCTACCCTGATGTATGGCAATGAGGCATGGAACTGGCAGAGAAAGGATGAAAGTAGACTGAATGCTGTAGAAATGAGGTCCCTGAGACGTATGTGTGGTAAAACCATGTATGATCGTGTGAGAAATGTGGAGATCCGCAAAGAATGCAAGGCTGATGTAAGCGTTATGTGTAAGATTAAGAAAGGGACGCTCAGATGGTTTGGGCATGTAGAGCGAATGAATGAGGAAAGGAGTATAAGGAGAATATATGACGCAAATGTGAATGGTAGACGAAGTCGGGGACGCCCAAGGAAGACATGGCACGACCAAGTGAATCAGATACTTGAGTCGGGCGATGTCAAGAGTCAGAATAATAGAAGAGCATGTATGAGACGATGTATGAATGTGAACGAAGCAAGGAGTGTGTGCCAAGATCGAGTTGTTTGGCGGTCTGTCCTCTCTGCCTACCCCTGCGGGGAAATGGCGTGATGGTTAGTTAGTTAGTTAATTATATTTTGTCAATTATTCTGTAAAGAGGCTTTTTCAGATTTAGTCACTAAATATAACTAAGTCATTTCAAGCAATGTTCAATTCTGAATGGTGGTCTCACCAGGGCGATACTGAGAGTATCACTCTAGAGCGAGGCACAATGATATTATGTATTGATTTACTTTAATTATGAGAAAAACCAATATAAATTGAATACATTTTTATTATGACGAAGGGTGTAAACAATGTTTCAATCAATATACTGTTTTTCCAATGTAACTATGCAACTCTAATATTAATTTAATTTGTAAAAGCCTATTAGGGCTTAAATAAATAAATAAATCATTAATTTGTTACATCAATTATTTTCCTCCCCATTTTTTTCGATATCCAGCTTTTAGAAATAAAATAATAATTATGGTTTTATTTTGCCAAAAGACACTCCTACAAAAGGTTTGATATATACGGTTTTATCATCATCATCATTTTACGTGGTCCTGAGAGACCCTGTGTGCATTGACCATTATGTCGCTTGTCAATGACATTTTTGTCGAAAATTGACAAATGGCGACACGATTTCATCAACTTTCAAACTATCACGCTGAAATATTGGCAATGTGTATATCTATGATATATGTTTTATTTTAAACCTTGTTTCTTGTTTTATCACGTAATATAAAAACAAGGATAAAAATTTCTAGTTCTAAATCACAATCGATCAAAAAGAAGCACCATGATTTTAATATTGTGAAAAAGGTAATCTGTATAATTCATCAAATGATTCAAATAAACCAAACACGGCAATTATTCTCATCGTTAATTGTAGGCAATTGATGTATCTTCCTAATGTAATGCCAGTTTTTTGTGTTAAATTTATTAAAAAGTAAAATTTAGTGAATTCAATTTTGACATCGTCACGCACTAAAATTCTAAAATAATTTTCGAAGTAAACTTTTAATCGGACATTAGCATGTAAAAAAAACGTTTTCTGAGTTTATTTTTGCATCTGTGGTTATTGAACAGGCCATAGAGAACATAGAAACGTAGAAAATATTCAAAATAGATATTTAAAACTGCCACTGGCGGCGATTTCAAATCACTACAACACAAATTTTGCGCATTTATAAAGTTAAAGATTTTTTAATTATTTATCTATCAATTCTAAAAATATAAGAAAATTAGTAAAATATAGGTAAATTCATTGGCTATGTAGAACTGTAATCAGTTTTTATGTCTCCATATTAAAATTCGGAGGTATGATTTTTTTAATGTGGGCGGAAAATTTTCAAAATCGTCACAAAAAAACAGCGAGCAATCGGAGGGAAAAATGTTTTATCGCGCGATCGCTCCAGTGGTTGCAGTGACTTCGTTAGAAAATGTATCTACTGCTAAAATGTTTAATTAGTATTACTTGAGGCATATTAAGAATATCAATTACATAGGCATAAAAGTTGCCAGTAATGCGGGTTTTAATCCCGCAAAATATGCCCGACAAAATATCCTCCAACAAAATAACCTACCGACAAAACATCGCCCAACAAAATATCTACTAAAACTTAACCTAACATCACCTAACGTAACCTTACCCAACCTAACCTAACCTAACCTACCAAAAAAATGGGACAAAAATAATACAGAAACCTGCAAATTATTTATTGTCTTTACAGGACGTCTGTCCCATTTCTGTAATATTGTCTGTCTCTCATATTTTTGTCCCATTTTGTGTTAGGTTATTTATTTATTTATTTATTAGCAAAAACAGAATTACACCAATATATTGCAAAAACGGTTGTACAAGATACATAATCATTACGTTTACAGTTAAAACATTTATTTAATAAGTGCTATTTCACGCTTAAAATCATTAATGTAATTAATAAGTAGGCAGTTAATTAACCTAGTAAGTCTTCCCAGGGGCATCACCATTGGTAAGATAGTTCTGCACCTGGGAAGAATCAAAAGCCTGTGATGGCGACCTCGCGTGAAATTATCCGGGACATAGAATCCTATTTCAGCCAGAATATCTGGTACCGATATAAAACCATTTAGAAGCTTATATGCCATCAGCAGTAATGCGACCTCTCTTCTGGAACTAAGGCTGCAGATACCCAGCATTCCCGAGATAAATGCTGTTGGAAACAGCCATGGGTAAAAACCGAACTCTCTCATATAGAGGTATCGTAAACATTTTTTTGTATTTTCTCAACCATTAGTACATAGACGATGTCCTCAGGTTCCCATATCTGAGATCCACTCTCGAGAATGCTACGCACTAAGCTGAAGTAAAGCAGCCTTAGGTTGGATCAGGTTAGGTTAGGTTAGATTAGGTTAGGTTAGATTAGGTTGAGTTAGGTTAGGTTTTAGTAGATATTTTGTTGGGGGATGTTTTGTCTGTAGGATATTTTGTCGGAGGACATTTTGTGGGGGTTATTTTGTCGCGGGATGAAAAGTCGCGGAACCAAAGTTGCCAGTGGTGATCTATTTATTGCAGAATTGTTGCCTGACACCGTAGTATAATTGCCACAATAGTACATATTAGGGATTCTTTACGACAAGAAAGTAAATCAACATTAGTACATCAGGGCTACCCATCTGATAATTTACAATACTGTCCTACATATATTAGCAAAGCAATTAAGCTCAGTCAATTAATTACATGTAAAGATATTATTCTTATTTGTAATAAAATTGTGAAATCAATTTGAAAAGGATAAATTCTAAAACAAATAGGCTAAGTTATTTTTCTGTTTAGAAACACAGATTTGAAATAAATTCGAAGTTTCTTACCCAATGATAATCCACGACTCTTTATTATTTAGCGTTCTTGTATCCGCTTGGCCTGTGAACCATGTGAAATTGGGAGGCAATCCTTGAAGATTTGCCAAAACTGTGGTCAGAAACAACAGGGTCCCCCGGTATCTAGTCACATGACCTCTATCCTATCAAGATCTACAACCCCAGAAAATTCGATTAATTTTAACCTGTCAAGCCACAGAGCTTTTAGAAAAGTTCCCGACCATATCATTGCCTTAAAAATGCTGCAATGCAAATTTAACACGCTTTTTTAACAAGTGTCTTTATTTTACTGTTGGCAAATTTCCGCTTTGGTCGCATCTAGATGATTGTGAAAAAGAATTTTGGCACAATAGTAAAAACTGGTTTCTGTTTGACATCGATAATTTTAAGGGTGTGTTGTCGATTTTTCCTTTTTTATGAAGTGGTAGTAATTTTAATGCATTTTTTTGTGTTGGGGAGTTTGATCCCAAAAGGTGTTTTTTGTGTGAAGAAATCGGATATCCCAGGGAAAGGAAATGCGGTTACCGATTAACATGGCATTTGGGTTTATTGCCTGCGTGCTTGGTGTCCTCACCGGATGAGAGTTGTTGCTGTACTATAATAATACTAGACACCGGACTTGGAGTGAAACAGAGTGAAGAGGTGACAGAGATGCTCGGGCACCGTGACTTCCTACGTAAATTCATACATTGGGGACTGAAGAGAAGGGATGGTCGACTAATTGTTGCTTCAGGCAGGTATTTTCGTTGGTACCTAATTGAACCTACACCGAATATTTCATAAACATCAGTAATAGTAAATTGCTTCCTGCACTCCTAGTGTATAATATTTAGAATGTATCGTGCATTATTAGTCTGCTAAAGTTGAATAATATGTATGCAAACTATAAAATGCGTAGTGCATGTGCGTCGAAGGACGTAATTAATTTTTTTATAAAATTTTGTTTATTCGAGTGCCAAATCTCGTTTTCGTTTTTTTTATGAAGTGATCAATTAACAATTATACCAAGTCAGTGGACATCTTCAATTTATCTTTGAATAAATTTAAAATATTGTTATTGAGGCAGTTCAGTTATGTACAATAAAATGTTTTTTCTATGCTATATACGTAAAAGCCCCGAAAAAGGGCGTTTATTTATAAATAAATAAATAAATAAATAAATAAAATAAATATTGAAAAAAACAATGTTGTATCTGCAGGCACAAGTGTCTTTTCTAATTTTTTGCACCCCATATATTTCAATCCTCAGTAGCTCATTATGAAAATAGCGGAGCATGATGAGCGTGCTGTTGGCTTCAGCACACAGGTTTTTGGCTTCATTGAAGATGTGCTAGGGTTTGACATTTATATTGTTTTTTTTTTTCACATTACCTCCACACAGGAGGCCCCGAGAAAGTCAATTTCCTTTGGGGCCTGTCATATTTGGGGACGCTGTATGGAGGGCCCCTCTACTCCTCTGGACGTTTTGGGATGGAAAAAGGTATGAGAGGTGAGCATCTGGGGGTCAGATGGTCCAGGAGTGATGGACGTATGAATCCATCCCAATGCGAAGCAAAGGAATGGATCGAGTAATTCCGGCTGGAGAGGTTAAAAAGACCCCCTCAACCAGCCTCTCCGGATCCGGCCTGCCATGCAGTAGGAAGGCAAATACGTCCGCCCCAAGACCTAGACATACCTCATGAACACGAGCACAACTGCTAAGTCAACAAACTTAGCGAAGCAAATTGTAAAATAGATGCCTGATCCAAGTAATAAATTAATAAGTTATTCTTAATGATTATCACCTTGTTGTTTTCATTGTTTTTTTTTATTTAATTAAGATATATGCAATTATTCCTGAAAAAATGAATTATGTAAAAAAAAAAGGGGTGTCAACAAAATTATTTTTCTTTCAATTATAATTTATTGCTATACGAATAAGCCCATTATTTCTACAGAACTATACAATTTCAAAAGTTAAACAATGTATCATATTAACTAGCAGTTGTTAAAGTGTTGGTGACCATTTTATAAATCCGATAGGAACTGATTCCAAAAATAGCCGGTTCTTCGGATCCAGTGACAGCTAATCACCGGGACAAAGTAACCGCGACAAGCAATGAAATCACAACGTGGTATTATTATTCACAACTGCCAGTTGAAATAATTATCATGCCATTCATTTCTCCATATCTGGAGAGAATCACGAAAGTATGAATCCAATAGTATCTACTTACTCTTGCCAGCCGATGTTCCTGATCCATCTTTTGGCATTGCTTTAATTCGGATCTATTACAAAAGTACATTTGTAACAAACTCCACGTACGAAAATGGTTTTGCATAGGGCGTGGCGTCAAAGTTGTAGCCGCAGTCGGATTCTTAAATTCAAAACGTACAGACGGTAGCGTAATAATAACGTCAGATACATTTCGATTGCTACACGATACCCTTCTTCGTAGGTCGGTTCCTCATTACTGAGAGTTGTGACTCCCACTCGGATTTGATACAATACATACATCTGCATCACAAAATATATTTATTTTAAATAAGTAATAGCCATTTTCGTTTGGGGTGTTACGCCGTGTTGCGCTACCTCCTTCTTTAGCCAACGTTTCGGACAGCGTTATAGTATCCAACAACGAAAATTTATTCGGCCGTGAAAATCTAAAAACGTATAAGTACTAGCCACTCCATTCCAAAGTCTTCACAATACACGATATTAAGTGGAACGTTTGCGCGGCCCTTTTCGGCCCGTTTCATACAAATCTTAATTCTGGATTTGACGTCAGAATACCCAACAAATATGAAAAATTATTTTTGTAATAAAAAGGTGTACCAAATATCTAGTGCGGATGTGAGCTTCTTCATTAATTTTTGCTTTAAATTATAAGATATAGGCCATTAAAGATTTTAGTGTTTCATGATTTTAGAGGCCACTTGGCCAATTATTTGTGAGCAAATGAAAAACAAAAAAAAAAATTATTTTGGTATCTTTATTTTAAAAATACAATGAAAAATTAAACACTGTCAAAATTTGGGGTATTAATTTAAATATATAAACGACAAATTTTTGTTCCGCTGTAAATACGTAATTTTTTTTAACTTTAACCCTATCAAAATGTTTTTTTTTATTAAATTTTACTTTTTATTTTATTATTATGAAAACTTTTTATTATTTTGATAATATGGTAAAATAATTTTTTTTATTGTTTTTCATTTACCTACTCACAAATAATTGTGAGGGGTTTGTCGGATACTCGGCTGAGTGACCAGTGACAAGTGGAAGTTTTTGTTTTTGTTTAATTTGAAGAAATCATTTGAAAAAAAAGATGTCATGAAAGTCACCAGACCAAAATGTTATTTAAATTAATCCAAATAAAGTCAGAAATCACTGATTAAAATAAGTCAATTACGTCCCATAACACCCTACGTAATGTATATTATGTTATAATTTATTCTCAAACTATCTACTTTAAGTAAAGCTGAGCTTTATGTGAAGTATTGTTATACGTAGATATAAATATCAAACTTATTCTAACATTACTTCTCAACAAAAGAAAATTATTATTAAGAACATGAAACCAAAGTGGAAAATATGCGCGTTCCAAAGTTCCATTTTAAATAAATTTAGAATAATTAATTCCCTCGAATACCGTCTGGTCTTTTGAGAAATAATAACAATCGGTACAGTAAGGAATGAGGGCTGAGAAGTGAGGAGTGAGAGCGGAGCAGGAATGCTTCTGCAATACGTGGCGTGGGCGAAGTTTAATCTTGCTCCGAGCAATATTTTCCCTTTCAATAAAATGACTCGCCGTGGGAGAAGAGCGGAAAATCTTATTGTCTTACAGAGACGCGATCAGAGCCGCAGCAGTGAGTTTTTTAAACTGTTAGCAGGTCTCATTGGTGACCTTTCTCTGCTTTTCTGCCTTCCACTTTGTCAGTGACTACGAGCTTTTCCATGATGAAGTCTTCAATTTGGCGAGCAACGTGACCAAAATGGCTTAAACACGTTGTAGGCAGATGAGAGCCTATTATGTATCCCTTGATCTTCCAGAATGGACACATTAGTTCGTCCGTGGAATTCTGAAATTTTTTTCTTGCATCACGTATCGAAAGCAAGTATCCGCTTTCTTGCTCTGGCTCTTTCTTGCTCTTGGTTCCATTTTTCCACAACGTATACAAATTTGGGGAAAATCAACGACCGAACGAATCTTGTCCGTGTGGTTTCCGTTGTACCTCTGTCATTTAAAATCTTTTGCGATTTACTCATGGCGTCTTTGGTCAAACAAATTCTTCTTTTCTCTTCTGGTTTACAACCTTGTTCGTCACTTAAGGACTGAATAAAGTGGTTCAGCGTTTTAAAACGCTAAAATAATGCTCTCACATCGTAAGTCCGAGAGAGCATTATTAATTTGTTCCTGTAGAGGTGTTTGCCCTTAGTTTTGTTAGTTTTGTTTTGGCCTTGTTGATGGGTAGACCTAAATTACGACATGCTTCCTCTATTTTAGTAAGGAGGTGGTTCGGGTATGTTTTTAGGTTTTCACGGCCAAAAAGTATTTTTGTTATTGTTTTTGGGGTGTTATGCCGTGTTTCGCTACCTCCTTCTTTAGCCAACGTTTTGGACAGCGTTACAGTGTCCATCATCGCTCATCTGCCCTGATGATGGACACTGTAACGCTGTCCGAAACGTTGGCTAAAGAAGGAGGTAGGGAAACACGGCATAACACCCCAAAAACAATAACAAAAAAAAGGAGGTGGTTCATTTCTTTTTCAGAAGAGGTGATAAGTCTGAACATGAACTCCTAGGTTACTAAATAATACCTACTAATAATAATAATTTGTCAAAGAATCTGTTTATAAAAATGCAAAAATCAGTCATATTAAATACATGTAGGATTATGAAAGATTTTTTAAATACTTATATTGAGGGATCAGTAGGATTTATCGGTCCAGTTAGGAGTTCTATCGAGCCGAACCATCTGATATGAAAATATCTGGAGTCGGTGAATTATTTTCCCATTTGGTCTCTCGTAGGTTGACATGTTGATCTTGTATTGTTTTGTATTTATTATACTTATACAGCGCAATTGCATAGCGTGGATTGACTAGATGATCATTTGTGGAAAAGTGTGTGGAAGGGTTAAGTTTTTCCTGTGGGGAAGTTTAACCCGAACATAAAGTCTAAAGAATAATAAAACTCAATAACCGCAATAACTCACAAAGTTTAAAAGAAATTGTTAAAAAAGTCAAACACGTAGAAATTCCAGTCAAACACGTAGTAGTTACCCTGCGATGTCAGGTACGAATGCATGAGTCCGAATGATTATGTAGATTGTAGATAATCAAAAAATATTCGCTTAAAATGATTATTTTTAAGTGGATAGATTTGTGTAGGGTAAAATGGTTATTTGAAATAATATACAGGAAGGAGTCGAATAGTCGAAGGAGCTATTAGTGGTGCGATAATTTAGGTTATCTTGTAAATCGCAGCTTCATAACAAAAAATAAATTTTAGGTGTTTATATATTTTTACGTTAGCTTCATATAAGGAGGCCCTGAGAAAAATAATTCCCCTCAGCGCCTATACTATCTTTGGAGGCTGTGAGGAGGATCTTTTTAGGAAACATGGAGAGGAAGTTCTGGTAAGGAAAAGTTCCAAGGGGTGTGTAGGAACCTGGGGGGTCAATGTGTTCAGGAGTGACGGACGTTTGAATCCGTGCCAAAGCGGTGCAAGACGATGTTCTGAGAGAGTCCTGCTCGAGAGGTCAGAAGGTGTCCCTCGAGCAGTTTGAACCGGCCTGCCACGCAGGTGGGTATACTGACGCCAAGATCCGGACAAACCTCACCCCATGAACCTGAGTATCTCTGATAAGTACTGTAAACGTATCGAACCACTTGGGATTACCTAGGGCAAGGATGTCCAATAAAATCTAATAAATTGAGATGTCAACCCAATACTAATTAAGACTGATCACACAATAATGAATTTATTAAAACCAGCATATTAGTACGTATTACCTGTACTACGATGTTGATTCGTTGATTGTCTTTTATTTTGAATGTAGTGTTATATTGTAAACTTGATATACTTTTAATATTTTTGTTGTAACTGATTGTGTAATAAATTTTGCCTGCTCTCAACACAGGATTTCCTAATGAGACAAACATTATACGTATTGGACATCAGTCGTGTAATTAACTTATAAAGCTGAAAAATAAAATAATCAAATTCTATTTTTTAAAAGAAAACTCTCTTTTTATAACTTTTGAAGGTTATTCCCATCAACGTAATATATCATTGAAGAAGAAGATAACACTTATAATCTAAATGAATATTCAATTTTTTAAAAGAAAAACTCTCTTTTATGGAAAAAAGAACTAGTTGAAGATAATATTGTTGATTCTAAATATTTGAAATTTGAGATTGATAAATATGACGGTTTGACAAAAGGTGGCAATAGCGAAATTGGATAACGCGCACGTCCCGGTTAGACGAGAGGTCTGGGTTCGACCGAGTCTCAGTTGCGACCATTGTCTTTTTCTATTTTTCTGTGTCTTGTTTTCTTTCATATTTTCATTTAGATTATAAGTGTTATCTTCTTCTTCAATGATATATTACCTTGATAGGAATAACCTTCAAAATTTATAAAAATAGATTTTTTCTTTCAAAAAATTGAATATTCATTTAGACTTTCGTAAAGTCAATAGTTCCATATGAATAAATTCGGATACATTTATCCGAGACGCTATTCAGGTTACAAACCAATTCTTAGAATGATTGTTTCCAATAAAAAGAGTAGTTGCCTATAATATGGAAAAAAGAACTAGTTGAAGATAATATTGTTGATTCTAAATATTTGAAATATAAGATTGACAAATAGGACGGTTTGACAGAAGGTGGCAGTAGCGAAATTCCCGGCTAGACGAGAGGTCTGGGTTCGAGTCCCAGTTGCGACCATTGTCTTTTTCTATTTTTCTGTGTCTTGTTCTCTTTCATATTTTCATTTAGATTATGAGTGTTATCTTCTTCTTCAATGATATAATCAAATTCTATTCGCACAGCACGGACGCGGCGGCGAAGGCACAATATAACTAAAATGCTCCTCTTTTAGAAATTATTCACGTGCACCGCGCGAAAGTCCAATAACGAACCGCTCCGCTCCTGGCCTGAAGTATTTGCTTTTGTCAGAGGAAAACTTGCAGTCAACGCTTAAAAACACTAGCTGAGAAATCATACTCTGGCTAAGTTGTTCAAACAAAGGCGTGAATGTTTTACACGACTGAACCCGGGCGATCTCTCTCCCCAAGGCGCGGGGGTAGGCGGGACTATCTTCCGCCCTCCGCCCTCTGCTACCTCACAGTTCGAGAGGGTGAGAATATTTTTCACTGAAATGCAAATTCTACATTCTTCCTTTCCCCGCGTTTCCAAGTGATGTCATTGCATTACTTTAAGTACTGTTTTATGATGCATGTTCGTGCTTGTTTTTAATGCACTTAGTGACTGTTATTGGAGTACCGAACACTCGTATTATTTATGTGACGTTGTGCGGCGGGCCCCGGGGCGAGAGCAGATAATTTTTAATTTGCATACCAATGTCGATTTCAATATGATTTTAACACTGCAGACTGCTTTGATGCGTTGCGTTGATATGAATTGGCATGTTTTATATAGTTATATTAAATTGTTCACATTAATGCAAACATATAAAATGCAAAATATCTTAAATACGTTGAAGTTACATGTGACAGTCAAAGTAAAACTCTTTAATAAATATTGGTGCTTAGTGGTCAAACATTATGAATGCTCAACAAAACGTTTAAAAAAATCTTTTTAACTTATTTCACGCTGTTTCCCCTTAGGTGTGGGTAGACAGACATATCATAGAGATTTTCATTATTTGTAAGTTCTGGGACTTGTATTCTCCAGTACTACCTACATGAAAAACCTAAGTTATTTAAATCGCAGTGACTGATGTATGTATAACCATAAATTAAGAAACGTCAACACGTAGATGTCCTTCCTGGTCGAAAGCAAAGTTTTGTTTGCGGAGCAATTGTCAATTATAAAGACTCCGCATTTCGGTCACCGTCAGCACAACTCGCCGATAAGACTATGTGACCCGAAGAGCCCATAGACAATAGTAATGACAGAGGGTAACCCGGTAACTCTGTCATGCATATGCTCTTTGCTCCATTGAAAATCACATTATTCTGTTATTATTTACACCATATTTTAATATGGGAGGCGGGTATGGAAACCACCTACCCAGGAACCATTTATTGGATAACCAACTCCTCTGCCATAGGTCACCCATATAAAAAGTGCCCGGGTTTATGGGGTGAGGTTTGTCCAGGACTTAGCGGCGGATGCGCCGGATCGAGAGAGACTGATTTAGGGAGGCCTTTTGACCTTTCCAGCCGGACTCTCTACCCGTCGCCTTGCAGCGCAGTTGGAGGGATGGATTCATACCTCCGTCACTTCCAAACACACTGATCCTAAGATTCCTACTTTCCCCTCATACCTTTTCCTTCCCGGATCTTTCTTTCCGGATCTTCCTTCCCAGATCTTCCTATCCTTCCCTTCCTTAAAAAGATTCCCCAGCATCCACTGAGATGACATAGGCCCCGAAGTAAATTATTTTTAGGGCCTCCTTTGTGGAGTTAATGTAAACAAAATTAAAAAAAAATCAGTTCTAAGTTACATTCTTGTCAAAAATGCATCCAGTTTTTCGGCACTGAATTGAACTGAAATATGGTGTGATACTTGAATCGAAGTTGTAGATGAACAGCGTGGCAGACGGGAATACCATCCCAGCTAAATTTCCAAACATATTTTTTACATCCAGGGCTAAAGTTTATTTTTATTTATGTTTAATTTTTATATCTATAATAAAAAATAGCAAACTTATCACTTATAATAGCAGACTTCAATTTACATTTACAAATGCAGAAAATGAACAATTTTTATATTGATGGCTAGAAAATGTTTTACACCACTGCCACAGGTAAGTTTCTAGTACTTGAGATGCACTGGAGTCATGTTTTGAGTAGTAATCTGACAATAATTGCTGAAACGTACACTGTAATCCTGACCCCATATGTGAATCTGCTTTTTGAACTTCTTTGTACAACTTGCTTATTGAAAACTTATACCTTGTGTTGTGCCTACTTATATCTTTAATCAGTTTATTATTTATGCAGGACTCATGGTTTTATTTTCTAGCATAATTAATTTTTTTAAATTGGTTTGAACATATCTAACAACGGTGAGTGAATTTATTTGTTTGTTCATTTAGTTACTATATACTTGTTATGATGCTCCTGTACAACATGCCAATGTTACACGTAAAAACCATCAATGCGTAAATAAATAAATAGTGTGGCTACGTCAACTATGAGTCGATGGCAAAAACAATTACATTTTTATACATTACATCCTCCAAGTATCCAGTCTCCAATTTCAAGTAAAGATGGCGTTAATGACGAGTATAGGATTCGTCATCCGTCAATCCAGAAGTGGTCCAAAGTTCTGGACTGTCTTGCAAGAAAAGAATCTTGCTCAAATTCGAACTCTCAGTTCGCAAATTTCGCGACCGCAGCAGCCCAATAATCCAGGATTGGCAATATGGCCAATACACAATGGTATATTCTTCAGTGATATAAGTGTCATACGCCGAAACCACGCACAAAAATACCTTTCAAGGGATCAACAAATTTTGTTTTAAAATCCATCATGTAACAAGTCTTCATTCGTATATCAGAGATTACGAGATTTTTTTTAAGACTTAGTTTCTTTAAATAACAGTGACTATTTATTAAAGTATCGTTATTTACAATTAAACTTGTCTGCGGAACTCCTAAATTGTAAAGACACCTCACGTCTACCTTCGGTCTCCTTCGGCACAACTCGGCAACGAGACCATGTGACCCGAAGCGCCCATAGACTACTTAAGTAGTGTGGGAACAAAATCATAGACGTACGTAATCATTATGATGTAAAGTCTTTTAGTAATTGCGCACTTATTAAGGCCACCGCGCACCGACGGCAATGAATCACCGAGAAGTTGTATAATTGGCATTAAATTAATATGTACATTGAAATAATTTCCTCTACAAACTTTCTATCAGCAGACTCCGAGCAAATGTCTGAGCTGAGACCGCCCCGAGCTGAGAACACTCACTATGTTAATAAATTAAGAGGTTTTCCGACCAAATAATATTATGTATCTAGTTGAAGGAGTAAAACCGTTAATGTTCAACTTCAAACTATGGCCCTAAATTTTGTAGAAATCGTTTCTTGTTATTCAGAAACTTCTTACGCTCTCTGTATAACTTGATTTTGATAATTTGATTTATCTACACTTAGGTTTAATGGAGTGATGAGCATAATGAAAAAAATTAATTGACTCACCCACGATTAAAACTTAACCAATTTAAAATTTTTGATCACTGATACGAATCAAAATGTTCCCATGTTTGAGATAGATAATTCTATAATTCCTATCGCTGGATTAATTTAGTAACTAAGCGGCAACCACTAATTGTAGCAAGTTAAAAAGTCTGATTCCATTTTTTGGATTTCAGTTGAAGTTGTTCATATAACTGAGGCACAGCTGTTAAAAATACTTGAAAATACGTTTTTCCGTTAATAATTTTTAACGATTACGACTGTCTGTACACAGGTGGGTACTTTTTTCTTGGAGATACACACTACTTCAGTACAATATTTATATTGGATAGAAGCACCGACCAAGTATTATAGATAAAAGTATTTTTTGTATATATTTTTTATTGATGGCCTCCTTTGTCGAGTCTTAAATCTTTCGACCAGCGATCCGGAGATCGCAGGTTCTAATTTTGTGTGATCGATTTGTGTTTTTCACAATTTAATCATTTAAAAATAATATTGCCCCACGTTCTACAGTGGAACATACTCTCAGTACGCCGTTTCTCGGCAATCCAGGCGTTTATTTTATTTTCAATAATTTGAATTATTTCTTTTACCCACCTCACTAGACAAAATCTGTTCCGAGGCGGGGAAATAATATTTTGTATTTAGTAAAAAAGATATGAATCAAGACATTGGTATAAAATGATAAAAAATACGTAAATAATGTAAAAAGACAAAATAAAAAAGATAAAAATATATGCGTATATACACACGCGTATTTATTTCTGAAAAATAAAGCATCAATTAAAAATCAAACTTAGGAAAAAATCCCATTAGGGCCTATGTCATCTTTGGAGATGCTGTGCGGAGGGTAATTTTTAGGGAAAGAAAGTAGGGGAACTTCTGGGAAGAAAAAATTATGAGGAGTGGGTATCTGGGATGAATGTGTCCAAAAGTGACGGACATGTAAATCCATCCCTCCTATTGCGGTGCAGGGCGATGGGTTGAGAAAGTCCGGCTGGAGAGATCAAAAGGTCTCCTTCAACCAGTCTCTCCAGATACGGCCGACAGTTGGTAGGTACGACAGTTGACGGCCTCCGTGGTCCCGAGGTAAGACTCTGGACTCACAATCCGAAGGTCGCGGGTTCGAACCCGACGTGCGCAAATATATTTTATTTGATTAATTTGTGTTATTTCACAATTTATTCATTTAAAATAATATATAGTATATTTACGCCACGTTCCAGAGTGGAAGATACTATCAGTATCGCCCTGGTGTAAGACCACCATTCAGAATTGAAACGTTGCTCGAAATGGCATTAGCCGTGTTTAGTGACCAGATCTGAATAGCCAGGTACTTCCCCACCTTCCTCTTCCCTGTCTCCTTCCCCTCCCCACTACCTTCAGCCACACAACATACCCCAATTGGGGATGCCATAGTCTCACTGGCTCCAGAGGGGAGCAGTTGGGACTCTTGTGCGGTATTTCATATAAAAAAAAAAAAAAAAGGTAGGTGCATCCGCCGCCAAGACTCGGAAAAACATCACCCCATGAACCCGGGCACCTCTGCTAAGTCATCAAATGTAGCGAACCAATTGGCGTGACCTGTAGCAGAGGTGTTGGTTATCCAATAAATGGTTCCCGGGACGGCGGTAACCCGCCTCCTAAATTGGATTGAAATTATACTTGTACTCCGTCATACATTTAAACTACATAATCCTCTTTCATCCACATCAAATGGAAGATTAAAATAAATCTTATTATATGAAATAACCTTATTATATAAAATAACCAATTTTTCAATTTGGTAGACGCCGCCTACAGAATCATTTATTTAATTACCAACACCTGTCATAAATCGCCCTAAGTGGTTGGCTACTTTGATGACTTAGCAGAGGTGCCCGGATTCATGGGGTGAGGTTTGTTTGATATCTTGGGTCGGATGCTCACCAACTGAGACCTTTTGCCCTCCAGCAGGATTCTTTCGTAACATTTCCTTGCACTGTAGTGGGAGGAATAGATTCATAAGTCCGTCACTCGTAGATACCCTGACCCTCAGATTCCTACCCACCACTCATACCTGTATTCGATCACAATAACATGGGCAAGGTGGTCGCAAAAATTCTCTACAAACTTAATAAACAACGCAGTGAATAAAGAAAAATAAATAAACAAATTGCTTGCACTGACGTAAAAAAAATTGGAATTCATTTCTGTAACAAAATTTGAGTTTAATTATTTCAATCCTTTCGCAATAAGCTATCCCTCCAAACAAGTAGTAATATAGATATTTTATGTTTTTCACTTAAAGCACAAAAATTGTGTCGTTAAATTTATAGTCTAAATAAAACAATAACTTTGTAAACTCCACTAATATTTTTATGCCTATTAGCGACTAGATTTCACCACACACTGCACTTTTGTGAGGTTATAATAATAATAATAATTAATATTTGGCTAATTACACAGCGCCATTTTCATGATAAATCTCCTCAAGGGCGCGTTATAATACTCAAATAAAATCTACTACAACTTATTGCGTTGCATACCTTCTATTAATCTTTTATATTGAGTTAGAAAAATGGTATTAATTAACATACTTGGTACGTCTCATTAATTGTTAATACGCTTCGAAACATCCCAATCATTATAACAATAGTTGAACTGCTACATTATTATTCAGCGGAGCTATCATAATTTTCAGCAGACGATTTCAGAACAAAGTTTCAGAAAATTTCAGACTTTAAAACTGTAAAGACTGAATTAACAAAAAATTGTAGTATTTTTTCAACTCTTTTTAATAGTAAGTCGCTTCGAGAAATTTGAAGAATTTCGCTGTTGGCAACTTCGTGATCTTTTAGTAAAAATATGATTTATGATTTTATTAAACTTTCAATAAAGTTTCTCCACTTAATTTTTTGCAGTCGTTAGCTCCAAACCTTTATGTTTAAAGGAATTTTATTCTATGTACGCATTTACGTAAAAATATATTATCATTTTTCTTAATACATTAAAATATTAACAGTATTTAACTTTTTTAATTATTTTTTCCACATAATCTCCTGCCCTGAGGAAAATAATTCCTCTCAGGGCTTGGCACTCAACTGTGAGGATGCTGTGCGTAAGGTATTTTTGAGGTGTTTAGAAATGAAAGCAGAGGACGTTTTGGGAAAGAAAGAGGTACGATGGGTGGGTAAGAATTTGGGGGTCAGTGTGTTCAGGAGTAACGGCCCTATGAATCCAATCTGCAAACAAGGCGATGTTCTGAAAGGGTTCTCAACCAATCTCTCCTCATCCAGCCTGCCATGCAGTTGGTGGGCTGATGGATCTGCGGCCAAGGGCTGGACAAATCTCACCCTTCGAACCCGGGCACCCCTGCTCACGAAGTTGCGAACCACTTGGGGTGACCAATGACAGAGATGTTGGACAATAAATGGTTCCCGGGCGGTGTGGTACGCATCCCAAATAAAAATATGAGATAATAAATACTTAAATAAAGGTACTTGCAAAGTAGATATTCTTTTAAATTCCAGAAATCAATGATTTGAAATTTTAAATACTGATTTATTTAAATACTGATTGGTATGTTTAGAAATTCCCACTTACGACTACTAGCATCAATTGTGAATAAATATTATGTTTATTGTTAATTTAATTACAGCATTATAATTTTTACAGTTTGTTTTGTTTTCTAATTAACCCCGCACAGGATACGTGAGGAAAAAAATCCCTCAAGACCCATGTCATCTTTGCGGATGCTGTGTGGAAGGTATATTTAACCCTTTGAATAATGACAAAATAATATCTGTGAACTTTTGCCTGTCAAGATTTGCGCACTAAATTCCCGGTTCTTCCCGTGCATTTTAAATTTTCCTTTTTATTGGTTATTTTTTAACCTTTTTGCAAAAACAAAAATTGTTCTAAAATCTAGATAAAATAATCTTTCCGATGTGTTTATTAGAAATCAACATTTTTGTTTTTTAATATTAAAATTTTGGTATTGAAAATGTAAATTAGCTTAAAAATACATACCTGGGGATTCCTAGAAAAAGTACATAAAATAAAATAAACTGAACATTTTAAACACAGATTCCTTTTCTTAAGAAAATTTATAATAAAACTATCACCTCACTTTTTATGACATTCATACAATTTTATTTTAAAATTAAATGTTTGTTACGTCACAAATTGGCGCAAAATAAAATCGTCACTTATGATCGGGTTTGTAAAATATCTGACCAAATATAGCTCGTATATTCCTAAGGCAATAAGAAGCATTATTTCTTTCGCTTTCTAACATAAAAGAAATCACAAATGTAAGCGTGACAGGAAGAGAGATATCTAACTTTTAATAATGCACGGTCGCTCTGGGACAATCTGGGTCTCCTGTTATTATAACGGCATATGATGTTTTGGGACAACCTGGGTCTCCTGTGGTTAGACGGGTTAAGGGAAGGAAGGAGTGAATCTTGAAGTTTACCATATTGCGGGAGGGAGAAAACACAGAGGCCGGAATATCGTTCTTCAGCCGTGCTGAGAAACTTAATAATAATAATAATAATAAGGTCTTTATTCCAGGATGTGGGGAAGGGAGTGCAATCCCACACTTCCCATATAGGGTATAATTACATATGTTATTATGACTAAATAAAAAGATAAAGCGAGTCGTAGTAACGATCCGTTCTCAAGTGACAAATTTCATGTGTACAAATGTAGGGCGCGCGTTTGGCGTGTTTCCCGAGCATCTGTGCCGAATAAATTAATGATGCTTGTTCTTTAGAGCATCTTCCATTAAAATACCGGTGGAACAAGGACATCACACCTGACGGTCCCAGTTGCGACCGTTATCTTTTCTATTTTTCTGTGTTATGTTCTCTTTCGTATTTTCGTTTAGATTATTATTGTTATCTTCTTCTTTAATGATGTATTTTAGCTTTAATTCAATACTGAGAGTAAAACACACATTAGCTTTATTGTACAAGTAGAAAATTAAATTCTTTAGAAAATGATAAAAATGGTAAATCATTGAGATATATGTGCCCAAACGTTTCAATGTAAAATAAAACACATTTGGCTTCATAGTTTGTTACAGGCTTACTAGTATTATGTAGTTTGTAATAATTTATTTAATTTGTCTTTTGGTTGATACCTATAGGAGGGGGATTGTTGAACGACTTTATACCTAAATATTCAGAGCTTCTTTGTCAAAAAGTAGTATTACATTTAGGTAAATACATACGGTAGATTTGCTTTGCTTTGGTTTTACGATATTGTGAGATGTTTGTCTCTTCGTCTTCATAGCATTCAGGGAATCAAATTGCGTGCACCCAAATCCTTAAAGCTGATAAATTTTTCTTTTATGATTGTGTTAATTACATGTTCGTGCTCTTAAAAAACGCCACTGTAATTTAGTACCCACTTTAATATAATTTATACGTCAAATAAAAGTGCAATCAAAGCACATCTTACATGAAAAAAACCAACAATATTAACCCATGTATCTACTTGAAAAAGGTTTCAATTTTGTTGGGATTCGAGGCGCTAAAAGGCAATTCTTATCACGACGTGCATTAGTGAGAGATATACTTCTAACAAAGACCTTTTCACTTGAAACTTCAATTTGGTTTCAAAGATTTAAGTAACTGAATGTTTGAAGATTTTCAAAAGTATTTTGGGCATTTTGGAGTTCATTGCCAAAACAAGTTGCATGTTGCTATGTGCATTTGGTACTCATTGTTGATTTTCGCTTCCAAATTTACCAAAGCACGCGAACTTGTGCACCCGACTATTGCATTTAATGTACCTACTTTAATATTGCAATGTAAATATGTCAGATTTTTCAGACATTAAATTCATGTTTTTCATCCTGCGCTGAGAAAATCATTCACCTGCGTTCGGAAATTACCTGGGCATTCATACGAATATAATTTATTATGACTGTTACGAAGATAGGCCAGTAAGTTCCTGATGTTTGTGTACGTGTCATATATTCACAATGCGACTTTCACGTACATTTCGAGCCATGATTTATTTCTTCTTTCTTCGAGATAGGTTTTCTGTGAAAAATGCAGTTGACTCGACTGAAATAAATATTTTCACAGCATTAATTTCAGTACATTTCTATCCATAAATAAAACAAACGGTGACCAGACAACGCAGAATGAAATCATCTCAACACCTCGTTTGAAAAGTCATTAAAAGTGATGAAAAAAAAATTGGTTAAATATGTTACGTTAAGTTAGGTTGGGAGGGGTGTTTTCAATGATCTTTTTTCATAGCTTTTAATGACTTTTCAAAGAGTGGTTGAGTTGACTTGATTCTGAGTTGGCTTGGAACCTAAAAAAATCTCTAGGGTAGCTACATAATGTAATGTTTTATTTTATTTACGCAAGAGGCCCTGAGAAAAATATTTTTCTCAGGGCTAATATCATCGTTGAGGATGCTATGTGAAGGATATTTTTAAGGAAAGGAAGGAGAGGAGGTTCTGGGAAGTAAGAGTTAGAGGGGTGGGTAGGAATCTGGGTCAGTATGTCCAGGAGTGACGTATGAATCATACCTCCATCCTGATCCCGAACGCACCTGATGGGCAGACGTCACCCAGACCTGCAAAAACCTAACCCCGTTAACCCGTGCGCCCTTGCCAAATCACCAAACATAGCGAACCACTTAAGGGTGACCTATGGCAGAGGTTCTAATGCTTGTACCAAATAATGGTTTCTGGGGCGGCGGTACCCACACTGGCCTTTCAAAATGGTACCCTATTTCAAGGTATTATAGTAACCTATAAAAAGAATCAGGTTTCTATATAAACATGTGCCTTGATAAAAAACGTGTTAAAATTTACGTGAATGGTCGTTTTATAGTTGTGCAAAATTTATCACCAGTTTATTAGTATTTATTTATTTATTTATTTATTTATTGATCAACGCCCTTTTTCGGGGCTTTTACATTTTAATGGTCATAAATACAATATTTATTGTACATAACTGAACTGCTTCAGTAACAATATTTTATATTTGTTTAAAGATAAACTGAAGATGTCCACGGACTTGGTGTAATTATTTCCTTCCGTTAGTATTCTGGGTAAAGAGGAATACATATGGTAGTTAGTCCCAGAATTTCTGCACTGAAATAAATCCTGACTTCTTGTATTACGTTGTGGAATCCGGAAGCTTACCAATTCAAGCAATACCGGACTATCAACTAAATTATGTAGAATTTTATATAGAAATACCAAGTCAGTGAAAATTCTTCTGTCTGACAATTTGAGCATATTCATATTATTTAACAGAGTGTTGTAGTTCAACATTATTGTTGGAATCCCCATTTTGAAATTTAGAAAACGTAAGAATTTGTTTTGTATTCTTTCAACAGCTTGTACATGTATGTTATAATGTGGATTCCAGACGGGAGAATTGTACTCAAGTTGACATCTAACATACGCAAAATATAACAGTTTAATACATTTTATATTGTTGAAATTTCTAGTTAGTCTAGTTATAAATCCCAACATTTTTAAGCCCTTATTACAGATTTCTGTTATGTGGTTAACAAATGAAAGATTTGATTGGAAAGTGATGCCTAAGTCTTTAATTTGGGTTAGTGTTTCAAGAGCTTTATCATCAATGTAGTAATTATATATCACTGTTTTTTTTATACGAGAAAATCTAATTATTTGACATTTTGAGATATTTAAATAAAGTCTATTTTCCTTACACCAAATTAACAATTTGTTGATATTATCTTGAAGAATGTTGCAATGATAAATATTTTGAATAATTTTAAAAATTTTTAGGTCATCAGCAAAAAGTAAGATAGATACATTATGAAATATATTTGTAAGATCATTTATAAACAAGATAAATAAGATTGGGCCAAGGTGTGAACCCTGTGGAACTCCACTTGTTGCATGAATTTTTTCTGACAGGGAGGATTTTATTCTAACAATTTGTTGTCTTCCAGTAAGATAGCTTTCAAACCAGGCTAATATATTGCCACGTATACCAAGCTTTCCTAATTTCCAAATGAGAATTTTATGGGAAACTGTATCAAACGCCTTACTAAAGTCAGTATAAACAGAGTCAACTTGTTTTTTTTCTTTAAAAGCATTGGTTATAAAATTTTCATAAATAATTAAGTTGGAAAGAGTACTTCTCCCTGGCATAAATCCAAACTGGTAAGGTGATATTACATGTTTTATCTGAGTAAAAAGTTTATCGAGTATTAGGCTTTCAAAGAGTTTTGGTATGGTGGATTGAATGCATATTGGTCTATAATTACAAACATCACTTTTATCACCCTTTTTGAAAATTGGAGTCAAATAACTCATTTTCCACTTATCGGGAAAAATTCCACTGGATAAAGATAGATTAAAAAGATTGGTTAATGGAAGAGCAATAACATTGATACATTCTTTGATAAATATTGTAGGGATATTATCCGGTCCCGCAGATTTGTGGATATCTAATGATTTAACTTTAGTAATTACATCAGAGAGTCTTAGAGTACACTGTGAAATATCAAGAGTTTCATCTAGAGTTGTTGTTGGAACAGGAGCATTATTTGAGTCTGTTGAATAAACACTTTTAAAAAATTTTGCAAACAAGTTAACAATACCATCAGTATTATTACTATGGCTGCCATTTAGGTGCATAATGCTCGGGAAATCAGAATCATCTTCTTTAAGAGAATTTGAGTATTTCCAAAAATAACTAACATTATTTATTATGGAGTTTTGAATTTCATTTATATAGTTACGATAGCAGACCATAGACATTTTTTTACATGAATTTCTTAAATCTTTAAATTCTATGTAATCAGAATTTTTTTGATATAATTTATATTCTTTATGTTTTAGTTTTTTGGTGATAAGTAGATTTATAAGTTCTTTGGAGTACCATTTTGGATAGGTGTTTGGTTTACATATCATGGTTGGAATATACATGCTAATAGCCTTTTCCAAAACAGAATAAAATTTATTGGTAGCTATGTTGATATCATCATATTGCACAGATGACCAATCAAAGGAGAGAAGATAATTACAAATTTTTTCATAATCAGTTTTGAAAAAATTTTGGTAACTGAAAGTCAGTTTACAAGTATTTACATGAAGATTAGAAATTATAACTTCCAGTGGAGGATGATAAGCATCAATGGGTACCAGCGGTTCACTACATTCTTCAATTATTAAAGACTCTAAGTTAGAAAAACATAAGTCTAAAGTGCGATTATTTTCATTTGGTATAGTATTCGCCTGATTCAGACCTAGGAATAACGCCATGTCTAGAATAATGCGTTCAGACTCACTAACACTGATATTATTGTCACTGTTCACCCAGTTCACATTTGGAAGGTTATAATCACCAGCAAGCAGAAATGTTGCACTAGGATTCCTTTTTAATATAGTTTCCACTTCCTCACTATGGCACCTGTAAACTTCATTGCTTGAATTTGGTGGGATATAAATACAGCCCACAATAATCTTTTTATTCCTGGCAACACTCACTTGCAGGAAGATTTGTTCGAGTTGTTTGTGTTTAGTTTTAATTTAGTAGCAAGGGGATATAATTTATTTTAAAGAACTGGCGGTAAACGAAAAGCGTAGGTTTTGGTTAATTCTCTGGAAAACGTTATTTATAATTAAGAGACATACGCTGTTATTACAAACTTCATTCTTTCTCTTTACCAAACGAGTGCCTTTTAAATCATTTGACCCACATTCAAACATTTGACTTCCACTGACCAGACATTTTTAAATATATTAATAATCTTAATGTTAACACTAATATTTTACATTTATGGTTGTATTAAACTTTTCTTTATTGTTTTAGGATTTTAAAAAAAATCAACTAGTCAAAAACAATTTTTTTTTATTACGAAGTATCTGTTTTCAAATGTCATTTAAAGCTTGAACCCAGTACTCGGAATCAACCGAGCTACAGACTTTGCTGAATTCCAACTCAAAATAACAACCTAATAATTTATCGAAAAGATAAATATTAGAACCAACTAGATTTTCACAATTTCAACATATTACCAACGATGAATTGGTATTGAAATTTTCACATCGTTTGACAAAGGTTTTTATAACATCTTTTTATTGGAGTTTAATTTTGACCGGTTTCACTGTGCATCAAAAATAATAATGATACGTTCAAATGTTTTGTTAAATCAATAAACACCGCTAGAGCTTCTCCTACCTAAATCTGAACATAACCTCACCTGGCCTATTCTGTATTTTAATTTATCATACTTACTAATAATGCTACTTGTTTCAACATGAAATACTGAAAATTTACTTAATTACATGAATATGTAAGCTAAATGCTCGGAATACTGAAGAATTTTTATTCTCATAATAAAGCACGTTGTTTAATCTCTTTCAGACATCACAAAACATGAATCCTTACGTTCTCACGTATCGGCAATAAATACCTATCGGACAAAATATTTCCGTTTTAATCTATGGACCGGTTACTTTTGTGAGAAAAATATGTCGGTCGTATAAATCTCTTTTTTTAAATGTTGACCAATTAGGAAACATTAATGTACATTTTGTAAATATCTTGTAAGTGATTCATACGGAATTAACTTATTCTTCGTATGGCGATGTCCCACAATTTATCACTATTTTGACAACTTTATTGTGGTTTTTGAATTATTTAGAATCTCGCGATAAGGAAAATAGTATCGTAATAGGGAGACTCACAACGAATTTATATACTTATGATAACATCTATTTGTACGTAACGCTACTTACAACTCAGTCTTCTTTGACTGTAAACTTCATCCGCCATTGCACAGGGACATCTTTAGTATAGAGGGTGAAATAATACTAAATAATGCATCATTGAAGAAGAAGATAACACAAGAAAACAAGACACAGAAAAACAGAAAAAGACAATGGTCGCAACTGGGACTCGAACCCAGACCTGGTCAGAGGTAAACAGAGAGGTCTGGGTTCGAGTCCCAGTTGCGACCATTGTCTTTTTCTGTTTTTCTGTGTCTTGTTTTCTTTCATATTTTCATTTAGATTTAAAAGTGTTATCTTCTTCTTCAATGATACGTTGATGGGAATAACCTTCAAAAGTTATGAAAAGAGAGTTTTTCTCGTAAAAAACTAAATAATGCATTTACTGTTTTCTTTTGCACTAAAAAAGAAATGCTTACGAATATTCTGACAATTTCACTGCACTCCACTCGTATAACAAAAAACGTACGATAATAATGGACTACTTTCTGATAATCTTTATACGGTTCAGGAAGGTTTTCTTGGATGTTTTAGACTTAAATTATGAAAAATCAGGAGTTATATTTTTGAATTATGCACTTATCTATCTGAATAATACAGGGTCCTAAATCACATGTTAATGGTCAACGCAAATACCTTTTGAAAAAAATTATGTTTGCAGTGTAATGTATGTATAAATTTAAAAAAAACATTGTCCGTAGTATGCGTCCTATGGCCTCAAAAACTACAGGACTGACTATGTTGATAAATTCAAAGCTTTTTCTTATTGATGTCAGGAGTGTTTAGAGTGGTTTGAGTGATAGAAGAAATCAGGGACGCCCGAGGACGACTTAACGCATTATCTCTGCACTGGAATGCGACTGGAAATTTAAATAATATAATATAATTTTTTAATAGTAACGATATGATTATACTGTGCAGAATGATAGAAACGCTCGCTATTATTTCTGCACTAGCATACGTAGTTGAATTTAAGTCGAAGTAATATAGTTTTCTTAACAATAACAGACAATACATGAAGTGCACGGTTGAAAAATAGGGGGCGCCCGAAGAAGACAAGAATCAAGTAATTATTAATTGTCGTAAAATGAGGTATATGTGATGAATGAGAAAAAGGTGAAACGGAAATGTATGTTGTAGAAGTGAATGGTAGAAGACGGGAATGGCTGAGAACGCCCGAGAAAGCTCGATAAAGTGAAACAAATACTATAAAAAGACAACTTTGAAATTCTTTACAGTAATATTATATCAGTTCAGAATTCATAACCTCAAAACCTTACTCCAAACCATTCATAACCCCGAACAACGCCGGGTACACGTCGGCTAGAAATAAATAAAATTCATTAGATGATGCACATACCAGCTTAATGCAGATATAGGTATCAAATATGTTACAGAATTAGCCGTGCGAAAAATCAATAGCTTGGTGCCTTATTACAACTCCACGAAGAATGAATTGTTACATTCTGCGATCAAAATATACCCCAATTGGGCATTACTGGCTACGAGCAGTTGGGACCTTGCGCGGAATTCACAATAACAAAATATTAACAACAGTTCAGTAAGAAGACTGATCAAGAACCAAACTTTGATTTGGTGTCCACAATCAAAACAAGCGTTATACGGTGCCCTTGAACAGTGTACACGTAAACTCCTCTTGCTCTCTACCTTAGCCTTCTGGGCACAAGTAGGTATTGTTAGTGCCTCTCCAAATGCATCCTTCGGGTCCACGCACAGGGCCGAACTTTAAGGGCTAGGCCGAACTAAACGCCAAGGGGCTTGGAATCTTGAGCACAACAAATTACTTGTTACAGGCAATATTAGAAAAGTATTTTTTCGCATATTTTGAACCTAAAACGATGCTTCTAGCACATTCAATTAATTTTATGAGCTTGGCAAGGAAACGATGTATATTATTAATTCAGGCTTATAGATTAGTCGCTTGTAAATTTTTTTTATCGGTTATGAAAAGAGTAGCAAATTCCGAATCAAATGTCATAATTTTTCATTAATAAAAGTCACAGAATTGCATTTATTTACAGGAAAGACGGTAAACATTAAAAAAAATCAGTAACATTTTCGTATTTCTTCTTTATGTTATAAAATTAAACAGAGAAAAAAAACTTTTTTTCAGAACATGAATAGCTGTCCTGCGGAAATCAAGTACGATAGATTATAAACATAAATTATCTGGAAAGATTGTATCTTAGATTTACAAAAAAATAATTTTGCTTAGAACAAGTGTGTTATTATGAAAATAGTGTCAGCCGGCTCATGGCGGGCCCATGGGTGGCTGGCACACTAAGGGCTAATCCGCCTCTGCTAGCGCAGCCTCCGCTTGTGGATCCCGGCAGATTTATTGTATATTTTGTCCCATACCACGTGAGGCGTGGGGCGGCAAGCGGACGGGACAATAAATTAAAACGTGCGGCGGCGACTGAGCCGATATCCGTTTGAGATAACGCGCGACGTTCAGGACTAACCAATCTCCTATGATTCATTGCATATTATCCAGTCAAACTAGATTTGCGGATTTCGCTTTCGTTTTTATTATTAATCCACCACTCGTCTGTGTGGTCCACATTTTGATGGTAACATCTAGTCCGAAAGACACGGTAATGATTGATCTTTTTTTTCGTTGTTTGAGATGGAACGATAATAATTTTAGTAAGTGAAGAATTAGATAATGATTGTGAATGACGCGTGAATGTTTTAGTAAATGAAGCATTAGATAATTGTAGACGCAACCTCTCTTCCTCCACCCAACCCACTATCCATGTACTTATCCCTCCCTATCTGACAGTATGTGGCCAATTTACCTACGTATGAATGTTTGCAACAATACATCATGAAACAATCAGTCTGTTGATGAAGCCCGTGCAATGAACAACTTTGTAATTTAATATCAACTTCTTCTTCCTTGCACTGTCCCAACTCATTGCCTAGGTAGGCTGTTGGGATCAGCTCTTCTCGTTCCCAGGCTATATTGTCTTCGTTTACGGGTATAGCTTTCATCCAGGCCGTTTCTCTGCAATGTTTTAGAGCATTGAGTTATCCAGGAGTTCTTTGGTCTTTCTCTGGATGACTGCCGATGAAGCTCCATAGACATTGCCTGCTTCACTGTGTGGTCTGGTGGTCTTACGTGTCCATACCTCAACTGTCGTTCCTTCAGCTTACCATTTTTGTCCGTGACAACCAGGCTACTTACTACCACGAATGCTTGAACTTTTAATTCTATTTTAGTGATACTCCTGCCGACCATCTAAGCATTCGCATTTCTGCTGTTTCGAGTTGCCTAGAGTAGGAGTTGTACGTGGTCCAGCATTCGGAGCGATACATTATCGCAATTTAATATCAACTCAATTAAGAAATCTCTTATGTGTGATTGTGTAGTGTGTAAGCATCCCTTAAGGCAATAAATTATTCTTATCATCAAGAAAATGCAAGGAAAAGTCCTTTACATTTCCAATCTATACCACAACACGGGCATGTGCCTAGCATGGTGGTCAAAAATTCATAAAATTCATGTAAAAAACATTTTAATGAAAACTTAAAAAAAAAAAAAAAAATACCAACTCCCATAGTTGTGTCAACTTTAAAAGTTTTTTTTTAAATAGTCATTACAGTCCACAAATTGGTGGTCGCAGAATATTTGTGACTATAACAATGATTTTTCAATAGAAACATACATTAATGAAAATAATTATCTTTAAATAGAAATGGTAAAAACTAATTCGTTTAATGTTATTTTTAATATAAATTAACAACATTTTTCAAAACCGCAGATATCTTCATCGAGATGCAAAGTAAACCGAAAATTAACACAATATGTCATGCTTATAGGCAAACAAGCTTAGAAAAAAATACAATGATAAACGGTGGGAGGGGAAAAATAATTTAATAAAATTAATAAATTACCGTAAAATAATGAAATTGAAATAACCAACTTGGTTTACATCCAAAAATTTTTTTAGTGGTTTTCAAAATGTACTGAAAATTAAGAAATTAAAATAGAAAAATAATCACATATGTTTGGAGAAAGATGTAGCAAGCAATACGACGTGGGAAAAGGTATTTCATTAACTAATTAATTATTGTTAACAAAATAATTACGGAAATGATTATATTGTATGTATATACGAAACCAAATTATTTTTGAATTTAAACAACAGAATTAAGGAGCAACAAATATAACTAAATAACAACAATTATTATGCATCCAGGTATTAATGTGAAAATGAATTTAGTAAATATTCAGTTGACTATTACAAAACAATTTTTAAAATTTCTAAAATTTTAAATTTATCTAATTGTAATCCCGTTAAAAAAATATGAAACAAAGGTAAATTATTTTTGTTTCTTCAAAATTTGCAAATTTTGTTTTCATTAAATTATTTTTGACCCAATTAAAATTTATTAGACTTTACAATTATTCTAAATATTGTTTAACACAGTTATACCAACACCTACGTAATTGTTGTTCATTTACATCAAATCTAAGTCTAGATACCATTTCTTAAAAAATTTGACTTAATATTTTCAGCGCATCAAAAAGTCTCATCTTATCCCAAACATCCGCTGCAAACTCCTGGCTCCTCCGTCTACCGTTGAATCTCCTCGGCTTTTACATGAACATAGCCCGCCGTCAAAGCCTCTATAAAACACTTAAAGAAATGTTTATCTCTTGGCGGTGGGAGCCTTGTGCGTTGTTCGTATGGGCTTGTTAATTGATTTCGCCTTTGTCGTTTTCCACCACCGAACATTTACAGTAGGTATTAATGTCAATTAATGTAAATACACGGGCGGAGCCGGCACACACAGACGTATCACATTCACGTAGACAAATAAAATAAAACATTCTCATGCACACAGGTTCTAACAAACCACAACATATATGTTATTATGTTTGTTGTATACAATGCTAGTTGTTATTTCCTGCCCACTGTAATTACTATCTTGTTGTAAGATATTACTTTTTTATTATTATGTAAGATCGGTTTACAGTATCTAATGGAAGATTTTAACGCTTGAAGATAACGTTACAGGAGCTTTTAAATCGGCATTAGGAAAGGCTACCTGCATTTAACTATCTTATTACATAGTTTTATGTTGTTCTTGTTTATTGAGGCTTTTAACGTGATTGTAGGTACTTTTTAATTAACATTCTGATGTCTTACGAAGTTTTTTGTTGACCCAAGGATAATAATGTTATGGGAAGTAACTGCTTTTACCGCATTTGCTATTAGGGGCAATCCATAAATTACGTCACACGAATTTCATGATTTCGACCCCCCCTGTCCCTGTCACACATCGTCACATTTGTGAGACCCCTCCCCCCTAGTGTGACGTCACATATTTTGCAATTGTACATCTAAAAATAATCAAAATAAGATTTTTACACGTGACGTCACAGAACTGATGACCCCCCCCCATACCCCTTGTCACACAATGTCACACTTCACTACTCCCCCCCCCTCTTAAGGCGGCGCTATTCGGCTGAAAAAGAAGAAGATGGAGAGATGTGTAATTACGAATGTTGGACAGAGCGCGCTAATATTTTAAGTTATGAAATCGCAGCGAAAATGGCGAAAAAGCTTAATAAAACATGACTCGTTTAAAATAGAGCAAAAATCTTGTGGAACTTATCTTAAGTATCATTTAAAGAAACATTGTGAACTTTTTCACTTTTCTTTTTCGTTTTAAATAATTTCGGAGCATACTTTGCGATTTTTTCTATCGAGGGAATTTCAAATAATTTGCGTTTCGGCGTGGAACGTATCTAGACATTATCTTAAAAAATAACATATATTTTTTTAAGAGCTTATCAAATGTTTAAGGGAGATATCTAAGAAATCGGTCGAAATTCGAATAGCGGACCCTTAAGGTGTGACGTAATTTATGGATGGCCCCTTACATAGTTAAAAAAATGTTTAACGGAATCACTTTGGATATCATACACATCACACATCAGTAAGAAGGGTTTATACGGAATACTTTTCATTCTGGACCAAATTTTTTCTTATTGATAATATGTTACGGCCTTCGCGGTCGACTCTCGACTAGCGATCTGGAGTAATCGTCACTTCATTTGGATAGGGTTCTAACTTCACTTCATCTTGTTCTGAGATATGAGGTGTCAAAGCTTGCAAAGACGATTTCTCATTATCTATTTACCAATTTCCGATTTTGAAGTTGAAAATTGTTTAACGTATTTTAATTGAACATATTTTAAATGAAAGTATTTGAATAGAACGTATATTTATCCTTTTAGAACATATCTAAACATGCAAATAGAACCCTGTGCAACCAGCTAAGGCATAATAATTCATTGCACAAGGTTCTAATTACATTTCCCTAATGTAATTCCAAACTAAGGCTACGTCCTATTTAAATATTTTCCATTAAAATACGATAAACTAAAATTGTTAAACAGATTACGAAAATTCGCCTTTGGAAACTTAGAAACCTTAGAAAATGATAAGGTGTAGTTAGAACCCTATCCAAATGAAATGACGAACCATATTGCGCCCCGTATTTAACATCAACTGTCAGATACAAGAAAAATAGAAAGTGTAAGTGTAGTTAGAACCTTGTGCAATGAATTATTATTGAAAATGCATGAGTTAGAACTTTGTCATACATATATCTACGAAAATACAACACGGATGGTCCTGAAAAATATTTTGGGTATAGAAATGAGCAAAAGAAATGCTTTGGCATTCAAAGGTCATTTTTGAAAAAAATGTCAGTTAGAACCCTATCCAAATGAGGTGTCGTAATGTTGAGTACCTCACACAAGAGGCACTACAAATGTCCCATACAAAAATGTAAAATGTCCTTACAAAATGTATTTGTACAACTCTTTTTCTTTGTATTACTACAAACTACCTGTAAGATATTATAATAAAACAAATATAAAACTTATTTCACTTTGATTTATTTGACCGTAACCGGTTTCAGCTTGTCAAAGTTATCTTCAGACTGGTACAAATTATTTTTAACCAAGGGTTTATGTAAATAACAAATGGGGGAGGAGGAGAGGGGTAGTCTAGAAGAATTTTAATCAATTATATTAATTACATTTGTTACTAAGTCGTCTTTGACTGTCGAATTTCTAATTATTTTGGCAATTCCTAGTAGGCTTAATTACCTCGGGTTTGTAGTTATTTCGATATTGTTCGGGGAATTAAGCCTTACAAGTAATGTGAATTACGAGTATTAATGACCTACTTTGGTTGTTGTCAAATCGTAATTATATTTATGATGATATGTTGTAAGATTTAGTCGTAGTAACTAGTAACTAATTACGGTACATAAGTTTTTATAAATATTTGTGATGGATAACTTCATGCTGACTTTATTTAGTATGTTGTTAAAACAATGAAAAAGAGAGTCAGGGTGTTACGCATGGTTTTAAGTTCCTACGCTTTTCCTACTATTTCGTATATTATTGCGATTGGAAGGTACTATTGGCGCGTCACTTTAGACGAACCCTTGTAAAAAGTCTACAACAAATTTAAGCCAACTTTTTATTATATACAGCAAACATAAACAGAGTTGTATTGCAATAAATAATGAATAGCAGGAATCTCTTCTATTTTTCAAAATTTATGACGAACAATATATCCAACATTTATTATTTATTCGCAAATTATTTCTTTTCATATTTATAGAAAGGATCAACTTTGTGGCTCGCCATAAAAACACGTAAATTTGCTATAGACCACTTTTTTTTTTATTCACACTCTACCGATTTCGGAAGCACCCTTCCTTCGTCAGGAGAATATTAGAACTAACCTACTATGTAGAATAAATATAGACAGACTTACAAATTTCAGGTGTTTTTTAAAAATCACTAAATAATAATTCTAGAATTTTAATCTCATTTTAAACATATTTCGAATGAACCGCTCTGTTCTTTACAGAAATCCCACAATTACGTTTTCCCCATCGCACACCTCCCACTCAAAAACCTAAAATTTTTATGTCTGTCAATATTCTATATCGTAGGTTAGTTCTAATGTTATCCTGAAGAAGGAAGGGTGCTTCCGAAACCGGTTAATTGTAAATAAAATAAAAGTGGTCTATAACAGATTTACGTGTTTTTATTGTAGATTTCTTTACAATAAACACAGAATAGGGACATAGATTAAACTGTGCTTAAGTATACAGGACCTTTGATTACGAGGACATTCGAATACGCACGTTATTTCCTGTTTATCATGAGCACACTTAATATTTATAAACGCTCAATAATAACACGATATCAATATATATATCACGCAATCAATAACACGATACAGATCAACCAAGTCTCTGTGATTTGAATGCTTGGACTGAGAAACACGAAAAGTACATTTGTAGTACTTACAAATAATGTTGAAGAAGACACAAGAAACCCTAGGGTCCAAGAATCATCTTATTTTTTAAGCATAGAATTGGTCGCTAGTAAATGTGGGTAGCGACTAGCGACTTTTTTTTGTTTTTGTTTAATACGTTTATAGATTGACAGGAGCCGAGTGGGCATTTGGCTTTATATATTTCGTTTTATTGGACATTTTTCGAAGAGAGGGGGCGTGGTGGCCCGGTTGACTGGCGGCCGGTAATCGATGTCAAATAAAGGTATCCACCGTTTCCTTTAGCCTTGTTTGAACGGTAGATACCTAAAACAAATTGCTTTCCACAAGACGATAAAATGCGATTTCGGGAAAATATACCTAACATAGGAAGGTAAATATTATAAATGAACATGTAACTTTTCGAAAGCACTCGACAAAGTATCCCATAAACTACTAATCCGAAAACTATTTGCTTTAGGAATAAGGGATAACATGCTAAAATGGTTTAAGCTATTTGTTAAATCGTAAACTGTTCGTTAAAATAAAATCTTGGATGTCAAAATCTTTCTTGGCTACTAGTGGCCTACCGCAAGGTAATCACCTTGGCCCGGTTTTGTTCCTCATTTTCATCAATGATATAACCAATTGCTTCAACGATGTCGAGGTATTGCTCTTTGCTGATGACATCAAGCTATACAAGAAAATAACCGATATAAATCATTGCCATATACTACAGTCAAACATTAGTAAGTTTAAAGATTGGTGCATTCAAAATAATTTATTTTTAAATGTAGAAAAATGCAAAACCTTGACTTTCTTCAGAAATAAAAATCCGGTATTATTCGAATATTCCGTCAATAACACAGCTTTAGAAAGAGTTACAGAAATGAGAGATCTGGGAATTATGTTGGATGAAAAACTAAGTTTCGCCAATCATATATAGCTGCCTACATATCTTTTATTAGATAGGTATATTGAAATATCTTATATATTTATAGTTGTAAGTTAAATTATCTAATACTACTATGTGATCAATTCTAATGTTTCCTTAAAACTATAAATGTATTTACAAATATTTTCTTAGATATTATATTAAGAATGTTTAAATTGTTAGAACCTGCAGACAAGCTGCCATATGACAGCTTTGTGGGTCTATTCTATTTATTGTACAAAATGTTCTCTGTAATTTTAATAAATAATAATAAAAAAAATAAAAAAAAATATCCATCAAATTGTGAACACAGGTATGAAAACACTAGGCTTCGTATTACGAACAACTAAAAATTTTGATTCCTTACAAGCCATAAAACTAATATACGTATCTCTAGTTAGGAGCCTAATCGAATATAACTCAGTAGTTTGGTCCCCAACCTTCAAAATTCACATTAATAACATTGAGCGAATTCAAAAAAAATTTCTGCGTTTTATCAATTTTAAATTAAATATCCCATTTGAAGATTTGAAATACGATTACTTATTAAATATTCTAAAAATACAAACATTATCAGACAGACGTAAAATAAACGACTTAACATTTTTATTCAAAATACTTAACTCTAAATTCAACTGTTCTGAACTCTTGCAACTCATTAACTTACGAATACCCACAGTAACAACACGACAAAATACAATATTCTATAGCAGCACTCATAAGCGTAACTACATTGCCCACTCTCCGATACAACGACTTCACACCATGGGGAATAAGTACTTGGGTGATGTTGACATTTTCAATATTAACTTGGCAAGTTTTGTGGACCATCTAAAAAAATTATTTCAACACTATTACTAAACACATCTTGTAAACCAATAAAATAGCTGTATTTCTCTGTTTATGTGTTTGTATGACTTGTTGTATGACTTTTATCTAATGTAATTTTATTTGTTTTATTTCCTTAGTTTCAAAGTATCTGTCAAATTAAAATTACACTACAAATCATGTAAAAGCCCTCTCGGCGTCAAATAAATAAATGTATTTCATGCAGTATATAGCCAAATGACGAAACCCCATCTTTGCAGAATAAAAACCTAAACCATCGTATATTTTCATCACTTTTTGTTATGCCGTACGTTGTCTCCAGAGACGTCCTTAATTTAGTAAGTACTGGGACCTGTATTCTCCAGTGCTTGATACTAATTGAAAGGCTTAGGTTATTACAACACAGTGACTATTTTTTGACGTTTGGTTATTTATAATAATACTTCGGAGGACGAACGTCCTTCCTGGCTGAAAGCTAGGTTTGATCTGCGGAACTTCTGAACTATAATGACTCCGCATGTTTAAGTTCGGTCACCTTCAGCACAACTCGGCAACGAGACCATGTGACCTGTAGAGCTCGTAAACAACTTTAGTAATGTACGAACTAAATCATATGGATACTAATATGGTACTTTACACTTTTCAAGTGTTCTGATTTGTCACTGTTTTCATTTTGACCGGTTACCGTGTTAATATTTTATTCAATGAATACCTAGCGACAATCAGTTAGTACAATATCAGTTAGTACATCGTCTAAAATATAAGGAAAACTCCATGTCCAATATCCAGTGAACCATTTTGATAATTCATTTAAGGAGCCGTCCCTGGCTCGAAAAGAAGAAGAAGATGGAGAGATATGTAATTACAAATGTTGGAGAGAGCGCGCTAATATTTCAAACGATAAAATTGAAGCGAAAATTGTGAAAATGTTAAATAAAATACGACTCGTTTAGAATAGAGCGAAAATGGGGGTTGTCTAAAACAACAATAGAAAAAACACTGTAAATTTTTTCATACATATAACTTGTTAAATAATAGAAACAGACTTGAAAATAAAAAATTTCGGAGCATACTTTGCGATTTTTTTCTAACGAGGGAATTTCATATAATTTGCGTTTCGGCATGGGGATTGTAGAGATATTATCTTCAAAAATAACATAGGTTATTTTAAGAGCTTAAAAACTTCAAATGTTCAAAGGACATATTATGCAAGAAGAATTAAAACTTCAAATGTTCAAAGGACATATTATTATGCATTTCGGTAGAAATTCGGGTAGCGGCGGCTTAAATAACCTTTCAGTTTTTAATGGTGATGGCATCGTCCCCACAGAATAACAATTGCATAAATTATCATGATACGGAGTAGATATTAGCAATTACGCTGATATCGTGATTTGTCAATGTGAAAATTGGATTTATGTGTATACGATTATTTCATCTTGCCACGAATAAAGGTGTCGTACAGTTCCATCCAATCTGTTGAGGTAATACATCTTTCCGTTGGATAACAATGAGAAAGAATAATTTCAATAGCTCTGATAAGGGGCGTGGGTAATTGATAAATATATCCCTCAGTGCCATGGATGCTCGCAACTTCAATTGGCGTGTCCGATAACAATGGAAGTGATGTATCGAGCATAAGTCTTGGCTAGAAATCTCTTTAGAAAATCCTCAACATTGCAAACTTATCGTCTCACTCCGATTGCTTGAATTTGTCTGGAATTGTTGGATTACACGTTTTCAAAGTACAAAGTACTGTTCTTTTATCACAAATGAAAAAAAATCGACTTGATGTATTTATGGTGGTGTAATACGTGATATATTGCCTGTAATATCTTCAACAAAATCACAATCTTGGTTCAAACGCAATCGTGATTTGTTAGAGAAAATAGAAATCAACTTGTTATAGTATAAGAAGGTAGTGTGATAGTGTTCATAGTGGTAGACTTTTTTGTATCGCCCTGATAAACGAGCATTCATAAACGAAACGTTCCTTGAAATGGCTTTAACATTGTTAGGTGACCAGATAAAAAATATAAACATTCCAACTTTCATCTTCTCTGTCTCCTTTCTTTTCTCACTTCATTTCTGTTTCACTAGAAAATCAAAATAAGAATTTTGTCGTCCAACTGCCTCCAGGAAGTTGGAAATCTTGTGTAATTTAAAAATCTAGAAAAAAATTAGTACCTATTTAATAATGCATATTTAACACGTACAAAAATATCACAGCCGAGATGTGATCTTCAGATAATTTCCGCTAATCAGACAAGAACTCTGGTCCATCAAGGCTAATATATATTTTATTATATAATTAACTCAATTTGGGAGGCGGGAATGGGTACCGCTGCCCCGGGAACTTTTATTGGATAACCAACACCTCTGCCATAGGTCATCCTAAGGGGTTCGCTACGTTTGGTGATTTAGCAGGGGTGCCCGGGTTCATGGGGTGAGGTTTGTCTAGGTCTTGGAGGCGGATGACCGGGACACACTGAACCCCAGATTCCTACCCACCCCTTAAACCCTTGTCCTTCCCAGAACTTTCCTTCCATTCCTATGTGGCCTCCTATGTGGAGTTCATGTAAAAAAAAAAACATGCCCACGGGCCTAGCCATATACCTTCGTGTTCCTCTGAATATTAAATACAAATGAATATTTATTTAGTCGCCACTCTTTTTGCAAAGGAAAATTCGATTTGCACGAAATCACTTATATGTGATATTGGGAATATTGTTGTTGATATTAGTTTTTCATGCATGCTTTTTTAAAGAATTTATGGTGTGAAAATCACTCCAAAGTTTGTTTCTATACAATTCAATACTTCCTGTCCAGATTTTCATAAAATGCAGAAGAAAATATGATAAACATCGCTATCATTATCAAAAGATACTTTGCAGTAAATCTCGGATCACGAAATAGAATCAATAATATTATCCATTATTTCGCAGTAATCACAATATTCTCAACTTTCCGCAAGGGTCTCATTTAGGACCAATCTTGTTTTGGTTTTTTGTTAATGATGTTTTGTGTATTTTTGATGCTATTCATGTCCTAATAAAGCTTGCAGACGATCTTAAATGATTCAAGGCAAAAATAAATGTTATCTTGTCTGCTTTTGTCTTTTATATACGGTGTCAAGATAAAAACTTATAACTCAACACAAAGACAAATTTAAAATTTAGAGATTATATTTTATTTTTTATACGTTAGGGTCCTTTTAAGGAAAGAAAAAAGATGAGATTCTGGCAAGGGAAAAGGCACGAGGGGTGGGTAGAAATCTAGATGACTATGTGCCTAGGCGTGATAGACGTATAAATCCTTCCCTCCCACTGCGGTGTAAGGTGGTGGGTCAAGAGAGTTCGGCTGGAGAGGTCTAGGTTAGGTCCCCCTCAACCAATCTCGCCCGACCCGGCCCGTCACGCAGCAGGTGGGCAAACCGATTGGCCGCCAATACCTAGACAAACCTCACTCCATTAGCCCCTATTAGGTCACCTAACATAGCGAATCACTTGGGATGACCTATGTCAGGGCTGTCGGTTATCCAATATGTGGTTCTCGGGGTGGTGGTACCTATAATAATAATAAAGTAATGAACCCATTATGTTTTATTATTCCGTTTGAAATATTTCGTTACTTTCTTTCTCGGAAATGAATGATTCGACGGTTTGACAGAAAACAAAACTTTTACCCAAGAAATTAAAACTAGTTTTAGAAATTGTACCCAACAAAGGTTTACAAATTTTCGACTTTGTTTTAAGCGTATCTAATGACTTTCACAATATCAACACTGTCAAAACATTGTATTCTATAGAATAGTTATAACGGCTACCAATTTCATTCCTTTCAATTTATTAAAATTATCGGAACGAAGAGTAATCTTACGATTAAATGTGATTTTCGTTATTACCTACCCACCATATTATTTTAATAATTCAACTTCAAAATTGCAATACTACACAAAATTTGGGAAGCATACTTTGATGTATTAGATACTTTATACGTCTATATCATCGATTAGAACTGATTTATATAGTGAAATTGTTAAATTCTGGATGTGCAACAGAACGTTGGATAATGACTGATAAAATAAAAATAATTTTTTTTTTTTTATCATTTACGAATACATTGCAAAAAATATACAAAAGATTCGAATACAAGACTCGTGTTATATTTGTAAAAGCAGTACTACGTTAAATAAATAAATATGATTCGTTATTTCTAGAGATGGAAGTTAAATTTGTTAATGATCGTCTTTGTTTATATTACAACGCCACCAGTCGTATTGTTGAAATTGGTCGGCGTAAAAAAAATGTTTTCCCATAACACCCATTAATTTGTTAATAAATATAATATATCATGATCCAAATCTATGCAGTCAATTCATGGAAAGGTCATTGTTAAATAGGCAACTTGTCATTTTAATATGAAGGCACATTTGTCAGAAATAATTCATATCTTCGGATGATCGTGCTCAACCCGAAAAGAACCGAGATGATTATAGACTAAATTAGAATTCAAGATTTTGGTATAACTTTTGAAGGTTATACCCATCAATGTAATAATAATATTTAAATATATGATAAAACTAATTAATAAAAATTTAGGCTTAAATTTAAATTTAGGCTTATTAGATTTGTCAAAGAATCTATACATAAAAATGCAAAAGTCAGTCGTATTAAATACATGTAGGATTACGAAAGACTTTTTGAATATTTATATTGAAGGATCAGTAGGATTTATCGGTTTATCAGTTAGGAGTTCTATCGAGCCGAACCCTCTGATATGAAAATATCTGGAGTCGGTGAATTATTTTCCCATTTGATCTTTGGTAGGTTGACATGTTGTTCTTGAATTGTTTTGTATTTATTATACTTATACAGTGCAATTGCATAGCGTGGATTGACTAGATGATCATTTGTGGAAAAGTGTGTGGAAGAGTTAAGTTTTTCCTGTGGGGAAGATTTAACCCGGACATAAAGACTAGAGAACAATTAAAAATATAAATAATTAAAAAATAAATCACTTATTTTTATTAATACTAATTAATAAAATTATAAATGATTAAAAAATAAATTCGTTAGTACTTTGCGATCGTTAAAAAAGATGGCAGTCGGCGAAAAATTAATCGAAGATAATTTTGTTATTTCTGGAATTTAATTTTGGAGGCGGGTATCGATACCGCCGCCCAGGGAACCATTTTTTACCAACACCTCTGCCAAGGGTCACTCCAAGTGGTTCTCTACGTTTGGTTATTTAGTAGGAGAGCCCGGGTTCATAGGGTGGGGTTTGTTTAGATCATAGGTTGTCAACGTGGTAAATAACGCCCCCCTTGTGGGCGTTTGAGACTTTCAAGGGGGCAATAGGAGCCCCGGATAAAATTAAGGAGCTTTGAGATGGCACAGTGAGGGCGTGGGCAGGTGAAAAAAATATGATCTGAAAAAAAACAGAAACAAGCTAATCACGTTAATTAAGCAAAGTAAACTTTAATATTGGTTAATTTTTGTTATTGTATATGTTTTGTAATCATTATTATCAAGTGTGCTAAAATTCAAATATTTCGTTAATTCGGGAAGTGAATAAAAATTGATCTCAAAGATTCCACTAGATTCAGATTTACATTAAATTGGATGATAAGAAAATTTTTATTTTTATCTTAATAAAAAAAATTTTTTTTTCGTATTATCCAATTATAGTAAATCTGAATCTAGTGGAATCTTTCAGATCAATTTTCATTCCCTTCCCGAATTAACGATATTATTATTATTATTGACACTATACCATGAATACAAGAAGAAAGAAGGTAGCAACCCGGTACTTATTAATAACCGGTAATAATTGCTTTTTTAACTAGCTAAATTAAAAGGGATAACAAATTATAAGATATTTCGTATCGAATTATTGATTCCTCCCCCCATACGTAAAAGAAATTGTGTGGGCTCTAGAAAAAAGTATTCTTAAAGTGGGCGGTGGGCAAAATAAGGTTGAGAACCTATGTTCTATATCTTGATAGTGAATGCGTAGGCCCACCGACCTCCCTGGCGGGCCGGATCGAGAGAGACTGGTTGAGGGAGACCTAACCCAAACCCTTCCAGCAGGACTCATCGCCTTGCACCGCAGTGGAAGGGATGGTTACACACGTCCCGACACATTGACCCCCCAGATTTCTACCCATCCCTCATACATTTTTCCTTCTCAGAACTTCTTTTTCGTGCTTTCCCTAAAAAGTCCCTCCGCGCAGCATCCCCAAAGATGACAGGAGAATTTTTTTTCCTTAGGGCCTCCTGTGTTAAAATATTGTAAAAAATGTTTCGTTTAGATGTATTACTATTAACGTCTTCTTCGATGAGCAAATTACAATTATTTACGGATTACGTTGTTGCCCCATGAATTTGTCTGGGTACGTATTATTTATTACATGAAACATTTGCCTGACCTTATGCGTATTGTATATTCTGTATTATATTAAAATAATGTCTACGATCGTTTTGTTTCTCTCTTTTGTTCTCGTTTGACTCTTTTTCAATTATTTTATTTTCTAATATTTATTTATTTATTTATTTAAGGAACATAAACAGTCTTAGTAATATTATAAACATGAGAGGATGATAAAAAAACAGACCAATTATTAATGTTCACAGATAGGTATTTAGAAACAAGACTTACTAAATGTAAACTAGAATTTTTAAGAAAAATTAAGAAAAGAAAACAGAACTAAGCAGCAATTAAAAAAATAATAATAATAGTACAAATCTGAATTCAACAAATGATAAACCAATACACAACAATAAAATAAGTGTGATTATAACTAAAACAATAGGTATTTGGTTTGGAAAGGGTAAGGGGAGGAGAGGGATAAGGGAAAGTTGCCATGCAAGTAATATAAAAATATTAGATACAATTAATTAATATTCAAGAATATGTGTTATTCGCACCTAGAATGTTATACAGTGAAGTTCTGTAGCGACAGTAACTAGCAGTAAATACGTCAGCACGTGTGTCTATATTTGCAAAAATATTGTTATAGTAATTACATGTCCTTTGCATAAATTCATTTTGATTGGAATTGGTGTTGCATCTATCAATATAGAAAAGGGTATTTTGTCTACTATATCGAATCGACGTGTCGAAATTTATTTTGTTTAGCAAATCCGGGCAGTCAACTTTTGAGTTAATAATTTTGTACATGAGCATCTGATCAGCGACAAGCCTCCTGTTGAGTAGTTTTGTGATTCGAAAATGTTTCTCGATTTCGTCGTAAGAGTTGTAAATGTTGAATGATTTAAAATTGAGGAATTTGAGAAATCGCTCCTGAACTCTTTCTTTGCTATTAACATAAACAATATAGCGCGGATTCCAAACCTGTGAACAGTATTCCAGGTGAGGACGAACATGTGAATTGTAGAGAATCAGATAAGTCTTAGTGTTTTTGAAAAATTTGCATGTTCTCAGTACGAAACCCAGACTTTTTGTTGCTTTAGTGACAATGTTATCAAAGTGCTTTTCAAATGTAAGTTTAGAGTCCAAAATAACTCCGAGGTCACGTATATAATCTTTATTTGTTAACTGTGATCCGGAAATGGTGTAATCATGCAGTATTTTCGCACGGTTATGTGTGAATGTAACTTTGCAACATTTAGAAATATTAATAAAAAGTTTATTCTAAGACAGTAATCCGTCAGTCGGTCAATATTGTTGACTTGGAGTAAATGTAAATTAAAATAATTAATAATCATATGTTTTTGTTACTAATTTATTACGAGAAAACCTTAAATGCCCACCAGTAGGGGAGCTCCCCCTAAACGACACTGAACTAGACAACGTCCCCAAAATATCTTTTAAAAATAACTATTGGTGAATCCCTCACCATAATTTTATAAACTCGCATTATATTCCAAGCCGCGGTCGCTTGCGGATAACGCACTGAACAGATAACCCCAAGAAGTGATATCTACATAGATTTGTTGCTAAACAACATGAAGCTTTCGACCCCTAGGCTCCAGGCAGGGGGCCAATTAATTCGATTAACTTTGGCGAGAAATAATTTCAAAAATTGAATATTTTTGATTAATTTCAGTACAGTAAACAGCTAAAACACGTCAAAAGCCTGGATTACATTGAGCGAGGTTACAAGCTACTAGCCGGTAAGTTTAAAAACGTGTGAATCGGCGAGCGAGATTGTCATGATGACACCCAAAACTGTCTACTCACTCATTAGCGGCAGTAGCAGCTAAAATTACGACCCTCACGCTGTCGACATTTTGTAAAAAACTTGAACTCGCAACTAGCACCACACGCTAGCCAGTAGCGAGAATTACGGCTCCCGCGCAAACTAATACTGTCAGTTACGAAATCAACTGTTGGTGGGCCGCCATCTTGAGCGGGTAGCGAGGAAAGTTGACCACCTTTCAACTTTTTTCGTAGATTGTCCACAATCTGTAATACGATGACACTGAGCGAGTTTACTATCAGATAGTGAATTTCCCAGATAGTAGCTTGTAAACTCGCTCAATGTCATCTAGGCTTAACAGGCTGTAGAACGATTTGCCGGCCTATGTGTTTCCTCCCTCCTACAACATGGGTCCCTTCAAGACCCATGTCCACTCCTTCCTCTCCTCAAAAACACCCTCCACACAGCATCATCAAAGATGACATAGGCCTTGAGGGAAATTATTTTCCTCAGGGCCTCCTGTGTGGAGGTAATGTAAAAAAAAAACACACACTTCTATAAGATTCTCTCTTCGGTGGGTTAACGTTACGTTGTAATAGCACGACCCACCGCGGATTAAATCGCTCACGTTGAAACATCACGTTAATGGTGCTATAAAAATATTTACAGTAAATTACCTATCTATTTACGCCCGGTGCCGGTCTGGCACGATCTTCTCCGGAATACCACGCAGAATCAAGACATTGAATTTTAAAACATTATGTTATGCTTCTCCGGTCTAGAATAATATTATCATTGGTCATTTATCACTGAAACATTTCCAGTGATGAAATATTACAGTAGATGGAGTTTGTATCCGAATAGAAGTGATCCGTTTTATCCAATGACCAATTAAATGTGAATTTGTTTTTAGAGTTGTTTATTTATTTGATCATCTGTTATTCGACCAGCACTCTCAAATGGTTCTAAATGACACTTTGTGGTCTGCAAATCCAAGCAACATCACAAATGTTTTTTTTTTTGTTTAATCCGTACTGTACTTCTTGTTCCACACAGGAGATCTCTAGGGACATAATTTCCCTCCTGGCCTGTGTGGAGGGTCTTTTTGAGGGGAGGAAAGAGTTAACATGGGTGTTGAAGAGACCTTGAAGGGAGGGAGGAAACACAGAAGTTGGAAAATAGTTTCACAACCGAGCTATTGAACTCAAGAACGAGTCGTGAAAACGACCCGTCAATATAAACGTAATTAGATGCAATTTGAAAACCAGTGAAGTCAATTACGAACGTTTTAACTAATGTTTTATTAGGTTGAATTATTTTTATTAAAAAAAAACAGAGGGCCTGCGTGGTCGAGGGGAAAGGCCTTCGATTAGCGATCCGGAGGTCGCGGATTCAAATCCCGACGTGGGCAAGAAATTTTTATTTGATTGATATGTGTTTTCACGATTAAATGTAAAAATAAAATCAGGCAAATTTGCAGCAGGTTCCAGAGTGGAAGATACTCTCAGTAAGTTGATTTCGTGGTAAAATTTTTTTGACTTGTTTTTTCGTTTAGGAATAAATCAAACGACCAAATTTGAAAATAATCGATCGCCACGTGGTTACCATAAGACGTTTATTGTCTTTTAAAATGCGTCGAAGCGTTGACCGTCTCCAAAAGATTTTTAACTCTTTAAAATTATTACGATATTTTAGTTTGGGCAGATGTGGTGTGATGTAGATTCACCAGTTTCCCGTTTTGTACCACTAGTTCCGGACACCATGTAAACAAGAAGTAAACCAGTCGAAGTGTAGACATTATTGTAAGCTTGTTTGTGTATCCAAAGTAAGCTCAACCTTTTCCTTATTTCTGATGAAATTAACATTATTTCAAATATCGAGATTATTTCTTGAATATACCTAACATATTTTCAATGGCCTGTCTAGGAGCAGGTCTTCTATAAATAGGCGACATCAGTTTTCTTTCAACTCGGTAGAATATTTATTATTCATGTAAACGTCATGAATTTCCAAGTTTTGCTCTGTCATTGAACTCTACTAATAAATAATACCTACACTGGATAATCTCTGTGGAACGGGTCTAGATAAGTGTGTATAATACGTATTAAAAGCCCATTCGCTACGAGTTTGTAAATTTCATGATTTTAGGATTATGTCTAAATGTCTAACTAACACAATGCCGGCACTCAATGATTTTTACAAACTTGATGAACATTATTTAAAAGCTTATCTCTTAACGCACAGTGGACCGTCTAGAACAAGCTAGCTTGACAAAACTATTTTGTTTTTAATTTTTAATTTGAATACCGCACAAGAGTCTCAACTACTTCCTCCGGAGCCAGTGAGACCATGCCAACCCCAATTGAATCTGAAGGTAGTGGGGAGGAGAAGGAGATGAGGAAGTACCTGGATCTTCAGATCTGGTCACCAAATACGGCTAAAGCTATTTCAAGCAAGGTTTCAATTCTGAATGGTAGTCTTACACCAGAGTAACTTCCACTCTAGAACTTACCGCTAATACACTTTATATTATTTTTAATTAATTAAGTGTGAAGTAACACAAATTAATACAATACATTTTGACTTTTATAGCATATTAAATGATCGTTTAGGAGGTGTCATCATTAAAGATCATTTTTTTAATGATACATAGCGTTCTTTACGATGTTTGAAGCCACTGTATTTTCGTTGTTGTAGAATACATTTTCTGAGTTCGTTTTGATTGGGAAATTATTATAATTAAATGATGAAAATAATTCCAAGTTGTACATTTATGGTCTACATGGTTGTATATATATGAGTAGACAGAATTTAAAAAAAATGCGAAATGTTGTATTTATATTTTATCACAATTTTAAATGCTTTTAAAAGCTCTCAAGAAATGCGTACGCACTATTCACTAAATATTATAGACATTTAAACAGCTACTTTACTTCATTTGTAACTCAATCCAACTGAAATATTCAGTAAAAATAACTATTATTATTGCCCGTACATATAAATAATAGATTTCCACAATTAAAATTTGGTCATTATTTTGAAGTCCTTAAAAGGTAAAACAAAGGGAATACGAATATTTCAAAGACTTAAAAAATAAAACACCTCTATAAAACTTTCTGAAAAAAAAAAGTTTTACTGAAGTGCCTTCGGGCGCAATTCTCGATGTACAATTATGGATAACAATAAGGTGTTCCTCTATTTACATAACCGCAAAAATCACTTGGAGTAGATTGGGATTAATATGCACTTCATTAACTAATTAAATTTTAGCTTCAAGCTTATCATTAAATTGTAAGTACATACCCATTGTAATAATATCCTTCAAAAAATATTAATTCAGAGCACTTGCACAATGAAATATCTACTGTCAGAGTAAAAGGAAAAATAAAAACGAATTACCTTGTATCTTCAATTTTGGCAACTCAATGTTTGTCCTGGGTTGTGACTAATTATGTAATATTTAGAATATTTATATCCAACTATCCCTTAATGTATTCCAATAATCGATTTGCTAATATCGTGTACGACTTTTGTCGAGTTGGCTTGTTCTTAACGGCCTTCTGTGCAGCGGCACGGATGAAAATTACATTATAAATTATTTATCATATTATCGTATTATTTGTTGCCTATGTTTGTACACCAACTTTCCGACAGTTAGGAAATTAATTCCCTTACTAGACTTAAAATCATAAAATATGTACGGTTTCATAGCTCTCGTTTGATCCTTTGACAAGAAAGTTTGTTACTTAGTTACTGTTGTACCGTTTCCCAAATTGCCTGCTCGGGGATGATAAAAAAAATTCAAGTCGGGCGGCCCGCTTAATACGAGGATCTATCTTTATTTGTATTCCAAGTCCAACAATATGGGCGAAGTTTAGATTATAAACTAGCGATACGGAGGGATTATTTCTGTGGTGTTTAGGAAAAGGAAATAAGTAAGCCAAACGTACACTATTTTTCTGCATGGAAAAGAGGGACGAGTCCAATACAAGAGTTATGTTCTAAGATATTAGCTGTCGATATACAGAGACAAGTCACAATTTTTACTTGCGATTTTTTCTGATTTTCTTTTTTGTCTACTTTCCAATTCGGATTCTGTGGCTGCACAACGCCGGTCGCAAAATCACTAATTCTTAATATCAGTTTTACATAACTTCTCAATTTAAATGATAAATGATAATATTCCCAGCAAACAATTGATATTAATTTTATTTTAGTATCTTTTTTTAATAACTTTTCAAGGTCATAACCATCAATGTAGTTTTAATCATCGAAGAAAAATTTGATACTTATGTATAAGTATTAAATTCATTACTCATTTAGATGTATCTAAATGAGTCATGAAATAGAATAAGACACCGATAAATCAAAAATGTAACGGTCGCAACTGGGACTGGAACTTAGTTTCTCTATCTTCTTATCCCTGTACAATAATTAGGTTACAATGACAAGTAGATTTCTATTTTTACATTAGCTCCACACAGGAAAGAGGCCCTGAGGAAAATAATTCCACTAAGGGCCTATGTAATCTTTAGGGATGCTGTGTGGAAGATCTTTTTAGGAAAGGAAGGCGAAGACGTTCTGGGAAGGAAAAGGGGTGGGTAGGTATCTGGGGTCAATGTGTCCAGGAGTGAATGTATGAATCCATCCCTCCCACTGCGGTGCATGACGATATTCCGAGAGAGTTCGGCTGGAGAAGTCAAAGGGACTCCCTCAACCATTTTGTCTCTAAGCGGCCTGCCATTCAGCTGGTGGGCAGACGCATGCGCCGCCAAGATCCGGACAAGCCTCACCCCTTGAATAAGGGCACCCCTGCTAAGTCACCCAACGTAGCGAACTACTTGAGGTGACCTGTGGCAGAGGTGTTGGTTATCCAATAAATGTTCGATTCTCAGTTTAAACCTTTACTTGTGTAATTTTCTGTGTCGTGTTTCACGTATCGTTTAGATTTATTAGTATTATCTTCATTTTAAATAATTAATTTATTTCAAGATCAATTTTGTCGTTAACGTAATGATTGTATAACTCATTATTTATTGCCGAAGAGGTCAAACATTGAATTGTGGAAAAGGGTGGTAAGTCATGTTAAAATTGTAAAAAATTCTCAAATCTCCCAAAAATTATACGAAATCGGCCCCCGTGTTAAGTTGACTATTATTTACTGGTCTCCTTTTCCAAAACAACACAGATTTTACAAAAAAAGTCTCAGCAAATTGCGTAGGAAGAAGTACAAGACAAACTTTCGCCAAACCGACGATATTATATTCTACTTTTCTATGCGCCTTGTTTTCAATGTTGTTTTTTTATCATTTGTTTTTATCGCTTTATATTAAATTGTGGGTACGTATTAAGGAGAATAATACGTTTGAGTGATACTATTTCTCTATTGTGTAACGGTTTATAATGCGTCGGATTTAGGCACAAAAAATTATATCTGTAAGATCTACATTTTTTCTGCTTTTTGAATTAATGATTACACGAGGCAGATTCTCACGACTTTCGTCCGATCATATCATTGGGCAAGTATTAAATTTACACCATCTGACTTTCTCATAGATTCGGTGATATATTGTATGGCAGATAAAAACAGACAGTTCACGAGATGGCAGTTATAAATCGTGGAGAGAATTCGATTTTGGTTTTTCACTGAATGCAATAAAATTGGCAATGGAACGACCACACAAATTGATCGGTTAAAAGATATGTTTCACAATTTTCATTGATTTGCTTCTTTGGAAGATTTTCAAAGCACAGGCTATGAGTTATTACGGATTGTGGTATGTTATTCTCACACCTCTGCCTATGTTTTGCTTTATTATTAACTAGCTTTTCCCCGCGGCTTCACTCGCATGGTATTAGGGGAAATTACTGTAGCGTTTGCACTTATCAATTATCCCCCCCCCCCTCCCGCATTACAAACAGTTTTCAAAAAGCTCGCATGCCACCTAAATTTCATAATGCTCAAAGAAAAAAAGAATTATCCAATTTGGTGCAGTCATTCGGAATTTATGCGCTTACAAACATTTCGGAGATTTATTTTTATTCAAATGTGGAAGTGTGTAAATATAATAAAAAATAACACTATTTATTATACGTTGTTTATAATCGTTACGAATTATATTTTTAATTTAGGAACTCTCGACATTTATTCCAAAACATAAGCTTGTCCAAAAAAAACAAAACATAAACTAATATTTGAATTTTCTGGAGCAACAGCCGACCAGTAGGTAGGGGGCTGAGTACCTACCAGCATAGAGCCCACAAATATATCAACATCGTTTCCATGGCAACGATTTGTTTTCTGGCGTTCGCAATAACTCTCTTTTGTTAGCGACCGAAAACGTATAACAATTATAATACATTAATATTTATAATTTCATAACGCCAAAGCTTACCATTACACACAGCCTATAGTCCTCGCGTATAATGTAGCTTTCTAATGATGAAAGAATTTTTAAAATCTTTTTACTGGTTAATGCGTTAAAGCTTAACAAACAAACTCGAGCAGTTTTGCATTTATAATATTAGTATAGATAATTAAATATGGTATTAATAATTAAATTTAGAATAAGTAATTACGACTATCTCTTAAAGGCTATTCCCTAAAATTTGTGATAAGAGATCTTCTCCCGTGAGAAATGCTGTCAGATTTGTGTGATTTTCTACAGCTGTTAAATGAATAAATAATCATGCATACTTCCAGGGATTCGTGTTTAAAACGACCCAAACTAAAATACGTGACAGCTCACAGCTGAAATTTTCACATCGGCCGATAGAAAAAGCAAATAAAAGCCGTAGAAAATCACACAAATCTGACAGCATTTCTCGCGGGAGAACGATCTCTTATCTCAAATTTTAGGGAATAGCCTTTCTGGTGTCATAATTGTCGAGAGCAAAGTTCTTTTACAAACTACGAAAAGAGAACTTATCACATTAAGAACCTGTCTTAAAATTACCTTATTACGCCGCAATGCTATCTTCGCCCTGAATATTAAAGATAGCGCAAACCCTATTGGAAGATGCTTTCATTTATGCAAATGGCGTCTTGACATCACAACTACGACATTTGTAGGACTTTAGCACCATCTGCTTTTGCACCATTAGTTCTAACATTTTTCCATTCACCAATGCATTAAATACAGAGGATACAAATATTAGTCCATTTCAGAGATGACCCATCATTTTAAAGCAAACAATTTTTTATTAGGTTAAAATAAAATATTTCTAAGGAAATAATATTCTAATTAATATACAAGGTATTAAGGAACGCACTTCACTTACTTTAACCAGTGATTTCCGACATTATTATTCCACGACTTTTTTTTCTACACTTTTTTTATTTCCAAAATCAAACAACCTCTTACCCCGCCCTCAACTGTCCCACACCTTTTTTTTTTTTTTTTTTTGGTAGAAAACAAAAAAAAAAACAAAGTCATCTGAGGCCAAGTTTCATTTTTATTTTTTACAACATATAATAACAGGAATCACTTGTTAAAGTATGTCAAGTACGTCCCCTAACATCCTCATGGAACGTGTGTTCTTTCATTTACATCTAGACATACATTTATTTGTTGGCTCCCAAATGAGGAACTAACTAACGAACAATCAAAAAAATATATTCAAAAAATATGTGTACGTACATAAATACGGTGACCGGCCAACTCGGAATGAAACCAACTCAGAACCATCTCAGATAAGTCATTTAGAGTGATAAAAAAATATAAATAAAAAATTGGTTAAATAGGTTAAGTTAGGTTAGGGTTATCGGCTAATTTAAAATTATTTTTTATCACTCTAAATGACTTACCTGAGATGGTTCTGAGTTGGTTTCATTCCGAGTTGGCATGGAACCCATAAATTCATGTTTTATATCCACAAAAATAACACCGATATCAGCGCGTGAAGCCTGCCTTCAGAGACTATTTTTTTAAATAATAAAAAACTTAAATTTGTTATAGACCACATAAATTATATTCACACTCCACTGTTTCAGAAGAACCCTTCCTTCATCAGGAGTATATGAAAACGAACCTGCGATTAAAAATATTGACAACTTATTTAGATGTGTGAGTAGGAGGTAAGCAAAGGGGAAGTAGGAATTACGGGATTTCCGGCAAGAACCGAGCGGTTCACTGGAAATATATCTAGAATAGGACTCAATTATAAATTAATTCAATTTACTAGTGTTATTCTTTAGGGATTTCTTAATTTCAAGTGCTTCTAGTGATCCAATTTTTTTGCTTTCATTATTGCGGTGAAGAATTTTAACCCCCGTGTCCTTATTAAAAGTATGATCGGTAGAAATGATGTGATCAGCAACTCTAAAAAAATATGGTTATTTAAACATCTTAAAAGTTCGTGATCCTAATATTTGTATTTCTAGTTGTCTTACCTTTGTAGAACGATGGACAATCATTATAACATAGTTGATAAATACCTGGGTGGCTTAATTTATGATCTCTATCTTTAGCTTTTTTAGTAATTTACCTTAGTTGTTTTTAGTATAGAACGCAGGTTTAATGATTAAAAATTTTATTTAAAAAAATATATATTTTCTGGTGTGAATTACAAATATTTTTTTGATATTGCCAAACAACTCGAGACTTTTATCCCACATGTACAGACCATGCGTACACAAGAAAAAAATCTAATATATTAATTGTAGAACGTAATGTTATGTAAATAATACCAGTATTGAGTTTTCCACAAAATTTGCATTTACTTATAATAATATTCACATTTAAAATCAGAAATAAATAAAAGTTTAACATCTAACTAACATCACTAAATTTTATTAGGTGGGTAGGTACTGCCTACATGTTCCCTGAAGTAAAACCAAAAACATTACATTGTTTAAAAAAGCTTTAAATTGGCCTATAAAACGAGATAAAAATTTATAACAAATTATTTTTTTCATGTCACTGGTTCGTAAGTGGGTACAAAACGCAGTTCCACCCATTTACCCGTCCCCAGAACGCGAAGGAAAGAAGGCAGATTTTTTTAATTCGTCACTTTGTTGAGATGAGAAAAAGAGAGATATGATCTGGTAATTATTTCGAGACGTTATAAACAGAAAGTTGAGGTGTAATTAGGGTCTAGAGACAGGGCGATTACGAAATCACGACTTATTCGAATATTATCAAAATGTGTTTTATTTGTAATTTTGGTTTATATATATATTTATTCCTAACTAACTGATAAACCTGTCCAGTTGCACGCCATTATTTAAAAAAAACTTGTGTTCAGTTCAGTAATAATAATTACAGCTGTTGTTAGTGTAGCGAGGATAAATATTTTACTCATTCGCATTCACGCATTGTCTTAATATAACTATATGTTTCTAGGTATGATATGTTCTTGTAGTTACTTGCTTGCAGAGAGGCTCCTCCGATTACCTCTCACCCCAGATGATAGGTGGAAACTTGAGTGGCAATCGGCCAACATGGGAAATGCCAATCTCATATAAGACCCCACTGATCTCATATAACCCCAGTGGATACTCATTGCCTCGTAAACTCTGATGCGTAGATGAGGCCTTAAATAGTTCACGATGTGTGTGCGGTGCTGTGCAGACCACCGAACATGTAGGCGACGAATGTCCGCTTCATTCATTCCCTGGCGGCGTTGATGACGTCCACAGGCTCGCAGTCCTGGATGATCCTCTCTAGCCCCACGAAAGAAGACTTACTTATTGTCCTAGTACATTCATTATAACAGGATGTTTGTCATTTTCATTCTTGGAATTAGATTTTATCCATATAAGAAGTAAAATTTAAAAAACATGTATTTAAACCTACATATTGGTACTCAAATCCAAAAAAGGTTTTCACGGGGAAAAACCAGCACTTAAAACACGCAACAAACATCAGGAAAAACGTACGCAAGTAATCGGTTAGTTAGTCAAGTGGACCAAGGTGTCGGTTTACCCTCCAAAGTCTCGGATTCATTCCTCTGCTAAGCTAGGTCCTATAACAGTGTATAAGCAGGGTATTTTGTTATTACAATTACGGTTGTAGGAGGATATTTTTATATAAGCTCCACACAGGAGGCTCTGAGAAAAAAAAATCCCTCAGGGCCCATGTCATCTTTGGAGGTACTATCTTGAAAAAAACTTGGAAAGGAAACTAGGGTTCAATGTATGCAGGAGTGACGGACGTATGAATCCATCCCTCCCGCTGTGGTGCAAAGCAATGGGTCGAGAGTGTCGGGCTGGAGAGCAAAAAGTCTCCCTCAATCAGTCTCTCCCGATTCGGCCCGCCACGCAGCAGGTGGGTTAATGCATCCGCCGCCAAGTCCTAGACAAACCTCACCTCCGTCAAAGACTAAATCACCGACCGTCACTTGTGACGTTTGTTAAGGGTGTTGGTTATATATGGTTCCCGGGCAGCGGTACCCACAACCGCCTACTTAAATGAGGAATTCAAATAATGTCATATCATTTGGAACCTAAATACTTTTTTATAAGAAGAAATAATAATTTAAAAAAAATGCGTTTTAAAAAGTTTTATGAGTTTGTAGACACACTATAGACAGTTCATCAGACCAGTCATGTTTTTTCTTCATAGAATGGTGGATTTATATAATTGAGTATTTTCGTCAGGGCGTAAGTACTTAGAGCGGGGGCCATCACTCACACGTCACGTATTTAATTGAAAAGCATTGATCATATAGTAATCAAATGCTCTGTGCATGGTGCGCCCAACTCTAGGGCCTAAAGAGATCTTTAGACTCATTTTCTTATGCCATCTTGTTATCTACAAATCTCTTTCCATCTTACTTCATACTTTTATGTCCATATTTTAGTTATTACTAAACCACATTGCTGTGTCCTTCAGTATTTAACAATTCCATTTTTATGGTAATGTATAAGGATTATTAATCACTAAAATCAATGACTAAAATGTAAGCAACGGTAATATCTCTAATGTTCTCTCCAGAGACATTCGTAATTTAACAAGTACTTGGACGTTTTCTCTAGTCTAGTAGGATGCCTCTTGAAAAGAATTCATAAAAGGTCCTTACAACACAGTGCCTGTTTACTAACGTATCGTAATTAATGATAATACTTCTGAGGTCAATCGTTCTTCCAAGTTGAAAGCTAATTTTGATCCGTTGGGCTGCAGAACTATTAATGTCTCTGTACATATACCTTCGGTTACCTTCGGCCCAACTCGGCGACGAGACCACGTGACCCGAAGAGCCCACAGACAACCATAGTAATGTAGGTACTAAATCGTAGACTAATATGATACATTATAGTAAACAGGTTATTGTGAAAGGGCGACATAATTGCATACAAAATTTGTAAAAAAAATGCTTATGATATTTAACGATTAATTAGGTAAATACCAAACAATCGACATATCTTTTTTTTCATTCATGGTGTGACATTCTATGCTTTGTTTCCTAAATTAGTAGACACGTATTTTTTTATAGACAAAGCTTATTTGGATACTATGTTTCTACACAATTCAACTTTACAAGTACATAAAGATGTTTTGAATAAAGCCTCTTTATCAGATACACAACATTCGATTCGATTCGATTCCGATAAGGTACAATAGGTCAACAGAACTGCAAAAAATATTTTGTGTTGCTTCTCTTAGTTTTCAATATTAATACAACTACGGATGAGTTGGGTAACTCCCAAACAAGTTTCAGGTTCGTATGATTATTATAATTAATATTCATTGTAAATATTTACAATGAATATTAATTAAAGACTACTAGACTCGGCTCTAAGTAGTTCTGCTGCTCCCGCGGGCGAACTGGAGGTGGCCGCTCAATTTGCTGATGCCTTTGACAATCAACGTAACTGTTCGTACCCTAAGTCACAACGACGATAGATGGTACTCTTCTGATATCATACTCAACTGCCATCTGTTGGGATATAGAAAAAATTCCTACCATAAACTAAGCTATTGACATTTATCCATTGAAGGAAACTACATGAATAATCCATACAACGCACTCCCTTTAATAATTACTAGAAGACAAAACAATACATCGAAAATAGAAAATAAAAATGTTCAAAATAAATCGCTTCTTCAGTGAGCTTAGCTAACGAAACATGTTGGTTTTTTAAACAATAAAAGTGGTACAAACTAAATTTATTATTTATTTTGAATTGAAATGGTGCCACAAAATAAGTTTTTTTTTTACGTGAGCTCCCCACAGGAGGCCCTGAGGTTAATAATTTACCTCAGGGCCTGTGTCATCTTTGTGGATGCTGTGTGGAGGGTTTTTTTAAGTAAAGGAAGGGGAGGAGAGGTCTGGGAAGGAAAGGGGTTTAAGGAGTGGGTAGGAATCTGGGATTCAGTGTGTCCTGGTCCAAGACTTAGAAAAACCTCACCCGATGAACCCGGGCCCGCCTGCTAAGTCACCAAACGTAGCGAACCACTTGGGGTGACCTATGGCAGAGGTGTTGGTTATCCAATAAAGGTTCGCTGTGTTTGAAGAAGAAATAAAAATGTATCGGTAATTAAATACAAACAAAACATTTTTATAAATTTATGCGTAATTGTAATTTTTATTATTTAAAAAAAAAATCTGTAAATATTGCGAAATAATATCATTGAAAACTGCGTTGAAAATTGTTCTCGTGAAGTAGAATACTTCTCGGGAACAATTCAGAACAAGTCAGAAAACTTGTTTCAGTATCTGTAATAAGATAAATCCGACACATGTTACGCCATGAATTACGTGAATAACTAACTATCCCTGCATCCATTAAAGGGTTAAGATGGCCGCTACCGGATTGTTGGATCACAGGCAAACACCGCGGGACTCGAGCCCATGCATTCTTATTAGCGCCGTTGTGCTAATCACCGCACCAACATAATCTACGGCCTCTCGGCGAGATGAATCTAAGAGGGGTTCCCAGTTTCCTACCCTGGCACAGACATATGCTTCCCTACCTCAGAGCCGAGAACGCGGGCTTAATTACACTGATACCGCGGCCGTAAGTCATCGTTAACATGCGTGTATACCCCTTTGGCTGCAGCGAAATCTTCCGAGGCACGAGGGTAGTATCATTAAATTTTAATTTTTAGTGAGTTCTACCGTTTCAGTTTAGATGAAATTTGATTGAGCGAACTCATAAGCCTTCCGCACAAATATCATCCCTCTCCCTCTGGCATACGAATTTTTTGTTGTTTAATTATTATAATATTGTATTTTTTTACAATAAACGTACAATTTTTATATGTTATGTAGTGTTACAAAGAGAAATAAAAATAGCGTCACCATAAAGAGACCAAAGGCTCTTTATTTGCTGAGGGAATTTAAGCTTAAGGTCATGAGGAAAATAATTCCCATCAGGGTCAATATCATCTTTGCGTATGATGTTTGGATGGTCTTTTTAGGAAAGGAAAGAGAGGAAATCCTGGAAAGGAAAAATGTAGGGGAGGTGGGTAGAATCTGGGGATCAGTGTGTCCAGAAGTGACGGACATATGAAGCTATCCCTCTTAATGCGGTGCGGTTCCGAGAGAGTCTTAAAGAGTCTTCCTCAGAGGTCAAAAAGCCTACCTCAACTTGGTGGGTAGACACACGTGCCACCAAGATCCGAACAAACCTCACCCCATGAACCCGGGCACCCCTGCCAAGTCACCAAACGTAGCGAACAGCTTGGGGTGACCTAAGGCAGAGTTGTTGGTGATTCAATAAATGGTTCCTACCTCCGAAATTTGATATACAATCACGCAAGTAATGAATATAGTATTGTAAAAAATAACAAAAAGATAATAACGCAAAATTTATCAATAACAGATATCAAGAATTTTAACCAATATTAACAGATTACAGTATTTTAGGTCAACTTTCAATTTAAGCTTAAATTCACAAATATTTTCGATAATTTTAGATTTAATGGGAGGCTGTTAAAATAAGTTACACCAAATAGGTTTTGAAGGTGCTCGGTGTTAAGTTTTGGGATTTCAATAATATTATTTTATATTAAATTGTTAAGTTGTTTAAGTTGTAACGCCGCCCAGCGAACTTCAATTCGGCTTTGTCCCCGGCAAATCCACGGAGCACGCCATTAAGCATGCGCTTGAATGGGTGAGGGTATGCCCAAAGAGGTACGTCATAGGCATCTTCTTGGATATCTCGGGTGCCTTTGATCACGCATGGTGGCCGATGATACTTACCAAGCTGAAAAACAGAAATTGCCCGCCGAAACTGTTTGAGATTATTAGTGATTATTTAAATGGTAGGACAGTTATCATTGGGCACGGGGACGTTTTAATCACCCGAAAAGTCAACATGGGTTGTCCGCAGGGGTCGGTCCTCGGACCCGACCTGTGGAACATCTTGTTCGACGACTCCTCCAGGTTACCCTTGCCTGAAGGTTGTACATCGGTCGACTACGCGGATGACAAATTGTATTTGGTCTCTGGGGACAGTAGAAGGGAAGTGGAATCTAAGGCTGAAGAAGGTTTACAAGAGATCCTTGCATGGGGAAAGAGAAACAGGCTGAACTTCGCTCCCCACAAGACCGTGGGTCTCCTCATGAAGGGCATGCTCAGCAGAGGCAGGAACCCTTTCATCAGAATGGGAGACTCATCTATTCGATTTGCAGAAAACACCAGGTATTTAGGCGTCATTATGGATAGATCTTCTTCGTTCCTAGCCCACGTCAAGAGCGTCTCCGACAGGGCCCAGGCCCTGTTTCAGAAACTGAGAAGAATCTCAACAGCCGAGTGGGGATTGCGTTCTCCGGCGATTCGCCTGCTGTACAGAGGGGTATATGTGATGCAAGTCTCGTATGCTGCCTCCGTGTGGGAGCATCGCCTGGATAACGTCTTGATAAACTCCACTCTTAAACGGGGCCAGCGGACTCCCCTGTTGGCGCTCTCGGGCGCTTATAGGACTGTGGCTTCAGATGCATTACCGGTTCTGGCTGGCGTTCTGCCGATAGATCTTGAAATTAGGGAAATATTGACAAAAAAGGAACTTATTAGAGGCAGGGCCGCTATACACCTGGGAGTCGAGCTGACACCGAGAGGAATCGTGGCCCTACCCGGTTTGCTCAAAGCGATGCGTGAAAGGACGCTGAGTGTATGGCAAGAGCGATGGGATAGGTCGACGAAGGGCAGATGGACTTTCTCCTTTTTCCCTTCAGCTAAAGTCAGAATGGAAGGGTCACACATTAAACTGGATCACTACATGACGCAGATGCTTTCCGGGCATGGGGAATTCAGGGGTCGGCTTCACAGCTTGACCCTTTCTCCCCATCCAAACTGTGCGTGTGGAGATACTAACCAGGACGCCAGGCATATACTGTGGGACTGTGATTTGATGAAGGAAGCACGAGAGGAAATGTTGGATGGCTTGCGCGGAATAACAAGACCAGCGTGGAACGCTGACCTTGTGTCGAACAAAGAGAATTTCGAGTGCCTGAAAAAGTTTGTTAAGTCCTGGGTAGAAAGATGGTCTGTACTTAGAGTCGCCGATCTAGACTAAAATCATCTTTGTTTCAGGTGCTACACGTATTGTTCCTGCCTCCCTCGGTATCTTCTCATTACTTTTCAGTTAGTGTACACGCTTGAACAATATTACTCTTGTGACTTGTAAATAACACCTACACATATCCAATATACGCTTTTTTTTTTTTTTTTTTTTTCTTTCTGTTCTTCATGTTTTACTTATCTTTTTGTTTTTGTTTTAGCTTTTGATTTATGTTTAAGCTTTATGATTTATGTTTTAGTTTTATGATTTATGTTTTCACCTCAACAGGTCACGTCCCATCATGGTGAGCGACGGTAGTGATGACACCATCGCTCAATATATTATGAATTCTGCTCTCATACTATAATTATGTTTCACATATATATGCTCTTATTATTTTTTACTTTAAATTAGCTTTGGTTTCCGTAATTTGGAGACGCAACTGTACATATATGATGTATCGTCGTCACCCCAGAAAAAGGGGGTGGGATAGACCCCGTCCGTGCATACCTACTGTCAGGCGAACACACACCGGAGCGGTCTTCCTGCGATCCTCCTGCGCCTCCCCTAATGATATGCGTAGGCCTGAGGAACAGCCGAGCGGTCCCGGCGTCCTTCCGCCCCCCCTCCGACAACCCGACGCTCATCTCTCTCATAGGGTCTTCTAAAACTTTTTCTTCTTTCCTACACTTCTTCGAGGCAAAATCGGGGAGCCGGCTAAAGGGCGCGGACTTCGGGTTCCGTCAGCGGTTGGGCCGATAGCCATGCACATTGTCATTGGGACTGCCGGGTGGTTTGTGGAAAACCTATACTGTTATGATTGTAAATACTTGCATTACATGATTACTGTTATATTATTTATTTTTTTCTTTTTCCATTATTTCCCGTATTCCAGGCTTCCTCAATATTATTATTTTTCTCCTCTCCTCTTATTTTTAGTTTTACTAATATCTTTATATATTTTATATAGAATTTCAGAAGAATTATTCCACGGGCTGCCACTTTTTTTTGTATTATGTTAATGTAAGTACTTGCATACTGCTTAATAACCCCGTATGCATGGACATTGGAGGGTCTAGAGTCGATTAAATAAATGTAGCTTCGTTCAATAAAAAAGTAGAGTCTTGACGTGTGCGGTGAAGGAGGAAACCATATGTTTCCTTATAACGCCGTGGGAAAGTGGTGGGGTCCCCTCCAATGTTAAGTTGTTTAACTGCATTTTTTCCAGCGCACTTGAGGTGATTTTTCACGAAAAAAGCGCTATATTCATTAGCCAAATATTATTATTAATATTCTTTACAAATCTGTAGTATCATTATTTTTTAAACATTTTATTTATTTTAGGTTTATTGAATATTGAAAAGACGTACTGTTACTATAAAGGCTTCTAATCAATGGTTAATATATCGCATGAATAGGCTTAATTCAATACGCCCTAGTATTGGTTTCAGATTCAGGATGCCATGCAAGGATGAAGTACTGATAAGAATTTGGTACGATATAATAATAGCCTTTATAGCCTGGAATATGCTTGGACCCCACTGAAGCAATAAGACTTAATTTTTATGTAAGACAAGTTAAGGGAAATAAAATAATACAGTATCAATACTACGAGTAGGTACTGCATTCTCAAACTCCAAATGCTCGGGCTCTAAATGTAGTCAAAGTAAAAAAAGTGCACCACGTTAATTATAAGTTTTTTGTTGCGTTTCCGTGATTGACCGCACTTCTGCTTTGAAACTTTTCAGACGGTTTAAAAACTTGCTTGCATAATGAATTAAAATGCAACTTCTATGTTTCTGACGTTGTTATGTCATTAGCTTGTAATAATAACCATTAAAAGTAAATTAGCAATTAATGCTTGACCAATATACGAAGAGTTTTTTCACCATGTAAATTATATATGCTCTATTTTTTATCTAACCATAAAGTTAATTATCAAATTGGGTATTCGTAAAAAAATGTTTTATTAAACCATGCCAGTAAGTAGGTTGTCCTCAGTTATCAATTTCAATCATTGAAATGTAAAATTTAATCGTTTTATAACCACGCACATTTATATTTTTTAAAAATTCAATAATTAATTCTCAAACATTTTTCAAACCCCTTTCCTTCGTGTGACCTATCAGGTACCTCCGATGTTGGCGAGTAAATGTATCTCTGTCTTGCGCTGCCCGGAATAGCTCCTCCACAGTTCTAATACCGGTCCACTCTCGTACAACTTGCAGACAGTTGTCTCCTACCAGGCCCTCGGCGATCCCAACTATATCACTGATGTAACCATTTAAATTTATCACAGATCCAGAGTGATCTTGTCTTCCAAATATCATCCATTTAGTTTTATTGTCAGTCCCTAGCAAATTAAAATAATAATAATAACATTTTGATGACTTGTAAAGGGCCGCTTTTGTGTGAAATCACCTCAAGTTCGCTCTAAAATTTAAGCGACATTTCGCGAAAATTTGTCGCTAATACATTAAAATTACTACCCCAAAAATGCATTTTCAATAATGTTTTATTTTTTATTATATTTTTCGTAGTATTTCTAAAATAAGCATAGTAAAATTAATTTTCATTGTTTTTCATTTAGGTTCTCACAATTGCCCAAGTTGCCTCTAAAATCATGAAACACTAATATCTTTAATGGCCTATATCTTATAACTTAAAGCAAAAATAAATAAAGTAGCTCACATCCGTATTAGATATTTAATATACCTTTTGACAACAAAAATAATTTTTCAGTTTGGTTCGGTATTTTGATCTCAAATCCAAATTTAAGATTTGTAGAGTATTTGTATTGAGCCGCGCATTCGTTCCTCCTTAACAACAGTACTTCGATTTTAATTTTTTTCAAGATCAAAAAAATGATTTTTTTTATTGTGATGTACAGTGTTATATATATTTAGTGTAATTGCGCTTTAAAATAATATTTGACAGTTAAATTGGTGTTGCCACCCTACAAATTTTGTAGTTCCATTTTTAATATTTTCTACTCTTAATTGACATACTATACACGTCAATCAATGCCATTGAATGCAACAAGGACAGAAGAAATACGTGTGTCGTGTGCCCACAGCCAAGAATAGAGTGGGTCGACCATTACGCCTTCTCCGTTCTCCGGGACGAGAAGCTTTATGTTAAATTTAACGTGACATCTATTTTAAGGTGGCCGAATTTCGTGTACGTCCTCACGCTCTTTTCGCGCGCTTTTGGCACGAGGAAATCTATTATTTACGGCAATCCCCGTACGGGGAAATAAAAGCGACGTCTCATGTCGTACCTGAATGTCTTTTACTAATGTATAATATATACGCCAGTATAACACTTCCCCTGTGAGTATGTATCGAAACGAATTGATTACTTGTTACTTGTTACACGTATACGGTTCGACGATAGATCAGAACACTAACAAATTAGAACATTTTTTAAGTGATGAAAAAACTAGTCTAATAACCTAACCTAACCTAGCCAAGTTTTTTATTCGCTTTTCATGTCTTTGTCACTTAAAGCATTCTGATTTATCCGGCCATCCTGCATACAATATATCCTTTCAATTTTTCTTTCTGTTTTATCTTCTAACGTTACAACTTATAACCATAATTTACCTAAGGGATAGGGATTGTAAATTGATTGTACGTATGTAATAAAACGTTAAATGGGAAACAAGTTTAAACACGAGAAAAAAATAATTTAAATACTGAATAAAAAAAGTTTTTAATTTTATTTCATTAGCTTATTTAATAACTTTTAAGGTTATTTATATATTTGTAAGAGACAAACAACTTATAGATATCTAAAAGTACAGAGATGCATATATACAATTTAAATTAAGTCAAGCCAAAAAGTCTCTTGTATTAGAGTTACGATGTTAGATTAACTTGGAATTGGAGTGTAACGTATATATCTTAAAATTAATTTTAGGTGAGGAGGAGAGGAGGAGGAAAATAGGATAAGGATAGGAGATGCTCCCGATACATTCCACACTCTTATATTAATTTTCGATCGTACGCGTTACTTCCATTCGGTATTTTTGAAGGTTATTGTTAAAAATCCTATATTTCCATCAATGTAATATTAATCATTGAAGAAGAAGATAACGAAGCTCGGCGAAACATGAAACAGAACGAGACACAGAAAAATAAAAGGGTTTTTCGATTTTATATTTCAAATTTAAGATTAGCAATATAATTTTCAACCACTATTTATCATTTTTTTAATGCAATTTTTTTAAATGATTACAAAGTTCTAACGAATTTATTTGTAACCTAGATAATGTCTTGGATATGCACATTTTTTAATTATTTACATGGAATACCAATTGACTTTCTCCTAAAAGTCTAAAGCCTCGATTACATTGAGTGAGTTTACAAGCTACTAGCCGGCAAATTGAAAATCGGTGAGTGCGATTGTGATAATGACACATAACTTCCTCGCGAACTAGCTAGCGAGAAGCTGAGCTAAAATAACGACTCCGCGCGAACTAATTCTGTCGACATTTGTAGAAAACTGAGATATTAGCAGCTCGCTCACCGCTAGTAGCTATTTGCCGGCTACTTAACAGATTGTACAACGAATAATTTAGATCAAGCAGTAGTTTGACAGTTACGAAATCAGCTGTTCGTGGGCCGCCATCTCACCATCTGCCGTACACGCTAGAGAGTAGCGAGCAAAGTTGACTCCCAACTTTTCAACTTTTCAACTTTTTGCATAGATTGTTCACAATCTGCTGGTTGGCTAGTAATACGATTACACTGAGCGAGTTTACTGCCAGATAGTGAATTCGCCGGCTAGTAGCTTGTAAACTCGCTCAATGTCATCGATGCTTAAATGAATATTCGATTTTATTGGAGTAACTTATAATTTTTATAGGTTATACCCATAAATGTACTATTAATCATTGAAGAAGAAACCTTAAAGAGAACAAGACACAAGTAAGCTGGAGTATGCTAGTGTTGTGTGGACTCCGCACCAGACTATATATATTAATGCTGGAACAAATTCAGAAAAAATCCTTAGGTATGTCTATATGCAAATGCATGGAACTATCCAAGGTTCATGCACCATATAGAGTTACTTGAGGCAACAAATAGTTTTTGTTTGGAAACTAGAAGTTGTGCAAATTCTTAGTTTTAACCTAAATCATAACTATATTGACAGCCCATTCCTCTTGGATTGCTACGGTTTATACGTGCCTGAAAACTTCAGCAGTAGTCGTCGGCACGACTTTTTCAAAATACCACACGGCAGAACAGATGTTCTAGCACAGCATAGCATGACAAGAGGAATGGTACTGTTGAACGAAATATCGAAAATACTAGATATATACAACTCTTCTTTAGATAGCCTTAAGATTTTTTTGTATAATGATCATCTTCTTAGGTGTTAAGTTTGTCAAAATGAGAAAATTGCACGGTAATGGGATTATTAATCTATTATACAATAAAAAAAAAAAAATTAAAAAAAAAAACAAAATTTAAACAAGGTAGTTAAAGGTTGAAACTCGATAACCAACCCAGGATCTCTGCCTTGCTACGGCAAAGCAACACCACAACCAACTCGGTCATGGGACTTAATCATTATACTTCATTTTTGTAGATCTCTGTTTTTATTCTGTTTTATATTTCGTTTGGATTAGTTAGTATTATCTTAGAAAACGAAAACAATAAACATCATTAAAGACCCACCTTCATTCTTCCACTCTTTGGATTGACTTTTTGTATTTTTTCATAAATCCCCAGTAAATCGCAATGTTAAATCAAAATAAAACAGTCAAAATGCCACATAATGAAAGCCGTCATTAACACATTATTGGTTTGCATACAAGGCGCTCGAGCCAATCCATCTTCATCTAGTTCTGTATAACACGGTTTAAGTTGTAACAGGAATCAGCTTTTGATTCGTATAATGCGACCGTTGCGACCCGAGGTCCAAGGAGTGTGGACTCCGTGATGATCGCATTGCGTGTGTGAACAACGCCATATTAACGCATTTCTTCAATAACTTGTTCTAATGAAGTGCTATTTTGGTGTAAAGGGTAAGCCAAATTTTGGTACGCGAGCTGCCAATGAATTAGATCAGAATTCAAATTAAACAGATTTAATTATCATGCGGTCTAACACAATCAAATTGAAAACTTTAAAATATCATTCAAATCTAAAAGTAGTGTAACTAAACTCACCATTAGCGTTTATTCCTTTCTACCTTCTGTTAATTCAAATTTATGTTAAATTAAATGAAGGCAAATCATTAAGTAGGTACCTTAACAACAGTGCTTCTTCGATTTTAATTTTTTTCTTTAAGCCGCCGGTACCCGAATTTCTACTGATTTCTTACATATCTCCCTTAAATATTTGAAGTTTTTAAGCTCACAAAAAAATATATGTTATTTTGAAGATAATATTTAGAAACGTTCCATGTCGAAACGCAAATTATATAAAATTCCCTCGATAGAAAAAAATCGCAAATAAGCTCCGAAAATTATAAAAAACAAGTCTATTTCTATTATTTTACAAGTTATATTTGTGAAAAAATTCACAATGTTTCCTTAAATGATACTTAAGAAGCCTTCCACGAGATTTTTGCTCTATTTTAAACGAGTCATGTTTTATTAGGCATTTTCACAATTTTCGCTTCAATTTTATCATTGAAAATATTAGCGCGCTCTGTCCAACAATCGTAATTACATATCGCTCCACCTTCTTCTTTTTGAGCGGTGAAGCGCCGCCTTAAGATATTTTTTTTAAGTGTAATTCATTTTATATTAAATTTGATATATTTTAATTCACCTTGATTCATTTTCATATATGGATTCTTTAACTTTCAATATAACGTCTGTGCCGCATTTTTAAATAAATTTTACAACCAAATTGGCTTTTGTGTATGCTTTTACTAGAAGCAAAAGTGTGAAATTATTTGGAAACTATTGTCATAAATTCTTTAAAAAACTCAATCATTCCATTTCTAAAATTACTTAAGACTTTTCTACTCAAACAGATGTTGATGATGTATTAAAGAAATAATTTTTATATTTGGAAACATTTTTTTTAAAGGAAATATTCCCGGCTCACGAATAACCTCACAATATTTGAAAATCTCGTACTACCCCACAGTAAACGGAAAATGTTGGATGACTCAGCCAGCCGAGGAAATGAACTCAGGAGGCCTGGGTGGAACCCAAAAGTGATGCCAACTCAGCCGATGACCGGTTTGATCAATAATTTCACCCAAAGTTAGTGACATGTCCTCAACACTTCTATCGGTTACGTGCTCAATAAGTGATGAAATGTGGCAAAAAAGTAATAATTTTGCGTGGTTGATTATTTTAATAAAAAGTTATTTTACCTCTGGTGTAACGAATCGCTGTAATGATGCCCTGAAAGCAGACAATTTAAGGAACCGTTCACCACTACCGTGTTGAGACTAATGGTTCAGGTGGTTAATTAACACAACAAAAATTAAGCCAGTCGTTAAAGCATTTCTTTATGTAATATTCATTTAACTGACGGTTAAAGGTGGTATGTAATTATTCTTACGTGATTCAAAGATGATCGCGGTTAAGATTACCTTATTGCATCTAATAACTAATGAACTAATAACTGCATAATTACAATTACTATAGTTCGAGAATATAATAATAACATAACATGTTTTATTAATCGACAATAGTGCGACGTGACAATAAGATCAAACTATTAAATTGTGTACATACACATCGATAGCGGAAATTAAAAATGCTGCAAGGCACAAATAATTGTAAGCAGAGTTAAATATTCTCATGTCATTTTTCTCAGTTTTTTTTCTTTTTTGATTTGTGTCGTCGAAATATATCCAGAAAAATAAGTGTGCATTTTAAGAGGATTTTTTTTCTGAAAAAATTTAAATAAAATAAATAAATGTACAAAAAGTGCCAATTAATCTGATAGATCTATTCAATGTTATTTTATAATCTCTCTCTCTCTCTCTCTCTCTCTCTCCTGCAACATTCGCCTCCAACTCCTCCTGTCCTCAGCGGCTGACTTCCAATTTGTTATTTGGAGAAGCTGTGCTGCATCCTGTCGCACCTCGTCTGTTATTTTATAGTAAAAATCATTATTATTGTTCCACAAAACGGGAATATGACGATGATAATATGATTAAAAAAAACTAACTTTTTGACTTTTATAGCATTTCGATTTTCCGCATCAATATGTGTTTTATTCACCTAAAACATAAAAAAGCAGATGGTATCGTACAGTTAAAGGGTTACTCTGCTGAGTTAGCAGTGTGAATTTATGAATGATTTCTTTCAGCTGAGAGAAATTAAAAAAAACCAACCAACCAACCAATTAAGTAAGAATTTAGTTATCTTATTTACAGAGAAAAAAATATTTTGTTAAAACTATGTAGAAGTCCATTTTATTTTCTATTTTAATTCTTTTTCCACAACACGGGTGACCGCCTAGCGAAGAGTACATTATACAATGTCTTTTTACTATAAACATGTTAAGAAAACAAGAAATAAATGCGGTAAATTTAATGTCACTTGTATTGTTTCACAAATAAAAAAAAATAAAAAAAATAATAAAATACTTAGTTTTAACCACTTTATTGTTTACAAAACCAACATGTTTCCTAGTAAACCCTGAAGAAGTGACCATAGCTCACGAAACATTTTGGTTTTGTAAACAATAAAGTGGTTAAAACTAAGTATTTTATTAATTTTGAAATAGTAGTGCATTTGAGGCATGTTCCAGGGTGGAAGATACTCTCATAATCCAGGGGAAGGATTACCACATAGATTAGAAATGTTAAAATGGCTTTAGCTGTGTTTGTTGATCAGATCTGAATAGTCATGTACTTTCCCGATCTCCTTCCCATCCCCACTACCTCCAGCTTCCCAAATTACCCCAATTAGGTAAACCATAGTCCCACAGTTATATTATGTCGCTGTTACCCCGCAGTTTACATCAAAAAAATTCAAAAATGGTATTTCTATCTATAGTGCTTGTAGTGGCGGTTAGTATTTATATCTGTCTAATAAAATAATAAGAAAATTTAAACCAGTTTAAACTAATTAATTAAAATTTTTAATTAAAAAAAATGTTCTTTTTTCAATCGTGTATGTACGTACACGGATTGTGTTAGGACACGGGTAATTATGAAGGTACTTATTTAAAAAAATCGCTTGCAGTTCACACGCGGTAGAGGCGAAACTACACGAAAATAATTTCAACCAATAGAAGCTTTGAAAAGTGATGTCATAATCAAAGCGGCAGATGAGCGCAGTTTGACGCTTCGTAGGTACTGTAATGCGTCATTTCCGTTTCATACGAATTTCAAATCACAACGGGGCTAAACAAGTTTCACTTCGAAAACCACATGTAATTAATTAATTACCTTACCCAAGAAGGTATATTTTGTTAAACATTTTTGTGTTTCTGACCCATCAATATAGCTTAATTAAAATAAATTTTATTGCAAGTAAAATAATTATAGTCATGAAATAAATTTTGACAATTGTGTTACCTGCTCCCGCCCGGTGCAGTTGGAGGTAGTGAGGTTGTTTAAAATAACAAAGGAACTTAATTGCCACTAATGAAGTCCACGAACTGGCGTTCTCAAAGATAAACTCGCAAACACGAATAAAACTGCATTACCCCACCTTCAAAACTAGTTGGAATAATATTATTACCTACATGACATAATAATTGTTGTTTATAATTAAACATAATTTCATATTTGCACCTAATTAAAACTAGAGTTGCATAAGCTAAAATTCTCAGTGTCCACTGCACGTTTTTCGATAATATTCAATGTTCTTTTTCGTAGGTAATAAAAAGAAAATCTCTGAGACAGAAGCATCAAAAGTACAACGTACTAAGTGGAAGATGACGTTACGTAGTACATTTCATGTCATGAGTATTATTATCGCTCCATGAGTATTAGTATTAATATTAAGACCACAATTCACGTTGCTCAAAATGGCTTTTGATGTGTTTTGTGAATAGATCTGAATAGCCAACAATGCCACAGTTGGTCTGACTCCGCAGATCGGTAAATTGTGCGCTATTCATAGAAAAAAAAATGTTTCATATACCCAGCTTATTACAATTTAGGAGGCGGGTTTGGGTACCGCCGCCCCGGGAACCATTTGTTAGATAACCAAGACCTCTGCCATATGTCACCCAAAGTGGTTTGCCACGTTTGGTTAATGGGGAGCGGTGTCCAGGTCTTGGCGGGGATGCGTCTGTCTACCAGCTGCATGGCCCTTTAACTTCTCCAGCCGTATTCTCTTGGAACATCGCCTTGCACCGCAATGGGGGGATGGATTGTTATGTGCATCACTCTTGGACCGACTGACCTCCAAATTCCTACCCACCCCTCATATCCTTTTCCTTCCCAGATACTCCTCTCCTTCCTTTACTAATCAGACCCTCCCCACAGCATCCCCAAATAAGATAAAGGGGAATTATTTTTCTCAGAGCCTTCTGCGTGGAGCTAATGTAAAACAAAATCAATCAGAATTTTGTATCTCAAATGTTTAATGATTATTTTTTATTAAACTTTTACGAGCAGTGGTCAGCGCGATTTTTCTGTTTCCAGATTTTCGATTGAGTTTCGCTCATAGTGTCTTCATTTAATTAAATGTTTTAGTTTCCCACATTTATTGTATCGAGTGAGAGTTTGTTGAATTATTGACCGGTATTTGTAGTGTTTTGTCCAAAGCTTGTGTTTATCGTCGGAGTTTTAATGCTTTTTTTGTATGCTCTTCTAACTTATCAACTAAGATGGTTTATGTTCGTTGAAAAAATTTTTTTTGGTCGGAAAGGTGTTTTTCTGTTTAATTGGCGTATATCATGCAGTACGTCAAACTTGTCAAATATTTGATCTACATTAGTCATTCTTGTTTTTTATGTGTTCTATTCATATATATTAAGTACATTCTTTTGCAAATTAGTAAATTCTAAAATATTCTATTAATAAAACACTCTTTTAACAGCTTTTGCAGTTAATTTCAATCGATGTAATAAATGATAAAATAAATGGTTTAATAAAAAATGTCTTCGAGTATATCTAATACGAGTTGCCTTTTGAGAATCCCTGTGTCCTTGTACTTAGTTTCCCGTAATTAATTCCCCAAATTACCTGGCTCCACGTGCTCTGTGTCTGCTGCTTATTGTATAATGCACCAAATGTATGGTTCACGTGTGCTCTTGACATGCGTATGCATCGTTAGTTCTTATGACAGTACGCTTTAACCCGACTAGTTCAAATTAACAAACAGTTTATTTATTAAAATTCCAGAGACTAATGAAAAATTCAAAAGTCAAGACAATTTTCCTCGAAAATTTACCCAGCTGTGTTGAAAATACTCTACATTTTGAGAGGTGTTATTAATTTTTATACCATTGTGCAATTTTAATCTTATTTAATATAATAAATTTACATACTTATAATATTATTTGTCGATATGGACCTCAGAGGGTGAGGAAATTATATTTAAAAAATTCCATTTAAAAGTTTATTAGAAAACATATTTTTTATTATACGACTTTTTTAACACTTTAATTCTTTATCACGATCTCCGTGGTCGAGAGATGAAAGACTTTTTTTTTTATTTATTAATTTTTTGTTTTTCATTTATTTGACTACCCAAGTTGCCTCTAAAATCATGAAACACCAAAATATTTAATTTTATTTGTTAGCGTTATAAACAGTCATTACAAGTTCATATATAACAGTGTTAGAGATGGTCATATCATTGACCAATAAAATAACGACATAAAAATTTGAGACCATAATAAAAAGAAAAACAAACAAAACAATATATGTATGTAATATAAACAGTTCTGAAAAAGTGCATCTACTCACTTAAATCTACAAAAAATGTATTTTCAAGGGTAATATATACTGTTACTTTTTTAAAGAGGTAATGGCCTATATCTTACAATTTAAAGCAAAAATAAATAAAGTAGCTCACATTCGTACTAGATATTTGATAAACATTTTGATAACACAAATAATTTTTTAGTTTGGTTGGGTATTTTGATCTCAAATCCAAATTTAAGATTTGCATGAAACGGGCCGAAGAGGGCCGCACAAACGTTCCACGTCACACTACTATTTGAATTTATCAAAAATATATGTTTGTATATCATGAGCTTGTTTTCGTTACAAAATAAAGGATACATCAAACATACTTACATAAATAAACATTTACATTTACATTTACATAGTTCTTGGGGCTTGTTACGAAAATAAGTTGTATTGTCGACACATGCAATGAAACTAATTTTCGTATGACTTTCCAAGGATATGAGTTATTTAATTAATTTTTGTATCAATCTTAGATCTTAAAGGAATCTATTTAAAATAGTGATATTCATATTTCATCTTAGTTGTACAACATACAGGCAAGCTTACATGAATGTGTGTTATCATTTAGAAATAGTTATCTCTATTACTATCACGGTGTTTATTAATGCAGTGAAATAAAGTAAACAGGTGAGTTATATTCCAGGGGAGTGTATCATCCCTTAAGGATAAAGCATAAAAGTTTCAGCCCCTTTGTTTTTCAGGGGTGAGTTCCACATTTACTTATCTTCCAACAGGCTTTTCCCTGAGGGGAAAAAGAAAATAAAATAGACTGTAAACTATTGATATGATAAATTTGCTTTAAGCTTTCAGGCTCCTGTCAATGTCTGGCAGGATGATATTAGTTTTGCAACAGAAAAACGAATGATTGTGAAAAAAAGTTTGTTAAATTATTTTACTTTTATTTTCGGGCTTAGTAAATTATTTTATATTATTTTCAAAAGTTAGAGGACAAACTTCAAATACTAGACGAATAATTTGAAAAGGTTTGTATAGTGTAAAGGTTGGGCATGTAGTCTTACATTCTTCGTTAGTACGGTTAGCTATACGAAATTTTGTGTTATTCCAACGGATGTCAGTTAAGTGTTATATTAGAACGGTCATCTATCGCCGTTCGTGCTTAATGTACGAACGGTTCCGATAATAGCCAAAAGCACAAGGTCATCGGACAGACACCATCACCGGGTTCATGAGGTGAGGTTTGTCTAGGTCTTGGAGGCGGATGACCAGGACACACTGAACCCCAGATTCCTACCCACCCCTTAAACCCTTTTCCTTCCCAGAACTCTCCTCTCCTTCCTTTCCTTAAAAAGACCCCCCCACACAGCATCCTCAAAGATGACATAGGCCCTGAGGGAAATTATTTTCTTCAGGGACTCCTGTGTGGAGTTCATGTAAAAAAAAAATCTGTACGGCAAAATAACTTAGAGCCTACTAGAGTAAAAACGTCTAGTCCATTTAAATATTCATTGTAAACATTACGAAAACGTAAATAAAACAAATTGTTCAACGAACTTCGATCTTATTTGGAAGTTTACTAACATATTAAAATTTAATTATATTTTTGGGATTAGCAGATATTACAGTTTGAATATTTTAAACGCCTCTTAAGTGTTCAGTTTTAAATATTTTATAAATATGTAACTATTTTAAGCACCTGTAAAAGAGGAATCCATAAAATAAATTATGATTTACGTAAATACAGCATGCAACCATCAGCCCACGGAAAAGATTGTGGCACTTTAGGAAATATCTATTTTAGAAAATTCCCACTGTAATAATTACGAACTTCAACAAGACAGTAAACATTACGTGTCAGTGGGTTAAAAGCACGATAGTTTTACCGTTCTTTGTGTCCTCTAAACACTACTGAAATATTTTATAAAAACGTGTACATAAATAAATAGGTCAGATACAATACAGTATTCCTCAATAATAGCCCTGATAACACATATGCCCGGTTTGCCTTAAATCGGATGATTTCCCGTTAATAATTTATTTGAAGCCTTCAAGTTGGAGGCTTTTTTCAACTTTAACCCTCAGTTGTCGCACTGGGGTCGTGTGTGAATGCTCCTCGGCTGTCTCACCGGAGGAAAGGGTGGCGAGGGGTGTAGAGGGGAGTCGAGGGGAGGAAACTATTGCAAGAACTTGGATGCCGAAACTCTTTGCAAATTGACTGACACGCATGTAATCCATTTCTCGTCGCGTCCTTTTCCTTTGCCTGCGAAAGTTTAAGGCAGGAATTACAAGACTCTACTCAACTACCCAAAGATGTTTACATTTTTTTTATATGAATACCGCACAAGAGACCCAACTGCTCCCGTCTGCAGTCAGTGAGACTATGGCATCCACAACTGGTGTATGTTGTGAGGCTGAAGGTAGTGAAAAAGGGAAGGAGAAGAGCAAGAGGAAGGTGGGAAGTACCTGGCTATTCAGATCTGGTCACCAAACACGGCTAAAGCCATTTCAAGCAACGTTTCAATTCTGAATGGTGGTCTTACACCAGGACGATACTGAGAGTATCTTCCACTCTGGAACGTGACGCAAATATACTGTATATTATTTTAAATGAATAAATTGAAATAAAGTGAAATACCTTCTTGACTCGCGACCTTCGGAATGCGAGTCAAGAGCCTTACCCCTGGACTAAGCCGGATAAAATAATCAAACAAATCAAGATAGGTTTTCATTAAAGAGAAATTATTCCCCGACGCATTTGCTTACAGAGGTTCTACGACAGCTCATGCAATTTTAACGCCCCTTTGAAAAGCCATTAAAAGTTATGGAAAAAAATGAAAAATAAACCATGACCCTTCCCAAACGAAACTAATTTAACCATTTTTTTAAATATATTTTTTCATCACTTTTAACGACTTTTGAAAAGAGGTGTTGAAGTTCCATAATTCTGAATAGTTCTCCGATCACCGCTTACAATACAAATTTGCATCATACAACAAATAACGGTTTTAATACGAAATCATTTGAACGGAAAAAAATAATTTTGGTTTGTTTTTGTGGTTCAATGAGGTAATCCACTGCTTCCTTTAGCTGCCTGTGTAGTTGAAATGTTGGTTGGAAGTAGTGCAACACGGCCTAATACCTCAAAAATACGTCATGAGTAGTAATATGAATTATGTTCATCCTCCAACCTCAAACTCTTAATCAATTATTTAAGTTAAGTCGTTCTCCTAACGAGGAAGGATAAGGTAAAGTTAAGGCAGTATTATATTTCATTTGCACTTCTCTTACCATAAAATAATGCCTACAAATACTTAGCGGGCTTTCTCAATTGGTCAGTAAAACAGACTGTGAGTGGTTTGTCCAACCTTTTTTATACGACTCTGTTGGATTCGGAGCATTTGAAATAATGTACGTGTTCTTGCTTGCGCGTGCCAAACATGGATGTTTTTAACTTCTGCCTGATATTCCCAAACGGGGATGCCATAGATCCAATGTTTTCGCTTTCAGAAACTTTGTACGTTTTGTTCCCTTAAAAATACCTCCAAGTTATTCTTCAACAAAATAAATGCCTTGAGAATAATAAGTTTGATTGTTTTTAATGATAATATTTGGTGTATTAAGTTATATTGAGTTATCGAAATCAGGCTTCGCTTTTATTAGTGATTCGTGGGATCGTGATCAAATCCAGCCTGCTTGAATAATTTCAAGCTCGGCCAAAATTCAATAAATTATTTATTCGGTGGATATCCGAGGGGTTAGGTAAGTACTAGATTTTACAAGCTTACGAGCAAAGATTTGACCTTTGAATTCAGTAATTTATCCATGTAAATAAAACCTGTTTACAAAACGAAAACGACCAGAGCACGGCGAAAGTTTGACTTTTATCGCTTGGAGCTGAAGTCATCCATTCTGTCATTTCGACCTAGTGACAATCCGATTTAGTGGATATTTATAAAGGTACTTTAACTGCTTTTATAAACAAACATGCCCCCTTTTAGACTAACTTTAAGCTGCAAGTCTGATTTCTAGTTTGATGCAAAATGGCGGGAAAAGAAGAGGACCATGCGCCGACTTGAGCGGATTTTCCGGAGCGGCAAACTAACCGACCAAAGGGAAGCGTTCATTACAGGGAGACAATTCGGAAAAAATATTGGAATAATGAATAACCACAACTGTACATCACAAATGGATCCCCAGCGACTTTGGACCTCGCTTAAAACTGTCATGGGTCCGTCAGCAAACTCAACCAGAGCCGAGTTCAATTCAAAGGATTTCTCCGACTTTTTCCAAGAAAATATCCAATCCACGACAATTTCTGCATCTCCACCTAATTTCACCTCCTTATTTCTAATGAACTTACACTAAATTGGAGGAATTCGCCAAAATTGTGCCTAGTTCTCTAATCAAACAATGTGCATTTGACACGTTTCAAAAGGTCTGGAATATGTAGTGCCTTCCAAGTTTGCCTTTACAACAAAACTTTTTTTACAACAAAGGCAGATAACCGCACATCTGGCCAGAAATTAACTGTTATCAAAGTACCAGTCAGCTTATAGGAGGTACCATTCTATAGAGACTGGACTATTGCGCGTGTTGTCAGATTTGATGCTTGCAAACGAGTCAGATAAGTTAGCTTTGCTATCATTATTAGATTTGAGTGCGGCATTTGACACTATCGACCTCAATTTCCTCGTCGAAAGATTGGAAAAAAATTTTGAACTGGGTGGTAAAATGATTCAATATGTAAAATCCTATATCTGTGACTGAACACAATCTGTACAAGCGGGTGGTAAAAACTCTCTCTTTGTAACTCACTTTTGGAGACCTCCAGGGTACAGTGCTTGGACCCCTATTTTCTATTTCGTTCATCAACAATGTTGCCAAAATAATAGAATCATTCGGACTTCTTTCCCATTGATACGCTGACGATCAGCAAATCTATTTGTTTACATAATCAGAAAGACAGATTAAAAGATATCATAACAGATAGCCATAACAGATTGGATGTCTTCGAACAAACTAAAAGTAAATCCAACCAAAACAGATTTTTGGGTAAGCAACAAAAAAGGGTCAGTTAATGTTAGACAAATCTCCTTTCATTACTTCTGACTGTAACATAATTCATAAAAATGGCATTAAACTCCTAGGTGTGCATCTAGACTCACTTTCACTCAAATCACAGATTAATATAACAGTAAGCGCAAGATTCTTTCATCTGCGCCAAATCAAATCTAAGAAGAAAAATATTCCGAATAAGGACATAAAGATTCTGGTAAACTCTTAAGTTATATCACGACTTGACTTGAGAGAATCCAATTAATACTCTGCTGGATGGTTTTTAAAGCAATAGATGACATGACGTCAACCTACCTGTCGGAACTGTGCATTCCAAACCATGTCAATAATAGACAAGCAACCCCTCGATCAGCATCTTCAACAGCCACAGGAAGACTCTCAGTACCTATGTGCAATCACAATACCAATTTCGGAGACCGGGCTTTTGCAATGGCAGACCCAACAGCTTGGAACAAACTCCCTTCATATTTGCGACAGATCAACAGCACACCTGAGTTCGGACCAAAACTAAAAACTCGCCTTTTCAAATTATCGTGTCCAGAATAATAACCGCATTTCTTCAGTAGTATTACATTATTCCCCCATGGGATTTACTTAGATTGATGAATCTTTCTCCTTACTCTTACATTATCATGCCCAATTTTTGATATTTATTTAACAATTTTTTACGCCTAAATATTTTTTTTGCATTTGCAGGTGCTTGCATATGCTTGGTAATAAATATGTTGTTGATGACGTGATAAATATTGAAAGATTATCAACGTACAAACATTATTTAATTAAAGCTGTTTTTCAGCGCTTCTTAGTTGGATTATAATCAAATACACTTTGAAAGTTTATATTCTTCATCAATGTTTACTTCTTTTTTAAATTTATTAATGTTTTGGATTTGGATTTCTAAATTTTTTTTTGTTACGTACTTTACGTAGTTATTTTTTTGACGTGACAAAGTCTTATAAATCGATGAACACCGGCTGCATGCGCGAAAAAGCATGACTCATTGTCACGTTCCGCCTGAGCCGAGCGTACAAGCGAGAGCGCGGAACAAGCGTTCGGCCTAAGCGTTCGATTTATGACGCATCTATCAGTCTTCCACTCCATCGTTATAATATGACTTTATCACGCAAAATTATCGTCCTTAAACCGACTTTACGGACAACCAAATTTTTTTTGTTCAAAATATCTTGTAGGTATACATAGGAGATTTTAATTTTCTTCATATTTGTATTTATAATAGTTTACTATTTCTACTTTAAGCTGTCACTTCAATATGTACTTTTTAATTTTTTGGCATATGAATATTTTTTTCTTAACTATGTATATTCTGTATCCATTTCAAATTATTGTAATTCCTATGTAAAAACCGTTAATCGGCGTTAATTCATAATAAACAAATAAATATTTCATGACTTACCACTGACAACGCGGGGAGTAATTATTACAATGTGTTTGTAAATTTAAATAAGTATATTAGTTATCGAAGAAAGCAAACCCTGTTTAAAAGTCTTTGTTCAGTACATCAATCGTAAATAACTAATTTTAAGAGCATAAAGTAAGCTGTAAGTCATAATACAAGTAAAGCAGTATTATTTAAACAGATGTGAACAATCTGTAGCACACTCACCCGGCTATAAAAATAAAATCACTAATTATACAGGTCTTAGGCGTCAGTAATTAGTCATTAGTGATCAATCTTAGTTATAAGCCACGTGTAATATATATAGGTTAAATGTATAAAAGCATTTGTAAAGCGCACTTGAGGTGATTTTCTCACAAAAAAATATATATATAAATCATCCAAAAATTATTCTTATTATTATCAGATGGTGTACCACTTCAGGTTTGCACGTACTATCACAACTCAAGGATGAGAAACAGCCTGTGATTCGACCTCCAGTCTTTTCAGGTTATTGCTAATACTCGTAGGGAGTGACGTGACATGGCCACCCACGCCACCCTCTGCGGCCCTGTTTCTCCCTGTTCCTCCTACCCTGGTCTTTTGTTCAACTTTTCGGTTCCCATCTCTAAGCTGCCGAAACTGTGTATTGGATCCGTGAAAACATTTCAGATTTCAAAGCGTATTGTACCAGAAAACTGGGAAAGTGGTGCCAGGCGTACGGGCGTGGGCGATGGCTGTATTATGCAGTTCACTTTAGGAAAATGATTCTAGGCTGAAAAATCTCTGATTTTATTCAATCGTGATTGGCGGTTCGTAATGCCCAATATTTTTAATAAGATTTTCCTGTATGCATTATTTTGGGCGAATTTAGTTCGAATTCAGATTCACTACCCCATAACCCATAAAATTATACGAATTTAAAATAATAATATTGAATCTCAATTACGTAGAAATAAGAGCAGAAAACATGGGAGGGGGCCACTGTTGTTCAAATGGCAATACTAAAAATATAATCATGGTGGTAATCTAAAGCTGTGTAACCTAGCGTTGTTTTTTAATTAAAAATGAAAATTTTGACGTAATTTTTTGAAAAAAGGCATATAAGTGAAAAAATATTTTTTTGTTGCAATATAGATACCCACTGATCTCAAAATTAGAATTGCATATTGGTGAACTAATATTATATCTTTGCAATTTTGTGTTAACGTAATGAAGAATAACGATATTGTAATAAAATCTAAACCACACTTTACAAATTGCTCACATTTGTATAATATTAGCTTAAGTACCTAACGTTGCCCAGGCTTTAGATCATGTGTCTAATTTTAGATCTGAATGTATTTAACTCATTCAGATCTAAAAGCAGTGTAACTAAACTCACCATTAATGATTCTTCCTTTCTACCTGCTGTTAAGTAAGTACCTTAACAATAGTGCTTCTTCGATTTTAATTTTTTTCTTTAAGAAAAAAAAAATGTTTTTTTTAAATGTGTGTAGAGTGTTCTGTATTTTCAGCGTCATTGCACTCTAAAAACTTTGCTGACAACAGCATATAAACTTCTAAACGGTAACATCTGTATTCCTGACATAATACAAAAATTTGAGTTTTATGTCCCCGACAACTTCACAAGAGTGCGCAGATACAGAACTTTTGTTGTTCAGAGATGCAGAACTAACTTACCATTAGTAATACCGCTCGGAAAAATGATTCGGTTACTAAATTATCTGTCCCCTGATATCGATATTTTTCAAGTAAATATTTAAAAAAATCAAAAACGCTATTATTACTTTAGAAAATAAAATGTATTTTTGTCATTGATTGTATAACTGGAAATGTACATTTTAAATTTAAAAAAAATAAATATATATTTGACAGGTAAATTGGTGTTTAGTCTACAAACTTTATAGTTCCATTTTTTTATTGTCAACTCGTATTTGACAGACAATAGTTTGTATTACTCCGATTTATTTCGGTCCCACAAACAAACCCACGGTTTTGGTTAGTACCTGTATATATTTCAACACAATATACCTAAAGCTCCCCGACTTAAAAATAATTGGTTATGATGATTTTACTTCCATTGTCCTGATAGGCGAGTATATTTTGAGTAAAGCTCTATTGTATTCATCCGTATTCATTTATTTCCAATAAACAAGCATTTTCTCGACACGAAGTAATACATTTTTTTTAATCTTAAGTGTTTGTTTTGCTCTACGGCATCTTTCTCGTTTCATGATTTGCTATTTAGGTAAAACCTTTTTCTCCGGAAACACTGACACTTCCGTCTCCTCGGTCCATTTTCTTCTGTTTTTCCCCTACCATTTTTTCTATCTCCGTGTCACTAGGCCGAGCAAACTAATACCCGAATGCCGTGACCCAAGAATGTGATGGCCCCTTTCAAAAAACACCAACAACATCCTACAAAAAGAAGCAAAGCATTTATTTGAAACGTTATATGTATCGATGAAATTATTTTGGCCTTTTTTCGTGGTGTCATGATGTTTGATCGAAAAGTTGAAGAATGGGAATTAAGGGATGTCTGCTTCATGAATTGGAAACATTGGGAAGGGTTACATCATCCTTATAAAAGCAAAACTCGTGTTCTGTTTGTTTAAGCTGTACGAGGTTATGGATTAGGGGTTCTGTGTGTGGTTTTGGTGTGGTGTTTTGGTTTGTCCGCGAGCAAGACATGGCAGCTAATGTGATTGATTTTGGCCGGCAGCGCGGTGACATCTTGATTGAACTGTCAATAACCGAATGCAAATGGATTGGAATTGATTGGTGTGTATCGGTAAATAGGTGATATCGGCAAACTCCCAAACGCACACGTCACCGCCTCAGCGAGCAAACACGGGAATGACATATTATGCTGCGGTCACAGGGAAACTGACCACGGTGAAATTAGATAGGTACTTTGCTTTATTTGGTGCCGACAAATATTCAATGTTTACTACGATGGCATCTGTAGATAGTTTCACCACCCGCACACCACACCCTGTTGATGGTGGGAGTCCGTGAAATGATGGTTGTAACTACAAAAAGTTGGTTTTGAATTTTCCTTATTATGAGCGTAATCAAGAAAATTTTTAAATTTTACCTATTAACGGTTACTAACATACTTTCATTTAAACTGATAAATTTTCGTGTGTTTTTCGTCTATGGGTATCCCTGTGTTTTCACAAAATTTGGGCTGTACAAAATGGTATTTTTAATTTTCGGTAATTTAACAAATTAGGCGATATTCACACGTGCTTGCCAATGGAACTCCTGAATCAATTTGGGAGGCGGATATGGGTACCGCCGCCCAGGGAACTATTTATTGAATAACCAACAACCCTGCCATGCGTCACCCCGAGTGGTTCGCGATGTTTGGTGATTTAGCAGGGGTGCCTTGGTTCATGGCAAAAGGTTTGTCTAGGTCTTGGTGGTGAATTTGCATATAACAAAATAGTAGAAAATTCTCATAAAACAAGACCAATTACAAAACGATGGATTTGATATTCTCAGATATCTAAAAAACAATGTTCCTAAAATTTACAACATGTTAACAAACTCAATTAAAATTTGTGAACAAATTTTCAGAAGCAGATGCTTGGGGAAAAAATGGTTATGTGAAAAAGCTTTTTTGAAGTGATCTATTTTTTACTCTGATCTTCCCAGTACTCTTTACCTTTTTTCTGATTCTGTACAATTTTTGTTTTTGCCCTTTTTTGTTTTATTTACTAAGAAAATTTAAATAAATTTTTGTAAAGTTATATCTTTGGTTCAAAATAATTATTTCTTCAAAATTCGCAAATTCACTTTGTGGCGTCTATAGGTTTTATATAAACTAGGGTTTATTTTTACTATTTCAAAGTTATCACCTTGTAGAAAGTCCATAGTTTTTTCAATGTAATCACTTTGACAGACAATAGTTTGTATTACTCCGATTTATTTCGGTCCCACAAACAAACCCACGGTTTTGGTTAGTACCTGTATATATTTCAACACAATATACCTAAAGCTCCCCGACTTAAAAATAATTGGTTATGATGATTTTACTTCCATTGTCCTGATAGGCGAGTATATTTTGAGTAAAGCTCTATTGTATTCATCCGTATTCATTTATTTCCAATAAACAAGCATTTTCTCGACAGAGTGGAAGATGCTATCAGTATCGCCCTGGTGTAAGACCACCATTCAGAATTGAAACGTTGCTTGAAATGGCTTTAGCCGTGTTTAGTGACCAGATCTGAATAGCCAGGTACTTCCCAACCTTCCTCTTCCCTATCTCCTTCCCCTCCCCACTACTTTCAGCCTCACAACATACCCCGATTGGGGATGCCATAGTCTCACTGGCTCCAGACGGGAGCAGTTGGGACTCTTGTGCGGTATTAACTGTAAAAAAAAAAAAAAACTTTTGTTGATCAATAGATTAATTAATATCCCATTATCCCCAAATAATTTCAAAGCTGAACTTAACAGCATTAAAATAATTGCATCTAATAATGGTTATAACTCCAAATTAATAGACGATTTATTAAACAAAAAATCTAAGAAAAAATTTCATTTGTCCTACATTTACCCATTGCTTACTGATAATATTAAAAAACAATGGAGAAAAATATTGTTTGTAAATCATCAACCTCCAATTTAATCATGAAAAAAATTCCTAATACAATACAGCCTGCTTTTCATACGAATAATAAATTAAAAAATTATATTTTAAATAACAAGGACAAAGACCAAAAAATGAAAAAATCTGGAGTTTACCAATTGAATTGTAATGACTGCAATCATTTTTACGTAGGTAAAACTTGCAGAAATTTTGAAACGAGGATTAAGGAACATTTGAGATGTCTAAATATGTCGTTCAAAATAGAGCCCTGCGAAATATTTTCAGTCTACCTTGGGACACACATGTCAAAGATATCTACAGAAACACCCAAATACTTCCTTTTAATACTATTCCCACTTTTGAAATAACTAAAACTATATTACAAGTAATTCAACACTCGGCACATTCCAACACTACGCTCTATTACAATTGCGACGTACACCAACACAACACAAGAAATCACAACAAACTTCTTATATCAAAAATCAAATCAACAAAATATGGACTAAGATCCCTAGAATACATAGCTCACACAAAATATAATCAACTACCCAACGAGATCAAACGTGCAAGTCAATGTAAAAAGACCCAAACTAACATGCTCAAACTTCATCTTATTAATGACTATCTGAAATAATAATGTTGTGTATGTCCCCATCATATGTCCATTTAATACATACAGCTATATGTTTCATGTAATGCGTATCATTCCCGCAATGAGTTTATTAACTCCTGGGAGTACAATGCTTTATATAATATACTATATTCTGTATTGTATACTTTTGATAAATAAATAAATAAATAAATAAATAGCAATAATTATTCGGAATTTGCTAATCATCTAATTAAATTTAACCATTCATTTGATATAAATACTGGTTTTAAAATTTTACACACTAACGTTAGTGGTTTTCACTTAGATCTTTTAGAAATATTAGAAATTAGGAAAAATGTCAATAGAAATTTAAATATTATTAACAATCAAATTAATTTTGTGAGTACTATCTTTTGTGAGTTTACTATCTTAAACATATTTCCATTGTAATTTTTGTCTTTGTTCTTCTAAGCACCCCCTTTCCACCGCCTCCCCCCCTCCCCCTTGTTGATCTTCTAATCACCTCCCCTTTCCACTTCTCTCCTCCCCCACTACTTCCATTTCTACCCACGCCGTTCTATGTTCGATCATTTAGTTTTAGTACATTTTATGTCCTGATGAAGAGAACATCGTTCTTGAAACATGTTGACTTTTAAATAAAGTTTATTGTGGTAAAAACAAAGTGTTTTTAATTTTTTCATTATTTGTTTTCATTAAATTAAACAAAATAATTATGTTTAATAAAATATATGTTTGGATTTCATCGTAATTACGTTACATTTAAATAAATTAAAAGATAAAAAATACAAATAAGCTTCATAAAAATATTCACGTCTAAGAGCTCAATATTACACAGAAGTTTCCACGCACCTAATTATCTTGATAAAATATGCTGCCTTCCTTATGTTCTAAAGCATAACTGACTAACTCCTGTGAGCTACTACAATGTCTTTCCAAATTAATTAATCTTTCAAACTTTTATACATGTATTAAGAAAGTGTATCGTGTACTACTTTACGGAGTTTGTAAACAAACATTCGTTATACCTTATTAGTAGGTAGGTGTACAGGTTCTAACCAGCGGTTTTAAATTTAAAGGATGGATTACTTGACACCGAAAAAGACAATTTTTTTAATATCCGGTAACTGAATAAAAATTGTTCGGCCTACATAGCGTCGTGATCTCGGCAAAGCAGCTGCCAATTTTATTCTATTAACGGAAAGTAAGGAGCCATTTTTTGTGGTGACCGGACAACTCGTAATGAAACCAACTCAGATAAGTCATTTAGAGTGATACAAAAATATATTTAAAAAAAATTGGTTAAATAGTTTACGTTAGGTTAGGGTCATCGGCTAATTTAAAATTATTTTTTTCATAGCTTATAACTTTTCAAGGAGGTGTTGAGTTGACTTTATTCTCAGTTGGCATGGAACAATTTTTGTACCTTTTGATGATTTAATATCAGTGAAGCCAGTCTTCTTGTTGTTATATGGGTGATTCTGTTGATTTTTTTTCCGTTGATGGATAATGTACCTGCTTAAAAAAATAATAAATAAAATAAAAATTGTTGTATTTTAATCTTCTCGAAAACTAGTTAAAATCACATAACCTTCCAACTTTCAAATTTAGGAGGTGGATTTGGGTGCCGTCGCCCCGGGAACCATTTATTGGATAACCAACACATCTGCCACAGGTCAACCGCTTTCACAGGTTCGCTATATTTGGCGCCTTAGAAGCGATGCCCGGGTTCGTAGAGTGAGGTTTGTCCGGGTCTTGGCGGTGAATGCCCACCAACTTTGAGCAGGCCGGATCGGAGACTGATTGAGGGAGAACTTTGGATCCCTCCAGCAGGATTTTCTGTGAACTTTGCCTTGCACCGCAGTGATAGGAGGGTTGTATTGTTGACCCCCAGATTCCCACTAAGGCTCATATCTTTTCCTTCACAGAACTTCCTCTCCTTCCGTTTCTAATATGACTGCATCCCCAAAAATGACATATTCTCTAAGGGAAATTATTTGCCTCCTGTGTTTTGCTGAAGTAAAAAAACCTAATATATCTAAAAAAATATAATCAATCATTACTAGTAAGTTAATTGATGTCGCTAATTTACAAGAGATCTTTCTGCTCCCAGTTCCCAGACAGTAAAATTAAATAATTTTTCTGTTCAAGAAAGAAATTCGGAATAATAAAATGTTTCTACCATTTCATCCAAAGTAAGTAATTCCATTAAAAGTAACCACTGGAGCAATATTTGCCATATATTGGCGCCATTTAGAATGTCTCCGATTGCTTTTCGGATAAAAAAGGCAATTTGTTCATGTTTACTTATTTATTTGTTATAAAAATACATTAACAGTACAAGAAAGCTTTTGACTGTCCAATTAGGAAGGACTCCCTCCTTGATTTGGCAATTTTTTTAAAATTTTTATATTTGTAGCTTTCACGTTTATTATTTTAGGCTTAAAACGAAGCTATTGAAATGCTTCATCTATTATGACCATAGATGTCGCAAATCCGAACTTTGTAGACTATTTTATAACGATGTTAAAAATAATATTTTAAATATTATTTACACGCAGAATTTCTGATACGCTGTTTACGGTTAAAATTAAGTCCTTTTTTCCATAGATATACATCTTTCATAATCAAGTATACCACAGATATTAAACAGAAATCGAAAATAGTTTATGTTGGCTCGAATAAGTACCTCTCACGGCAGTTTCAAAGTAACAAACATGCAGGATATAAACTTAACGATTTTTTTATATTTATTTTATAAATCTTAGAAAATGAAATAAACGGTATAATCCAGGTTAATTCATTGGCTATACAGCACTATTATATATTTTTATGTCTATGTTAAAATTTTAAGGCATGATTTTTTTTAATGTTGGCAAAAAAATTTTTAAAATGATATTTTGAAAATCTCCAGCAAACGGAGAAAAAAGTTTTAAAATGCGCTGTCGCTTCAGCAGTACGTGGAAGATATTTTTCATCGATTTTGGACCTCCTGTACACTTGTAGATGGCACACAGTTGAATAATAGAACCTAGCTGGCAGGAAAAGGGTTCATCTAGTTCTAGGCTGTTCAATGTAAGTTCGTCAGTAGTAGAAGCAGGGTTCCTTCAGGAACCTCCCCATTTTAAGTAATTATGATTCCATTCAAAAACAAACTCATGGATAAACTAAAATTATTTTGTTTATTGTATTATATAACATCCTGTTTGTTTCCGGGAAATTTGTTTATGTTCCGCCTATGAGATGTTATGTTTCAGGCCTTTATATAAATTCAAAAATTACTTGCATACTTTCTGTGTATTTTTGACGGTATCTAAACACACGCTTCTTGTTTATTTTTCCAACTTTTGAGGATTTAACGAACTCATTAGGAAAATTGAGTAAATAAAACTGTACGTGAAGTTCACAAAATTTGTTGTATTTTTTAACAACAACTTGTAAACATTCTCTCTAAATGGGATCTTAGGAAATATGATATTTCATACAATGATAATTACTAATACTACGAAGTGGGGTTTTGACACTGTTTAATTCTGAGTAAAACAATGAAATAATGATTTATCGTGAAATTTTTTATTCCCTTTCCTGATCTAATTTGCTATGAAATTTTCGTTCTACCTCTTCAACGAGGTGCCTCCAAGTATTTAAAAATATTTTTATATCATTGAGTCTGATTGATGGAGGCCTTTGACCTTTTCAGCTGGACTCTCTCGACCAGTCGCCTTGCACCGCGGTTGGAGGGATGGATTCATACGTCATTCACTGAAACACTAACCCCTAGATTCCTCCCACCCTTCAAACCCTTTTCCTTCCCAGAACTTCCTCTCCTTCCCCTCCTTAAAAACACAGATGCAATTCACGCGCTGTGGAAGTGAAACCTTCAGAAATACTAAAGTAAACAAGAACGAGGAGGTCACGAACAGCGCACAAAGAGGAGATACCGATTCTTCTTTCTCATTCTCTCGCAGGCTTAATCCTACAGATCACTATAAATGTATGTTTGTCTCTTTTAGTATCGGTTTTTCGTTTCATTGAGTTTCAAATCACAACGCTGCTAAAGAAGTTTGACTTCAAAAATTATAAGTGTGCAGTTCTTAGGCGATAGAAGCGAAACCTTCATAAAACTAAAGTAGACAATTGTGGGGAGGCTACGAAGCACCGCACAGAGGAGATCAACAAATCCTACATATGTACGTGTTTGTCTCATTTTAGTGTAGCTATTTTTCGTTTCATCGAGTTTTAAACCAAAACCACAAAGTCGGTTTACGGACGATAATTTTACGTGATAACCTCACGAGCCGAACGCTCTCGCCGAACGTTTAGGCCGAACGCTTGTTCCGCGCCCAGGCTTGCATGCCCGGCTCTAGCGGAACGTGTTAACGTGACAACGAGTCATGCTTTTTCGTGAATGCGGCCGGCTTTCATCGATTTATAAGACGTTATCACGTCAAAAACCTAACAATTCAAATCTAGTAACCGAAGGCAGTTAAAGCCATTTCAAGCAAAATTCGATCCTGAATGGTGGCCTTTGACAAGAGTATCACTGTCTACAACTATGTTCTGAAGATACGAAGCTAGCATGCGATGCCTCCGAGAAAAACCGTTAATTCTAGCATTTGTAGAGGGCAGGACTTGAGCTTAATTACATGAGTTGTTATTGAAGAAAACCGCACACATAATACAGAACATTCTCGGATGTCGACAAGTAAGGTATTGAGAAAACCGATACAGTACAAAAATCAGTATTTTTTCGATACAGTACAAAAATCAGTACATAATACAGAAACATTCTCGGATGTCGACGAGTTAGGTATTAAGAAAACCGATACAGTACAAAAATCAGTACATAATACAGAAACATTCTCGGATGTCGACGAGTAAGGTATTGAAAAAACCGATACAGTACAAAAATCAGTATTTTTTCGATACAGTACAAAAATCAGTACATAATACAGAAACATTCTCGGATGCCGACGAGTAAGGTGTCGAGAAAACCGATACAGTACAAAAATCAGTACATAATACAGAAACATTCTCGGATGTCGACGAGTAAGGTATTGAGAAAACCGATACAGTACAAAAATCAGTATGTTTTCGATACAGTACAAAAATCAGTACATAATACAGAAACATTCTCGGATGTCGACGAGTAAGGTATTGAGAAAACCGATACAGTACAAAAATCAGTATTTTTTCGATATAGTACAAAAATCAGTACATAATACAGAAACATTCTCGGATGCCGACGAGTAAGGTATTGAGAAAACCGATACAGTACAAAAATCAGTATGTTTTCGATACAGTACAAAAATCAGTACATAATACAGAAACATTCTCGGATGTCGACGAGTAAGGTATTGAGAAAACCGATACAGTACAAAAATCAGTATTTTTTCGATATAGTACAAAAATCAGTACATAATACAGAAACATTCTCGGATGCCGACGAGTAAGGTATTGAGAAAACCGATACAGTACAAAAATCAGTATATTTTTCATTTCGGTAAGTATTTCGTAGTGTTGCTACCCACAAGGTTCGTATTATTTGTGTCTCCACATATCGATTTGCCAAGTACTCTAACGATGTGAATTATAGAACGCAGGTTAATGCATGCGGAGCGCGGAGGTGATCGCTGTCCCCATTAAGTGTTCAGCATTAATGGAGGGCAAAACTTTTTCAAATATCCAAGTGCCATTATTTCCGGGCGATTAAACTTGGAACGAAGTCGATATGATAATATGTGTTATTTTCTATCTCAACGGGAGGTAGGAGAATACGAACCTTGTACAATTCTTATATTATACAAACATTTGAAAAATTTTGATTCACTCCAGTAATTTTGTACGTACAACTATTAATAAATTAGTAAAAATTATATGAAGAAAAAAATATCATTAGAAAAATTCCCTTTAAAATAAGCATTTGAAGTAATAAATAGTTGACATAAATCTTAATATTTTACAACGGTTCCATGCCGACTCAGAATCAAGTCAACTCAACACCTCTTCGAAAAGTCATTAAAAGATAAGAAAAATAAGTGAAAAATAGCCCATAACCTAATCTAACGTAACCTGTTTAATCAATTTTATATGAAAAAAAATTCTTCACTGTTAATGAAGGGTGTTGAGTTGATTTCATTCAGAGATGTGAGAGACAGTTTGAGTTGTCTGACCAGTCGTTTACAAACCAAACGTTTACAAACCAGTCGTTTTAAACGTTTTCCACTAACGTAACTATTTACTAATTTATTTCGGATTAAAAAACCAATTGACAATTTTCGTCGCCCCTAAGAACTGTTTCAGTTTCGTTCCCACAGCCAATGTTATATATAAAGGGGGGTTTTAGGGGGTTCACCCCCCCCCCTCCAATTGGCCTCAGTGTAGTGTATAAAAAAAGATAAAAAACTTTCTAATAAATTTTTTAACCCTCCCCCCTCCTAAATTTCCCACCCCTTAGCGTCAAAAACCCCCTCCTATGGGAATGCTACAGCTACGCCCTTGACCACAGGAAATATCTACGTTAGATGCTTACAACAGCGGGCTAGCTCGGAATAAAAATCATTTAGATAAATTCTGCATTTTAGTTCTAAACTAAAAAGGAAACATTTCTTTTCTTAGCATTTGACTGGAATAATGTGTACTTTACTTCAACAGCACATCTTGAGCATTGTTTAATATTTATAATGATAATTTGTGTAGGTGCACCGTTGATGCAAGTTTTTTGTAACCTGTTATTAATGTTATTAGTATATAAATCATAAAATTGCTGTACGAGTAATTGAAATACACCTGCTGATTTACTTTTATAACAAATCTAATAGTACATATTTGAAAATAGTAAAAAATAATTTATAATCCGTCAAAACTCAAACCTTCAATTTTTCTAAACACCCTGTAGAACTTTACTAGATTACCTGGAAATCATAGACATTTGAATATTAGTAGAGAACAGACAGGAGAGGGGTACTAACAAACTACAGCGGGACGCAGAGGGGCAAGATGACTGTGATGATGTGTGATTCGACAATAAATCAATCTGACAGTATATAGGCATCTCGCATTATAATATCACCATTTAGTTCTTAAAAGTAAACCTGCTTTTGAACGAATAGACCTTTTTACAATGCTCGCCACGTTATGAACAAATTTTCAAGTCCAAATACGGCAAAAAAAGTTCGCAAGTTTTTAGATTCGAATATTTTGTTGCCGTATTTAGTTAATACACTTAAATGTTTCATAATTTACTTACCCCAGTAAACAGCAACGAGCACACTTGAGAAATGCCTACATTCGTTATGGTGATAGATATGTTACTAAAACTACATACCATACGATTTGAATAAGCTTAAAATAAAGTAAAATAATGCTTACCTATGGAATGTAATACGACAATTACACAAGTCACCATTTTTGCCGTTATTTTTATTTCGTAAAATGTACCGATGAGAGCTCGACGCTGGTTCGCACAAGAATGATGATGTCACATTTTTTAGATTTGCGCGAAACTATATACGAGCCCATCCGGCTCCAAATGGAACCGGTTTGGGGAGGGGGAAATAATAAGCTTTTATCATTTAAGGCAGGCATACTAATTTTCATATGTCAATGCTGGAAATACTAAAAGCAATAGAAATATATAACGAACTAAAATGAATAGACGCCTTTACAATATTTATATACCTACATACTTTCAGTTAATTTCAATGTAAAAATATTTTAAGTTTTATATATTTAAGAGTATCGTTATAAAATGTCCAGAAAAGTTTAAAAATATTGGCACATTCAATATTTTATGCATGAACACGACTTATTCGAATATATTATTTAGAGTCGAACTGCGTCTGATAGCAATGCGTGATATCCTTGGCTAATTTCATTTCAGTTACAAGTTTGGAAAATTTTAGTATCTCAACAAAAATAGATAATCGTTTTTATCTGTATATTCGTGACGAATAGTAAGTATTACGGAACGCATATTCATATTTTAATTTCGGGGTCATCCATAAATTACGTCACACGAATTTCATGACTTTTTGACCCCCCCCCCCCCTGTCAAATTTGTGAGACCCCTCCCCCCTAGAATTTCATGATTTTTTTACCCCCCATATCCCTTGTCACACTTCTCTACTCCCCCCCCCCCCCCCCTTAAGGTGTGACGTAATTTATGGATGGCCCCTTACCTACTTATGATATATTTATAATCAGGCTTACCAAACGCCCTTTGGGTGACATCTATGACGATTTTTAACTTAGTATCTACTCTTCTTATCGAAACTTTCGCTTTTGAGAAAAAAAAAAAAAAAAAAAAAAAAAACACTGTACTAAGTAATTGTTTTATTTTAAATTATAATGTCACAACACAAAGTATCTGCTTCACATGAATTAAAAAAATAATCTTAATTTTAGGTGCTTAAAGATTTTGGAGGACATACCATTGATGTTTGTACGTTCGATGATTTCGTAATATATTAATATTCTATCTCACATAATTAATAACTTAATAAGATTTGCTACGTTTAGTTACATGTTTTCGATTTCGCTGCATAAAAAGATTTTCTTTTTCAATTTAGATTCAACAGCACGTTCGAATAATATTGCTTTATCTCGTTTACATATTACCCTTGTGTGTTGACTCCAAAATTCTGCCCCAAATCGGTTTTGGCAGACAGCCCAGGGCCTTGCCTCAAAGGGTGAAAGAAAGAGACCCTTTTCATTTAATAAAATAATTTAAATCACTTAGCTTTTACTTAAAACAAACTACGCAGCCGGACCAAGGAAGGGCGATTAAATTCGATTAAAACAGCTCAAATGTCAGAAGCCTCCTCGTCGAAAAACCACATCCCATCGTATCCAAAAACGTTTTCGATGTTTTAAAGGAAACCTCCCTGGAGACAGTGTGTTGCGCACCTACTTGTATATTGAGAAAAGTTTTTTTTAAATTTTAATTTTATATATGCAAGTAATAAATTTGCATTTTTTAAACCATTAATACTTGATAATATGGGCCTCGCTGGTTGCTTTCCTTTACCCGAGTTAAAATTCATAAAAAAATAATATTTCAACTTAAAATTTTTTGTATACATCCTTAGAACGCAGTCAAGTCAAATATAACTCCTCGATCTGGTCCCCACATTTTAAAATACATTCAGATTCAATCGAGAAAATTCAACATAAATTTCTAAGAAACTGTGGCGTTCATACAACTATTTTTCGCCACTTTAAAATTCGCGAGAAGGAATTACCGCCGCAAAGTATTTGCAAATTCGCACTACGCGCAGCACCTACCTACGCACGTATAGGCAGACAATGTACTCGTGAGCCCGGCTGCCCGACGAATAATAATATGCACCAACTTCGCGAAAGGTCCAGACTCAAGCGTGCATTCACGACTGCAGTGACGAGTACATTCTAGCACCTTCCAGCGCACGTATTGCCAGCGAGTGGAAAGCTACTCGGCCGCTCGCTCTTATATAAAGCGGCCCGCTAAACTACAAACTAGTTCAGTTCAGTTCAAGTCTCGCCTCTCTACAGCGAACCATCATGTAACTCCGAGTACCCCGTGCATCAGCTCTCTTCCAGGGCAGCTTCCTTCGTGGACGTCACAAGGACTATCTGCCGGTGGCTCCACTCACCGAGTCACCGCCGCCCATCTCCGCAACGCGCGTCGAGCAGTGGCCTGGAAGACGAGGTCATCCTACACCGCCACGGTGTCAAGCATCACGCTGGTGACTCCACTCACCGAGTCACCGCCGTTCATCACTCCAGGGCAGCTTCCTACGTGGACATCACCAGGACTATCTGCCGGTGGCTCCACTCACCGAGTCACCGCCGTTTCACCTCCGCAACGCGCGTCGAGCAACGGCCTGGAAGATCAGGTCTTCTCCGCAACGAGCGTCGAGCAACACTCTGGTGACCTGCAGGCCCGTGGCCTGCTCCACCACAGCATCTCCGACCTGCTTCACCCATCATGACCGAGCGCCCGCAACGCTTCATTCTACGGCACTTCATCATCTCATGTTACACCGACCGACCTCAGCTACGTAGCTCATCATTCTTCAATAAACGACTGGACTCGCAACCAACACGGATGCCTTTCATTTCTCTCACTCCGTCTCCGCTCCCTCAAAACATTAAATTTTAAACTCGGCATTCCCATTGAAAACATAAACTATAATTACTTGATGAAAAAATTAAATTTATTAAGACTCTCAGATCGAAAAATTATATCCGACTTAATATTTTATGTTCAAAATTGTAAATGGTAAAATAGACAGTCCTGAATTAACTAAACTCATTAAATTTCATATACCTACGAGTACAATAACCGGATTTAGTATACGAAACACTCGCTTGTACCTAGATTACTAATAGATATGCTGATGTGGCAGATCTATTTAACTGCACGGAAGGTAGGTACAAGAAGGCTATATATACTCTCAAATATTTTCAATCAGTATTAACTTTATTTGCACCATAGAATTTTATTTGAAATTGTATCTCTGTTGTCATTTCTTAATCAAAAGCCACAATTAACTGTTATACTCTTTTTTTATTATTTCTTATTTAACCATGTTTTTGTGATAGATAATCCGTATTCAGGGTATATGTATACTGTTTATATTAAATAAATAATTTTGGATGAAATGAAATATATGTATCTGTTCTTATATGCTATAATTCTTGATCTCAAAAATAGTAACACTACAGAAATGAAACTTTAAACAGTTTTGCAAAACTATAAAATCGCACATCCAAAATTGTTCTTCGGGACCATCGAGCTGATTTTTATTTCGTTACTTTATTTATGTTATTTAATCCTTCAACATTTAAATTGAGCGATTCGCTACTGACTGTCCCACGCCTGCATTAAACAAGTAAATACAAAGTGGCTTTGCCTACAATTAATTAGAGCTGGCTTTGTAAAACGGAGCAAGGTTAGCATTTGATATAAAAATAATTAATGCATAATAGACCCGTGATTTAATTACTTATACATAATATACAACCCATTGTGCTGAGAAGAACCTTCGCTCCATATACGATATTTATAATTGGTGCATTCAATTGATTTCATCACAGAAGGGTTTACAGATTTACGACTAAGAGGCTATTCAATTCTCTTTTATTCTTCGGTTTAATGTATAGATATTATTCTAAGTTGTAAAAATTATTGATGTCTGGCAGTTTTAAAACAAAGAGTCTATTATTAAGTTTTTTATGTTTGAAGATTATAATTCAAAATGTGGTACGCACTATCATTCCATAAGCTAATGTAACTCTTTTATGTAACTCTTCTATATTCACTAAATAGTGAATATTCACTAATCAGTGAAAACCTATTTTTGGTTAAATAACCTACACATATTTTACCACACATTATAAATTATTGTAATTAATGGTTTTCCAAATAAAATAAAATATGATTGTACCCCCAGCCAAGAGCACTCCCGTCCCGGTGAGACCGAGGACTGATTTGTTAGGACTTGGAACACTGCTCTGGTTATGGAAAGCAGGTTGGAGTTTAATCGACCGGTGTACATGGCACTAATAAGCCAATATTGGAATTTAGGATGGGCAGGAGTAAAGGAATGGATTGCGCGTTACTATTTTTTTTTCTTCTTGCCTCTTCTCGGCTTTTCTTGTCTTTTCCTGCTTCTTCTTGTCTCTTCTGGGATCTTATCGTCTCTTCTTTGCTCTTATTGGATCTTCACGGATCTTCTTGGATCTTCTCACCTCAGCTTGGTTCTTCTTGTCTCTTCTTGCCGCTTCTTGAATCTTCCCGTTTCTTCTCGGCTATTGCTGTTTTTTCTTTTCTCTTCTTACCTCTTCTTGGACCTTCTCATCTCTTCTCGGCTCTTGTTGGATCTTTGTGGCTTTTTTATCTCCGCTTGCTTCGTCTCTTCTTGGCTCTTATCATTTTTTCTTAGATCTTCTTGCCCCTTCTCAGCCTGGCTTGTCTCTTCTTGCCTCTTCTTGAATCTTTTAACCGACTCTTCTTATCTATTCTTGTCTTTTCTTGTGGTTTAAATTATATTCACTACGAACATGTTTCACAATGTTACTGACTTAAAATAAGAACACGCCCAATCTTTCAGGCTTAACCTCAGAACACCAATGACGACGCACACACATTCATGCTCTCACTCTTGCGTCCTCTATCTCACTCTTTCCGGCTCTAGAAAAGAACACTTAAGTAGTCGCATTCCTTAAAAAACAATTCAGTTATTTGTAATTTTAAAATTCATTTCCTTTTTACTTACGATACATCAAACACATGATTTTTTACTGTAAAAATACCTTGTACATAGGTACCAAGTTAGTCAGTTGTGTTGTTTTTCATTTGTTTAGAAAACGTCCCGAAATAAAAACAAAAATTAAATTAATTACCGACAACAGAATAAGTCACAAGGACAATTGCTTAACGGCATTCTAGGTTTTCTAATAGTTATTTTTGAAGTTATATTTCGAACAAAGATTCCAAACCCAAATCCCTTACCTACCTATTTTTTCGGAATTTTTGTACGTACTTTAATACATAATTGATTAAAAAAACTGATAAAGACGTGCGACAATCAAGTTAATTATAATTTATAAAGAAATTCGAAATCCAATAACGAAATTATGTAATATTTCCATTGAATGTTGAATTATTTTATTTAGTCATTGAATGATTCAGACCCAAAGTAGAATAACACTTGTATTTTACGATACTGCTTTTAATTAAATTGCATCATAGAAAATAATGGGATACTTGCCTAACATTATTGAAAGCGCAACTATTAATCGCTAGGCACTGGTTTGCTTTGACCCAATATCTATAAACTGAAGTTATATTGTTCGAAATGATTAGTTTTGTCGTAACTTGCTTGGTAGGGATGCAATCACAAAGGTACAGGGTTTACGCCATACTTATTGTAACTGGTAGGTTTGGTTTGGTAGATAAATCTAGAAAATGTGTTTGCTCTTTTTTACTTTATAATGTCTTTATTCCTGAACAAAAAACCATGTAGAATGAAGAGGCTGATCATTAATTTAGCAAGTCTAGTCATTAATTCAGAACAGATTTAATAGGGGAGGTGCTATTAAAAAAATTATAAGCCCCTTAAAGGCGGTATAAAAAAGTTAATTTGAAAAAATAATCCTCATTCCTTCAGCAATATTATTAAAATTTTACCAAGCTTAACAAATTGAACACATCGATAAAAAAATATTACAAATATTCAAAGATGTGAAACACATTGAAACAATTTAAACAAATGTTACATCCAAATTACTTTATTTTCTGCACAATAATTGCGTAATAATCATATTCAGGGCCAATTGTTTCACAGAATTTCAAATCTAAAATTGTCATCAAACGCATCTAGAATCGGTGTTTGAAGAGGATCTTTGAAATGTCAAAAAATGGCGCTGAATAGCCATTTGCAAACACAAAATGTTTCATTTAAATTTCTTTGAAACAACTGGCCCTTCCAAACCGATAAATTTTATTAGTCTTCGCGAAAATGTGAAATAAAACATATTTGGACCGATTTTAACCTTTTTTTGTTATTTATTTTTGGGGTGTTATGCCACTGTAATGCTGTCCGAAACGTTGGTTAAAGAAAGAGGTAGCGCAACACGGCATAACACCCCAAAAATAAATAACAAAAATACTTTTGGCCGTGAAAACCTAAAAACATACCCGATTTTAACCTATTTAAGAAAGGTGTAAAATTGTAATTAAAAAAATTGGGCATTCGTGACACCGTAGAAAAAAGCAGTACATTCATTTCAAATTCACATTTCACATCTATATTTTTTATTTTTTTCACAACCCGCACTTGTATTGTATGTAAGATATTATATTATTGAACACTCTATAATAATAGTTTGTACTCCAACACTAAACTCAAGGGCCAGTTTTTATTCATTGACTTAGAAGTACTAAAAAATGGTTCCATGACAACTCAACAAAGTGGGATTTCAACACCCATTTGAAAAGTCATTACAAGTTGTGAATTTGTTGAATAGCCTTGAACCTCAATCCAGTAGTACTAGGAATAATTCAAAGTAGATGTGTTTTTGTTTTTATTTTGACGAGAATTATAAAAGGAACTTCGACAAGGAACATTCCGTATTGTCCGTGAGGTGGGGTTTTTACCAGATATTTTACAATGTTCATAATAATATGGAAGGCCACGAATTTCATCTAGCGTTAAAAAATATGGAATTATAAAAAAAAAACATTTTTCAAAATTATGGTTTTGCTGTACGCATAATACTTTTTGTTATTCGAAATTATTGTAATTCTGTTTTACTTTGTTCAACTGTTAAACAGAAGATGTCGCTAGCCGTCAGAATTTTACACTAATTTCACCTAATCTGTCATTCGTTGCGGGCATAGTGGGGGCACTAACAAAAGTTAATGTATACAAATTTAATTGAGTCACGTTAGAACGGAATTTATTTGTTATACTAGCGTTATGTGTTATATGTTATGCGTTGTTGTTTATGTGCTACAATAAAAATATAAAAAAAATTTTAGAAACAAAAGTTTTAAAAAGGATTCTAGATTTCCGCTCAATCACAAAACGCGCAAATTGTTGAAATAATACAAGAAACTATATACGTCTAAACTAAATACTATGTGCGTCGGGGGAGACAGAAAAACAAGCAAAAAATGAGTTTAGTGTGAGTTATTCGAATAATTTATGAATGAAACGGAGCCTTTCGGCAAACGCACATCATACTATCTACACGTATTGAAATGTCTTTTACCAGTTCTCCTTAATTCTCCGTAATTGTCTCTTGTAGGAATTCTTTTGAAACAAAGTATTATTAAAAAGTTCTTAAGAAGTAAAGGAACCCCAAATTTTAACCCGCCCCATAAATTGGTTCCAGAAGAACAGTATCAAAGTTTTTGTTTGGATTTTTAACTATGAAATTGCTCATTTCGACTACGATACGACGCGACGTAGATAAATTAAATAGGATAAAAATTATTTAAATTTTTTTAAATATTTTATTTTATAATGTAAGCATAACAACACAACACAAATTTATAATTCATTCATACCAATATTTATATTCAAGTGTGCCTGTTTTAAATTTGCATCGCAAGTTTTTCTATTACATAAAGTTGATGGATTGGTTTTGGTAAAAAGTTTTACTAAAAAATTGTTTACGCTCTGCTCTTAGATTATTTATTGAAAACACATTACTTAAATGCTCAAGTTTTAGATAAAATATAACAGAGGCATTAGAAAATTAATTAAACTAGCAATCGAATCTGAATACAAAATTTGAATTCCTTTTGAAATCGTCCTGACAGTGAATTAATAATTATTCTAAATACGTTTCTATTCACTTCCTGTTCTGAATCAGCCCTAAAACTACAACCCATTTCTGCTAAGCCAAAACTATCGATTCTATGGCAGAATGAAGCGTCTGCCATTCAATGGAGGAATACTCCGGATTCCACAAATATTCCCTTCCGAGTTGTGGTGTTAAAATCAATGTAATGTACTACGCCCTGAGCCCTAAATCAAAGCCTAGGCACGGTTTTCGATGAAGACTTGTTTATTATTATGTCAGCCTTATACTCGAGTATTTTCACGAAAAGGTGTATTGTAACAAAATTGGTATAACAAGGAAGTTTAGAAAGGAGAAAGTATATCGCCATAATAGCATAAATCATGTGCCTAGTCTGGTGATCGAAAAACGCGAAACTATGTAGTCAACTGTTATAAATGGAATCAAGAAAAAAATTAAAAAAGGAAGGACTTGAAAACAGTTTTTTTTTCGGGAAAAGTTGCGACGTAAAACCATTGGTCACAAGCAGTGAAGCACCCGGGTTTATTCTATTTAGTCCGGTAAATATAAACATTTTAAATAGCACAAAATTACACAGAGCTGAAATTTGGTAGAGACCTTGAGTACACCATTACAAATAAAATACCAAATATCCCCATCGAACATTCCCGCTAAAAAGATATTCAAGGTCAAAGGTCAAAATTTTCGGTTTTTGAATTTTTCTCGTAAACGGTAAGTTATATCAAAAAATATTTTTTGACAAAACTTACCGTTTACGAGAAAACTCCAAAAACCGAAAATTTTGACCTTTGACCTTGAATATCTTTTTTAGCGGGCATGTTCGATGGGGATATTTGGTATTTTATTTGTAATGGTGTACTCAAAGTCTCTACCAAATTTCAGCTCTGTGGGAATTTGTGCTGTTTGACCCCTATTTTTCTAGCTAACTTGACCGGACTAATTACCTTATACACAAAAATTCTCTAGTTCTGGGCGTGTTGGGGTGTCCAAAGTCCGGTCAATTGTGTATAATTTCGGGGATATTGATAAAATGTATTTTTTCGAACATCCTCGAACAGATGATCAATTTTACTGGCCAGTCGGCATCGTATCAATGTACATGAGAACACACTTCACCATTACCTACAATTACAGCAGTACGCCCAACAGTTGAATTTGGCAGCCATCTCTGCTCTGGAATCCTAAAATACCTGAAAAATCCCTCGAATATTGTTCAGAAACAGGCGGTCAGCTTGTTAGATTCGGTTCCGTGACTTTTCAACCCGCTACAAAATATTTCCGACCAAATATCTCCGACAAAATTTCCTACGGACAAAATATCCCCCAACAAAATATCTACTAAAACCTAACTTAAGCTAACAAAAAAATAAGACAAAAATAACGCAGACATCCTATTATGACAACAAATAATTGTTAAAAAATAGTAAAATGGAAAATAATGTTAGGTTAGGTTAGGTTTTAGTAGCAATTTTGTTGGAAGAAGTTTTGTCCGTAGGATATTTTGTAGGGGATATTTTGTCGAGGGATGAAAACGGCAGTAGCGTTATATTCGTGTGGGAATGTTGTCCTTTCTCTACCGGTATTTCGACGGAAGATGCAGTAGCGTCATTGATTCCTTCGGCACCGGTGCACAGTCGGGAAACACGCAAAATGAGCGCTCAACATTTGTAGACACTTGACATTTGTCACATGAAAACGGATCGCTTTTACGACTTATTATTGAGTTCACCAGATCGGCTGCGGAACAATTTGTCGACCTATATGTCTCCTCCTTCCTACAACATGGGTCTCTTCAAGTCCTGAAGTTATTTTAAAAAGAAAAAAAAAATATATTAAGTTTGGCTCTCAAATCATAAGTAATAATTATGTTTAATTTATTATTATTATAGACTTGAATTGAAATACAGGGTCTCTGAACCCACTGGGGCTGGTTTACCCCTCACTTATTAAAGTGCGCCAGGATTCCAGTATGCAATATTGCGTCGCGAAATCCCGAGTTATTAACTAAATCCTGCTATCACACCACTTTGAAGTATGCCCGAGGTTGGAGTCCTGAGGGAGACACGTGTCGGTAATGATGCTGATTAGAAATTTTCATACCTGAGTAGACAGTTAATTCAGCAAATAAATTCACGGGATTCGTAGCGCATTGTTTACTAGGCTTCACTATTTGCCTTGTATATTATTACATCAACAATAATAATATATCTCGACGCCTCAACGGTATCACAATACAATTTTTTCATGTAAACCTTGAGTATATTATTTACTAATTTCGGTTGTGCATTCGTAATGCGTTGTTCAATGAATTTCAGTTTTCAAAATTGGGACTGATGTGTATACATCATATCAGTCAAGCGGTAAAATAGGTACCAGCTAGCGACTATCCGGCATACGTTGCAAGGGTACCCAAAGAAAAGTGTTCGTGCTTTAATTCTGTTCTTTTAAGTGCTTTTGGATAAACATTGCGTTTTGTTTTTTCCGTCTGGTGCGTACAGGAATAAATCAGAAGGTTTTCCAAAGCGTAAGAAGAATGTGAAGCGAGGAGCATGAATTTTTTAAATTTACCCCCTGATATCCCCACCACTAACTACTACGACTTCTTTACAATCCCTCTATTTATCCCTCCCTCATCCCCAAACCCTCCCTCCCTTTCCCCTTACCAATCCCCGGCGTGTCCTTACCCATGCGTCCCAGTTCCTGACCCCGTTCCCCCCCCATTTTCCGTTCCCCTCCCACGTTCCCCTTCCGCCTTTCCTCCTCCCTCGTCCACCCTTCTCCTTCTTTCTCCTCCCCCCTTTCGGATTCCCCTCCCTCTAACTCCCTCCCTCCCGCAAGACTTCATGAAATACACACAATTCTCAAAGCTTTCCCCGTAAGAAGCATGAATTTTTCAAATTTACGCCCTGATATCCCTTTCTGCTACCACGCCTCCTTTCAAACCCTCCCCTTTTCCCTCCCTCGTTCCCCACCCCTCCCCTGCATGTTTTTTTTTCATGCGTCCCCGTTTTCGCCCCCGTTCCTTTCCCGCGTCACCTTCCCGTCCCGCGTTTCTCTTCCGGCTTTACCACTCTCCCTCTCCCCCCCCTTCCTGCATTCCCCTTCCACATTTTCGCCTTCCCTCCCTATATAAAATAGAAAAATGACAATAATTGTTTTTAAAGGCGGTGAGATTCACAAATCCTACAAATATAATACCCCATGATTTTTCACGGGTTTGCACTAGTGTATACTATATAAAGAAAACTATAATTTTAATCATTTCACAAAATTTAAAATAGACGAAATTATAGTAAAGATACGGTTTATTAACTCCCTTCAACTAGCAATAACTTGAATGAGACACTTCATCGATTTGACTCACATGTGTTCTACGAAGAAAATACGTCAAATGAAATATCTGAATGTTTGAATCGATTCAGTAACCATTTCATTAGATTACACAAGGCCACGCCCTAGATTACATTGTTTGAACCTTATTTGATTGAGATTAAAATAATAAAGCACCTCTGTTAACGTGGAAGTTAATAAAGGTTTTAGTTAGACAGAGCTTAATAATTTTCTTGCCACTACACATCACACATACTAAGCTGACAGATTAATTAATGTAAACACAGCCCGATAAGGTGCAGCATCTTCATAATCTGCCGTTCGTTATTTAAGAGGACAGGTGTAGTGTGTAGGTAGAATAGAATAATTATTCACAAGATCATGGGTCGGCAACCTGCAGCCCGCGGGCCGCATGCGGCCCGCAAGGCGTCTTGGTGCGGCCCGCAAGATTATCGCCACAACGCACGTGACGGACGATATCATACAACTGAGTGAAAAAGAGCGAGAAGGGGAGCGAAGGGATAGCGAAGAGGGGGTGATTTGCAAAGTGATAGGTTTGCAAAGTGATACCACACTTAAATGGCTTTTAAAGGAAAAACTTGGTGGATCACTACGGGAGTTTGCCTTCTGAAAACAACAAGGAGTTAAAATAGTTTGCTGAGCAAATAATAACTATGTTTGATAGTACATAAATCTGTGAGCAAGATTTTTCAATTCTGAATTATTGAGAAAATGAACAGTGCTCTCGGTTTTTGGATTCACATTTAGATGCAATACTACGCGACTCTACTTCAAAAATGCAAGCTAATATAAGAAAACTTGCAAGTCAATACTACCACAAAAACTCATTGATTTTACTAACTACAACAAATGTCGCAAAAATATACAAAAAGCGTTTTATTTTTAAAACTAAAATATTTATACAAAAATCTTGTAGGTTTTTTTTACAATAGTTCCACACGGGAGGCCCTGAGGAAAATAATTTCCCTCTGAGCCTACGACATCTTAGGGGATGCCGTATGGAGGGTCTTTTTAAAGAAGGAAAGAAGAGAAAGTTCTGGGAAGGAAAAAGGTTGTAGGGGTGGGTAGGAATCTGGGTGTCAGTGTGTCCAGGAGTGATGGACGTATGAATCAATCCTTTCAACTGCAGTGTAAGGCGATGAGTCGAGAGAGAGTCCGTTTGTAAAGGTCAAAAGGCCTCCCTCAAAAGACCAAAAGGCAACCAGTCTCTCTCGATCCGGCCTGCCACCCAGCCCTTGAACCCGGGCACCCCTGCTAAGTCACCAAATATCAGGTATACTATAATGACATGTGACCCAAGTGCGGCCCGCAGTAATCCCCACATAAAATATTTGGCCCTTTTACCTCAAAAGGTTGCCGACCCATGCCCTAGATGATTTGTTGATAATCCTTCCTTATTTGCTGAAGAATAGTAGAGTAAAAACCAACATCTAAGGAGGAAAAAATTTGCTTTAATATTAATTGAATTATACTTAACTAACACAAAGACACGACTTATTGTCTTATTAGTTAATTCGGGATCAATTTCGGCCTTCTATCGGAGTTTTTTTGTTTGAAAAATTGTATAAAATGCGTGTTGCAAAACAAAAGAAAAATTGAAAACTAACTACCTGTACTGATTTTAAAACAAACGGTTAGTGGCAAAGTGCAGACCGTACAGTAGCCGCGTTGACAAATGCGTCAGGTTCCCATCCAAGCGTCCTTCTTGAACAAATAAATTTTTCCGCTTATAATGATAGGAATTAAAAAAATTACATTGGGTATTCTTAAAACAGAAATGTTTAAATTTATTAAATAAAATTAATTTTTAAGTTTTGTAAAAAACCTTCGTGGTCGAGTGGTAAGGCTCTTGACTAACAATCCGGAGGTCGCGGGTTCAAATCCCAACGTGAGCAAATAAATTGAATTTGATTTATTTATGTTATTTCACAATTTTTTCATTTAAAAAATTATAAAAAGAATTTTTTTGGTACGTTCCAGAGTGAGAAATACTCTCATACTCTCAGCATCGCCAAAGTGTAAGACCGCAATTCATAATTGAAACGATGCTTTAAATAGCTTTAGCATTGTTTGGTAACCAAATCTGAATTGACGGATATTTTCCCACATTCATCTGTCCCATCTCCTTAACCTCCCCACAACCTTCAGCATCACAACATTCCCCAATCGGGGATACCATTCACTGGCTCCAGATGGTTGGGACTACTGTGAGGTAGGTATTCACATAAAAAAGATATGGAGATAATTATTTTTAAACAATATTATTTATTATTATAAGACAACAGTCGGGTGGGAATATTGTCCTTTTTCTACCGGTATTTCGATGGAAGATACACTAGTGTCATTGATTCCTTCGGCACCGGTGCACAGTCGGGAAACACACGAAACGAGCGCTCATCACTTGTGCAGTGTTGACATTTGTCATACCTCAACTCAGTCTTCAGTTTGAAAGCTCGGCTGTTGAATGATTTACCGGCCTCTGATTCCTCCCTCCTACAACATGGATCTCTTCAAGAATCGCGTTAACTTTAATATGGCATAGGCCCTGAGGAAAATTATTTTTCTGAATACCTTCTTAATAGAGAATAAAAAAATCAGAGTGTATAATTCCCACGCGGTAGAAGTGAAAGTTGAGAGACTACGAAGTACCGCACAAAGAGTGGACCGATTATACTACTTCGTTCTCTCGCAGGCTAAATCTTATAGATGATTGTATTTGTCTCTTTTTTGTGTCGCTATTTTTCGTTTCATCGAGTTTCAAATCACAACGGTGCTAAAGACGTTTTCACGTCAAAAAAGGTTTTACTTAATGTTTATTATAAATAATATTACAATGCAAAACCACCTACCTCCCCCCCATCTCCTTTCCCTTCCCATTACCATCAGCATCTTAAAGAAGATACCCACATTGGGGATGCCATAGTCTCTCACTGGCTCCAGGCGGTTGGGAGCACTTGGAACTCTTGTGCCCGATTCTCACGCGGTAGAAGTGAAATAAGTGTGGGGAAACTACGAAGCACCGCATTAGAATTTTAGCACCGAAGATTATACTATCTCATTCTCTCGCAGGCTTCCTATAGATATATGTAGTTATTTTTCGTTTCAACGAGTTTCAAATCACAACGATGCTAAAGAAGTTTTCACTTCAAAAAAGGTTTTAGTCAACATTTTTTATTAATAATATTACAATGCAAACTCGCGATGTGCGATTATTTCTGAAGAAACATGCTTATTGCTGTGTGATTTCAGCCTTTTAAATTAAACTGGGCCTTTACAATTACACATTTTCATAAGACATACATAATGCTCTATTATATTCACACCTTGGCAAGTAGAAATGTATTAAATTTCAACAACACCCATGTGATGGTAAAGTCATGGTGCGTTTCGAGTTAACGCAATGGTTTATATTCAAATAAGGGCCACCGAACACTCAATCTAATGGTTAGAAAAAAAAAACAACTTTAAATTTTTTAAATGTATGAAATATGATTGTGGCGTTTGTACACTCTTGCGACACCCACTGCTTTTTATGTTATTATTTGAAGAACTGTACCTTCTGAAGTTCCATAACGCCCAGAGACCATTTTTTTGATGAAGGTCATTGTTCATGTCGGATTTGCCGGGTATTTCAGCTCTCTTATGTTTGTAAGAAATTGTATTTCTTTAGGAACAGAATTTGAGATTATAGTCAAAGCTTTCCTCTTTGATACGGTAGCCGTCAAGATGTACAGTGGATCACTGATCGATTTTTGAGGTAATTGAGTCATTAACACTTTTCAGAGCAAGTTTGCCAACTAACTGACGATTGTACGCAGGCCGGATATGCCTACCCATTTCCGGAACTGTACGTGCGTGCAGTGTTTGAATATTTAAATTACCTGGCAAACAAAAACAGTGATAACGGAACGGTGGAATTAATTCAAATTTTCAAATTAAGAACACTTTTCTATAAAACAACAAGTGCCGCCACGCCAATAATCACCACTGTTTCCGGATCGCGGCTCTATATCCCATAGCCATGTGCATACCTACTATACAGGGTAGAGACTATAATAGTACACAGGGTGCTACTTCTCTGTTGCATGAACTTGGTATTTCTATTGAAATACCATGTTGATGAATATGACTGTTGAATCAGTTCTAGAGAACTACAAAAATACGAATAACAATACAAAATTGCGTTTAAAATAAAAGACTATCAACATCGTACCATTGTAATACATACGTATAAGTAGAGGCGCAATTTATAACAAAAATACAAATAAAAATACCTTTTTACGTTTAAAATAAAATACTATCAACATCGTACCATGGAAACACATATCTACTTATAAGTGGAGGCGCAATGTATAACAAAAATACAAATAAAAATACTATTATTTATTATTTTAACTTTTTGAGTAAAACCTCAAACTGTAATATTTAATTAAATGAAGACATTATGAGCGAAACTCAATCGAAAATCTGGAAACAGAAAAATCAGAAAAAGATATTGGCACCTCTGGGACTCGAACCCAGGACCTCCCTACTTTCCGGGTTGGGCACTCTTATCCACTGAGCTAAGGTGTCGATATCCAATTCGGTCACTTTTAACTGTACCATACTTCGACTAAGAAACACCCATATTATCTTCATTTTTCTTAACGCATATTTTTATTGGCTGCCATCTTTATGAATGATTGCAAGATTCAACTCGAACTAAATGCAATCTAGATGGTGTCTGGATAAATTATTATCCATTTTATTTAATGTGCGACATCTATTGACTCTTCTGCAAGTCTGGGATGAATATTATTATTTAAGTTAAAATAATAAATAATAATATTCATCCCAGACTTGCAGAAGAGTCAATAGATGTCGCACATTAAATAAAATGGATAATAATTTATCCAGACACCATCTAGATTGCATTTAGTTCGAGTTGAATCTTGCAATCATTCATAAAGATGGCAGCCAATAAAAATATGCGTTAAGAAAAATGAAGATAATATGGGTGGTTCTTAGTCGAAGTATGGTACAGTTAAAAGTGACCGAATTGGATATCGACACCTTAGCTCAGTGGATAAGAGCGCCCAACCCGGAAAGTAGGGAGGTCCTGGGTTCGAGTCCCAGAGGTGCCAATATCTTTTTCTGATTTTTCTGTTTCCAGATTTTCGATTGAGTTTCGCTCATAATGTCTTCATTTAATTAAATAAAAATACCTTTTTACGTTTAAAATAAAAGACTATCAACATCGTACCATGGAAACACATATCTACTTATAAGTGGAGGCGCAATGTATAACAAAAATACAAATAAAAATACCTTTTTACGTTTAAAATAAAAGACTATCAACATCGTACCATGGAAACACATATCTACTTATAAGTGGGGGCGCAATGTATAACAAAAATACAAATAAAAATACCTTTTTACGTTTAAAATAAAAGACTATCAACATCGTACCATGGAAACACATATCTACTTATAAGTGGAGGCGCAATGTATAACAAAAATACAAATAAAAATACCTTTTTACGTTTAAAATAAAAGACTATCAACATCGTACCATGGAAACACATATCTACTTATAAGTGGAGGCGCAATGTATAACAAAAATACAAATAAAAATACCTTGTTACGTTTAAAATAAAATAAAACTATCAACATTGTACCACGGAAACACATACGTATAAGTGGAGGCGCAATTTATGACAAAAATACAAAAAACAACACAAAATAAAAGATTATCGGCGTCATTCAATTGGAAATGCATAATTACAAAACCATAATAACCTACATACTTATAAATATAAATGGAGGTGCAGTTTATAACAAAAATACAATTAACAATACAATGTTACGTTTAAAATAAAAGACTTTTAGCATCGAACATTGGAAATGCATACTTATAAAACTATAATAACATGCATACTTATGCATTACCATTGGAAATGCATACTTATAAAACCATAATAACATGCATACTTATGCATTACTATTGGAAATGCATACCATAATAACATGCATACTTATATAACATAAGTGGAAGCGCAGTTTATATCAAAAATACAAATAACACCACAATGCTGGGTTTAAAATAAAATACTATCAGCATGGCTCTATTGAAATGCACACCGTCTTATAATTGGAGGCGCAGTTTAAAACAAAAATCCAAAAAAGCACAATATTGCATTTAAAATAAGACTATCAGTATCGTACCATGGTAATGCAAGTGGAGGTGCAGTTTACAACAAAAATACGAATTACAACACAATGTTATGTTTTAAATGAAAGATTATCATTATCGCACCTTTGGAAATGCATTATTAGAAATGGAGGCGCAGTTTATAACAGAAATAAAACAACGCTTTGTTACGTTTAAATTAAAAGACAATCAGCATCGTACCATGGAAATGTTTACACTTCTAAGTGCAGCCGCAGTTTGTAACAAAAATACAAATAACAACATAATGTTAAGTTTTAAATAAAAGACAGTCAGTATCGCATATTTCTTTTGCCACCCACTTTATTACTAAACATTACACAGGACCAGATCAAACGACAATTAAAAGCATTGTAAATAATGATAATTTGCTTAGCCCCAAGCATATTGTGAATGACGTGGTAATATAATTGTATAACAAAACGGGACACCCTGTTCCCGGTTGAACTCAGTTGATCTGATGTAATCTCATGCAATGGCCGCCCAGTTATATCACGGTTCAAATATTTCCAACCATCGCGATCGGTCAATTAATTTGTTTATTGTTTGCTGGTTTGTGCTTTCTAGCGCCATTGTTACAGAATAATGGACTGTAGTATATATTAAAAGGATTATGCGCGAGGTGGCTGCGTTATTTTGTTAGAAATGGGACCGTCGCGGTAATTAGACTGCAAGTTCAACAACTTAATAGTCAAACTAAATAGTAATTATCACACCAATTCCATAACTTAGGAAAATTTCAGTAAATCAAATGGAAGGAACCCTGAAAAAGAACACCCTTTTTCAAACCTCATCACAATTGTTATTACTTGTTAGTGCCTCTAACTAGCCACTTCATATTATTAAGGTGATCCAATAGTCCATGGAAAAATCGAAATCGGAATTCACGCCCTTTATGGGAGGAGTTTAAAAATATTTGAGAAAAAGCTTTTGGAAAGGTTGAAAAAGGTATTTGAAATTTTTTTTTACAGGTTGATTTCGTAAAGGCCTAAAAAACATTAACTCCTTTTTTACACATTGTTTATTGTAATAACAAGGAAATTTAAAATTGATTTCACGGAACCGAGCGACGTGGAGCCAAACGTCTATTCCCCGCTCCGGTCGGGGCAGAACTTATATGAGATGGGTGTGGCGAGCTAGTAGTCCTTCGGTGGACGACATAAGGATTATTTTTAAAATCCAAATTCGTCGACTGCCGGCCGTATTGTGAAATAACAACGCAAAATTCATATTTTATTTTTTTTTGTGAACATCGAGCGTAAATATAATTTTTTTTTGCGATTATCATTAAAGAAACTAAATTTGCTACAATAAACAATAAAACCATATCCGAAAAGATGTTCAAAAGTAGGAGAGTTTGCACTTGAAAGTGTTTTTTTATAGACCTATTACTTTATTTTTTTCTAGGCTAATAAAAGACTAATAATAAAAGTTACCGATGTTTTTAAGGGCCAAGATATGTTCTGCACGCAGTATTTAATTGAAGCATCTATAATATTTCTAAGCGATCAAATTTTCAAAACAAAAACACATGATTTTGTGTGATTTTGCATTATTTACTATGGCTTCATCTTAACTAGAGACTTTTAAAATATGTGTGTGACTTAGCAGGAGTGCCTAGGTTTACGGGGTGAGGTTTGTCCGGATGCCAACACCAACTGCGTAGCAGGCCGGATTGAGAGGCGACCAGAGACTTGTTGAGAGAGAGCTGGACTCTCTCGGACCATCATTGCTTTGCATCGCAGTGAGAGGGTTAGATTCATACACGCCTCACTCTGGACACATCGACCCTTAGATTCATTTCCATCCCTCAACCTTTTCCTTACCAGAACTTCCTCTCCTTCCATTTCCCTAAAAAGACCCCCCCACACAGCATCTCAATGATGATACAGGCCCTTATGGAATTTTTTTCATGGCTTCCTGTGTGGAGCTAACGTAATATCAAATTGTCGATTTTATCGTCTGTACCATTTTTTCATGGAATGTTTTTACTTCATGTTTTACATTGGATTTTAAAAAAAATTGTTGTTTGTTTGTGTATCGCCAATCCACTTTTGATTTATGGTTCATTTTTTTTTTTAAACTGCGATAAAAGTTTCTTGTTTTAAAGAATTGTTTAGTGTTTGTTAATTGTTATTTCTTTCCACTTGTTGGTCTTTAGTTGAATGGCAATATTTTTAGGTACCGTGACCGAAAAATGTTGCGAAATGATCAGTTAGATCAATTTTTAGGACAGCTGATCTGAGCTTAAAAATATTGGTTTTGAATGATACAATATGATCAAGGCAAGAATCAGCATTGTGGCCACATCTGGTCGGGCTATTTTTATAAGAAAAACATCGTTCGCTATACATATATAACATTTAGACATTGCAATTTAGATTAGGATATGATGACCTGTGTTAATGTTTATATCACCAACAAAAAGCGGGAAATCTGATTAGTTTGCAATTATTTTTGTTTATAAAATATTTAAGTTCTGTGGTAAAGGATTTAGAGTCTTGAAAAGAGTCGCGACATGTAGTAATTATAGATGATGTTTTATTGTTTAGCGTCAAGGATATATTTATGTCGTTTGGACACTTAAATTCAGGGATATTTATTACTACATTAGTTATTATTTGTGCACTCTAAAAAATCGCTAGATCGTCGTGCGAAGTATGAAGTCTTATAATAAATCAGAGGCCGAGTAAAGAATTGATTTACTCATTTGCATTTAAGAAAGATTGAAAACATACTAGCAGAATTACATGTTATTTTTGTGAATGTGTCACCAACTCCACGAAATTTAGGTGCAAGTGATTAGCTAAAATACAATCTCAATGGCGCTTGCATTAAAAAGATGGAGCCTTAACTAATTTTTTGAATATTTATCATAATTTGGTTTAGTATCTTCAAGAAGCATAGATGCTCGTCATCTCAAGTTACTGATTATTATCTCTGTCCGATCTCACGGAAGATTTTCATTAACTTACCCGACTTCTCTTTATAATCAGTATAACGTAGGTGTAACAGGTTTTATCACGTCTAGTAATGAAGCATTAGGCGTTTATCGGGAGATTAAACAGTCTGTCTGAACAACAAATAGCTACTTTCAGTTAAGTTGACGCTCGTAAGATTGGCGTCAAGATTTTACTCATAAGAGATAAAATCTACAAGATGACATCATACCGACTGTTAAATTAGTTAAATTACAATCAGATATATGAGCCTTTGAAAATGTTAGTGTTGTACTATAATTGGTTTCAGTGAATTTATATATAAAATAACTCATGAATGTTATTTATACTTTACCTGGTTTTGAAGCAGGGTTCCTTGGACCCAGAGCTAAAACTCTCATCTTTTTTCCCATATTTCGGTCCGTCGTCTTCAAGGATATAAATGCAAGTAATTGATACGATGCAAAAACTTTGTTAAATTCTCGATACGTCAAAACTTCAATGCCACAACCTCACTCACAACCAAGTTGCTGTAGATGTAATTTTTACTTCCTCTCATTTTTTGTTGACCGTTTTGATTGATCTAAGGCACACACATTGTTCCAAAGTATTGACGATGCGATTGGCGACGAGCTCACCTGGCCGGTCATGAGAGACTGGCGTTGCCAACGAGCTTACAAAATGTCGGCAACCTATAATCTCCAATCATTTAACTTTGGGACTCTAAACTCTAAAGCCTCCCATTAAAAGCATTAAGCAGGCATCCGTGGTGGAAGAGTAAAGCTCTCGACTAGATCGCGGGTTCAAATCCGGCTTGCGCGATTCAAATTTGTTGAATTATTTTGTGTTGTTTCACAATTAATTCGTAAAAATAATATTATAGTGTATTTTCCATACGCTCCGGAGTGGAAGATTCTATGAGTATCGCCCAGATTGTATTTCCTTTCCCTCCCCACTACCTTCAGCCTCAAAATTGAGGATGATAGTGGGAGTAGTTGGGACTCTCGTGCGGTATTTATATGAGATTGATATTTTTGTTTCTTTCTTATTTAGTTATTTTGTGAATCCATGACGTCTGGATGGGAACCCGACGGACCAGTCAAATCACCAACCGAGCGGTCATAAAAATCCAAAATAATATTGTTAACATCGAATTTCGTTGCAATAACAACACATAAAAAGGAAATAAGTGATTAACATTACCTTATCCCTACATATTAATTCGGTTTAACTTACTTAACACATCGGGGGGGGGATGGGGTAAGTAACTACTTTCTACCAAATTGTTTCCTTCAAATTGCGGAGTGTTTAATGGTATCCTGTGCAGAGGGGTGCAAGGATCCCAATTACCTATAAAATATTCCTAACAACATTACCTGCATGATCATAATTTGACCATAAGGTTCAGCACAACGCTTTGGAACCTGTCTCTCGAAAACCACCTGTTATTTTATCAACTGTTTAAGAATTACCATAAAACGTGTTTAAAAAAAAAGACTTGTGTTTTTGAATTAAAATATTAATTCAATGGGAGATACTTTCAGTTTCGCCTTGGTGTAACACCATCAATCAGAACTGACGCGTTACTTGAAATTGCTTTAGCTGTGTTTGGTGACTGTATCTGAATAGCCTGGTACATTTTCCACAACTAGCCCCTCCCCCACTACCTTCAGCCTCACATCATACCATAGTCTCATTGGCTCCAGACGGTTTGGAGCAGTGGTGTTGTATTCAGATAAAATTTAAGCGGTTTTTTGGTAAGCCGACTGCACTTATAAGTATGTCGTATTTTGTTACTACCGCATGCTTCTTCGGGGAGTCCGAATTATTATTAGTAAAAATATTTTTATTGTGGATTTTCACTAAGACGCCTACAGATATAAGTATATCGACTTTGGTTGTACGGCCGTATATCCTCTTTGCACACTTACTTGAAGAAAGAATCTTTTAGGGGATCAACTGTCTGAGGGATTGGCAGAGGGATAAAAAAAAAATAATAAATAACAAAATAAAAAATAATAATTTAAAAATGTCTTCTGTTCGCCGGATCAACTGTCGGCGGGCCAATTGTCGCTGGATCAATTGTCGGGTCACCATCTCAAACATCGGTACCTACTTATTCAGACCCTTGACATGACCCGATCGAAATATTTGATTCACTCGAACTTGCCATTTTTTATATAAAAACCTCACACGAGTCCCAGCTGCTCCCAATTGGGGTATGTTGTGAGGCTGAAGGTAGTGGAAAGGGAAAGGAGGGGTAGAACCTGGCTATTCAGATCTGGTCACCAAACACGGCAACACCATTTCAAGCAACGTTTCAAATCAGATCAATATCTTCCACTCTGGAACTTGCAGCATATATATTATACATTTTTAAAAATTAATTAATCGTCAAGTAACACAAATTATTCAAATTTATTAAATTATTTGCCCACGCCGGGATTCGATCCCACGATCTTCGGATTGCGAGTCAAGAGCCTTACTCCTAGACCATTCCGGCCGCCATCTTCCTCGGGGATCTCTTTTTCCATCGTTCGCTTTCACATCAAAATTTATATTAAGTATAAACAGGACTTCGCTTTAAATACTCCTGGGGAAAGCAGAATAATAGTGTCAAACCAATTCCTTTTATGAACAAAGTTATTGCCTTAGAAAAATAAGTATAGACTTTTGCGCCGCCTTTTATTTTCTTTTCTCCTGGCACCCCTGTCTTTGAGCACCCGTTCCAGATGTTCACACCTTCTAAGAGTGAGAGAAACGGCAGTTGGAATTAAATGCCAAATACTTGACCAAACTGAACGAATCTTTATTTACTCGAAATGTGTAGCAAATATTCAGGATGAATATGTGCCACTTTATTGATTTGTGTTTTAAATTGTAAAATAAGGGCAATTAAACAATACATGATTTGGGGCTTGTCGTTTTGTTAGTTAATGGTAACTATTTAAAAAAATCTTGGACAAACTGTTGCATAAATATAACCGAATATAAGATAAAAATAAAACAAAACATCCTACATAATGCGTTTATTGGGTCGAAATTTTTTATTTTATATACTTCAAATAAGTTATTTTAATTTCAGTTCATCAAAATGCTTTTTTTGTTTTTATAGGTGTATTTTTATTTTATCGTTCATTACATTTAATCATTTATTTATTTATTTACTTGTAAGAGACAAACAGCTTATAGGTAGGTTCACACAAATATAGAGATATATTATATAAGTTAAATTAAGTCAAGCCAAAAAGGTATCCTATGTTATTATGTCTTAAAATTAATTTTAGGTGAGGAGGAAATGAGGAGGAAAATAGGATAAGGATAGGAGATGCTCCCGTACATTCCATTTAAATAAAAGGTAAGGCTTAACTTACAAATGACTGCCAAAATTGTCTCTAAAATCTTGATAAATCGGTTTCCATGATGTATTTTGTAATGAGATACGTATCATTCGACCCCTGGTCGGCTGAATGTCTGCAATAATTCGTTAGGCGCTTTATACCACTTCACCAAAGAGAACCTGTGAATAAAATAAATATTTCAGAGTACACGTGAATAAAATAAATATTTCATTGCTGTCTCATTTACTCGCAGGCTAGGTCCTGTAGGTGCATGTGTTTGTCTCTTTTTAGTGTCGCTAGCTTCCGTTTCATTGAGTTTCAAATCACAACGGTACTAAAGAAGTTTTCACTTCAAAAATCTGTTTTTCTACCTTAAGTTGGAGCCTATCATCTTTTGTGAATTTTTATTCTATTTTTTCCGCTCTACCTTCTATTTTTAACGTAGAATGTGTTTTGTATTTTAATGAGTATTTAGTAGGTGCGTGTTTATTTTATTCCTTTGGTTTAACACTAAACAAAAAATGGTGACGTAGAAGTAGTAATAAATCAAAATCATCCACACTTATCACATCTCCGTAATCTATTAAATCAGCGGAGCGAGGAACGTGGCGGATTATGAGGAGCGTTCGAATAAAAAAACAATTTCATTATTTTATATTGTCATTTTTTTGGTATGATTTTTGGCAGAGCCAAAAAATAATTACCGGAAGTTCCCGAGTTCAAATTCTGGAAGTGTCAATAAAATATTAAGGTGATCCCATAGTCCTTGAAAAATTCGAAATCGTCTGTTTTGCGAGAGATTATAAAATACTTGAGAAAACTTGACAACCAATAATAGACAAGGGGCGTCAGGCTCATAAATCCCGAGTTCCGCCCTCCAATACACTGTGGTAAAATTTGTGAAAAATATGAACATTATAATTATATTGAATACTTATTTATGATTATCAAAATACACGGTAAAATTAACAAATCATGGGCCTAATTTGTAGAACAAGTAACTTTCATTTATCAAATTTTACAGGAGGCAGAAAAGACTGTTTTTTAAACCCATGAACCAAGATGAACCGCTCTCCTTCGCACGGAATAGACTAGGTTTATAAGACATTTGAACGTACTTAAGATTTGTATAGTTTATTAATCAAAAATGTTTAATAATTTTGAATTTTTAAATTTTTTTTTTAAATATAATTTTTTAGGTAGTTATTAATATGCAATTTACAGTTATTTTAATTAATAAATATGTGTAGGTGTGTGCAACTTTATATGTATGTATGTCTATAAATATAAACATGTGCATAAATGTGTATATATGGATTTGTATTTTATACATATTTTTTCATTCTAAATAATCAGTGTATGCGATAATAAAATGTATAAAAAAAAAAATAATAATAATTAAATAACTAATTTTCTACAACACACATAAATACTTATCCCACTTAATCATAAGCACGTCAACACCTCAGCACAGGTTCTCCTAGTGAGGTGTTCACGAAACATACAATATTACCCACACACAGTTTTACCTTCTCAAACCTACCTTACACCCAACATAATACTTAAAAAAAAAAAATCTTTTTGCTTACTGCTACTGAAAATTAACGTTTTTTTGTACTCCTTTGTAAACCTCTGTAATCAATTGTAAAATTGTGTATTCAAGAATAGACATAAATAAATAAATAATAAAATAAAAATAAAAGACTCCACCTTCCAATAATATTAAAAACGCAATAATTAACACACAAGAAACATTTCACTTAGAGGAGTAGATCGCCAGCGGTCGCAGGTATTTACTGTCTGTTACTGACGACCTATAAAGTTCGCAATAGGTGACAAAAAACGCACACAAACAAAAGGTCATTTTCAACTGTCAAACAAACAAATAATAATCTCAAAAAGGTATATCCCAAGGGCTCGAACAAGATAAAATCGTGCGAACGCATAACTGACCCTTTGACTAATGGTTGCGTTTTAGAAGAGAAATATTATTACTTAATATTATCTTGTTCAAACCCTACTTTCGCTAGAACCAAAGTTTCGGAATATTTCCGAAGAATCCCGAAGATCTTCGGGTGGCCGTGCGGCGCGCGGTTAGTCGTTTTTTAGATACGTTTAGTACAGACATGGGCAAACTTTTTAACGAAATGGCCAGATAAATCAAAAAATTATCTAGGCGGGCCGGAAAACAATTTAATAAAATAATTTTTTAAAAGTGATATACTTTATTTTTTAATTTTTACATCAAACATAATATTAAGTATGTTATATGCTACAAAGGCAAAAAGTAACAAAAATTAATTATTCTTTAGAAGATTATGAAGGCGTATGTGACAGATAAAACTGTGACTGAGCTTCTAAAAGTTTTTCATAATCTGGTAGAAACTGGGATGAGCTGATTCGCAGTGGTGGTCAGTCAATCGGTTTCTAACGCTGTTTTTGCGAAGCTTCATAGTAAAAAAACACCTGTTCACAGATGTAGGAAGATGCAAACATCGCAATTATCTTCTGAGCGTGAAATTTCAGGTTTGGGAAACTTGATTTTGACAGGGCCTTGTAGAACTCAATTTTGGATACGTTGAGAAACAGTTGCTTCAATTCAGTGTTACATTGCAACTCAATCAGTTCGAGCTGCAATTCTGGTTTGACTGATTCACAATCTATATTAAATGGCGTGCTAAAAATGTCCAGGTCCTGTTCTATAACTTTGAAGTCTTGGAATCTTCGTTCAAATTCTTCCTGAAGACATTTCACGCTTTTCTCATAGTTCTTAAGTTGGTCCTCCCTAACTGCAATAGTTTTTAGTCTTGGAAAATGAGTAAAGTCTTTCTTGACTAGTTGTTTGGAAAATAGATTCAATTGCATTTTGAAATACCTGGTATGATCCCAAATATCACTGATTAATTGATTTCTTCCTTGGAGTTTAAGTTTAAATTTATTGATGTATCTGAGATCTGTAAAAATGCAAAGTCTGAAAGCCATACAATATCTTCCATATGTTCACATTCGTCCATTCCTTTTTCTTCCATGTCGTCTTTTAAATCCCAAACTCGTCCGAAAACTCGTCAATTGGTAAATTGTGGTAGGGTTATTCAAAACAATGTCGCGGGCCGGATTGACTAGCCTGAAGGGCCGGACTTGGCCCGCGGGCCGTACTTTGTCCATGACTGGTTTAGTATGACATATTTCGACGTTTTGGGATTTTTTACTACGAACTTCATTCAAGCTACGGGGCGCTTTGTTCTGGCGCGCGGATTGGTATGTACCTACCTCGGTTCCTCGGTTCCTCGTTCCTAGCCGCCGTATTAGGGGGCGGGCGGGCGGGAACACTGCGTTTATTTGGCCGCAAAACATTGTTAGATAGGTAATTAATTGTGATTATATTTAAAGATTGTGCTCAATTTTATAATTAAACACATTACATAGAAATACAACGAGCCGAAATAAGGTAAATTGTTGTTCAATTTTGTTGGCGGTTCAGCGCACCATTGAACGTTTGCGCCAGCCGCGCCTGCACAATAGTCTCAACTTCTGCTATTTGGAGTCGGTGAGACTATGGCATCCCCAATTAGGGTATGTTGTGAGGCTGAAGGTAGCGAGGAAGAGAAAGAGATTGGGAAGAGGAAGGTGGGGAAGTACCTCACTATTCAGATCTGGTCACTAAGCAACGTATCAATTTCGAATGTTGGTCTTACACCAGGGCGATACTGAGAGTATCTTCCATTCCGGAACATGCCATAAATATACCATAATATATTATATTTAATTATTTGAACCCGCAACCATCGGATCGCTAGACGAGAGCCTTTCCCCTCAAACACGGAGGCCGTCAAATACATTTGACCAGGAGGCCTACAATTATATTTGAACTGCTAATAAATTGGATTGTTTAAAATTCTTCTGAACAATTTGCATTTATTTAAAAATAAAAATATTGGAAATAACAATTTTCAACAAAAATATTCACCAACAGCTTGGCAGTTAACAACTGAACGGGAAAGCTTCGGACTGTAATTTAGGTATTAATACACAAAAAAATATATTTAATCATTCCCCGAAAGTAAGAACTTGGCAATAAAAGTTAATTAATTAAAGTTAATAAGTTTCTCTTCTACGGAGATTTGATGTGCATAGTTAGATTTATGCCAGTGTTATCAAGGTAAAAATAATTAAGTTCATCAATGTTGCGGCGGAATTTTAAAAATCGCGTTTTTTTAAATAAAAATAATATAACTTATTCAAAATGTGAATCGAGTACTTCAAGGAAGTCGTTTTATACGGAAAATGAAACGAATTTATTAATATTAAATTGTTAACCATGTATTGAAATTTGCTCACTGTGCGGTACTGTTGTCACTGTTTAATACTCAAAAGCGCGCCAGATTTAAAATTGTAAATGTCAAATCATAGGCAAAGTTATTGCCTACTTCAAACGACATTTGGCAACAGAATTATATATTTTTTTTTCAAATACGAGTATTATTATATAAATAAAGTAAATTATAAAGTGGTTAACCGGTTCATTCAAACATCTACATATAAAATTAGGAAATTTAAAAATCGATTGTACGTAAACTCGAATAACATTTTACGGCGCAGAGAGTCACTAAGTCGAAGACAGGTCTGTCCACCACAACGGTTGGGTGGAGAATGCGACAAAAAGGCGGTGACGATTGTGTGGTCCTTATGTCCATGGCATAAGGTTCACTTTGAAATAACATTTTTGTCGAATGCCGGCGGTCTTGATTGACGTCAAAAATAACAACGCGAAAATGCACATTTTATTTTATTTCGTGAAGTTCATGCATAAATATCAATTTTTTTCGCGATTATCATAAAAGAAACTAAATTTGCCACATTATGCAATAAAACTAAATCCGAAAAAGGGTTTATAAGTAGGAGAGTTTGCACTTGAAAGTGTTTTTTTATAGACCTAATACTTTATTTTTTTCTAGGCTTATTAAAAGACTTATAAAAAAAATGACCGATATTTTTAAGGGCCAAGATACGTTCTACACGCAGTATTTAATTGAAGCATATATAATACTTCCAAGCGATTAAATTTTCAAAACAAAAATACACGATTTTGTATGATTTTGCAATACGTCGCATGGCTTCATCTTAACATTGGTTTTTTAACAAACCTTTTGGTAATACTTAAAAAAAAAATCAATCGAAATAATAATAAAACTAATTTCAATGATTGATAACTGATAACAGTTTGTCAATATTCAGCTTTCTTGGAGATCAAGATTTTAGCGAATTCTAATGAAACATGAGTGGAAGATACTCTCAGTATCACCGTGGTGTAAGACCACCATTCAGAATTGAAACGTGGCCTTTTTTTACATGAGCTCCACACAGGAGGCCCTGAGAAAAATAATTTCCCTCAGGGCCTCTGTCATCTTTGGGGATGCCTGTGGAGGTTTTTTCTAGGAAAGGAGGAGAGGAGAGTTCTGGGAAGGAAAAGGGTTTAAGGGGTGGGTAAGAATCTGGGGTTCAGTGAGTCCTGGTCATCCGCCTCCAATACCTAGACAAACCACAGCCCATGAACCCGGGCACCTCTGCAAAATCACCAAACGTAGCGAAAAACTTGGAGAGATCCTATGGCAGAGATGTTGGTTATCTAATAAGGGTTACCGGGGCGGTGGTACCCATTCCCGCCTCCCAAATTGAGAGGCGGGAGTGAAATGGCTTTAGCCGTGTTCGCTGACCAGATCTGAAAAGCCAGGTATTACCCCACCTCCCCCTTCCCCATCTCCTTCCCCTCCCCAATACCTCGATAAAAAAAAAATTTGGAGAAGCAGAGTTACATATGTACGACTTTTTACGTAAATTATCTAATTATTATGTATTTTAATCTTGGAACTCGTGACACCTTATACGAGGTTTTTGTGGAGTGTGTGGAAAGGAAGGAGAATAAGTTCTGGGAGGAAAAAATGTATGAAGTGTGGATAGGAATCTTGAAATCAATGTGTCTAGGATTGACCTACATATGAATTCATTCCTTTCACTACGGTGCAAGGCCATAGGTTGAGAATGTTAATTTTTTAACAACAAGCCAAGTCTGAAGGTATTATAGGTATTTTTTTCTAGCTTAGTACCCCAGTCTTACGTTAATACGTCCCACAAATTGGGACATTAAAATTATCCAATTATTATATTGAAACTTACACCATGACCCTCGTTAATTACCCTCACCTACCTATGAATTAGATTATTTTTTACACAGTACTCTTTAGGTATTTAACACACTTTTTATATTCATAACAACTCACTCTTGTAACACTGTTAATTCCTATTTTTACTGCCATTGCATTCCTTTTTTGGTGTTTGATAGATCCATTTAGGTTTAATTCCCCCCTAAAAAAATTCATCACGCGTAAAAAGGTATAATTTATATGATTATTGTTATATATTGTTTGTTAAAACAGGTATTAAAAACCAAAAACTCCACATCTTGATTGTTCAAGGTATGTATATTAACTGCTTCTTAAATATTTAAAATAAACTATTGCATAACAGTTTTGGCTCTAAATTTATTTTTTATTCAAGTTTTATTCTAACAAAACAAATTAAGAAGTCACAATCATATTTATGGATACCAAGAATACAAGGAGAATACTTAAATCTACATACCTACTTTAAATATTTTTTGGGTTAAATGGAATAATTTGTTTAAGATATTATTGTTTCATTATCATATTATTATTGGGTCGTTTATGAAATTTTACGAGTCGAAACTACATAATTGAACGGTTCCTGTAAATATGTAGAAAATTTGATAATATAATTCAAAGAAAATATTTTGTACAGTATGTGAGTATTCAAACCGTTATACGGTTTTTAGTTATACGTTATACAAAGACAGTGCAATTATGGATTCGATTTGTTAATCATAAAAAAATTTCCGACTATATTATTCAAATCGGGCTACACCGAATGCGCATGCGCAGTTATGATTATTTTTAGCGCGCGCCGCTTACGCGCAAGGTGCCCGGCGCAGGATTGGGTTATAGATATTTACTTTTATAATCTCTACATGAATCGCGTTTTTGTTTCGTAAAGGGGTCAATTTATGATTATATTCGTGTAATTCTTAATTCGTCCAAAGTAGTAAGTACAAAACTTATAAAAATGTTTTACGACATTTTTATACGAATACAGCATAAGGGTCGCAATTGGTTTCAACCGTTTGGAGGCAGTGGTACTATGGTAACCCTAATTGGGATTGTCAGCCAGAAAGTAGTGGGGAGTGGAAGTAGATGTGTAAGAGAAAGGTTGAAATGTCCCTGCATTTCCAGGTCTGGTCACCAAATACGGCTAAAGCCATTTCAAGCAACATTTCAAATCTGAATGGTGGTCTTTAACCAGGGCGATTCTTTATACCTGCCAAATTCGAAGTTGCTAATATTTTGGATGATGAAAAGACAATATCGCGTGGTCCCTTGCCCGTCTGCTCGAGGCCTGGAAATGTTTGTAAAGAAAGCTCGTGACTTTTTTGTTTCCAAAAAAGGGGTTGTTCGCACAGCAAGAGATTAAGGTTAGACTCGGAACGAAACACTTGTGTATATTTACTAGTATATGTTGATTGCAAATTCAAGTTCAGATTAAGTACCAATAACGTGAAATGAGTTTTGATGCTGGCTGCAAGAAATGGAATGAACAAGTTTTAGAAAGGAATGGATAATAATAGGTTCAAAATTTCGCTTAAAAAATTTACATAAAAAATGATTCAGATACAAATTTGTTTAAGAATATTGAAATAAAATGCGACACAGTCGTTAAATAAATTGAAAGTAAAAGAGTCCAATGACGGAAATGAATCAAGATGGATTTAAATATTGCAAAACGAACAACTCAACAATCAACAATTATAACGAAAATAAAGTTTTGTTAAATTGAGATCTTAATACTTTCTTCATTATCGTTAAGTACTGAATATAAAACCATAAGCTGAAATAAAACTAGGCTAATTTTGATGAAAGCACATTCTTCGGAAGTAAAACGTTTTATCTGCCATCTTAGACGCCTTGATAAAAAAATGTTTTTTTTTTTTTTTTTAATTAACACAAAGTCGAGAATAATAAGCAAAGCGAAGCAATAACGACGTGCTTTTTTAATTTCACGTTGTAATGCTCGCAATAATTGACACTTTTGGCCGATTATTATTTTTATGCCTAGAAGCCGGGATCCGTGCGCAGGTGATAATTTTTCATTAAAGCCATATCTGATCGGAGAGGAATATCATTATTTTGATTGTAGGCTTAATTACGTGAAACGTGGAAATGTAATTAGAGGTTCGGAGGCTTTAAATAGGCTGTCACGTGGCATACGTTGTTGGTACTACATCTACACAGCCAACCTCACCGTTTATGGGTGCCACCTACAAATTACGGACATGGAAAACGTTCCTATTATCATTAAAAAACATGCTGTACTAGCGCAGACCCATGAAATTCCATGAGATATTATATTGTAGGATGTTTTAGGCTAAAAGTTTACGAACAGAACACATCAGAATAAGGATAATAAAAGCTGGTGACAATCCGTTGTTAACAGGTCGATTTCCATCTCTAATGACTGACGCAATGTAGACGTGCTGAAACTGTTCTACTTGTATTTTAACGAAACCTGCTCCTAAGAGCTAGCATCTTTGATCCCGGGTGCACCGATGCACGTGCATGAAACTCACCGGACACCAGCGGAATGCCATTAATTTGGGAGGCGGGAATGGGTACCGCCGCCCCGGGAATCTTTATTGGACAAACAACACCTCTGCCTTAGGTCACCCCAAGTGGTTCGCTACGTTTGGTGATTTAGTAGGGGTGCCCGGGTTCATGGGGTGAGGTTTTTCTAGGTCTTGGAGGCGGATGACCAGGACACACTGAACCCCAGATTCCTACCCACCCCTTAAACCCTTTTCCTTCCCAAAACTCTCCTCCCCTTCCTTTCCTTAAAAAAAACCCTCCACACAGCATCCCCAAAGACGACAGGCCCTTGAGGGAAATAATTTTCCTCAAGGCCTCCTGTGTGGAGCTCATGTAAAAAAAATGCCAATTCACGTTATTAAAGTAAAATACTCATTATTCGTTTCTTCGCCTCGTTTTTGTCGGCTCGTATGTGGAACGAGCTACCAGCATCTGTTTATCTCCTTCGTATAATCCTGACCTCTTCAAGTCCGCAATTAATAAATCCCTCCAAAGCCCCTACCTTAACCTACATAACAATGCTGCCCAACCGGGTGGCGACATGATTCCTAAAAATTAACATTTTTACAGACTGGGGCTCTCAAGTGATGTGTCACATAAAAAAATAAAATATATAGAGAAAAAATAAAAATATTACAAATAGCTCTATTTGCTTATTTAGCAGGCGGAAGGAATGATTCTAGGCATCAATCGTGAGATTGCAATTGTTTTATTGAAGTCTCGATCCCAGTATTAACGATAGCTATGTGCATTGTGCATGTGCACATTTACTCCACTCCGGAGGCCCAAAAAAAAATCCCTCGGGGCGTACGTCATCTTTGGGGGTACTGTGTCTTAGTCGTAGAAACGACCCGTTCTCGTGTGACAAAAATCAACTGCGTACAAATGTTGGTTATTCTTAGGATGGCACGAGATTCAAATTATCGGACACGTTTTTGACCCGGAAAAATTGCGCCAGACCTGGAACTTTCAGGAGGTAACCGACTTTACGAGGTGAAATAATACGGTTTTGTTCACGCTAAGAGCGCTCGGCTTGGAAAACTTTATTGAAACCCGTTTAGCACCGCTAATTCGTTTTTAATATGTTACCACCACACTTTAAAATCTCTGCTTTGCTAATATTTTACCTTTCGTTCTGTTTTATTTCGCTAATCTACGAATTCATACTATTTTAAATATTTTGTACATTTTCTGCATTATAAAACACATTTTAATGAAGAATTGAAATCAAGAACAATCGCAAATACTACATTGATAATTATTTATGTGTAACTAGTGTAAAGGTTTTCCGCCAAGTGCCTTTCGAATTACCATTTTTTCCAAAATTATTTTCAAATTTCTATTTTCCAAATACCGAAAAAAAACTGATTTAACCGCTGTTTACAAAATAATTATTTGTTTCCGAAATCGTAACATATCGTTAAAGTAAATGGGTTTTTATTTAAATTATACCTGAACGACTCATATTATGTACCTACGATCGCCGCGTCGTAGTCGCTCTACAGGGCATGCGCATATAAATTTTATTTGATTGTTTTTTTTTTTACATGAGCTCCACACAGGAGGCCCCGAAGAAAATAATTCCCCTCAGGGCCTACGTCATCTTTAGGGATGCTGTGTGGAGGGTTTTTTAAGGAAAGGAAAGGAAGAAGAGTTCTGGGAAGGAAAAGGGTTTAAGGGGTAGGTAGGAATTTGAGGTTCAGAGTGTCCTGGTCATCCGCCTCCAAACAGAGACAACAGAGACATAGTCAAACCCCGTCATCCGGGCACCCCTGCGAAATCACCGAACATAGCGAACCACTTGGGGTGACCTATGGCAGGTGTTGGTTATCCAATAAAGGTTCCCGGGGCGGCGGTACCCATTCCCGCCTCTCAAATTGTTATATTCCTCAACAACTACTTTTAGATTACCGCACTCTTCTGTTAACTCCTTTGTGCAATTTTCATTAATTAAACTTACTAACTCCTTTGTACCATTTTCATTAATTAAACTTATTAACTCCTTTGTACAATTTTCATTAATTAAACTTATTAACTCATTTGTACAATTTTCATGATAATGAAACTACATACCTACATATTGAACCTGCGTGTATCCTTAATGTACAGATTATAATGTTATAGACTACATGCTTACAACTACCTCCTGAATAACATATGTATCTTTATGTGATACTGTAAAAGCCTTCAAGGCGTGTATGAACAAATAAAAAATAAAATAAAGTATTGCGTTGCTGCGTTGAAGTCTAGAGAGAAAATAATTATTGAAGCTCTATGTATTTTATTTCATAATGCATTTTTTGTTGAGTAGCGATGAAACGTTTGCTATTTTGTCTGCTTAATCAGAGAAGCAAGATAGGTATAATCTCAACCTTAACGATTCATCATAGAAAATCTTATCCCATCACTCCCCATCTTGGATGCATACAAACTGTATGTCTAGTTTTACAAAGTTCCATCGCGTCTTTAGCGGCGGTTAACGAGGGGAGATGCTTCTCCCCTTTTTATTTGTGCAAACAGTTCAGCGGGTACCATTGTGCGGGCCTTTCTATGCGGGGTATCCCGGTGATTAATGACTCTTTAAGAAATTGTTTCGCATCAGCTTTTGCTACAAATGCTCTTGCAATTAACAAGTATATACGTATTACATTAATACGAATATGCAAATTCGCGAAGTGCGACTAACTGTCCTGAAATAAAGATATTGATGTCATTTAAAATGTCAACTCGTAAAAACAAAGTTTTGTTTTAATACTTTTTTGTTTGACCGAGGATTGCACCTTCCTACCCGGGGCTGCAGTCAACAACGCTACCAACCGAGCTAAATCTAGTAGAAATAAATGTAGGTCTCTTCCAATTGGAAGAGACCTACATTTATTTCGTATATTAATTTTAGAGAAATGCGTTTATGTTCTCGTGTGTGTGCATGCTTACAGAATACATGGTCCTCGACAATGAGTCTATCAGCTGAGTTGTAGCTCGATCAGCTATTGGAAGTGGATTAATTTCCACTTCGAAAATTCGCTTTATTTACATATTCATTCATTCAATCAAGAAAACACAAATGATATTCAAATGCGTAGATGTATTTATAAACGTTTCTATGGGTCACGTGTTTTCTAATAAATTTCCGAAAGGCGCCTAAAATAAGAAATATCCTTAATAATCATCTTCCGTTTTAAACGGTTCCGCGAGGTTTCATCCCGCGACAAAATACTCCCCCGACAAAATAACCCCGAAAAACTATCCTACGGACAAAACATCCTCCGACAAAATATCCTATGGACAAAACATCCTCCAACAAAATATCCTACGGACAATTTGTCAATCCTCCGACAAAATATCCTCCGAAAATATATCCTACGGACAAAACATCCTCCGACAAAACATCCTACGGACAAAAACTCCTCCGAAAACATATACTACGGACAAAACTTCCTCCGACAAAATATCCTACGGACAAAACTTCCTCCGACAAAATATCCTACGGACAAAATATCCTCCGAAAAGTTATCCTACGGACAAAACATATTCCGTCAAAATATCCTTCCGACAAAACATCCTCCGAAAAATATCCTACGGACAAAACATCCTCCATCAAAATATCCTACGGACAATTTGTCAATCCTCCGACAAAATATCTTCCGAAAATATATCCTACGGACAAAACATCTTCCGTCAAAATATCCTTCCGACAAAACATCCTCCGACAAAATATTCTACGGACAAAACATCCTCCAACAAAATATCCTACGGACAATTTGTCAATCCTCCGACAAAATATCCTCCGAAAATATATCCTACGGACACAACATCCTTCGACAAAACATCCTACGGACAAAAACTCCTCCGAAAAAATATCCTACGGACAAAACTTCCTCCGACAAAATATCCTACGGACAAAATATCCTCCAAAAAGTTATCCTACGGACAAAACCTCCTCCGATAATATATCCTACCGACGAAACATTCTCCAAAAAAATATCCTCGGACAAAACATCCTCCGACAAAATATCCTACGGACAAAACATCCTCCAACAAAATATCCTACGGACAATTTGTCAATCTTCCGACAAAATATCCTCCGAAAATATATCCTACGGACGCAACATCCTCCGACAAAACATCCTACGGACAAAAACTCCTCCGAAAAAATATCCTACGGACAAAACTTCCTCCGACAAAATATTCTACGGACAAAATATCCTCCGAAAAGTTATCCTACGACAAAACATTTTCCGTCAAAATATCCTTCCGACAAAACATCCTCCGAAAAATATCCTACGGACAAAACATCCTCCAACAAAATATCCTACGGACAATTTGTCAATCCTCCGACAAAATATCCTCCGAAAATATATCCTACGGACAAAACATCCGTCAAAATATCCTTCCGACAAAACATCCTCCGACAAAATATCCTACGGACAAAACATCCTCCAACAAAATATCCTACGGACAATTTGTCAATCCTCCGACAAAATATCTTCCGAAAATATATCCTACGGACACAACATCCTCCGACAAAACATCCTACGGACAAAAACTCCTCCGAAAAAATATCCTACGGAAAAAACTTCCTCCGACAAAATATCCTACGGACAAAATATCCCCCGAAAAGTTATCCTACGGACAAAACATCTTCCGTCAAAATATCCTTCCGACAAAACCTCCTCCGCAAAAATATCCTACGGACAAAACATCCTCCGACAAAATATCCTACGGACAAAACATCCTTCGACAAAACATCCTACGGAGAAAACATCCCTAACAAAATATCTACTAAAACCTAACCTAGCCCAACCTAACCTAACCTAAGCAAAGCTTATTTAACCTAACCTAACAAAAAATGGGACAAAAATAATGCAGACAACCTTTAAAAACAATAAATTATTGTTCAAAAATAGCAAAATGGGACCAATATAAAATAATAAAAAATAATAACAATAATTCAAAAATAAAATGTAAAATAAGGTTAGTTTAGGCTAGATTAGGTTAAGTTAGGTTAGGTTAGGTTTTAGTAGATATTTTGTCTGGTTTGGAAGACGTTTTGTCCGTAGGATATTTGGTCTTTGGGATATTATATCGAGGGATATTTTGTCAGAGTAATAGTGGATATTTTGACGCTGGATGTAAACACGCGGTACCGTTTTAAACAATTACAAAGTATTTTATTGGGGGCCGAAAATAATTAACTTGTCTTAGTCACTTTTCTTGGATTTCAATACATTATGATACATCTAATACTCGTCTTTAGTTTCGTGTCAAATGAAATGTGGGTATAATTACCTATGCAAATTTAACTTTATAATACCCACATGTAATGCTCTGTACTCTTCCTTGTCTTGTTTAACCTTGCATTGTCATCAACCATTATCTACTCATTGTACCTTAATGCACATGTTCCCAATTATTGCAATGTCACTCAAAAAGCACGCTTAAGCTACTCATCCGTCTTGTCAGGGAACTAATTGACATTCATAATTAGAATATAAATTTGCAAATGGCATTGAAATGTTAATTACGCTAGCCTGTGCCAACAAACATTGTGAATGTAGTAACATTTATTTTCAAGTTTCTTTTAACGAGGTTGATTTATAATCAGGTAGTTAGTGTTTGTCAATATTATTTATTCACTGGAAAATGTAAAGAAAATAATATATATATATAATATAATAAACACGGTGGTATAACTTTGTTTAATTCCATTTTTTATTTTCTTATCCAACTAGTTTCGGTTCAACCTGAACCTTCTTCAGGGAAGAATAAAAATCTACTAAACATAATACAGATATTCAGATATTACATGTTAATTAGAATTACACAAAGTTATACCATCGTGTTTATTATAATTATGTATTCCCACAATGTGTTTGCTACATGTGAAAATTTAAAATATATATAATAATTTGCACGTTGCTGTGGACGTGGAATAGACTGTTATGAAATCGAAACACAACGCCAACTTCTGGATGGTTATCCAACCTAGATTGTTGGATAACCATCCACGTTGTGTCGATTAACTAACTCACACCGCCATCTGTTAGAAACATATGGAACTTACAAATATTTACAAAGCATTGTACACTTCATGAACATTTAATTCGCAATAATAAATATTGAGGTCAAAAATCGAGATAAAAACTATCCTATCTTTTAAGTAAGGACCAAATTACACACATTAAGCCAAATTTCATCAAAATCGGTTGGGTAGTATCGAAGTTTATCTCAAACAAATATCGTGAAGCGAGATTTATATATATAAAGATATTATATTACGTAACCGTTTTACCTACCCAGTTATCAATTACCCAATTTACCATTATTATTTATGTTGTAGGTATATAATTACTCAGTTTGGAAAGCGGGTATAGGTACCACCGCCCTGGGAACCAGTTATTGGTCACGATGCACATAAACACGTCTACCATACCCCAAGTGGTTCTCTCTGTTTGGTGACTCAGCAAGGGTGCCTTGGTTCGTGAGGTTAGTTTCGTCTAGGTCTTGGCGGCGAATGCTTCTGCCCATTTACTGCGTGGCGGGTCGGATCGGGAGAAACTAGTTGAAGAACACCATTTGGCCTCTCCAGTTGGTCTCTCCCGAGCCATCGCCTTGTACCGCAGTGGGAGGGATTCATTCGTCCATGACCCACTGATTCTTACCCACCCCTCACACCTTTTTCCTTCCCAGAACTTCCTCACCATTCTTTCTTTAAAAAGATCCTTTGTACAGCTTCCTCTAGACTAGACTACATTGGAAGGAAATTATTTTCCAATGGGTCTCCAGTGTAGAGTCCCCAAACGTAGCCGGTCCGTGGTTGGGTGGGCAACGCGTTTGGGTCCCACCCGGGCGTCCCTTGTTCGATTCCTCGGCTGGCTAAGTCCTCCACCACAATACAAGCAACATTTTCCGCTTTCTGTGGTGGTAGTAGGAGATTTTCAAACATTGTTGGGTTATTCGTAACCCGGGAATGTTTGTCTTTCTTTAAAAAAAAAAAAAATAGCGAACCATTTGTGACCTTGGTAGGGGTGTTGGTTATCTTATGATTCTTGGGGCGGCGCACAGTTAGTAATTTTTAGTATCTAAGAGTAAATTTATTATTTTAGTATGTTTTTGGGACAAAACAAATTATCATTATAAAAAAAAAAAATTGTTAAAAAATATATATTGCGCGATTCAACCTGGACATTTGTTTTTAATAATTACAGCAATCTATATATATATAAAAATTTAGGTTCCGTATGTTTGCGTTCGCAATCTTGGAAAGTAATCGATAGGTTGAAACAAATTTTATACAGAATATTGCATTTTAGGAGAAGAGTGTTTCTATATATAATGGTAAGCTCTGGCGGTATGAAATTTTTATATATCGATCTGTATATCAAAAATCGCCTTTGGTGGTGAAAAAATTAAAAGTTCTTTGAACCCCGAATACATCACAAAACTAAAGTTAATTTGACACATTAATATTCATTAAATACAGAAAACTTATAATTTTGCCGGATACATTCGGATACATTTTTAAAAGTCTCGATGAATTCTACACTTAAAGAAAAAATACGATTTGAAAAATCATCACTTCAATATTTTTTATCACACTAAAACACAAGTTAAATAGTTATGATAATCACCTGATTTCCTAGATTTCATCATAAAGATTCTGAAAAACACATTTGACATAGTTGAATTACCACGATTACGTGCACACGTCGACCCGCGGAGGGATCCAAACTCGACAAACTTAAAATTACTCGTTCGCGTTTCGAGGTAATGAGTATTTGGGATGATGCCATACGTCGCAAGCAACTAAAATGTTTGCTTTTTTATAATTCTAAAAATATTAGGCATTTAGGTACCCAATTAAAATAAAACGAAATCCAGAAAGAAACCTTGGGTTTTATAATAAAGTTACGCTAGATACCTCAATTTCTTAACCGTGCGGCGGTACCCCTGCCCGCCTCCCAAATTATAAAATTGTTGAAAAAGTATACCGATTAATTTCATATTTTTCGGCAATCTCTCAACACAGAGCGTAGAATCTAACCCTAGAAATAATTTTCTTACTAAACAATAAATAATATCCCAATCTTTTTCAATCTGAGTTGCTCAATCCGACATAATTTTCCCCATCCCATAAATACTTGAAAGAGCTGGGTCTTTTCGAATACCTGCATTTTGGCGTGTTTCTGCATTTTTGCCCAGCAGAATCATTATTTATTATTTCATCCCCTAAAATCCTTTTAAAATAAATTGTATTTACCTTCCCGTAACACAAATGGAAAAATCACAGACTTGTGTCATTTGTCAACCCTTCTGAGTGGGCGGCAGACGAGGTGGCAGGTGGGGTGGCATGGAAAGAGATGATTATAGAGCAGTCCGTAGATGACAAAATAGGCTGGTTTTATGGCGGGTAAGTAATTTTTATTAATAATCTTTATAATTGAAACGTGAAGCACGCTAAACCTTTCCTTAAATTTTCATTAGGATATTGTAAAAAAATAATGTCATTACCACATTGTTCATCGAATACATGCATTGGTACGCATGACAGATGTTCAGTGTTTTGTGCAGCCAGGAAGCAACAGTGTTCTTACTGTGGATACAGCACAAAAACGATTCATTGATTAGTTCACTAATCTAGACCCGCATACTTTTCAGAGGTCTGCCCAGTATATAAGTGTAATGTTCCCTAATCCCAGTGATTTAGATTACTTACTTACGGGAAAACTCCAACAAAGATCAAGGAGTCTCGAGATTACAAATTGCTTTATTTACGTTATCATATGGTTTACAATGAATATTTAACTGGATCAGACGATCGTTCTTTAGGAGACGCAAGTTATTCTTAAGCTGGGTGCCTAAATACTGTCGGAGTCTAGCGGTCTATCACAAGCCATCGGCTATTTTATGCATTATTTCGTGCATTAGAACGACGACACATGATACTCTTCTAAGGTACTAAATTGACATATGGTAATACTTAAGAGGAACGAATGCGCGGCCCATTTCGGCCTGTTTCATACAAATCTTAAATTTGGATTTGAGATCAAAATACCCAACCAAACTGAAAAATTACTTTTATAATACAAAGTTATATCAAATATCTAGTACGAATGTGAGCTATTTTATTTATTTTTGCTTTAAATTGTAAGATATAGGCCATTAAATATTTTGTTGTTTCGTGATTTTAAAGGCAACTTGGGCAATTATTTGTGAGTAAATGAAAAACATTTAAAAAATAATTTTACTATTTTATTTACAAATACAATGAAAAACAAAATAAAAAACAAAATATTTTTTAAAATGCATTTTTGGGTAGTGATTTTAATGTATAAATGACATTTTTTGATTTGCCGTAAAAAGATATTTTTTTTTAAATGTACACCTACCAAAATGATTTTTTTTTTCTTAATTTTTATTTTTATTTTATTATATTTTTGTATAATTGCCCAAGTTGCCTTAGCTACATATTATAACTATCTAAACTAGCGACACCTATTGAAAGATGTTGAAACTACCTGTCTAATCTTATATCTGCAGTAGTTGCATTTTAAAAAAATACTAATAGTCAATTTTAAAAGCGCATAAATCTTTCGTAGTGTTTTAACTCATAACTGTCTTTATTAGTGTGATTGGAGTTTTTTTTTTCCTTTTGAAGAGATATTTTACCAAGTACATCATTTGATACTTAATTTTGAATTTTGTTAAATAAAACTCCTCTAAAATTCAATAAAAGAATGTTCACAAATATTTGCGTAGATTGTCATAACCACTTTGACATTTGTGACGATAACATACAACCTTTGTCTCAAGAGAACCCGTTTACCCGTTTTTACCTGTTCTTGAGGTCGACAGATCCGCTGCGGAACGATTTTTCAGCCTTTGTGTTTCCTCCCTCCTTCAACATCACTCCCTCCTCTCCTTAAAAAGTCAAAAGATCTTCCCAATAACATCCCCAGGGATGATCTAGGTCCTGAAGGAAATTATTTCCATCAGCGCCCAACGCGGAATAATTATAAAACCAAATTCTTTTTATTTTCAAACAAAGCTGCCTTGGAAAATCGTGTGAGGACTTTAGCGGTACCTAAATTATGAAACCTTTAAGTCGTCCTTGAAGATGAGAACACACGAACTTAACACCTCAGATTTAGGGGAGCGTCGCGACGAAATTCCTTCCCTTCCCGCCCTTCCTGTCGTCGCCGCCCTATCCGTTCTACCCCGCCCACCCGACGTCTAATGCCGTCATTAGGCGGGCGCAGTTAGCGTGGATGGCCCTTCATGGAATGCACTTTCTCAGCCCAGACTGCATTCAGTCTCCCAACGGGCTGTTATTGAAAATACTGCAATGAATCGTTACAATAATGGTACACAGTACTACAAGTATCTCTCGGAGAGAGGTGATCTGGATTAGAGATGGGTAAGTTCTGCATTTTGCCGGAGGACTCCGAGACATGGTTCCTTTAAAAAGAACTCGAGTTCAAGGAGTGGGTCCCGGGTCCGAGTTCTTTGGTGCGGACTGAGCATTGGGTGCTGTTGCGGCGCACCGAGCCGAGACGCACGGGTTCATTTTGGCGAAGATTAACGAAATCCATTCGTGCCGTGTCCAGCCTACAGGGCGACGATTAATGCGAGGCCATGACGGCTGTATAATTCCCAAGGAATGACAATTTTAGCACACGCGTAAGCAGTAATAAATCAAATAAAGTCATGAAATTTCTCAATTATTATACTAATTTAGTGGTGATCATGCTTATCTCCTCACGGACTTGAACAAAGGATATTATTTTTAAATGTTTAGATAAGGCCGAAAATCCATTAACTTAACTAATCGTTTGCATTCGTCTCACATTTCAAGAGGCGCGATAAGTATTAATAGTGTAATACGATATTATGGCATCATATATACAGGATACAGAAACGATAATGATTTTATCAAAAAATATTAACGTCGATTGTCTTAAAAATTTGAGAAGTTGCTATCTCTGGTACAAAACATATTAATTTGACTCAGGACCGATATATGTATCAGGTATAAAGCATCATTTTACATCACCTTTAATATTGGCGTGTTGTTTAAATAAAATATAATTGAATATCAACCTATTTTTCTAAAATAACTATAATCAATTGTTTTTAAAAAATGGTAAGACATTATTTTTGGGGTATTATGCCGTGTTGCATCACCTCTTTCTTTAGCCAACGTTTCGAACGGCGTTACAGTGTCCATCATCAAAAAAGATGTGTGCCACACTTCTGCCCAAAGGAGATAGCGGAACACGGCATAATACCACAAAAATAAATCACTATTATACTTTTGGCCGTGAAAATCATATCAAATGTAAGACCATGTTACAAAAACGTAGAAAGACTGTACGGAGTAATGCACAATATTAAGAAGGAAATTTTTAGATAATTTGGACTCCGCATGAAATCATTGTTCAATTTACTTACATGACATACATTCAACGGTCATTTCCGAGTAATTGCCTAACAAGTCTACTGTTTAGAGATTTTGTAAATTTTCAGATTATTATTTTGATTCCTTTTAAAATATATATTTATATACATATATATTTAAACAAACATAAATCGTAAAAAAATGCATATTCTATTCAACATATTTTTTTATATGCATATTTAATATACATATTTTCTAAATGGGTCAAAATAATAATCTGCATATTTAAAAAATGCGTAATAATCTCTAACCGTTGTTCCTTTGTTATAATTTATGTGTAACCTATTTTTATTTCATCAATGTTTTGTGTTGTGTTGCTATATATTGTTTATGTATATTGAAATATACACTATGCTCGTAAATGCATTTATTTATTGTTTAATTTTGTATCCCAATGAGGCTTACGCTAAGCGAAACCGGTTTGCCTTAAGAATGAAATTCCGTGATTTTGAACAAAGTAATTGTTTTATTTCATTATATTAAAAAGTTATGATTTGTACTGAATGGGCAAGAATTTGCTTGAAGCAAAAAGTGTGTACCGTGATAGAGTTATTTGTCATTCATTTATTCTCTGCCTACTCCTGTGGAAAAGCGGCGGTGGCGTGATAGATGAATAATTAGTCTGTTAGGCAATAACTCAGAAATGACCGTTGTAACTCAGAATTGACCGTATGTCATAATCAAATTATAATTAAATTCAATTTTATTTTATAACATTACGTTCTTATTTATTCTTATCAATTTTAATTTGTAGAACTCCATTTAAACAGTTTATACATTTTCGTAGGTCGGGGTCGTAGGTGGGAGGCATTCGAATTCCCGGTTCGGTTCCAAGTTCCGAGCTTGAGTTCCGGCTTCGAGTTTCGGTCCGGTCCAGTTTGAACGCAGGATTTGAAAAGAAAAATAACTCAAACGCGCGACCTGCAGTACCTGCACCCGACTCGCGACTAGCTCGGACCGAGACGTACTAGCCGGCGAACCCAGGCCTGGAGTGCGAGTGGCGGAGTGGCTCGGACCGCCGCGACCACCGCCGAGTTCCGGGCTTGGGTCCGATTCGGATTCCCGCCCCGGTCCGAGTCCGAGTCCCGCGTTCGGGCCCGAGTCCGCGCTCCGTTGCGGGCTCGAGCAAGTTTGAGTCCGGGACAGGGTTCTCTGAGAGTAGTCGATTTGAAAAAGGAGTGGGAGTGGGAACCACTTCCCGCAAAGGACTTGAGTTCAAGAACCCATTCCGGCTGAACCTACTCATCGCTAATCTGGATACGAATTCAAAGACTACCAATTCAAATGCGCAGATGTTTTGTATTATTTTATCCACAGGAAATATTTTTATACCTCATAAATGAGGTCTTTCATGAGATTTGCTAAAGTATTCCCAGAGATAAGTCGTACTTGATGTCATCGATGACCGTCCTAAAATGCTTACATAAAAATCGTCCTTTTAGCTCGTCTTATATGGAAACGAAAAATACAGATGATGCCACATCGATGACATTATGAACGAAATCTCTCTGGGACTACTATAGCATCACAGCAACCTTCACCCTGCAGGCTGCTGCCCAGAATAACTCAGTAGAACTGTAGGTACTTATAAGCACAGTGACTAATACATAATTAACAGATCAGTCATTGACCGAGTTGGCATGGTCCTAGGTCCCATCCAGGCGTCGTGAGTTCAATTCCTCAGTTGGCTAAGACCTTCATCATGGCACAAGCAAGATACTGTAGTGGTAGTACGAAATTTTCAATTACGTAGGTAACCCGGGGTTGTTTCTCGCTTAAAGAATAGTAAAATATTTAATTTTTTTAAGCAAACAGGAGTAATTTACTGAATTCGATATTTCATGATATCAAGTATAGAAACTTCAGAGCCAAGGTGATCATAATTTTACTATTTGTTTTACAATAAAATTATGATCACAAATAGTAAGGATGGGTTGTTTCAAAAAATTTGATGGATTCATCAAATATTTGAAGTTGATTTTCACGTTCTGTGTAGGTTCTATTCAAGTTCTGTTATTATATCGTTATAGGACAGCTGCTTTACAAAACTGATATAATCACAGAACTTGAATAGAACTTACACAGAACGTCAAAATTAACATCAAATATTTGATGAATCCATCAAATTTTTTGAAACAACCCGTCCTTAGGATGGGTTGTTTCAAAAAATTTGACGAATTCGTCAAATATTTGACGTTGATTTTCACGTTCTGTGTAAGTTCTATTCAAGTTCTGTGATGATTTCAGTTTTGTGAAGCAGCTGGCCTATGATGATAAAAAAACAGAACTCGAAAAGAACTTACACAGAACCTGAAAATTAACTTCAAATATTCGATGAACTCATCAATTTTTTTGAAACAACCCGTCCTTAAAGTCGATACACGATGAGCTTTTTTGTTGAATAAGTACGAATCGTCGTTGAATTTGGAACAATCTACAACATTTTCACTAATTTTTACATTAGCTAACAAAAGATTTTAATCATTTAAAAAAAACGCATTGCTTGTGATGTAACATCAATATGTATTATTTGTACTCAATTACGGTAATTTAATTACATTCTGATTAGAACATGGTATCACAAAATTGCATCGCTTTGTTGTTCATTTGTTGTCCACTTAAACACAATAATTATGATCATTTTGCCAACATCCGCTAATTTTATCAAGTTCGCGTGTTTTTGTTCTGAATGACTCATTCCACATTTTCATGAATACTACTGTATTTTATTACGCCTGTATGGGTTTACTCAAGGTCCTGCATTTTCCTTTGTTCTACCAAAATGCACTTTAGAAGTACGTGTCAATATTATTCGACATGATCGTACCAAACATTTATTAATAGCTTGTATGAAAAGGTTAATACAAAGATCTGTTATTATCATATTGTATGTGTAGGCAATCAAAATTTGAACTTTCAGCTAATCGGGAAACAGCTCTAAGGCAAAGATCTTTGGAGGTAACCATTTTTTGTGATAGTTATGCTACATTCCAAAATTTTGGTCTAAGTTCATGTTCCATAAAACCGCTTTTGGTCCAATAGAACGTATCGTTTGGCAATTCGACCGTCAGCATTTTTTACCCTTTTGCTAGCCAAGCAGACTATTTGATAGGTAGACTATCATCAAACAATGTAACAGATCCACTCTTTCCTCTCGGTTCAGACGATTTATTTTTTATTGTTAATCGTATCGAGCTATGTGGAATTCCTACTTCTTGGTTATGGGAGCATTTACCAACATTGCATATAGGTATTTGAATGCTTCGATTAGTGATGCACTCCGTCAATTAAATGTCTGCTTTTACACTCGTATTAATAAACTTCGCATCCTATTTTCGCACCGATTTTTATTCAGTTTAAGATATCATTTGACGGATAATTGACACCTGTCGTCTGTCATTTTTATAAAAGTGAAACAATTAATAAAAATGACAAAAACACAGATACTGATTTTGAACGTGTTTTATTGTTAGATTTTTAAGGAATTTAGTGCATAATTTTGTTTATAATTTATAATTTAATTTTTTTTGCCATCTTTTGGTGATTGTCCTGTACTTTCAAGCACTGTCCCGAAATATGATTTATTTCTCCATCGGCAAATATCCATATGAAATCGTAAGATTCGTGGGCATGAAAATGTTGATCGTGTGAAGCAAATTTTTCATATGGATTCCAATATATCCCATAGTTTTCAGATAGGAATCGGTGTGTAAAAAACACAGCTGTCAGATGTAAATTTATTTTGAAAACTGAAAGTATTTACTCGTCGTAAATATAATTATGGAATAAGGTTTTTAAAATTCACAGTGGTTTCTGACTATACATTGATTATGTATATTGAAATAACACGATAATTCTGTCATAAGGAAAAATGAAGCTGTTCATCATATTATATCTTTGTAAATCAAAAACATTGTTTAGAAAGCATTTTTATAACAATATTATTAAATATGTTAATGAAAATATGCATGCGAGAGTAATTAATAAATGTTCTCAATAATCGCAATACCCATTAATTCAAGGCATATTTTACACGTTTTTCTAAAACTAAACCTGAGAAAAGGGCTCCCCATTAATCACTTATGTGGCTATCAAATCATGTAATCTACGATGTTGATAAAAGCAAATTAACAAAGGTACAGTAGTCCGAAGATATTACATCAAGAATAAAATAATGTTTGTGTAAAATAGAATTAATTATTTTGAGCAGGTAGATGGGTTGTAGGTAGTTTTGTTAGGCATAACCATAAATCGTTGATAAACATTTTTCAACTAATTTATGATGTGAACGACATTCATACATGACTTTAATTTCCAGGGTCACCTTACTGGGGAAAAAACAGAGTAGCATGTAAGAGAAATAGAATGGATTTTTTGTTGGAGTTTTTCAAAATCACATTTGATGACCATCAAATCGACTTTAGCGACAATTTGATTTTATTACATCAAACGTTCCCGTCTCCTAAAGCTTTTGACAAAAAATTGATCAGCTAACAAGCATAACAGTTTACTCATTATACATTGTTTATAATTTAATGTTTTTGCCATCTTTTGGTGATTGTCCTGTACTTTCAAGCACTGTCCCGAAATATGATTTATTTCTCCATCGGCAAATATCCATATGAAGTCGTAAGATTCGTGGGCTTGAAAATGTTGATCGTGTGAAACAAATTTTTCATATGGATTCCAATGTATCCCATCGTTTTCAGATATGAATCGGTGTGTAAAAAACACAGCTGTCTAATGTAAATTTATTTTGAAAATTGAAAGTATTTACTCCATTGATATACTTGGTCGAAGATTTACTCGTCGTAAATATAATTATATGTGATGACAGCTGATCAGTCTGTTGAAAAGGTGAAACGGGACAATAATAGGCGTTCAATGGCGACGAACGTTGATTTGGTAGCAGCCAAATATAGCGGCGTATGAAACAACTTAACCTTAATGACCTAAATGTTATTTAAGCGATATGGTTTTTCCAGGATATTGTGGGTAAATACCTCCCATCAGAGGTATTTCACTTTTACTTTTACTTTACAGGTACTTCTGAGTAACTTAGTCGAGTTACCTTTTATCATAAATTTATTAATAAGTTCACAGAGTTCGCTCAAAATAAAGTGATGGATCTCCCTTCTACGTGGTTCCCCTTGTTATTTTCATGTCTCTATTAAAAACATTTCTTATCTCACTAAACATTGATACTATCGATATGGAAGTTGTCTCGTTCGATTCAGCACGCATAAAAAGAAAAAAACTTAGCAAACCTTACTCGGTTTGTAAACATATATTGTTCTTTTAATGAGAACAAATAATTTTGTGTACCTAAATAGTGATGTACACAAAGTTATTTGTTCTCATTAAATTAATAATGACGCCACAAAGCGAATTTGCGAAGTTTGAAGAAATATATTGTTCTCTTTTCTATAAAAAATTTCTATCTCTCCATGCTCATAGAGGGGAGTTCCACGAATCACCACTTTTCTTGGACGGACTCTGCAGATGTTTATTATTAGAGAGGTGAGTTAGCTAAGAGCTTTCCAGATTCGCTCGTAGAGGGCAGTGCTAAGAGCTAGCCCGAAAGTCCGCAAGATGGCGGCTAGATTAGTTACAGGTTAGTGCTCCAGAAGGACGGGGGTCGAGGTGCAGGACTTCCACAAAACACGGTCGGAATCAGATCTCATTTAGCCAGCTTCCAGTTAGGCCGAGTACTCGCGGTCACAATTTGTAATACGCGAAGTATTAAATTTTTTTTTATATGAAATACCGCACAAGAGTCCCAACTGCTCCCATCTGGAGCCAGTGAGACTATGGCATCCCCAATTGGGGTATGTTGTGAGGCTGAAGGTAGTGGGGAGGGGAAGGAGATAGGGAAGAGGAAGGTGGGGAAGTACCTGGCTATTCAGATCTGGTCACTAATAATAAATCCCAGATTAACATAAAGCACTCTATTTTTTCCCGAAGAAGTAATCTCCTTCCAAGACGAGTTAGAAAACTGTTTGTACACAAATGCACAAATTTTGTCGTATTGTTTCAAACCCTTATTTACCTATACTGTAATAATAATTTTAAGATATCTCGTACCTAAACGAAGCGCGCTCGAGGCGAAATTTCGTAAATACCTACTTTTATTGCTGTTACGTATACCTACGTCTATTTTGCGATCATTCATACGTCCCCAGCCCAACGGATAGCGAAACGGGAGCACCTCCCGCAGCGCGACGGGAGATTGTGTAGGAATATTTCCTCGCGCAGAATCTCCTCCAAATTTATTGTTTTTAATAAAAACACTCCGCGAACGATGATGATGTATAGCGGCAATAAAACACTCGCACGCCCGTGAAATTTGCACAGCTCAGTTTAATATCGCGTCCAGGAAAACAATAAAAATCACTTAGGGACGAAGGGGGCTTTGACAATTAGGGCTGTTGGACCAGGTGCCGCGTACTGCTGCTTGCCGCTGGTCTCCTGGTAATAAATTTATAAGAAACATTAATTAGTAGGCGTTAATTAATTTAATACATTAAACACGCATGATAAATTTGGTGATTTATTGACAACGCAGATGAAAAGGATTGATATACATGTAGGTATATATATATATATTGATTAATCATATATATACTACGCACGAGATATTTCAATTTATTTAAAAAAATATATTATTAAATTATTTTCTACCAACGAACATTAAATAATATTCCTACGTATTTCAAAAAACAAGATTTTTTTGAAAACAGTGCGAAAAAAAATTTATTGAAAATTTTTGTATCGACATATTCAAATTTGTTCGTGAGTTTTCATATTAGGCTCTAATTACAACATCATAAAGAAATGTAATAACAGTACAAAGAAAATTAAAAAAAAAAATCAACCGTTTTAAGGTAATGAGGGAATGGACTCCGTTCGAAGTAGGTAGGTAGGTACCTAGCCGGCACCGCACGAAATATAGATGGCAAATAAATAGCGGCTTGTAGATTTTTCTAGTGTGTTTTTGATGGCGAAAAATAATGGAGTTGTCGCCACAGTAAAATAAACATTTTTTCGTGTTACCTACATGTGTACATCAATTATAGTACATTTTTAATGTTCTTTTTGTGAGATTCAGGGGCTGGAAAAGGTTTTAAGGGGAAAAACGAAAACGAAACAAAAAACAAATCCTACTTCTGAATTCAAACTAGACAACTTTTGGCTAAAAAAAATGCATCCACCGGTTATCACTGATCGAAAACTATACATACAATGCATGCATCGTAAAAATGTACATATATTGTTTTATTTACACTCTGTACAGGCAGAAAATATGCAGGACCGGAGAAACTAGAAATTACACTGTTTATTGTTTATTGAGAGAAATCCAGATACAATGTGCAGAGGACATAATTGGGAACACGTGTTATTGATATGCCATTATTTAATCCTGGTATATATTTTAATAATAATATAATACATTTCCTCTTTTTTTGTTTCTCTTTTGAACATGCTTGGGAAAGCAAACTACTACGCGAAGATACCCAAATTTTTAAAAACGTTAAGTGTGAACTTTAAAATAGTTTGTAATAAAATTCTTAATTAACGCTTTCCACTCTAAGGCATTGACTTGCGTGACGTGCGTACATAGTGATCACCAGTTTTAGACTAGGGATGTTATGGATATGAAATTTTGGATCTGGATACGGATTCAGATATAGAAATAATATTATAGCGGTTTCGGATACGGTTACGGATGTGAAATTATTTCGGATTATCCGCTAGTTTCGGATAATTTCGGTTACGGATATTAGAATTTTAAAACAATAAAATTAAAATACAAATAGCAAGATTTGACTTTTATTTCTAGTCTACATTATCATTTGGTTTGTACACCCACAATCACAAAATAAATCATAAAAAATGCAAATTGCAAGAGACAGGCGCGACTTGTGTGACAAGTGGCAGCTCGGCCGGGCAAAACAAAAACCTGTCGTAACCTGTCATTGACTCCTTTATCCAAAACTATCCGAAACTTTTATATCGGTTTCGCTTACGGTTATGGATATTTTTTTATTTCGGATATTCAATAATTTCGGTTACGGTTACGGAGCTCCATAACATCCCTATTTTAGATGTTTGAACAATTATGAGCGCAAAATACACCACTACCTACCTGTCTTTCTAAAGAAAATAAAAGATGTTGGCCATAGAATATTTCATGCATTGCAGACATAGTTGAAGAGTAATATTACTATTAGGGATATGAACATTCCACATCCAGGAAATAATTAGTTCAACACTCATAGGCAGCGGAACCAAACTGCCTGCGTATTGACTATATTTCCCAGAACACTGATAAAGACAAACTGGAATAATTTCTACATTTGAATACCAATATGTTATTACCCATTTCCGTCTGTGGACTGAATTAATACTTAGGTAAATAACTGGTTATTCATAGTTGATTATTTATCGGGAAAGTACTGCGCGTTATATATTCCAACATTCTCGGCATTCTCTATTATGGCTCGCAAAATTTATAGATTAGGCAACAGTATTAAAGGTTTTTTCCTGATTTCCACGCTAAGCCCATCTTATTAGGGCGTGTGCACTACCTAAAACCTTTGCCCGAGTTCTCGAACAATTCAATACCCACCCGTCAGTTCATTATTTCCAACAAAACCTAGCACAGTGCGATATTTTCCTAGAAGGTTCAAAAGACCAATCTCCGGCCTAGTTTACTGTACCAACTTGATGAAAGAGGAATATTGATCCTTATAAATAATACCCACGTGCCTTCCGATCCTTTAACTTATGAATAGCTTAGCGAGTGGCTAGGTATTTAATTCGAAATAAACTCTAGGGCAGTGGTTCTTAACCTTTTCGGAGGTACCGAACCCCCTACCAGTTTCATATGCATTCACCGAACCCTTCTTAATTCACAAGGGGGGGAGGGCATAATGGGATAGGATGGGCTGTTGTCACGACTATAATTACCACAATGGGTGGGGAGGAGGGGGGGATGAGATATGGGATAGTGAAAATATTCTTCGTAATTTTGTTTTCGGGCTGTGTTCTGTTCCGCCGAACCCCTGAGACTGACTCACCGAACCCCTGGGGTTCGATCGAATACAGGTTAAGAACCACTGCTCTAGGGTATTCGTATTAACAAATTTAATCTTTTTTTGATTTTATAATAATTTTGTATTTTAACTTTACATAGAAGGCTCAGGAGAAAGCATTTCCTTTTGGTCCTATTTCATATTTGGGGTTTCTTTAAGGAAAGAAAGAAGTACAAGAAATATAATAGGAGGTAAACATTTATCACATAAATCAAACACGGCAGATATTGATGATGATGTATAATATCACAGAGGCAGTAATTTCAAAGAAAATTAAAACTTATTCAGTACCTACTAATAATTCCTATACTTATCACACGATAGTACAAACGGACCGGATCGAGTGAAACTACTGGATCTCCGATTTATTGGGATGTTGGAAGGCAAAGCAAGTCTGGGAAGGGAGGGTTAGGGGAAAGAGGAGACTTGGGAAGTATAAATCTGAATTTTAAGATCTCCATGAAAACCACCAAAAACTGTGCGGACATGTATTGACATTTATTAATGTGTTATTCTAGAGATATTCATAGATGGCTCTAGACAGTAGTTTATGGTTGCCATAGAGGGCACTTAAGTATCGATGATACAGGGATTGATAGTATAACGTTATTGACATAAAACAACTCTACGCAAGATCCATATTAGTTAATTTACACAAAAACAACAAATCATCATACAAAGTAACACAAACAATGCACAATACCCGAGCCAAAAATAAAGAACTTCTCCAAACTCCTTTTTCCAAAACTACCTTTGGACAAAGACACTTCAAATACATAGCTTGCAAACTATACAATACTCTACCAGCTACGATCAAACAAACTGAATCCTTGACAAAATTCAAACAAGATGTAAAGAAATGGGTTGTAAGTATTGGACGCCACACTACTGCAAATATCTGTAAAATAAATCCTACATAGACAGAAAACAATTTGCACACGACCTAAACCACATAAAATAAATAAAAAAAATAGAATCACGTCAAATTTAATTCCATAAATAGATTTGCAGGATTTACTATTTTCTGTACATCATTTCTTCCTTCAGTATATGATAACTCTCTTTCAAATATATACCCACACCTCCAACCACCTTTATATTATTATTATACTCAAATGAATGTAGCATTTATATTCTTTATAACTACCAAATATGTTCTTAAATATATTAATTTATGTACCTCTGTGCCTGTCTCGACACAGGTATATCCTAGTGAAACAGGCATCGACAAAAACCTAATGAAAACATACTGTTTATAGATAAATAAATAAAAAAATAATAATAAATACTGTTGCAACCTCAAGGTCGGGGTCCAGAATAATTCCTATATTTTGTTGGCCCCGGAGTTTTATTAAAAAGTTGTGGAACAAACGCGGAGTTACAATGATAAATTTATTGATATGTATTTAATTCTTCGAACATATACAATTACAGTGTCGAGTTTCAGTTATACAGAAGCAAATTCATGACAACGGGTGACTCAAATACACCGCTCAACAAAAGCTATGGTCGGTCACTGAGTGATAACAATATTGTGAGTTTGGGTCATATTTGTGACGAATTCAGTTAATTTGGTGAAAGCGACCAAAACAAATTATGAGGAAAGATAATAGTTGTTAGGTACTCCATTAAATATCACATTCATCTTCAACGGGATATGAAAATAATAAAAAATGGTCACGATAATCTTCATCAAAGGGGAGCAAAATAATTATGTACGTCAAGCCACAGTAACTCGTGTCACAGTAAAGTTCCAATTATTAAAAGTTTTACCGTATTTCGTGTCAGAATACCTTGCTGAGGGTTCTGTTATGCTTTCGGTCTAGGGTTATACCATTAGAAGCCGTATCGATAGGAGGACGTATCCAGCTTCCTGGATAATATTTACTTAAGATTTATTCCAATGTCGGTATATAACATAAATATAATCCATACTAATATTATAAATGCGAAACTGCTCAAGTTTGTTTGTGCCGCTTTCACGCGTAAAACGACAAAACGATTTGAAAAATTCTTTCACCAATAGAAAGCTAAATTATATGCGAGGACTATAGACTATATATAATGGTATGCTCTGGCGTTATGAAATTATAAATATTAACATACTTTATAATTTTTACGTTTTCTGTCGCTAACAAAAGCGAGCTATTGCAAACGTCAGAAAATAAATCGTCTCTACGCTGGTAGGTACTCAGCCCCCTACCTACTGGTCGTCTGCTGCTCCAGAAAATAAGTTAGAATATGATTTGTTTTTTTTTGGACAAACTTATGTTTTGGAATAAATGTCAGACGAGAGTTCCTGCATTAAAAATATAATTCGTGATGATTATAAAGACCGTATAATAAATAATGTAATTTTTTATTATATTTACAAACTTCCACATATTTAAATAAAAATAAATCTCCGAAATGTTTGTAAGCGCATAAATTCCGAACGACTGCACCAAATTGGATAATTCTTTTTTCTTTGAGCTCTAGCATTATGAAATTTAAGTGGCACGCGAGCTGTTTGAAAACTGAATATATAGAATGCCGTGGGGGCGGGGGGAGGGGGGAGAGGGGGAGGGTGGATAATTGATAAGTTCAAGCGCAACAGTAATTTTCCCTAATACCATGCGAGCGAAGCCGCGGGGAAAAGCTAATATAATATAAAGTACTTTTAGATAAAAGGGGATATTTGAAAGTGCGGATTACCTGACTTACCTACTGCGAAAACATACACGTTACGTTACAAAATCTGTCTTGCTCTGCTCTGCTCTGCGCGGCCTGCGTCTCAGTATTGCATGGCATCCTGAGTGTTGCATGGTTGCAGGCAAAGTTGCAGGTCTAAGATTTCTCTACATGAGAGAGAATGGCTATTACTGTGACTCTATCCTACCGGCTTTCTTTTGGATATGTTCAGAATGAACCATCTACGGATCAAAAAGGATGTAAACATTGATAAGCATTTCTTCAGATTGATTCTCGGATGGTTTGAAAACTCGACTATCATGGAGAGCATTCATTTCTATGTTCCTGATGATTATCTTCGCCACCGACAGACAGCACAGACTGTTCTATCTTCCGGCCTGCAGGACTAACTTGCCAATGGTCGTGCCGGTCGGGAGAGAAATCTTCCTGTTACCTACCACTTATATTCAATGTAATACTGTTACAAACGTATTTTTAAAATGTATTATAATGTAAAATTTAACAATATTTTCCAAAGGATAAAATTGAAATGAATTGAATTGAATTGAATTGAAGGTGGACCAAAGAAGATGCGTAAGCAGGTTTAAATCAAATATAACAAATTAAAGAAAAAAAAATAACGGAAACAAATGATTGGCACAATATTAAATTTAGTACATATTTTTTGTCCGATATTAATTATCTCTATATGGGATGTGTGGGATTGCACTCACCTCCCAATATCCTGGAATAAAGACCATTATTATTATTATAAGAATTTCATATTAGAAATTCGAATTACAATTCGTTTTTATTATTACTGTTTTAGATCTTTGCAATTGGTTATCAAAAACATAATTGCTTAGCCATTGATATCAAAACTCAGATTAGGGGCCATCCACAAATTACGTCACACCTTAAGGGAGGGAGGAGTAGAGAAGTGTGACATTGTGTGACAAGGGGTATGGGGGGGAGTCGTCAGCTCTGTGACATCACATGTAAAAATCTTAATATTTTTAATAAAAAAAAATTAAAAAATGAACTACTGTTTTGATTATTTTTATATGTAAAATTGAATGTGACGTCACACTAGGGGTGAGGGGGTCTCACAAATGTGACGATGTGTGACAGGGGCGGGGGGGAGGGGGGGGGGGTCAACAAATCATGAAATTCGTGTGACGTAATTTATGGATGGCCCCTTAGATATTTACACAACATTGCATTTAACTTTATTAGTATTTTTATTAGACAAGAAACTAGGACAACCTCAGATTTGTTTGAGGTTACCAAATTCGTTACTTCAATCAATTTCACATTTGTCTCACAAATGTGACGATGTGTGACAGGGGCGGGGGGGAGGGGGGGGGGGTCAACAAATCATGAAATTCGTGTGACGTAATTTATGGATGGCCCCTTAGATATTTACACAACATTGCATTTAACTTTATTAGTATTTTTATTAGACAAGAAACTAGGACAACCTCAGATTTGTTTGAGGTTACCAAATTCGTTACTTCAATCAATTTCACATTTGTCTACGTCGTCATTCACGAACTTTCAACTAGTTTCTAAATAATACTTTATCGACGATTTACAGTTCCACACCCACGTGCCTGAATTTCGTAATTCACAATAGTTACAACAGATCAACATTAATTGTGAGATCGTAACATTGTTCTTCAAGATTTGAATCAACGAGTACATAGTGATACAAATAATAATTCCGAATCCAACGGTTGAGGTCATTATTTGGTCATAACCTTTCATCAAGAATACATTGTCTATTTAGAGACCTGGTTAACAGTTCAAAGTTGGAGTTGGGTTATTCCGAAATACAGCAGGGATGCGGAAGTGTTGGCACTCGTCCGGGCCGTATTATTATTTAGTAACAACTGCGGTCCAGGCATTACCCCGGCTTTACACAGGGTTTTTAGAAATCAGATGTGGACTGTTAATTTCCTCTCATTTTGTATGTCAAGTGTACTTCAAGAAATATCCAAACCATGTTTTTATTCGGTGTCAGAAGGGATGGGGGGAGGTTTTACGAAATCTAACACAGATAGAAACCTCCATCTAGTGTTGAAATTCAGTGTGCAAAATTTCATCAACCCCAAAACTAAGCCATGCGACTTGCCACAGACACTCTTCTTTATGTATTTTGTATTATTAAAATGTTCTACAGTCATCTAAAACTGAACTTTCCTGCATTGCCCGGGCTCTATGAAGAATTTTCTTCTTTTTTTAACGACGGGTGTGCAAAATGTCATCAAAAAGCGCCAACATTCTGCTTTGAGGGCTCACCCTCACATTAGCAGGGGTTTCGTGATTTTCTCGTTTGTACAACCATCTTCCCCTTGTTTAAAGAAGAGTTAAAAATTTCGACAAACCCGGTATGTGCCTTTAAAAAAAACAATGCCTTTTGTTTTTTTATTTAAAAGTATGGTAGCATATATCCAAAACAAAGATTAGTATGAACCAGTCCCCTAATGACTTCCTCAGCTAAGATCGATCGGCAACTCTGAAATCGTCAAAGTAATTTTATAAAAATTGAGGGTTTAACACACTTCAAAGCAACTATTTTGTTCTAAATTCATATTATACCCTGCCACTTGATATCGTATTCTTTTATTATCAGCTTTGTTTTAGTTCAATGCCTTACAAAAATGTTGTCTACCCCTAGCTATAAGAATACATTGTTTTGACTACTAAACCACGCCTGTCTCTAACATGCAGCCGACTCTCTTCATCCCATCATAGTTATATGAAAGCGAAAACAGGACGGTACACACTGTATAAGTTAGCTTTTCCGTCCTAACTCCATTCCGGTTCAAATCGTATTAAATGAGACTTGAGATGTTACAAATGATTTGGTGGATCAGGGCAATAACGTTATGCGATTGTATTGCTAACGACCCTTTCAAATTATATAGAACGGTACGCCAATGGTGACGGCGAAGTAGAGAATCCAAAGGTCAATAGAGTGGGAACTTGTGAATACACTTAAAATGACCGCTAATTTTATTGTACTTTGGGATCTAAATGATGGATCAGATTTTATAAATAATTGGTTTTAGATGGGATGAAGAAATCATATAACTCATAAATAATAATTACCGTTACGGATTCATATACATTTAAACAGGGTTCCTGACATTATTTGGAGTAAAAAATGTAAATGAAATTTTGGTTTCCGGTGATATTTTTGATGTTTTTTTCCAACTTAAAACGTTAAAAAATCGGCAGGCAACGACAGGTAGGGTCGGGGTGAGTTTAGGGAGGTCACTTAGCTGAGTGACCAGTTATGACATGTTGAAGAAAAAATAAATTGTACGATTTGTTCACAAGCGGCAGGAGCGAATCCATTTGTAATGCGTCATTTCCGTTTCTTATCTCAACCAATACGAGCCTTGAAAAGGGAGATTATAATCAAAACGGGCAATGAGCGCAGTTTGGCGCTTCGTAGGTACTGCAGTGCGTCATTTTCGTTTCATCCTAGTTTCAAATTACAGCGGTGCTAAGGAAGTTTCACTTCAAAAAGTCACCGGAGACCAAAATTAAAGTCCTGTTTTTACTCAACCACTTGGCATTTCGCCTGTCTGCAAATTTGTTTGAATATTCCATGACCGGTCAATCCAGTCAAGATGGTAACCGTGTTTGATAGCACTCAATTATTACACCATGGCGCATTAGCGACACGATTGTTGCAAGCTGTCAAGTTAAAGTAATCAACATTACGCGAAGTTTGTTCACAGAACTACTACCATTAAGAGCTATATCTTCAAATTACTCAGATTTAAACTGAAAATAATAATAAGGCATTGTGTTTTAACGATTTTTTTTAAATAGAAATCGTGTAATTCAAAGGTGCTCCCAGCATTATGAATACTCATTTAATACCCAGGTCGAAATTATCAGGCAGAATAATTAATAATCATCCTTATAATACCATTAAATGTGACCATGTAGATATTTATGCAAACAGTGTCACATATTTCAAAAGGCAAATTAACAATCTTATACCATGATATATCATCGAGAACAATTATGTGATTGCTTAATTATCATTTTATTTTCATTATCTTTCTTTTCTCTCTCTGCATTTATGTTTTATATTTGACACTACTATGTTTTATATTTCCATTTGTAGTAACATGTAAACACTGATTACGCATGCTGTGAGCATTTATAATTGGAATGTTAATACCTATGTACGAGTACATCCCAATGGCAATTTTATTTTTATAACTACAATCATTGTAAATGTTTCAAAAGTTAATGGAATAACTTAATTACAAACAAATTTCAGTAATAATGAGAGAGTGTTGTGGAAAATGTCATAACTTTTGTGAAAAGTGTACGTGAAGAGGATTTATTCATTTATTTATTGTTTGAAACATTTACAGAGTGTTAACAATGATTGTAGTTATAAAAATAAAATTGCCATTGGGATGTACATAGGTATTGACACTCCAATTATAAATGCTCACAGCATGCGTAATCAGTGTTTACTTGTTAAACAAAAGGAAATATAAAACATAGTATTGTCAGAAATTTGTTTGTAATTAAGTTATTCCATTGGTGTTTGGGTGTCCGGGTGCCTTATTAGCCTTTCCGTCGCCCACTCACTGTCCTTGGTATCTCCATGTCCTAAAACCTAATCTTTTTAGACAATATCTAGATTCAATCATCGCGAAACTAATTTATCGACCAAAACGTTATTTGTGCTTTTTTATACAATTCAAAACTACATCATTTATTGGTTTACAATTATAACGATGCAAGCTTTCGTGATGAAAAATTTTTTCAGCAGCTAGTGCATAGAAGTAATGCTCAAACATGGCCACTACCAAAGGATAATGGCTTTTTTCAGTCTTTACTTCCTTGTTTGGTGTAGTGGTCAATCAACCGACTACACTGAGCCGGAGTAGCGTCCATTCCGGAGTGAAAAGCTTCATAAGTGTGTGGTGCACTTTATGGTCAAACATGTAGCGATTTCATAGATTTTACCGATCGCAAGTACTTCTATGAACTAGGCGCCAGCAATTCTAAGAATTTGTTAGAACCGAAAGGATTACATTTCAATTTATTTCGTATTTCAGGAAATATGACTCTTTACTCCAACATGATTTAATATATTTCTTCTGTGGAAAATATTCGACAAAGCAGTCTTTGTTAGATAATAATTCGTACTAGTAGTTCAAAACAAAAACCCGCTTCGCAGGTTTTAGCCGCTAGGCCCTGCGGAAGCTTTTTGGCTCGGCTTCGCCCAGTTTAAGTGTTGGTGACCATTTTATAAATTCGATAGGAACTGCTTCCAAAAATAGCCAGTTCCTTAGATCCTGTGATAGCTAGTCACGGGGACAAAGTAACCGTGACAGGTAATGACATCATATTATATAATATGTAGAAGCCTGATTAAAATAACAACGTGGTATTGTTAATCACAACTGCTAAATAATCATATATTGCATCCCTCCGTACCCGGAGAGATCCACGAAAGTATGATTCCAATAGTACTTAAGCCTGCCAGCCGACGCTCCTCACGCTAGCTCTATTAACTATTAACGTAAGTGGCGCCATCTTTTGACCCTGCTTTACTTTGATTATATTACAAAATTCAATGTGTAACAAACTCCACTCACGGAAATGTTTTTGCGTAAGGCGGAGCGTCAGAGTTGTATTCTTAGTCGGATTATTAAATTTCAACCGTCAGACGCCAGGCTATTAATACTGTCAGATTACTGCCATTCCCTTATTTTGTGTATTACAATGCCTTATTCGGACTGTCAGATATGTTGCAATGCAATGTTTTACAAGGTTCCATGCCAACTGAGTAAAAAAGTCAACTTAACACCTCTTTGAAACTCATTGTGAAAAAAATAATTTTAAAAAGCCCATAACCCTAACCTAACGTAACCTATTATGTAACCAATTTTTAATTTTTTTTTTGTCATCACTTTTAATTACTTTTCTGAGGTGGTTCTGAATTGACTTCATTCTGAGTTGTCCGGTCACCGTTGATACTGAGTTGTGTGAGCGCGTTTTCGGGTTGTCAAGACCTAAAGCCTGGAATGGACAGCCATATGACTTAAGAATGATCACAGACTCAGCGGAATTTAGAGCTAAATTTAAAAATCACCTTTTCAGGCAGTTGTATCCATAAAGTCAACAACCTTTTACTTTCACTGCCTGCGACGTGATAATAACTAATTGTGTAAAAATGCAAAAAAATCTTATTTGTAAGCCTTTGTAAAGATCATTTCATAAAAATTCTCCCGTCTTTCAAAACAAATATCAACTAATCTTCTCATGAATGTAATTCTAACAGTGATAGGGGAAGCAAATGTAAAATCATGCAATGTGTCCTCCGTGTACAAAGCCGTATCTTTCTCCAAAACTTTCCAATTAAAGTGTGTTTATCAGAAGTGACCTGCCAGGTAAATATGTTTTCTGTACCCACCTGTGAATAATAAAATTATGTAGATCCTAAAAATTCATAATAAATTGTACGGCGCCCTTGAGATGATTTTTTACAAAAACGGCGTTCTATTATTATTATTAGAATTTAATTGATTTTAATTTATAGAACAAAAATTTATAGTACAAATTGAGGTTTCTCGTAACACGCCTCACTAGGCTAACCTATGTTGAGGCAGTAATTTTGTAAGTTAATCTGTAACACCTACGAACATGCCTACACTTGCATTAAAGTATATTCACTCAATATATTGATTGCGTTAACAATGTCGTATTTGGTGTGGGTACCGGTAGAGTCCCTATCATTTCTTTTGATCCAAATTCTTACTGTATCTTTGAAATTGTTTTGAGAATTACATTTTTTTATTATATCTGGAAGAATGTTGTAAAGTCTTGTCGCATGGTATCTAATGTTTCGTTGACCAAATATGTTGTATGCGTTACAGGAATTTGTAGTAAGTTCTTGTTATTGGTTCTAGTACAGCGAGTTTTTAATATGTTATAGTATTTCATAAATACTATAAAAGATTAAATACTCGCTTGTTTTTGTGCAAATCTGCCGAACGTCCATCACACACATAATATTAATGATAACGTCTTTGGTTAAAAACTGTTTTACTCATTAGCAACTTTACCATATCATATCGAATCATCTGTACATTTGTGTCTTTCACAAGTGTCCCCACCAAATTATACCATATCTTAGACTAGCAGATATTTTGCCAGAGGTAAATACGTTAGTTGCATTGTTGTTACAGGCACATAAAATTTTATATTATAAAGTCTTCCTATAAAGGCGAATACAGCTATTGGAAATTTTTACATCTCATTTCATGTTTCAGTCTACTGTAACACCTAGATACAATCACTTGATAATGAGTTCAACACTCGTAGGTATAAATTAGTGTTAGTATTATTGTGAATGCAATCAAAAGAATGGGATGTGGTTACAGATATTTCACGTGGGGGAATCGTACATGAATCAATTTTTTTTTTTTTAACACTGATTAATAAACCGAAATCATGTGACCAATTTAGTGAAGTAATAAAAACCAATGCAACATCAAAATATTGATGAGACATATCTAACAAGTGCTTGTCATCAGCGTACACACAGTGTTTAAATATTTGTTTTATAAGAGACTAGCGACTTTCCCGCACGCGTTTCAATGCCACTAATGAAGAAATTGTTTCTCTCCGCGTGTCTTTTCCCGTTCGTCCCGTTCCCCTTCCGCCTCCCATTTCCCTCCCATGTCCATTCTCTCGCGCATTTCCCCTCCACCTTCTCCGCCTTCCCTCTTTCCTCTCCCACGAATCCACCTCCCAATTTTTTTTTACAAATTTTCATATTTCATATATTACAAATATTCATTTTTGTGTATTATAATCAATCATATTTGGTACCTTACATAGGTACCTATTTAAAATAAATATAATTTTTGATTTTTATTTTTTATTTATTTATTTCTATATATTACAGTATTTACCTATAGATCAATTTCGAAAACATTTTTACATAATATATTTTGTAATTTTATTATGTTGGGTGTAAGGTAGGTTTGTGAAGGTGAAACTGTGGATAGGTATTGTTGTATGTTTCGTGAACACCTTGATTAGATTAGATTCAAGGTATTCATTTTGGTCAGTACCGTAGGTGAGTACTTCGACTGAACTCATTTATTTAAAGAGTTTATTCGAAAATTGAATTTTGATTGAACAATCGATGGTCTGCAAAATGTCATTCTTAAATTGTGACATATTAACAGTTTCGTAAGAGTTTTTGTAGCGATTAAAAACTTTTCAGATATTGTCGTGTGGTTGTAACAATTCAGAAACCTTTGCGAGGGTGGAAAGAAGGTACTTTGAAAGTTTCAAACATTTCCTCTGCTTCATATAGATACACAACTTACATATTTACATAATAGTAAAAATACATATACAACTTATATTCAAAACCAAACATATATTGATTTATATACATATACAGATATAAAGATAAGGTAAAGTTGGAAAGAACCGCCGCAATTTTTCGTCGACGACTGACATTTCTTGTTGAATTCCTTCACAAATCGAATCGAGGTACCAATTGTTAAATATTAAAAAAGATTGCCATATCGCAAAAATCATTACGCCTTTTTTTTTCAAATAAGATAATAACGAAAATAAATTTTTAGTTTTGTCTAACGGGTATGTGTTATTGCAAAATAAAAGACAGATAAATGAAAATAAAGAACGCACACGCGCTATTCTTTTCATTTAGATATACATCCCAGGTTTTGAATGGTTTGTACGGCAAGCAGGGTTTGTTTAACGGGTATGTGTAATAATTCTAATACTTTATATTAAAAAAACAAATTTCAACTTGTCAGTAATTAATTTCTGGATGTCGTCTAAGAACGCCTTTTTATATACCTAACCTAACCTAACCTAATCTAACCAAACCTAATATAACCTAACCTAATTAATAATATATTGATTTTAATTCGTATATCCTAAATACGCTCAATTGTTTATTTATTCAGAACATGAAAATTGCACCACACTAGTACCTTCATATGAAAATTGCTTTATACTAGTTAGTACCTTCCCGAATACATGTGATTTTTGCGATATGGCAATCTTTTTTTAATATTTATCGATTAAAACCCTGGAAATCATTCAGTTTGCGAAAAAAGTAACATGAAATGTCAGCCGTAACGAGAAATTACGTACGCATTTTTTTTAATGAAATGTAAATTTAAATGCATATTTTTCCACCTGCCACGATTGAAACCGATGTTTTTTGTTGTAACTAAGCTTAAAAGTAGTGTACTTTTCAAAATCTGTGCCTATTAAGAAAGCGTCGGTTCTTTCACAAATTAATAAAGATAATATTAGCGATGGGCCTAAAGTTGATCCTTGTGGTACTCCTCTTTAGACAAAATTTGTCTGAAATTATTTTCACCTGGATTTGACGGTGTGTTAAGATTTCCGCAAAAGAATGTCAATAGTAAGATCGTTTTTACCTGAAGTAAGATAAAATATGCCTTTAGTAGAACACACAGCCGTGCCCACAACACATGTATATCGGAGCTGCGATCTATCGTTATGTTATCTTTCATACATTCACTCAAAGTACCCATCTACCTAAGTTTATTACCTTTAAAGCCTGCAGCCGTTTCTTACATAATAATGTCGTTCGAATTGGCATATCAATGAACATTTATGGATCTACTACCTACTTCAAAAAGACTTACAAATGTATGAAATTCGTGGAATTCACTCGACTTGCATTACGGTAATTGCCTGTCAAATTATTTGTGACCTTTATAGTGGCGCGAGTACAAGCCCAAGAACAAGCCGGTAAGTGAAGGGCCAAAGTCATTTTCTCGCTGCAGGTAATGTTGCGTGAAGCCAGAAACAAGATTAGTAGAACGGGAGAAAAGTTGAGAATTGTATAGACTTTTGAACGTGAACAGACCACATCACGTCACGCCACGTCATACTGCACGTATTTCACACGTGAGCCGATGGTCATTCAAACCAATTTAAATATTGCGTTATTATTATTTTTAATTTTGAGTGCTTGACTTACTTTTTTTAATGGTTTTCATCAAGCAATTGCGCGGTCGACAAATGTGGAAATTTCAAATATTCAATAAATTTGGCTTGGAGTACGCATAAATGAAGCAATTTTGATTAGATATGGCTTGGGCCAACAAAAATCGGATACAACTAACAGCTTAGCCATTTTTAGCTTAAGTTACCACGCCTACAAGTTTTTTTTAAAATCCATAATTCACTGTTTTTCCTACCGCCTACCTAGATTAAGAAAATTTAAGTCAGCGTTACTGTTTGCGTTGTTTGCGATTAAAGAGAATTTGAACAATTTTACACTATCAAACGGACAGAAAGGACATAACACAAACAATTTCAATGATAGATCAATCTCACATAAAAAAAAAAATTGTTACGTCACGCAGGAAAACACCTTTGCAGTCAAAATTACGTTGGTCAGCTTTAGAGATTTTCAATACGAGATATTTTTAACTGATATATTACGGCGATTTAAAAATAAAAAAAAGGATTTTTTTGGTGTGGCTCAAAAATTTCTACTTATTACGTCCACACTGTCCACACTGAAGCCCCTGAGGAAAATATTTTTTCTCAGGGCCAAGTCATCTTTGGGAATGCTGTGTGGACAGCCTTTTTAGGAATTATAAATTTTGAGTACCGCCGCTCCGAGAACCATTTAGAACCGACACCCCTGCCATAGGATACCTCAAAGGGTTCGCTATGTTTGGCGACTTAGCAGGGGTGCCCAGGTTGAGGTTATTTTCAGATCCTTTAAAAGTACACATATTCTAATAAACACCCTTTTATCACATGGACTCCAATAGTTACTAGTGACCCTATTTGAAGCTCCATTCACTTGGTCTTGCCAGCTTTAACAACAAGCAATAAAACATGCTCTTTATTGGAGCACCCTTTATTCTCCCACCAACTCCTTAATATTGCTGTTGCTTTAACTTTTATGGTTTAATTAACATAAAACTAGATTGCTGATAAAGTTACTACGTGTCCACTATATTTAATAAGCTTATAAAAATACATTATTTATCGAACCTGCGTTGGCAGCCATAATGTGTGTTGTTTTTAATGTTAATAACCGAAATAAACACTGTGCCGATCGTTAAAAATAATAATGAACGCCATCTTAGATTACTCCAAAGCTTTTTAAATGTCTATATTTTAATAATAGCGTAGAATTTAATTAACGAAGGGTTTCAACATTTTATATGTATTGAATTAAGTGCCCCATAGGTTATAAGATGTAAGTGAGCTTGACGGAGCGCACATATAAAAAATAAAAAAACAATAAATATTTATATTATTTCCGCAATTAAAAACTAGTTAGGAATGCGTAATAAAATAATCCTTTTCTCATATCTGATCAAATAGAAGGAGTATAGGCATATTCACATTTCTTTAAACTTGTAAATTATTATTTTACATCTGATTCCGTGTCGTACATAATAAAACCTTTTCAAACTTGTTTGTTTTTTGTTGTACAAACGGTTGAAATTACTACATCAGCGCGAAGTTTGAGGTGGGCAATTCAAACTCCTACGCATCTGATGAACCTAAAATCGACAAACGGTGCATTGTGTTTTTGAGATTGTATATGTATACAGGTGTACATTGTACACCCTCACGGCCTATGCTTCTTGTACCACATTCAGTATTAACTAAATTCATTCATAATGGGCGTCGCTAAGTGGCGCCCTTCTCTTGAACCGCTCGGGTTTATTCGGCTCAGCTCGTGTAGCCGTGTAGTTTTAGATGCGACGGGGATTCCCCTGGCAGAGACATCACGCACACTATGCAATTCGAAATTGACTTAGGATACGTTCATAAATCAACATAGGATGTGTTCAAAAACTAACTGGGCGTTTTAAAATACTATGAATAATCGATAGAAGAACGTGCGCTGGATGCCAGGCGCTTTTTGAATCAAGTTTTTTTCAATCAAACATAAAAAATAAAAATTTGGTGCCCCCTGAAATTGCCGCCCGGGGTAGGCGTCCGGTTTGCCCCCCCTGGATCCGGGGCTGTCTAGAGCTATTTACAAATTTGACATAATAGCACTTTACCATTCAGCCCTAGAATTTTCACATGAGAATCGATCGGAATGGAAAGTATCCACTTGCAAATATTACAATAACTAAGCTTTAAAATCTTCTAGATTATCTTCGTGACTCTTCACTCACATGGTTGTATGTCTGACGCCCCTCTTCCTTCTCCCATTATATAACTTCATGCTTTAATTCAACACTGACAACTGGGAGGACAGCCCGTCGCGTTTAAATTATTTACGAATACAATTATTCCGATACTCTGCGGTAATGTTAGACTTCAGAATAACTTGGAACATAACTTATATAATTACAGTTGCGTGTCTGTGTAGTATGGTCCTTCGTTATTTCGACTAAATCAAATTACAAATCGGTGCCATTGTTATATTGTGATCGCTGCCTCGAGACGGACAGCAAAGTTGTTTTTAGAAATAATAATACTTTTGAAAGGCAACCAATTACATGAGATATCGGTATGAAAATTGTTACAGCGGAACTGAACTTAACCGTATGTTAATAGGAACAACTAAGTTTTGAATTTACGATACATTCTCTTGAGATAAGCAGCGTTGAAATGTGAAGAAAACTTCAACGGTGGGAGGAATCAAAATATCAAGGAAGCATGGTCAACAGAGATGCAAAAACTAAATCAAACAATTAGAATTAGAGAACATGAACTCTGCTTACGAAATAAAAACTATTCCGAGTGTGCTAATCATATAATACAGACAGGCCAGAGCTTCAATAAAGAAAAATCCTAGTTTAAAAATTTAGTATTTAACCTTATAATAAAAATAATTATTTATTCCAGGATGTGGGGAGGATAGTGTAATCCCACACGTCCCTTATAGTTATACATATTTATATATGTACACAGTAAAGTGTACTAGAATAGAACTAATAGAAAAAAAAATATTATAATTACAAAAATAAATAATCCATAATTTTGCAGGGCGTAGTCTTGAGTGAGCTCGGGCCCAACACTCACTCAGGAGTGGCGCTTGGTCCTGGAAGGCTGCGGTCACCACCGTGTTAACGGAGGACATTAGCCGCATCCTGGCTCCAGTGAGCTGGGGTCTCATCAGGCTGGCGAATCCACGGAGTCCTAATTCTGTTAAAGTTGTAGATGCGCTGCTATACCTTCTGTGTCCAAATATGATTCTGCATGCATTATTATATTGGATCCGGAGACATTCCATCGAGCTTACTCGGTATTGACACCATGTTTGACACCTATACACGCTAGTGCAGAATGCATTAAAAAATGGGTTTTTTTTAACATTATTGCTGCATCGGAAGAATCTTCGGGCAATCATATTTGACAAAACACTGATACTTTTCCTCTGTCGTTCAATATCACCATCATCCGAGAGGTCTTCAGTGATGATGTGCCCCAAGTATTTTACACTCGCAGATGTGCTTATGTTTTCCCCGTTAAGTTGTACGGGGAGCATCTTCTCGGGATTTTTTCGACGGTGGAATGCAATTAGCTCCGTCTTGTTATTGGGGTTGTTATAAATAAACAAAAAAAAAATAATCAAAAATTAATTCAGTAAACGAAATAATAGCGCCCCCCAAGTCACCTTCGTTGAACAGGTTTTCTTGTTATTTTGACTATTCCCACCGCCCCTCCCCCTCCTCAAATCACCACCTATAGTAGCCTAACTTAATAATTTTTAATGATTTTTAAACTTGTATAAAGCCTAAGTTAGCTTTAAAAATGCCATGGATGTGTCAAAACTGGTAGCAAATATTCAAAATTAAATGACAAATGAACATTGTAAACAAAACAAAACTCTTCAAATTAAAATGTCTAGAAATTGTCAAAGATAATGCCTACGAAATACAAAAAAAAATTGAATAAACCAAATGTATAAAAATTTGATTTTATACAGGTTGGGGGTTCAGCGAGCGAAAGATTTCCCCTAATACAATCGTCAAAGCCATGAATAATTTACCTAATTAATCCTCCAATAATTCACCTTGTCCCTTCTCACTTACATAATGTGTACTGTGTTTCAAAAATATTCTACCCCCGACTACCCTTCAGCGAACATGTGTCCACTTCCTTCGCAACTTCCAACCCTTCTGACCTGAACGGGCGCAGAAGTGTTCGGTGTTCATTGCTCCTGGTACTAAATACCACGCAGGCTGTACTTTTAACAACACTGTCGTTGCTTGGTTTATTTTAAGGGTGGAACCACGTGGTTAAGTGACTTGTTGTTTCCCACGAATTAATTAGCGGGATCGGTTCTCAATTCATTTTACTGAACACACTTCATTCGTGCTAACTTCTGTTCAACTGTTATGTGCCATCCGCACAATACGATCTCTAATCACATTATGACACCTATTAGTGCACTTTCAGAATATCACTTTCAAGAATGCAACTCTCCATTAATGTGTAATTATTAATTGCAAGTCACTTTGCATTGTGACATCACATATCTGTGCATCTATTTACTAATGTACTATATTATGCCTTAAGCTTAATTACTAGTTTCTCCAATGTCACCAACATTAACTTTCAATTACTTATTTAGCATATATAAGCCAACACAATTGTATTATTCTTCAGATTATACTAGACATCAGTTCAAGACTAAATTCTAACTGTGAATATTGTATCTCCGGTATTACACTAAGTTTCCGATATAACTATTAAACTAATAAACTGTTCTCCACATCATAAATCTTCAAAGTGTTACTTCATTTAAAACTGGTACATAACAATTTTGGTGGCAGCGGTGGGATAACTTCGACCAACGGCGAACTAAACTTTGTCGGTCCCTAACGGTTTAAACTGAAGGAAAAACCCTTAAACAAATAATAAAATAAATTGTTACCAGCCAAAAAGAAGAACTTACAAAACGAGGCATCTCAAAACCCCGGGATCACAACACAACCAGAAGTCTTCAATCAACATTGGACCCTTCACTCACACCAGACGATCAGCACTCATCATCTTCCTCAAGAGGACTTTCACCTGCGCAAGGATCAAGAAGAAGCCCTCAACACTTGGAAGAAGATGAACGTCCTGTAAGAAGATATTATTTTTTTTTATTGTGTCAATTGTTTTACGAAACGTAACCAATCTTTTATGTCTTTTTTACAAAGCGTAATCAATATTATGTGACTTTTTATTAAGCGCTTAATCAAATCTTTTATGCTTTTTTACAAAGCCTATTAAAATATCATATTAAAATATCTGATGGATAAGTTCCTAGATAAAATTAATTAAATTTTATGTCTTTTTTACAAAGCGTAATTAATATTTTGTGACTTTTTATAAAGCACTCAATCAAATCATTTATGCTTTTACAAAGCCTATTAAAATATCATATTAAAATATCCGATGGATAAGTTCCTAGATAAAATTAAATAAATTTTATGTCTTTTTTATAAAGCCCATTATTATAATAACGACAAATAAGTCGAAACCTTTTTAAGGCAATCTATATATTTTTTATAAAAATCGGTACTTTCAACTAAATACAAAATGTATCCTAACACACCTAAGACCGAAGCTTCAAATAGCAATGAATCCAAGGTTAATTCTTCCCTTTTTACTACTAGTGAATTATTTAACTGGATAGAAAAATATGACGGATCCAGAATGAAGTTAGATGACTTCATAATTAATGTTAACGCCGCGTTTCGACTTGCTAAACCCGATCAATACGACATTTTATTAGAATACACAAAAAAACAGCTTACCGGAAAAGCAAAAATACTATCGGAGATAAAAGTAACACCAACGTGGGAATCTTTAAGAGACATCCTACAAGATTACTTCTGTCCTACACAATCTGTAACACAACTAATTTTAGAAGCACAAACATTCAAACAATTACCGGATGAAAGCATAAGCGACTTTACATTCCGTCTAGACATTTTAGATAATAAGTTCGTTCGGGCAATAAAATATGAAAACGAAAATAAACCTCAATTATTAGTCGGTATGTTCAAAATGAAGGATGACATTTGTCTGAGAGCCTTTCTAGGAGGAGTCTCACGCGAATATCGTTCACTTTTATTAATTAAAGATCCGCAAACACATCTAGAAGCATCTGAATTCTGTCAACGGATAGAAAACGAGAATAAAATAAATGATGAAAGAGAATTATTTGGCAAAAAACCAAATTATTGTACGTATTGTAAAACAAAAGGACATACAACTACGAACTGTTATAGAAGATTAGATAGAAACACTAATCCAGAAATTAATGATAATACATTTATGGAAAGACAAAAATATTCACGTCCATTAATCTCATGTAGATATTGCAAAAAAACAGGCCACTCCACAGAAGAGTGTCGACTTAAAAATTTTAACAGAAATAATAACATTAACAAAAATTACGATCAACGTAATTATAATGAACGAAACACGTATAACAATAGAAATTATGAAAGACATAATGATCGGAACACACAAAATAATAGAAATTTTGAAAAACCTAATGATCGCAACAATACATCCAATAACAAAGGTTGTGAAAGAAATCAAAACCAGAATAATTACAAAAATAATAATAAATCTGACCACCGTGTTCATTTCTATCGTGATGATTCAAGTGATCATGACGAAAGTATAAATAATGAAGAAATTGAAAGTGACTATAATGCGGCATCCACGAGCGAAATTCGTACAAATGATAACGATAATTTAAACTACCAAGATCTCATGTAAACTACCGTACATCGAGACATTCACCTTCCAAAGGTAGCATATTCTCAACTAATCCGCATACTTTATCTTATATTATTATTAACAGTACGATAACTAATAATCCAAACAAAAAGTTTACTTTCCTCCTAGATACTGGAGCAAATGTCTCTCTGATAAAATTAAACTCCTTACATAAAAATCCAATCATTGATAAAGAAAAATCAATTAAGCTAATTGGCCTAGACATTAAGGAAAAATCTCTAAATACTCTTGGATCAATAGAAGTTCCGCTTCACTTTAATTCTAAATCAATTCACCATACATTTCATGCCATACCAAATGACAATAATAATATACCCTTCGATGGAATATTAGGATTTGACTTTCTAATTAAATTCAATGCAAAGGTGGATTATGAATTTAATGAATTGAGATTTGAAAAAATCGTATTACCACTTCATTTCAAAATTAAACATAATACAAAAGTCATTATTCCCCCCAGATCTGAAACGTTTATCGAAATCAAAGTAAACAATCCAGAAATCGGTGAAGGTTTAATTAATGAAACCCGTGTAAACAATGGCATATACATATGCAAGTCATTAGTTTCAATATATGGCAAAAATAAAGCCATAACATCTATTGTCAACACAAATGACGAACCTGTCCAAATAGAGGAGATAAAATTAACACTTCTTCCTGCAAATTCTTATAACATATATCATACACAAGAAACCCATAATACAAACGATTCCAGAAAAAATAAATTAGAGTCACAAATCCGAAGTGATCATCTCAATAAAGAAGAACACGAATCTCTCTTAGATATTTGTCAAAAATATAATGATATTTTTCATCTAGAAGGAGATAAATTAACATGCACAGATTCCGTTAGACATACAATTCCGGTGACGTCACCGCACCCAATATTTACTAAAACGTATCGATACCCCGAAGTCCACAAAAAAGAAGTTAATTCCCAAATAAATAAAATGTTAAAAGATGATATAATTAAACCTTCGTGTTCTCCTTGGTCTTCTCCTGTATGGGTAGTAGAAAAGAAAGCAGACGCTTCTGGAAAGAAGAAGTGGCGTATTGTCATGGACTATAGAAAGTTGAATGACATTACAGTCGGTGACGCCTTCCCATTACCCAATATTTCAGATATTCTGGATCAACTTGGTCAATCTAAATATTTCACAACATTAGATTTAGCATCAGGATTCCATCAAATCCCAATGGATAAACTCGATTCTGATAAAACTGCTTTTACTATTCCACTAGGACATTATCAATTTAAAAGAATGCCATTTGGTCTCAAAAATGGACCAGCCTGTTTCCAAAGGCTTATGAACAACGTCTTGAGCGGATTACAGGGAATAAAATGTTTTGTTTATCTTGACGACATTGTCGTTTACGCATCATCACTCCAAGATCATAATTCGAAACTTACCGAAATATTTAAAAAACTTCGATTACACAATCTTAAATTGCAACCGGATAAATGCGAATTCTTAAGAAAAGAAGTTGCATATTTAGGTCATATCATATCAGACAAAGGCGTTAAAGCTAATCCTGAAAAAATAAACGCAATTATAAATTATCCAATTCCAAAAAATCAACGCGATATAAAAGCTTTCTTAGGACTAGTAGGTTATTACCGTCGATTTATTGATAACTTTTCTAAATTATCTCAACCTCTCACAAAACTTTTAAGAAAAAACGTTAACTTTCATTGGACCGATGAACAAAAAAACGCATTTGATAATCTAAAACAAAAACTTACCACAGAACCAATTCTACAATACCCTAACTTCGAATTGCCGTTTAACTTAACTACGGATGCATCAAATACATCAATAGGAGCTGTTCTCTCGCAAGGACCAATAGGTAAAGACTTACCGATAGCTTACGCTTCACGCACTTTAAATAAAGCTGAACAAAATTATGCAACTATAGACAAAGAACTGTTGGCCATAATATGGGCTACGAAACACTTTCGACCCTATCTTTACGGTAGAGAATTTAAATTAATTACCGACCACAGACCCTTGGTTTGGTTAGTTAATGCAAAAGATCCCTTACGCGCGCGTTGGAGATTGAAACTAGAAGAATATAATTACGAAATTATATATAAAGCTGGTAAACTAAATAGTAATGCAGACGCACTATCTCGCATTGTCCTCGAAGAACCAAAAACAATACTTAACATATCAGCGAATCCTAACCCCAACTCTTACGAAGAATTTATAAAATCTCATTATTCAGATAAAAATACTGATATCTCTAACATAACAGAAATCGATCACAACTTACTAACTTACAAAGACAACATAGCTCATTTTATAAGTAATGATAAAGAAATGAGTCAAGAATTAGCTAGAGAAATCAAAGAATTGATAAAAAACTACGATGAAATAAACGCCACAGAAAATAAACTATTCGACATCCTAACATCAGAATATAAAGATAAAAAAATATACCACATAATACTTACGCATAATTTCTGGGACAAGTCAACTTATAAAGATCTTTTCACTGCTCTTCAAAATCTCAAGACTATACTCCTGGAAAATAACACAACTAGTATTACAATACCATCATCGCATTATGCAGGCTTAGAAAATTTGAAATGGAATAAAATAAAATTGATCATTAATTATATATTCGGTAACACCGATATCAAATTGACCATATGTCATAATAAAATCATTATTCCAAGCGAAGATCAAATTCCTAAAATACTCCATGAATTTCACAACAATCCAATCGGTGGTCATTCCGGGATGCATCGAACACTTAACAGATTACGCAATTATTACAAGTGGCCTAAAATGAAAAATGATATTAAAACATACATAAGGCATTGCACCGATTGTCAGAAAAACAAGATTTCAAGAGAAAGAAATGTACAACCATTAGAATTAACCAGTACTTCTACTAAACCCTTTGAAAGGTTAGCTCTTGATGTAGTAGGACCATTACCATTAACAGAATCCGGTAACAAATACATTCTCACCATGCAAGATGATTTGACAAAATTTTCTCGAGCAATAGCCATACCTAATCATGAAGCGGAAACAATAGCAAAACAGTTATTCGAAAAATTCATAAGCTTATTTGGCCTCCCTAACAAAATATTAACGGATCAAGGCGCAGAGTTCACATCTAAATTAATTAAGGAACTTTGCAAGTTATTTAAAATTGAAAAACTACAAACATCGGCTTACCACCCGCAAACAAATGGAGCGTTAGAACGCAGTCATGCAACTCTAGCTGATTACATGAAACACTACATTTCACCATCTCAAACTGATTGGGATCAATGGATAGATTACGCAATGTTCTCTTACAATACAACTCCACATACATCTACTAAATTCTCCCCTTATGAACTCGTATTCGGAAATAAACCTGAATTGCCTACGTCAATAACAAGGCAACCAAAATTCAAATACACATACAAAGATTATTTAGATGAATTACAACATTCGAGCGAGAGGTTAAAGAAAATACAATTGGAAATTGAAAATACTCAAAAGGCACAATTTTTCACAAAATTTTAAATAATAATTATTTTATATATACAATACTCTCTTTAGGAAAAATACTTCTCTGTTTTATAATATATAAAATCCTTAAATACTTAAAAAATCTGTATTTCAACAACAGAAATGATAATTATATTCACCCAATAGAATATTCACAAAATCCTGCAATAAATGTAAATCCAATACTAAATATGATAACTTGTTGTAGAACACGTCAATGTTCACGAGAACGTGACATTGAATTGACAACTGTAGACAATATTGTACCATCAGCACCTGTCATAACTCCTTTACGCAGAAGTGCAAGATTTCAAACCTCAAATCAATCATAAAATTGTATATGAAGATCCTTTAATCTTCCTGAAAATATTAAAAATTGTATAGAATCATGAAAACAATTCATTTAGACTAAGATCAAGGTACAAGGTATTATATAATTTTAAGAATAATTTTAATATTGTCTTATCCCAAATAAAGAATTATTTAAATGTTTCGTATACTTTATTACATAAACTTAGATATTAAGAAATTTATAATCATATTTCATGGTAAAAGGTACTTTACAATATACATATACTTTGTCTTATATAAACTTAGATCATAAGAACATTTCATGGTAAAAGGTACTTTACATTATATAAATTTATCCATTAAGAAATTCATTACCTACTCCTTGTATACCTTTTTGTATTGTGAAATTATATTTTAAATTCTTCAAACTATAATTTCAAATTAACGATGGGGGTGTTATGTGCCATCCGCACAATACGATCTCTAATCACATTATGACACCTATTAGTGCACTTTCAGAATATCACTTTCAAGAATGCAACTCTCCATTAATGTGTAATTATTAATTGCAAGTCACTTTGCATTGTGACATCACATATCTGTGCATCTATTTACTAATGTACTATATTATGCCTTAAGCTTAATTACTAGTTTCTCCAATGTCACCAACATTAACTTTCAATTACTTATTTAGCATATATAAGCCAACACAATTGTATTATTCTTCAGATTATACTAGACATCAGTTCAAGACTAAATTCTAACTGTGAATATTGTATCTCCGGTATTACACTAAGTTTCCGATATAACTATTAAACTAATAAACTGTTCTCCACATCATAAATCTTCAAAGTGTTACTTCATTTAAAACTGGTACATAACACAACGATACAATCAATATTCTTATATGGATTTGCAATAAAGAAGATCGCTTGCAAGGGTAGCGAGCTGCCAAAAGTTTACTTATGTTTTGTCATAAAAAATAAACGCACTAAATAATGCAGGCCATGTATTTAAAAAATGCAAGAAAAAAGTTCGGTACAATCAGAAACAAAGTAAATCAAGAAATATGCCAAATAATTTAGGTGCTCAAAGTATTCTACTTGAGAGTATTAGAGAATGCTGTGTTTTTACTTATGACGGCATAATAACACGTTATCGAAAATACGCTACTAACCTGTTTGTATAAAGTAACTGATTATCATCGTTTTTCGTATTAGTGGAACTAATAATCCATGTAAACTGTAATCATCTGTAAAATGTATGGTGACCGGAAAATTCAACAAAATGGCATTTGAAACATGAAAACCACCTAATAATACATTTTTCACAATCAATTCTTATGTTTACTTACCAACGTACTAAAACGTTATGTTGGTAGGTAAACATGAGAATTGGTATGTTGGTCGACAAAACTTAGGTCCAAACAAAATTTTAACTAAATAATGCTCCCTAAAAAAGTTATATACCAAATGACTTGTTCCAACTAATTAAAAAGTATTCTACCATTTTTTCCATGAATATTTATTGGTTGAAGGTAAAAAAAACTTTTTATTTGTTACAAAAAAAGTAGTTTATTACTATTTTTTTACATTAATTTCATAAACAAGGCCTTCAGGCCTCTCTGCTGTGTGTCCAGGAGTGTCTTTTTAGAAAAGGAAGGAAAGGAATAAGAAGGAAAAAAGGTATGAGGAGTGGGTTGAAATCTGAAAGTCAGTGTGTCCAGGAGTGACAAACGTATGAATGAATCCCTCTCACTGCAGTGCAAGGCGATGTTCCTGTCCTGCTAGAAAGGTCAAAAGGACTCCCTCAACTATTCTCTCCCGAATCGGCTGTCACACAGTTGGTGGGCAGCGCATCCACCGCCAAAATCCGGACAAACCTCACCCCATGAACCCAGATAACCTCGGATCCATGAACTCTAATAACAACCTTGTCGTTAGACCCCCACTTATTTGAAACTATATAGGTACAATTTAAGAAGAAAACTTTTTATTCTATCAAAAATTTAAATTACTACCTTTTGCATGTTTGAAACAAGTTGGGTTCGAATTGTGATATGAATAAATAATATTCTGCCGGCAGGTATATTTCTACCCGATATTATCTAGTGGACGGATGAGACAAACGAAATCTCCCACAAGGTTGCAAAACATTTTTTTTTCGCTCGTTTGAAATATTAAAAAGTCCATTTTTGGGTGATTTTTTATGGAAATTGTTGACGTTGATTAAAACTACTATTTATTTTGTAGATTGAATGATGTTTTCTCGAATTATTAACGTTTCATTCAGTGTCAATCAACGGTTCGCACGCTAGAAAGGTAACTGGACCAAATATTGTTATATTTACGATAAAACAACGGGAGCATGGTGAGTTGCCGTAACACGTATCACATTTTCATGCATGTTGTTTAATTTATAATTATATCACTAATTATGCAGTTTGACGGGGACGTTGTTCAAACTTCTGTTTATTTTCGTGCGAGACGTAAATACACGCACTATTATTTTTCGTTTCCATCATTTATAGTGTATGCGCTCAAATACCAGGGGCAGTGTGACTATTACACCCCCGGTAATGGGAGTGTGGTGAGAATGGAGATAATTAATGCAGTATTATTGTAATTAGTAGATACTAACCAAATATTATAATAAAATTAGCTCTTCGTTCCAAAGATAAATATTCTACATTACCGCCATGGCGATTTATCACAAATTACACTGGAAACCTTGCTTAAAATGACTCATTTAATTAATTTTAGTGAGCAGTTGTGAACAAAACAAAATCTCTAAAAAGAAATGCTTGCTTAAAATGACTCATTTAATTAAGTTTAGTGAACAGTTGTGAACAAAACAAAATCTCTAAAAAGAAATGCTTGCTTAAAATGACTCATTTAATTAAGTTTAGTGAACAGTTGTGAACAAAACAAAATCTCTAAAAATAAAGATAAACATTCCCTGGTAACGAATAACGTGACGAAAATCTGAAAATCTCTTACTACCATCAAAGTAAGCGGAAAATGTTGTGTGTGCCGTGATGGAGGACTTAGACAGCCGAGGATTGATCTCACGACGCGACGTCTGGGCGGGACCCAGACGCGGTACCAACTCAGTCACTGACCGGTCTTTTTATTTTTATTAATTTATTTTTCTTATTTGAAAACTTCCTTTAGCACCGTTGTGATTTGAAATTCGATGAAACGAAAAAAGAGACAAACTAAAAAGAAACAAACACATACATCTATAGGGTTTATCCGGCGTGAGAACTAGATAGTGTAATCGGTTTCCTCTTTGCGTGGTGCTTCGTAGCCCACCAGTCTCCTCTTTGTGAAGTGCTTCGTAGCCTCCCCACTCTTGTCTACTTTTAGTTTACTGAAGGTTTCACTTCTACCGCGTATGAACTGCACACTATGATTTTTTTAAAGAAAGACAAACATTCTCGGGTTATGAACAACACGATATTATTTGAAAATCTCCTACTACCATCACAATAAGCAGAAAATGTTGCTTGTGTCGTGATGTAGGACTTAGCCAGCTCAAGAATTGATCTCACTGGGTAGCACCCAGACGCGAAGCCAACACAGCCACCGACCGGCTTAGTTTACTTTATTGAATTTTTATCTTGCCGAAATTCAGATGAAAAATTTATACTTTTTTATCCACCCATTATTTATTCGTCTATTTTATCAAAAGATATTTTAAAATAAGAGATATAATGTAAGTCCGCCCGACTGCACAGTCTAATGGTCATAGTTTGAATACGGAAAGTATTCGTTCATTTAGTTGATTTTTAAGGTGTACTGGTTATTGGTTAACAATATCGGCGATACCAGGAAGCACAGTCCCACCCACAAATAACTGCCGATAGCACATCTCTTATTTTTCAATATCTTTGATTTCATCTATCTCTTTCCTATTGAAGCTATAAACATGAAGATTTTGTAAAGTTTTTTTTTTTAGTTCGATTTGAGAATAATACCATCTTCATCGTTGCAATGCCAATTCTATTAAATAAAATCTGGTACCTACGTTGAATTTACAAGGCAGACAAAAACGTGTCACGCACCTTTTCAGCGGGGGAACTGAAGGTGTTAAAATATACGTTCCAAAATAACCCACAAACGATTGAAACCGCCTATCACAGTGAGTATAATAACCGTACCTACCTGCCGGGTTGATACAAATGCATAATTAAAGACGCGATCCGGCAATGGGTCGGAGTACCTACGTGACCGAGCGGGCCGCAATTAATGTCACGTCACACATCACGCTACTTATTATTACGACCCGGCCTGGCCGTGGCCAGTGGTTACAATGTACTGTGTACGTACAATATCTAAGGTGACCAGGTTTTTTTGGCCGTAAAACGGGAAATTGGTAGAGATTGACTGCTGAAAACCAGCTGTATTCCAGGAGAAATCCTGAATTGTAGCTGAGCAGTGACCTTTTTGAAGCAGAATCAATGATAAAAGAACAAAGTATGTAAGCTTCAATCAAAGTATGATGGTTGCGCAAATCAATTCACTTTCGTTCGCAGGCGGGTGCGGTGCGAATCTCAAGCAGCAATTTTACTGAAAACTGCCCAAAGGAAAGGAAAGACATGGATAGGTAAGGATATAGCCAAGACTTATCGAGTTCACTTTCGAATGGACATTTGCCGCTGGTTCTGTGGTCCTTTTTACAATTCAATAGTTCCTTTTGTCTGTTCAATAGTTCACTTATAACGTTAGTCTTTAAGTTCAAACACTGGCGGTCAAATGCCGTTGGTCACACATTGACCGGCAATTGTACTTCGTGGCAAGATAGATTATAGATTCACACGCGACACGGCGTGACGAGTGGTTTCAGAATACAACACAAACAAACACGGTTACATCTGCAGCCGCGGCGGGTATAATAATAAGTTCCCAAATTAAACTTATTGCGTTACTTCAAATCAAGTAAGATGCACAAATTTTAACGAACACTCGAATCGGTTGCGTTTTCAACAAGTGAAGAAAACAAAAGAATGCGGAAATCGAACGTTGCGATTTTGTTTTGATTTGGCGTGGGATGGGTAGGTATTTGGTGGAAAGGTAGAAAGGTAGGTACTTGGTGGTAGGAATAAAAGTGGGTAAAGGAATAAGCAGTTTTCCAGTTCTAAATCTTAAACAAAAAAAGAACAATGATTAGCGCAAACATATTGCTTCAATATTCGAAATTCAAGAGGTTTTAGGAATATTTCAATAATTTTTTTTTTAGTACATCCTTAGTATATAGTCAAGTCGAATATAACTCCTCGATCTGGTCCCCCCATTTTATAATACATTCAGATTCAATCGAGAAAATTCAACATAAATTTCTAAGACGCATTAATTTTAAACTCGGCGTTCCCATTGAAAACATAAACTATAATTACTTGATGAAAAAATTTAATTTATTAAGACTCTCAGATCAAAGAATTATATTCGACTTAATATTTATGTTCAAAATTGTAAATAGTAGAATAGACAGTCCTGATTTAACTAGGCTCATTGAATTTCATATACCCACGATAGCCACTCAGTCTAAAATCCTGTTTAAATGCTACAATAACCGGATTGAGTACCTATACAAAACAATCGCTTGTACCTAGATTACATGAAGTTACTTATATGATGTGGCAGATCTATTTAACTGCACGGAAGCTAGGTATAAGAAGGCTATACTGTCAAATATTTTCAATCAAAATTAACTTTATTTGCACTATAGAATTTTATATGTAATTGCATCGCTGTTGTCATTTCTCAATCAAAAGCTTCAATATTGTGTTTTTTTAAATTATTCCTTATTTATGATTTTGTGATAGGTAATCCGTGTTTATGGTATGTGAATACCGTTTATATATTAAATAAATAAATACATATTGTAGAAGATCTATTGATGTGGGAGGGGGATGAACACCAAGAATTTTGTATTGAATCCCCCCGCAAGTCACCGGGACTATCTCTAGACATTGAATCCATGACAACCTCTGAGGTATCACGGAGGAAGCGTGCCCAAAGTAAAGTCAATTTTATCAAACTCCTATTGAAATTGATCCAACATTATTAAATAAATCGAAAGTCTTTACTTATTAAATATGGAAAGTTCATTCATTGCCTGCCTGGAGTTTAGAAGTTGAAAGGTCTTACGGCTTATCTAATCGGCGACATCACTTCTCTTTCAAATCAATATAGATCACACTTCTCGGTTGATGGTGATATTGAACAACAGTGGAAAAGTATCAGCGTTTTGTCAAATATGATTGCCCGAAAATTCTTCCAATGCAGCAATAATGTTAAAAAAAAACATTGTTCAATGCAATTTGCACTGGCTTGTATACGTGTAAAACATGATGTCAATACCGAGTTAGCTCGATGGAGCGTCTCCGGATACAATATAATAATGCATGCAGCATCATATTTGGATACAGAAGGTATAGGAGCACATCAACAATATTCACGGAATTATGACTCCATGGATTCGCCAGCCTGTTGAGACACCGGGTCACTGGAGCCAGGATGCGGCTTATGGTGACCGCAGCCTTCCAACACCAAGCTCCACTCCCGAGTGAGCGTTGGGCCCGAGCACACTCAAGACCACGCCCTGCATAGTAATAGAATTTTTATTTTTGTTATTTTTAATTATTTTTTTGTTTCTATTTATGTTCTTTTTTCTCTACTGTGTAAATATATAAATATGTACTACTATATGGGACGTGTGAGATTGCACTATCTTCCCCACATCCTGGAGTAAAGAATTATTATTATCATTATTAATTGACCATTAGAACACCATTCGTTTTTCTATGACGTCATCTAATGGGCAATTTTATCATTCCACAGCAACGGCACGGTGACAGTAACTGCAAAGGTGTTTCATTTATTTGATGCGAATGAGGGAGATGTATGATATTTTTTTTTTTTCATAATATTTTATTTGTTACAGATTATTGTGTTTTTTCGACTGCCATACTAGGCAAATGCCCGTGTTGTGGTAGTCATACAAGAAATATTTTGTATAGGAACTAAAAGATGCTATTCTACAGAAGCAGATAACTACATAAAAAATTTGAAAAAATACATAAAAGTAAGTGAAAAATAAAGAAAAAAAATATAAATTATTGAGAAAAATAGAAATAAAAATGGAAATAAAAATTTTGAAATACAGAAATTAATAATCAAAATTTAGTGTTAAGAACTCGTGTTTTCTGTACAAATATAAAAATTAATAAAGAATACATAAAAGTAGGTGAAAAATAAAGAGAAAAAATATTTTAAAGAAATTAAGAAAGAGAAATGGAAATAAAAAAAAATTGTAATTCAAAAAATAATAAATAAAATTTGGTGTTAAGAACTCATGTACTCTTTGAAGTATGCTCGTCCCCTTTCAAATATCCAATGTTATACAAGTGCTGAATAAAGCGATATAGAATTACTTGACTTTTATGTCGGCACTCAATGCATTATATATTTTAGGAGCAATGAATCAGAATTGTCGTTGAGCGAATGAGGTATTAGTTTTTGGGACCACGCAACCCAGGTTTGATGAAAAGCGCGTGTGTACTTTATGTTGTGACGATAATGATTGCATTTTCTTTTGAGAGAAGCAGATATACGTACATCGTTTTTTCTGATTTTCAGCAGTTCTTTCTTATATCATGTAGTGTATATTATTGTTATAAAGAACTATATTTTTTCCGTTGCCGTGCCGTAACTGTAAGAATTATAAAAGCGCCCAATAGTTGAGACAATCAGATCTTTTGCTATCAATTTGATGTCACGACTGGCACGCTATCTTTGGGATATTTACGCGTCATAAACTTTCCTTCGGGACAGCGGGACAGGTTCCCTAAAAACGGGACGGTCCCGATCAAAAAGGGACGCATGGTCACGTTAACAATACCCCATACACTACACAACACAACACTAGACTACACTGTATTATTACACTACACTCTGCCTGTAGGTAGAGCTGGTATATTGTAAACTGTAGCTGGTTCCCCGAGTCACTTATCTGCAGATCGACACGCATTTTCGGCATAGACATGAAAAACACCAAAAACACTAGACGAGGAACGGCGTGACGGTAATCAGTGCCTCCCAAACTGCCGTGTGTTTTATTTGTTTTTTGTTTGGTTTCGACAAGTTAACGAGTTTAGTTTACTATAAATCATTGCTTTTTACTGTTTAAATGAACGTAAAAGTCTTGAGTAATTATTAATGGAATGAATATTGTAGTTTGTAGGTCCTTTAAACGGTAGAATATAGGATTAGACATGTAGTTTCAATATCATACAATGGCCGGAGGTATATTTAGTTATACATAATTTTGGGCTCAACAGATGTCAGTTAAGTAGTATATTTAAAGAATATTATCTATCGTCGTTCGTGTCTATTGTACGAGCGGTTACAGTAATAAGTAATAACCTATGTCATATATAGACTAACTTTGAGTCATCTTCAAAAAAATCTGGTCCAATTAAATATTTATTGTAAACCTTACGATATAATTAAAGCAACTTGTAAGCTCGATGACCCTTATTTAAAGTTTACCCTAACACTATTCAAGTAATCACTAAGTAATCGAGTAATTCACTATTCAAGTAATCACAGGGATGAAAGTACATTGTCTAAGTGCCTTGACATACCACCATCGTATTTTTTTATTAACACAACTCACTGATCTTAAGCACACTCCTTTCTTAAATCTTTAATCAAATTGGGAGGCGATTATGGGTACCGCTGTCCCCTGCCAAGTGGTTCGCTACTTTTCGTGACTTTTGAATTGCCCGGGTTGTCTCACAGAGTGAGACTGGTTGAGGGAGACCTTTTGATTTCTCCAGCCGGACTCTCGACCCATTAGTATGCACCGCAGTGGAAGGAATGGAGTTCATGCGTCCGTCACTCCTGGACCCACTGACGATCAGATTCCTACCTATCCCTCATACTTTTTTCCTTAACAGAACTTCTTCTCCTTCCTTTCCCTAAAAAGTTTCTCCACACAGAATCCTCAAAGATGACATGGGTCCTTCCTGGCCACACTGACCCTCTGATTCATACTCACCTCTCATACCTTTTTCCTTCCGGTTTTCCTCTCCTTCCTTTCCCTCCACACAACTTTCCCAAAGATGACATAGGTCTCGAAGGAAACCGGTTTCAAGGCCTCCTATGTGGAGCTATTGTAAAAAACTTCAATTTTTCTTATAGTGATGTTGCGATTAGATGGTAGGGATTGGGTTATGTTTAATTATTGGCTTACGGCCTTCTAAATAGAAAAAATAAGCATTTTTAATTTGAGGAAAATAACACTTGTCATCTTACCTACTTTTTGTACCGAAGGATCAATGGAACGGATTTAAATAATTTCTGACGAATTGATTATTTACTTACATTTTTTCCATTGTCATATTTACAAATTTGATACTGAATCCTGTCATAACACGACAAAAAAAGTTTCTTTCCTGTACTCTCCTGCCAATCATGTTAATGATAGTTGGAGAGTTTGCTTGATTTTGTTACTTGCTAGAATACAATTTTCAGCAAGATTTACCATTATTGTTGTAAAAAATCCAGACGCCAAAAAAATGAGAAATGTAAAAAATTTACTTTCAAAGTTTAGTAAATGATATTTTGTTCAAAAATTCATTAGCTTAAAAATTGTTTTTTGTCGGTGAAACCTAGAACTACTCTACACATTCAAAACGACTTGAAGGCCTCTGTGGATGAGTGGACAAGAACCCTTCTCTACGAATCCGTAGGCCACGGGTTCAAACCCTGGCATGCGTAAGTAAATTTTATTCGATTGATTTGTGTTATTTTACAATTTCACAATGTATTAATGTTAAATGATACATCGTAGATTGGTAGATACTTTTACTATCTCCTTGATTAAATACCACCGAAATGAACATGAAAATGAAATGAAAAACATAAAAAACCAACAGAAGCGAAACGCTTATAAATATTGTTTTAATCGTGATCGGTGGCTAAATCTAAATATAAATAGTCTTAGGTACTCCCCCCACATTCCTATTCGCTACCTCCTTCCACATCCTTCCTTCCTCCTTCCCATCCACATTAGGTACATATCTTCAGCCTCCCCACGTACCCCAAATGGGGAGGTCATCTCACAGGCAGACTGTTGGGAATCTCGTGCGATACACAAAAAAGATGAACAAACTATATACATAATACTACGAAAACTCGTGAAAGATTGAAAAAAAGAAATAGCAGAAGGCTCAAAATACCTCTAAGACTCACACAACAAATAATATAACATTTTATAATAACTCCCGTATAACGTATAACCCCCCCCCCCCCCCCCCGAGGGATTACCGGGTTGAAGGGGAAGCCTCTAAAAATGTGTTAAAACAAATTCCCCAAAATTCCTTTACATTCTATTGAAATTAGCATTTATTTTTTATTATTTTATAATTTTCAGATATGTTGAAATCTTGGTCCCAAATCAATCGTGTTATTTTCTTTTGTCAGAAGATTCTTATAATTGCATTGGAAGCAATAACATTATTTTGTTTAGTTCTGGGCAAATGGAACTGACTCCATTTGACATGAGCATGCTCATTAAAGAGTTCAATTATTAGCTCTAAGCATGCTCATTCATGAGAAAGCTCAAACAAAGCCTGCTCTTTTATGAGAAAATTGTACGGTTGATGAGCATGCTAATAAGCAGGCTTGTTAATGAGCACGTGTGCCAGTACATAATAAGCAGTCGGTTTAGGGAAAATACGGTATATATACTTACACAAAATATAACTACGTCCCAGAAGGATCGGAGAGATGTACCACCGAATGAAAAAAGAAAAAAAAACTACTCGTCTATGTACCTACTGTACGTACCAGCCTATAAGTCCAAAAAATCGACACTGTAAATAAGTTCCTTTGATATCCATACCAACTTATTATTAAGGTATTTTTGAATTCGATGAAGTCGAAAAAATGCTCAAAAAATTTTAATTTTATAATAATTATAAAAATTATAATTTCGGGGGCCAACTGTCAGGGGTCAACTATCGGGTCACCTGAGAGAATATTGACTCGTTATTGACTCGAATACTGAAGTTATTTAATGTTGCAAATATTACGAAATCATGAGCGTAACAACGTTTGGTCTGCAGTTAGCATTAGCAGTTAGGTGTCCAATTGCCTAGCGGGGCAAGTGACCTAGAACGTCGCAACACAAAGCCTCCATACCGGGCGATTGTTTTAATTAGCCCCACAATCAAATAACAAAAGTTTATTTAAATTTCGATCCGAGCGCACGCTGATTTTTTCCCCGATCGTGTCGAAAGACGAAAAACTATTATTCGAAGGTAAAAAATACAGCAATTTTAGACAATACAATTGGACATTATAATTGTACGGTTTCAGGCTTAATTCCTCCACGCACTGGATAAAATACCTAATTAATATTAATTTAATTATGTACAAATTAGAAGTGAAATTTTATTATGCATATTAATAACCGGAGTGAGTTGAATACATCCGCCACGAATACTTTCATTATTAAAGTTGATTATGAGTTTTTTAATGGCTATAATATTGTCATAATTTATTCCTGCTGAAACACGGATCACGTATCATGACATTACGGATCTACTTTTACAATCGTCGTGTCATGACTATGACGTTGCTTATAAAATAAATAGACTGATAGCTTATTGTTTATGTTTTTTTTGTGATTTGAAGAGCACACGCAGACGCATTACACTGCTCGCCTTTTACGTGCCTGGGTAGGTATTCCGAATAAAAAGCATAGTGTGCAATTCACACGCGGTAGAACTGAAACCTTCAGAAAACTATGGTAGACAAGAATGGGGAGACTACGAAGCACCGTACAAAGAGGAGACCAATCTCTTTCTCTCGCAGGCTAAAACTTATGGATGTATGCGTTTGTCTGTTTTTAGTGTGGTTATTTTTTGTTTCATCGAGTTTCAAATCACAACGGTGCTAAAGAAGTTTTCACTTTAAAAAAAATTACATTTTTTCTTTGTTTTTTTTTTTACAATGACTACATACAGGAGGTCCAGAGAAAAATTATACCCCTCTAGGTCGGTGTCATCTTTGCGGATGCTGTGCGGAGGATCTTTTAAAAGAAAGAAAGGAAAAGGGTATAGTGTGTGGGAAGGAATCTGAGGGTCAGTGGGTTCAAGAGTGACATGTACGAATCCATTCCTCTCTCTGCGGTGCAAGGCGATGAGTCGAGAGAGTCTTGCTGGAGAGGCCGAATGATTTTCCTCAACCAGTCTCTCCCATCCGGCCAGCCACTTGTGGACAAACGCATCTGCCGCCAAGACCTAGATAAACTTCCCCATGCCTGTGCGGAAGTTTATCTAGGTCTTCGCGGTCTTCCCTCTAACGCCTGCTAAGTCACCCAATATAATGGAGAAGTATGGGCACGCACTGATATAATTTCTACAATTTTATATTAGATTAGCGAAGATTCGTGAAATATTATGAGATGTTTCAATTATTATGGCTTATATTATTTATAGCTGAAAGAATTTAAAAATATATTTATCAAGCCTTTCAAAAACAAACATTGTCAATATTCTTTATGGTATAACAATATTTTTTTGATGGCAAATCAGAAATTCACCATTCGAAAGAATATTTTTAGTAAATCTTTTCCTAAGTTACCAGGTAAATAGCGTTTTCTTGAAAATGGAAAAAGACGAGACCTTTGAAAATCAAGATCTGACTTTACTTGTCAAGATTACCACTAAAACTTTAAACAAAAGAAATACACTTTTCAAATATGAAATAGGAAATTAAAAAAATTTCTTACAAAAAAATTATTTCCATTTTTTTTTTATTTTTTTTTATTGAATATAATGGTTCAGAGGTTACATGTTTTTATAAATTAAATAAAGTTTTTCTTTTAAAAATACATTAATTAATAAGTATTACACCTTTTTTTAGAGCAGAGCTCGAGTAAAAAAGGCGGAGAAAACGAATGTAAAGCACAATTTAACAAAGAAAAAAAAGTAATTTTTTTTATGTGTAAAACAAAAGATAGGATTAACAGTGAAATAAGAAAAAAAAATGGTCATATATGTAAGTATACACATACACACACGTAGATATACACATATACCTACATATATATACGTATACAAAATGTTATCGGCATGTGTACATACATAAAAACATATGCATAGGTGTACACATACATATATAAAAATATACATATATGAATATAACAGAAATGAAGTTGAGGAGGTAACAAAAAAGAAAGGAGAAAAATAAAGAAAGAAAAAGGATATCCGTATACTACAATTGTGTTGAGAAGTATAGTATTATAAGATGTAGTCGTAATAATGTGTTTTTATTGATTTTTTGATTTTTTTATAATTAGTTTCCAATCTTAGATTAACTGGTAATTGGTTTACTTGGACCATTTCACTCCAGTTTATTTATAGAATTGTTGGGCTGTGGTAGTGTTACAACGTGGGACAGTCATAGAGCCAAGTATATTTGTTCTAATGCTGTTTGAAAAATGAGGAATGCATTAAAATGAGTACCTATTCCCGCCTTCTACATTCAATGTGGAAGACGGGAATGGGTACCACCGCCCCGGGAACCATTTATTGGATAACTGCCGTAGGTCACCCCAAGTCGTTCGCTGTATTTGGTGATTTAGCAGGGATGCCAGGGTTTATGGGGTGAGGTTTGTCTAGGTCTTGGCGGCGGATTACCAGGACACACTGAACCCCAGATTCCTACCCACCCCTCAAACCTTTTTTCCTTCCCAGAACTCTCCCAAAGATGACTTAGGCCCTGGGGGAAATTATTTTCCTCAAGGCTTCCTGTGTGGAACTCACGTAAAAAAAAAACTACATTCAGGTACTTGTCCGAATTCTTACGATCAGTTCCAATTTTGAAAATGGTACTTAAAAACAAAGCAAAATTGAGTTCGTTAATGCACGGACAATCAAAGCTAGTGTTTTTATTTTCAGCGCAGACCCGAGAAAAATCATGAAATAGTCTAGAAAATGCTGCTCAAATTTTGAAAATAACACTTAAATTCAAACAAAATTTGAGTTCATCGAACCAAAGTTATGCAGGACATACGCACAACGATAATAGTATTTTTGATTTTCATTGTCAAAATTACGATTAAAAAAATTTCACATCTAAATCGATTTATAATGTTCTCATGTGAACGCTTTTCTGGACTTAGTTCACAGAAAGAATTATTTAAAATAAGAACACATGCATAATCGAATATAACTTTCAAAAATAAACTTGCAGGGCAAATCATCCGTATAGCTCGGTGGCACAAAAGAACCAGACACCAGCTACTGACGTGAAATGTGGTGCCAGCGGGTGTCAGTGTTGGGTGTTAGTCTGGTGTCGGTGCTGGCTCCCAGTATGTGGTATCAGGGCTGGGTGCTGTGGTCAGATATGGCACTGATCCAGACCTTAACGACGTGGGCCATCAGAGATTACCGCTGGACGCGCTTCAGCTCTGTCCGCATAAAAACTTTCCAAGGTTCTGGTATCGAATGGGAGGAAAATCTCTAAAAAGTAATATTATCATACGTTATTAAATTTACTAAATTTTTGTTACATTTTTGCAGGTTCAACTAATCGTATTGTAACATGTCATAACGGTAAGTAGCTGAAATTAGATTTTCGATTTGTTATCGTGTAGGAGATAGCCTCACCCATTTGAGAAATCAAAAATCCAATATCTGTTTTTTGTCTGTCCTGCGCAACTTTGATTCAATGAACTCTAAAACTCGGATTTGATTTAAATTTAAATATCATTTTCAAAATTAGAAGAATGCGTTTGAAGAATTCAGAGAAGCGATTAGGTGTCTAGCCGTAATATAAAATTTTGAAAGAAAAAAATATTTGAATTGTCTTTGGCGAGATCGAATTACAATATCATATCTCATGATATACATGAGCGTGGCCTATTTATATAGCGCTAAATCTTTGCTAATTTGTTTAGCAATCGTGTGAGTATAGCATTAATTTGGTAGGCGGGTCTGGGTCCCGCAGCCCCTGGAATCATTTATTGGATAATAATAATCAAAACCCCTGCCAAAGGTCGCCCCAAGGCCCAAGTCCCTAAGTGGAGACTTATCAGGGGTGCCTGAGTTCATGGGGTATTTAGTTTTTTAGTGTTTTTTTATAAGAAAGACAAACATTCCCGGTTTACGAATAACCCAACAATGTTTGAAAATCTCCTACTACCACCACAGAAAGCCGAAAATGTTGCTTGTGTTGTGATGGAAGACTTAGCCAGCCGAGGAATCGAACACGGGACGCCCGGGTGGAACCCAAACGCGATGCCCACTCAACCACTGACCAGACGAATGGCATGGTTTGATGATTTTATCGGCGGATGCATTTGGGCACCACCTACTGCGTGGCGGGCCGAATCAGGAGAGATTGGTTGAGGGAGAATTTTTGACCTCTCCAGCCGAACTCTCTAGACCCATCGCCTTGCACCGCAGCGGGACGAATGCATGAATATGTCCGTCACTCGTCACACAAATTCAAATCCCTGTCCACCCCTCAAACCCTTTACCTAACCAGAACTTTCTCTACTTCCTTTCTCTACAAATACCCTCCAGATATATGTCATAGGCCATGTGGTTTTTTTCCTCAGCACCTCCTGTTTAAAAAAGTTCGATTTCCGATCATTTTTTCTTTAAACACAGAAAACTTATTTTGTGTCACAATTTTAATATAAAATAATAAACACTTCTTTTTATATAACATATGTATTTAGGTACTTTTGACAATATTTCAATTTTTTTTTTTTTGTTATTGTTTTTGGGGTGTTATGCCGTGTTTCGCTAACTCCTTCTTTAGCCAACGTTTCGGACAGCGTTACAGTGTCCATCATCAGGGCAGATGAGCAAATGATATTGGTGAGAGTGTTTACTTAAGTGTGTCGAAGCGATACCGTGCTGCCAGCTCCATTTCTCTACGAGCTGGTGTTAGAAAAAATTTTCAGCATGGTTTTTTGCGTTTAGCTTTGGTGTAGCCGTCAATTACTGGATACCAAGAACTATTGAGCTTAGCTCCGTCGTCTCTGTTAATATTGATGGGGTTTTTATGGATTTCAATTGCCTCCGTAATTAGGCGTGCTCTGTAAGTTTTGGGTCTTCCCAGGACTTCAGGAACAAATCCAAAGTAATGGCCGGTTTCGATTAAGTGCTCGGCGATTGCCGATTTGTCAGGGTGGCCAAGTTTACAAGCACGAAAGTGTTCCGAAATCCTTTTGGAGATCGTTCGCTCTGTCTGGCCTACATAGACCTTGTCACATCCGGAACAGCTGAGTTTATATACTCCATCTGTTTCCAGAGGAAACTTCAATATTTCAATTCTTTTTAGACTTTTTTCAATTACTTTTACAAATTTTATAATATTTATTACAACTGCTGAAAATTGAACAATTTATGAAAAAACGGTGCAATGGTTTTTTTCTGTCCATTCGGTAGTCAAATCACAAGTTGAGCTTAGTACTAGTGGAGTAGTGGCATCGAGAGAAGGAGCATTAGACGTTGGACTATTATACTTGGCATTTCAAAGCATAATTCGTACTACATCTGAGTAATATTTTTTTGTTGGGCAAGTGTAGATTCGGTGCACAACTTTGGAAGTAGGGGCTTATGGCGAATAAAATCTGAAAAAAAAATTCTTAGGTGAACCTAATGTAGACAATACTTCTAAATATAATTAATAATTATATTAAGTAAGATTTAAAAAAGCGCGCTATCATGGTTTGGGCACGTAGAGGGAATGAACAACGAAAGAAGTGTAAGGAAAATATATGGTAGAAGAAGTCGCGGACTTATTACTTGAGTCGAGCCATGTCAAGAGTTAGATTAATAGAAGAGTATGCGTGAGACGATGTACCTACCAATGTGAATGAGGGAAGAAGTGTGTGCCAAGACCGAATTGTTTGGAAGTCATTTACAGACATTTATAGATATTATGATCTATCCTTTCTCCTTTATTTAGAATGACAAACAATCCCAGCTCACGAATAATTTGAGAATATTTTGATTCCTCTTACTAATATCGGTATTATTTAACTATTAGCGGAAAGGTTAAACATACTAATCCCAGCGAGAGATCATATGTAACGTCAGCATTCTAGTAGCCTCATTGACTTTCGTACTAGGTTTCGCTGGGATTATTTGGTATTGTAGATTGGTAATTTATTGATTGTCTGAATCTGAACGGATCAGATTGATCAATTCCGAATTTAATTCAAATATTCCAAAGGATCCTTGACTTGTCCAAAATAATTTTGTTTTGCGTATGCATTACGTTTCTTATTTTATTGTTCGTTTCGTTTTCGGGCTCTCATGATTAGCGCACATTAAAGTAAACGAAAACAATAAATCTCTACGATCAAAAAAATACAAAATTTTTTAATTTAAATGGACTCTATTTCTCTTTTAACTCAGATTTAAAAACCGCATCAAGGTATCACAATTCACAACCTTCAAAAAACATGGCACTATCAAACAACAAATAATGCAAATTTATTTAACTGTCTAATACTCGAGCTGGCTAAATAATGTTGGTACAATCACCATCACTATCCGCTATCGGCCCGTCACGTAGATTGATCGGAGGGCCATAATACTCACCGAACTGTGAACGAAGATTAACAAACAAACAATGAATCCTAACAAAGAAATGCAACAAAATATAGTGTTGTTTAAAAACGAAAAGACAGAAGATACTAGAATGATGATGACACGTTCGATCTTTTGCTGGGACAAGTATGATAACGAACTTAGCCAATGAATGCATTCAAAAGATTTTGCTTCTCGAATGCCTTCTTTACACTTCACACGCAAGTAAAACAATTGAGAAAAGGTATTTTCAATTTTACTCTTTGTTGCGTTGATCTTAATTATTTGTTTTTCTATTTAAATTTTTTAGTTTTGACATGGACACTTTTATTGTTTAACGGAGAAGTAACTTTTATACCCAGAATTAGAGTAGTCACACTTATATTTTATTTTTTTTTTAATTTTTTTTTAATTTTATTGGAAAACCAACAGTTACAATGAAAGATAAAACATGTATAAATTACTTAACCAATAACAGGTTTTCACTTAAGTGTGTTAAATTATTTAGTGAAAATAAAGAAAAGAAAGAACAATAACATAAAGACGAGAGTTAAAAAACATCTGCGGATAGGATGGTGCGAGGGAGGGGAAAGGGATAGATCTATTCTGTGTACAAAGTATTGTGTATGTGTAAATGTTATTTATTCATTTTAGGTTTGAAAATGTTAGGTGCTGCGTTAAATATGTCAACTTCACTGTATAAATTGTTAAAGGTATGTGAAGCGCGGTGAATGAATGTATTTTGTTTAGTTAGTTTTGCATTGAGGAATGTTTAATGTGTGGTTTTGTCTGGTTTGTCTGATGGGCACTCTTAATTGAATCCTTTCTGGTAACTCTGGGCAATCTATCTTAGAGGTAGCTATTTTTTTTTAAATAGTACGTCTGCCGATTTTCTTCGACTTTCCAATGATGACATCTTGAAAAACGCAGCTGACTCTACGTGGCTCAGATGAGGATGATAGCTCCGAAAATCAAGGTATCGTAGAAATCGGTTTTGCACTTTTTCAATCCTTTCTAAGTGAGAAATATACTTCGGATTCCAGATTTGAGAGGCGTACTCCAAAGAACTGCGTACATACGCAAAGTAAAGTGTTTTCATTGTATTTTTTTTTTTAAATCTTTGCAGGTTCTAAGTACAAAGCCTAGCCTTGGAAACCTTTGACACCATGATTCGATGTGGCGGTCAAAGTAATTTTGAATCTTTTTTTTAATTAAAATATTCAAGAAGAAGCAAGAAAAGGCATTAGGTCATAGCGGCGGATGTGCGCATTTTCTAAGTGGCGGGCCTGATCGGGAGAGACTGATTGATGATGACTTTTATACCACTTCCTTAACCCATCGCCTGGCACCGCAGTGGGAGAGATGAATTCATAGATCACTGAACACAATGACTCCCAGATACCTTCCCATCTATATTACAGATACCTTTTCCTTCCCAGATCTTCCTCTCCTTAAAGGAGTGTCCACACAACATTTCCAAAGATGAACTAGACCCTGAGGGAATTTTTTTTCCGCAGGGAAGATGATAAGGGGGCCAAATGAGGGCATCAGCACAAGTTAGCCACCGATAAAAAGTATAATATTGTTTCAAAATTTAAAAAAATTAGAGACTACAAGAGCCGAGAAAGGCCACGACGAGGCAAAAAAGGCAAGAAGTGCCAAAAAGAAGCAAGAAGAACCCAGAAGACGAAAGAAGAGTTAAAAAGAAGCAAGAAGTTACAAAAAAAGACTAAAATAGTTAAGAAGAGCCAAAAAGGAAGAATAGAAATGTCCAGATAAGGAAGAGAAATTTATTTGGCCACTGGTAAAACATCACCATATTTGCTTTGGCGGCTTCTTCTAATAAACATATCTATTATTTTGAAAAAAAGAACTCTTGTTTTATGAACAAAAATTTGCCTTTTACTTATTTAGGAAAGTCTAAGAATTAGAGATTTTCCTGTGAATTTAATAAAAAGTTTTTGCGCATGGTTTACCCACTTAGGTGTGGGTACTATTCCTCTTGCAGCCTGAATTCTTTATTCACTGAATAACGCATTTAAATTAAGGTGTTAATCTAACTTATTTATGGTGTACTAATTTTCTCAAACACCTACACCTTTTTAGCAGCCTTGTAAATGGTCACGAGATGGAGCAGATATGTGGGTAAACTAGTCCCAGCGATAGCTCGTATGGACCACATCGACGTTCGTCCTCTTCTTTCTCACGCGTCTTATTTGAAAACGAAAAAGACGGATGATACTAGAACTATGAAGTGCGATCTCACTGGGAATAGTTTGCCTACGCATAACATAATGTGTAGCTATATGGAAGAGCTTAATTTTAAGAAATATATGTATACATATATATATTTTTTAATTTGAATTATTTATTTGTAGCTCTAAGGGCGTTAAATAAATCTTTTTTTTTTCTAAACCTGAAGACATAACAATAATAATATATTTTTTTAAATATATTATTTGATGAAAGATTTGTACAAATTTATACATCTTGTTTATTTAACATTGATTCCATTGACAAATGCCCAGCAATTTATTCAGGACTTCTCCCGGAATGCACCTGGTTTTCAGCGGATCCTCTAATATAATCAATATAACATAATAAATAATTTAAGTAAAATTAAAACGAGTTTTTATAAGAAAAACTAATTTTTTTATAACTTTTGAAGGTTATCCCATCAGTGTAAAATATCATTGAAGAAGGAGATATATACTATTGACAATAATAATCTAAACGAAAATGTGAAAGAGAACAAGACACAGAAAAAGATAATAGTCGCAACTGGGAATCGAACACATAACCTCTCGTCTAAACGGGACTCGTGCATTTACTAATTCCGCCATTGCCACCTTCTGTCACACCGTCATATTTGTCAACCTTATATTTAAAATTTTTGAATTAACAATATTATCTTCAACTAATTTTTTTCCATATTATAGGCAATAACCCTTTTTACTGGAAACAATCATTCTAAGAATTGGTTTGTAACCTAAATAGCGTCTCGGATAAATATATCAGATTTTATTCATATAAAACCATTGACTTTTTTTAAAAGTGTAAATGAACATTCAATTTTTATAAGAAAAACTTATAACTTTTAAAGGTTATTCTCATCCGTATAGTATATCATTGGAGAAGAACATAACAATAATATTCTAAGCGAAAATATGAAAGAGAACAAGACACAGAAAAATAGAAAAAGATAATGGTCGCAACTGGGACCAGAACCCAGAACCTCTTGCCTAACCGGAACCTGCGCGTTTACCAATTCCGCCATTGCCAACTTGTCAAAATATAATATTGAAAATGTGTCAATTTGGAAAAAAAATAGTTGAAGATAAAATTTAAATTAATCACATAAATCAAAATTTCTCAAAACCTAACCTAACCTAACCTAACCTAACCTAACCTAACCGGAACCTGCGCGTTTACCAATTCCGCCATTGCCAACTTGTCAAAATATAATATTGAAAATGGAAAAAAAATTAGTTGAAGATAAAATTTAAATTAATCACATAAATCAAAATTTCTCAAAACCTAACCTAACCTAACCTAACCTAACCGGAACCTGCACGTTTACCAATTCCGCCATTGCCAACTTGTCAAAATATAATATTGAAAATGTGTCAATTTGGAAAAAAAATTAGTTGAAGATAAAATTTAAATAATTACATAAATCAAAATTCAAAGTCAAACAAATAGTATTAAAACTCAAAATAAATAATATAATCAAAAACACAAGTAGGTATTCGTTTCATTCTAAATTCTATCACAATTAATATGTTGTGCAGTCAGCAACTATTCGCCACAGAACTTCTTGAAGCGCTGCAAAGCTATCGATATTTGAATAGACAGTGGTATTTCATTCAAAAGTTTAAATGATGTATAGCTGAAACTACCCTCAAATACAGCAGTTTTATGTCTGGGGAGAATGAGTAAATGGTCTCTTTGGCAAGTACTGTGTGCATGAGAGTCACGGGACCACTGAATATATTCACACGAAATGCAGGTATTTTAAAGCGGAGTTCGGGACAATGCATTTTTAAAACTTTTGGTGGCACTAGTCGGCCTAAAAGTGTATAAATTGTTATATTTTGCGTATGTTAGACCAGTCAACTTGAGTGCAATTCTTCCGTCTGGAATCCACATCCATACTATACAATATATACTATATATACTATGTATACCATATATATTTATTATTTTATTATATTAAATTATATTATATTTATATTTATTTATATATTTATATTTTTTTATTTTATATATTATATTATATATTATATATTTATCCATACTAATATTATAAATGCGAAACTGCTCGAGTTTGTTTATGACCTTTTCACGCATAACACAATATAAAGACTTTAATAATTCTTTCACCAATATAAAGCTAAATTATATGCGCAGACTACAGGTTGTATATGATGGTAAGCTCTGGCGTTATAAAATTATAAATATTAATATATTATATTTGTTATACGTTTTCTGTCGCTAACAAAAGCGAGTTTTTGCTAACGTCAGAAAAAAATCTTTTCCATGGAAACAATGTTGATATATTTTTGGGCTCTATGCTGGTAGGTACTCAAGTCTACTGGTCAGCTACTACTGCAGAAAATTCAAATATTAGAATTCGTTTTTTTTTTTTGACAAGCTTGGAATAAATGTCAGATGAGAGTTCCTATATTAAAAATATAATTCGTAACAATTATAAAGACTGAATGATAAATAGAGTATTTTTTTATTATATTAACGAACTTCCAAATATTTAAATAAAAATAAACATCCGAAATGTTTGTAAGCGCATAAATTCCGAACGAATGAACAAAATTGGATAAGCAATTCTTTTTTTCTTTGAGCTATAGCGTTATGAAATTTAGGTGGTAGGTGAGATGATTGAAAACTGAATATAAGGGAATGAATATATGGAATGCGGGAGGGGATGGGGGTGGGGTGGGGGGGAGATAATTGATAAGTGCAAGCGCTACAGTAATTTCCCGTAATACCATGCGAGCGAAGCCGCGGGGAAAAGCTAGTTATAATATATATGAACAAGCTGTTGAAATAATATAGAACAAATTCTTACGTTTTCTAAATTTTAAAATGGGGATTCCAGCAATTATGTTGAACTACAACACTCTGTTAAATAATATGAATATGCTAAAATTGTCAGACAGAAGAATTTTCACTGACTAAAATTTTACATATTTGGTTGATAGTCCGGTATTGCTTGAGTTGATAAGTTTCCGGATACCACAACGTAATACAAGAAGTCAGGATTTATTTCAGTGCAGAAATTCTGGGACTAACTACCATATGTATTCCTCTTTACCCAGAATACTAATGGAAAGATTACAATACATCAAGTCAGTGGACATCTTCGGTTTATCTTTAAACAAATATGAAATATTGTTACTGAGGCAGTTCAGTTATGGCTGTTCCACCTGGAGGACTTTTTCTGGCTTACTGGAGCCTTTTAAGAAAAATAGTAGGTATATCAGCACCAATATTTACTTTACTGGATTTCTGCGGTTGAAATACGTTTCCATAGATACATAAAACGCAGTTCATTTCTAATTTTTTTTTTTTTTTATGTTAACTCCACACAGGAGGCCCTGAGGGAAATAATTTCCCTCAGGGCCTATGTCATCTTTGAAGATGCTGTGTGGAGGGTGCTGTTGAGGAGAGGAAGGAGTGAACATGGGTCTTGAAGAGACCCATATTGTAGGAGGGAGGAAACACAGAAGCCGGCAAATCGTTCCACAGCCGGGCTGTTGAACTCAAGAACGAGTCGTAGAAACGACCCGTTCTCATGTGACTAATGTCAACCGTGTACAAATGTTGAGCGCGTGTTTGGCGTGTTTCCCGACTATGCACCGGTGCCGAGGGGATCAGTGACGCTAGTTCCTCGGAGCATCTTCCATTGTAATACCGGTAGAACAAGGACAGCATTCCCACCTGACGCCTGTGCTCTAAAGATGGCAGTCCATTTGTTAAGTTAGGAGAATCTATCAAACGGACCGCCCGTTTCTGCACAGAGTCGAGGGTTTTTTTCAGGTATTTTGGGACTCCAGACCAGAGGTGGCTGCCAAATTCAACCGTGGGGCGCACTTGCGATTTGTACAGGGTTAGCAGTTGAGTACTATTAAAGTATCTGCGGGCCCTGTACAGTACGCTCAGTTTCTGAGAGGCTAACTTAACTCTGCCCTAATTCAGGCAATTAGGCATTCCTAATTGCCTATCATGTCATTTTTAATGGAACTGCGTAGGTATCTTAAGTTACACATTTATTGGACAATTTTCAGCTTTGATAACTGTGAAAGTTATCCGCATGAATCTCACTTCATTAGATTTTTTTCCTACGACGAAAATACCTTGGGAGCGATGTACTATTCCATGCAACACATTTTTTGATGTTTCAATTTGATTTTAAAATACTTTCGTAGTATTTTTATCTTTCCCGAATTTAATTTATCCCCTAGTCATCAGAAGTATGCTTTGTTATTGAAATATTAAATACCTAAATGAAACAATAATGTCTGATGCACCATGGATTCGACTACAACAAAACTCTATGCCGTATTTACTTATAATAAAGTGATATTTACACGACTGTTACTTGACTTTACTTTTCTATATTTTATTTGCGCTTCCCTAGGTATGAACTAACGACCACACCTGAGTAGCTAAAGCTGTCACCACGGTGTAAACGACCTACTCGAAAGTAAATAATCCATAACTTCTATGTAGATACTAAACTAATCATGTAGTATATTTTTCATTAGCGTCAATTATCTTGCACGACATTAAACATTTCTATATTCCAGTGGGCTGATTGCACAACGTCCACTGGATCTGCTCGTAAGTAATTAATTTTAATGAATGCTTTATTGCCCCAATATATGCCCTATTCCACTCGAATAAAAACAACGTAATTAACTTTAAATTGGCTTTAAAATGGGAATCGCTGGGTTCAAATATCTTGATTAACGAAACGAGGGCCAGTTCAGAAATGATTAGCGACTAACAACTAACTAACGTGACTGTTAATACATTGAAACTTAACGGGGAAAGAATACAAATTTGTTTATGTCAATTTGTAGTAGTTGCCCTAATTAAATTACTGCTTAATTCAGTATCTACTGTTATTTCAATTGTGTTTGAAGCATTTATAAAAGACCTTGGTGTTATTTACGACAGGAAACTTACCTTTAATTGTCACTATGAAACAATTTCCAATAACACCGTGCAAATTTTAGATTTTGTAATTCGTAACACAAGGACTTTTCATAACGTTGAGTCACTGAAACTACTCTCTTGTGAGATCGCAGCTAGAATATGCATCTACTGTATGGTCTCCTATTTATACTTGTAACTTACACCGCTTGGAGAAAATACCAAGAGAGCTTCTTAGATATTTTCAACAAATAGAGACAACCTGCTATAAAACTTTAAGGTCTGATCTATAACCATCGCTATTTTCTGCCCGTATTAATGATATTCTTATACTGTTTAAATTAAAACTTATAGACTACCCTCAAATGTTAAGGCCTATAAACAATATCATTGTTAAATTTATTCGACTCTAAAATCTTTTCCACTGTGACAACCATAGCACTAATTCTACATATTTTCATTCGTCGATATTGCGATTTCACCAAACGGTCAATTCAAATCTTTTCGATATTTTCAAAACCTCTCCGTAAAGTTAGATTAGGTGTTATGAATTTATTTCCTATTCCGTTCATACGATTGCCATTAAACTTTGGTTATTTGTTGTTGGCACGTCCGCAAAGGATTCTGTATATAATGGTGGGTTCTGGCGATGTGAAATTTGTTTAAAAATAGATGGCACACAAGTTGTTGAGAAAAAAATAATTTCATATAGTTTAGCGGCAAGGAAGAAAGACTGTAGAGAGAGGAGAATCATGGAGGGGATGGGGGGAACAAAGGAGGTGGGGTCGCGGGACACGCAGGGAGAAAAAAATCTCTCTTTGAGTGGCATTGCAGTGCACGCCGGGTACCCGCTAGTAGATAATAAATAGACGAAAACAAATTACTGAAAATGAAATATTGGAAATATGGTTTCGCAATCATAATGTTATTTATTTAGTTTTATCAACACAAAAAAAGGACTGCAATATATATGAATATTCTATTCGAGTAACAATTTAGGTAAACTGAAGCCAGTACTAACATTTTCATAGTTCTGCAATATTGAGGTGATTGCGACTGCAATCTGCAGGTTGAACTCCAACAAGGAAGTACAAATTTTATTAGAAATAAACTGAAATTGAAATTATATAAAATAAGTTACTGAACATACTACGACCTCTTTAGGTTCAAAATATTATTACATAATATATTATATAATATTTATTACATCGGTCAACCAAATCTTACTTTCTTTATGGTGTATAAATTTATGTGTAGTTGTGTTACCATTTATTTTACTCTATTCCTAATTGACGTAATCTGTTCTACTAAACTTTATTGTAAAAGTAAAGAGAATGGAGATTAAAATGAGAAGAATGTATTTTATTGTCTTGTCCGCCGCATAGGGCACATTGAGAAACTCATATTACGGCATAAATCAACATATTCTTGCGTTATCGTAAACATTTTATGATATCTTTATAATATCACATTAACCGTGCCACGAATCTTTGATACAAATGGCAATTATTATTAGACTACAAATCGGTTGGACGTATTAAAATATTTGGAAATCGTTATTTATTACCACAGTATTGGCATCTAGTTACACTAGTCCACAGTCGGTATCGAAGAATTTGATCGTTGGTATTATGTAGGTATTGTATTATGTAGGTAAAAATAAAATAAACAACAGCAAAGTAAGTAAATAAGAAGAAGCATGCAGCGGGAAACAAAAAAAGTGAAGCATTTTGAGGAAAACAGGAATTAGGAAACTGGAAGCAAGAAGCAGAAGAAGCAGAAAGCCTGAAGCAACAGGAAACGGGAAGGAAGAAGCAGAGGGAAGCTGGAAAGTGGAAAGCGTAAAATAACGAATAGCTGGAAACTAGAACCAAGAAGAAGCGAAAGGCAAGTTAAAACAAATGTACACGAGAAGCTGAAAGCGGGAGGCTGGAGGTGAAAAGATAGGAGCGGGAAGCAAAAAGCTGGAAGCGAGAAGAAATGAGAAACAAAAATAAGCGAAAAGCGAGAAAAATATCAAAGCCAAATCAATTCCTTTATTCCTGCCGATCCTGCATTTCATTTTGGCTTATTAGGTTAAGCTTGGTGATAGATCAAAATCTTATCAAAGGTACTACAATGTAAAAATCTACAAAAAAATATCACAATATCACTTCGTTTACTCGTATCTGGTGTACAGAATATATATTTACCAATGGCACGCCATTTGAATCTGATTTCTTGGACCTTTTAAGATTATCAAATTGTAGCCGCCTGTAGGTTCGAAGTACGAATCTAAAATGTTATTCTAGCAAACGGTAGAAGTGAGACCTGGTGAAACTTTGTATATACGAAGCTCTGATTGAAATTGATGGCTCATTACATCCCTACACAAAATAATTGCCAGTTTCTATTTAAATTTCAGCAACAACAATTGTGTTGACTTTTAATAAATTGGAATAAGTCATATTGGCGTCATCAGAATTGTATAATGATTTATTTATTACAATCTATTTATTAGTTTGGAAAGATCTCATAAATCGTAAGAATAACGTCGAGTTACGACTTGAGTAATCTACAACCAGCCGTGGGTAGACTAAATCTTAAACCGCAAATGTTTCAATTTAAATACAGAACACATTACAAGAATGCACTTCATCAAATAAAAATTATCTTATAAAGCCACATGTTTAATCACATTCTCTGCAAAACCACAAGTTAGTCTCTCAAAATAATTCAATAATAATAGAAACTTAATATCTACTCTTGATATAATGTTACGCACTTTGTTCTGTGTTATTTAAATAATTATAATTTAAAATAGACTTAGCCCAAAGAATCAGCATTACATTATTATAATAACATCGGTTCAGGTGGAAAATTGAAGCCCGAAAAACATAATATTCAATTAGTGTATCCAAGAAAAGAAACCCTGGGAACAAGCTCTACTGAAAAAAAACATCTGTTTCACTGCCAATGTTTTTTTTTCAAATTATTTAAGAGAAGATTTAAAACATTGTACAGAAGCTTTTTCTATGTATTTAACCTACCAACCCTGAGGAAAATCTAGGCAATTTAAATAATTTTAAGTTAGATTATTAATATATTCTTGGAAGAGATGTTTTACTTTTATTTGTTTTTTATTTTTTTATTAAATGTATTTTATTGTACCCAAAAAACACGTGTTTTTAGCTTACTTGTATTAGCAATATTAAGAAAATCATTCAAACAGGATATGCAACCCTTTCTAACACACGAGAGTCCACAATTTTTAATAAAAATGGTTCGGTGATGTGTCTCCGTGGTATTAAATTTATGATTACGACGTGACAGATTTTTTTTTATTATTTTCAATAGGATCAATAAAATTTTGATATTGTCAATTCCAAGTAATTTCAGAGGAAAAATCAAAATTAACTAAATAACTAACCAATCATCACGCCGTTTCACCGCAGGGTTAGGCAAATAGGACGGACCGCCAAACAACTCGTTCTTGGCACACACATTCCGAAGGTCGCGGGATCGAATCCTGGCAAATAAATTTTATTTGATGAATTTGTGTTATTTCATAATTTAATCAATTAAAATAATATGTAGTATATTTGCGGCACGTTCCAGAGTGGAAGATGCTCTCAGCACCGCCCCACAGTGGTCCCAAATCCCATTCTAGATAGACAAAAATATTTTTCCACTGAATGTGATGCAAAAGGGTCACAATATGTTAAAAAAAATTATTAAAAAAAATATACATTTATTTCAACCACTGTTACAGAATTTTAAAAGTAAAATAAAATACAAATAAATTGCGTGTAGTGCAATGATTCAAATAAGTCATAACAATCTGTTTATTTTAAGTAATTAGTTAAAAATATTATTTGTTACATAATATAAGAATAAAACTGAATGACATTTGTTTATGGTCGAGTCACTATCATCACGTTTGTTAAATGATAATATTCCTATGTGACACTGTCAACAGACCTCTGCAGTTTCTACGTTGGTACTTCCGAAATCGACAATAATTTTAAGTCATCACTAGATAAGAGGGATATTTTCGATTTTGTGGTTATTTCGGATGTTACAGCTTACCGTTTTCCATCTGACCTCAAGCTGACTTAAGCAGCATGAAATAGTTCTTTTAGACTTCAAGAATTTCGAGGACATTTAATTTTTTTTTAATTTTACTTGTTAACAAGCAAAAACCAAATTATTTTTCTCGCTCACCACGTAGTCTATTATCACACGTAACTACCGAAAGAAAAAAAACTGTATTAAACCATTACCGTTTTTTTTTTACATGAATTTTAGAGCGTATCTTCGACCGTTTCCTATGAAATATTAATATAAATGAAGCGATATTTTTCTTTTCCATTTTCTATGACGTGTTAATAGAAATAAAGCTATTCTTCTTTAGTTAATTTTTTCAAGACCTTTAAAATTGTTTTTCTCAACCAATTTTTTTCCGTGTTGCAGCACAACTTGACTTTGATGCGCCTTTTTCTTCTAACATCTCGAAAATATCAAAAATATAGATCAAAGGTAGAGGCTCTGTAAAAGTCAAATGAGCACGTAAGAGCAGACAAATTCTATTAGAAAATATAGACTAAGAATGGTTTTATATAAAAATTGTTTAGTTTGGAGGTACAAATTGGTACACGATTTTGAAAGTTTAATCAAACTTTGGCAAATAATTGTAAATATTGAAAATGGTTTCACGATTTTTTAATGACCAATAAAAGTAATATGAAAGAGGCAAATTATTAAATACTTAAGTAAATTTGAAAGAACACACCATGGACTTACATTTTTTTTTTACATAATTTCTCTACGATTTCAAATAACACCACCAAAGACAGAACAGCGCGTACACCCGAAAGAGATGGGCCGCAGGGAGGCCGCCTCACAGTGGTCCCAAATCCCATTTTAGCTAGACAAAAATATTTTTCCATGGAATGTGATGCAAAAAAGTCACAAAATGAAGAAAAAAATTATTTAAAAAAATTTACATGTATTTCAACCACTTTTACAGAATTTTCAAAGTAAAATAAAATAAAAATAAATTGCGTGTAGTCCAATGATTCAAATAAGTCATAACAATCTGTTTATTTAAAGTAATTCGTGAAAAATATTATTTGTAACATAATATAAAAACAAAACCTAATGACATTTGATTATGGTCGAGTCACTATCATCACTTTTGTTAAATTATGATATTCCTAGGTGGCACTGTCAACAGACCTCTGCAGTTTCTTCGTTGGTACTTCCGAAGTCGACAATAATTTCACTAGAAGTCATCACTAGATAAGGCATTGGGATGTTTTCGATATTGTGGTAATTTTAAATATTACAGCTTCCCGTTTTCCATCAGACCTCAAACTGACTTAAGCAGCATGAAAGAGTTCTTTTAGACCTCGAGAATCCAGAGGATATTTAATTTTTCTTATTTTACTTTTTAACAAGCAAAAAACATATTATTTTTCTGGTTCACCACGTAGTCCATCATCATATGTAACTACCGGAAGTAAAAAATCTGTGTTGGGCCATTTCTGTTTTTTTTTACATCAATTTTACAGTATATCTTCGACCATTTCCTATGAAATATTAATAGAAATGAAGCGATATTCTTCTTTTCCATTTTTTATGACATATTAATAGGAATGAAGCTATTCTTCTTCAGTAAATTTTTCTCGACTTATAAAATTGTTTTTCTCAACCAAAATTTTGCCGTGTTGGAGCATAACTTGACTTTGATACGCCTTTTTCTTCTAACATCTCCAAAATATCAAAAATATAGATCAAGGGTAAAGGCTCTGTAAAAGTTAAAAGAGCACGTAAGAGCACACAAATTCTATAAGAAAATATAGATAAAGAATGGTTTTATGTGAAAATTGTTTAGTTTGGAGGTACAAATTGGTACACAATTTTGAAAGTTTAATCAAACTTTGGCAAATAATTGTAAATATTGATAATGGTTTCACGATTTTTTAATGACTAATAAAAGTAATATGGAAGAAGAAAATTATTAAATACTTAAATAAATTTGAAAGAACATACCATGGACTTTAATTTTTCTCTTGACGTAATTTCTCTCCGATTTCAAATAACACCACTAAAGACCGAACCGAAGCGCGTACACCCGAAAGAGATGGGCCGCAGGGAGGCCGCCTGGCACATCCAAAGTGTGGTGTTTACATCTTTGCCACGTGTAGGGCGTATTGTTTTAATTTTTTTATCGATGCGGACGTAATGCTATGGACTGTTTTTTATGTAGTGAGTATGTTTTTGTGCATAAATAAAAACATCGTTGAAATCTTTTTGTCTAGCTAGATTGTTCTAAGGGAACCACCGTGCGCTTGGCACATTCAAAGTGTCGTGTTTACATCGTTGCTACGTGTAGCGCGTATTGTTTTTATTTTTTTATCGATGCGAACATAATGCTATGGACTGTTTTCTACGCTGTGAGTATGTTTTTGTTCATAAATAAAAACATCGTCGAAATCTTTTTGTCTAGCTAGATTGTTCTAAAGGAACCACCTTGCGCCCTGGTGAAGGACCACCGTTCAGAATTGAAACGTTGCTTGAAATGGCTTTAGCTGTGTTTGGTGACCCGATCTGAATAGTCAGGTACTTCCCACCTTCCTCTTCCCCACTACCTTCAGCCTCACAATTGGGGATGCCGTAGTCTCACCGGCTCCAGACGGGAACAGTTGGGACTCTTGTGCGGTATTCGTATAAAAAAAATGAAAAAACATGCCCAAACCATCTTGGAGTCGCTTTCTCTATCTTACTCATTACGCTTATCAGACTTGCATTCTTTGAGAATCTCCACATTTCTCACACGATCATACATGGTTTTATCACACGTACGCAGTGATTTCATTTCTATAGCATTCAATCTACTTTCATCCTTCCTCTGCCAGTTCCATGCCTTAATGCCATACTTCGGGGTAGGTACCAACACTCCATTGTGAAGTGGACTGCTAGCTTCGCTTCTCTGCAGTTTTTTGTCAGCGCCAAACCAAAATTAGGCACGTAAAAATTTATCAGGTAGATATTAGAATAATCTTCTTCATTGTTAGTATCGTTCACAGTAGGTACAGCTACAAACGAAAACCGTTTGACTTATAACGGAGTGCATGAACTATTGTAAATGCTGGAACACCTCGCTTATCTAAATGAACTGTTGAAAGTGACTAATTTGTATAAAAATCCGGTAATGCCTGTTCCTCTCTCGCAACAGTTAGCCGGTGCGGCCCCTCATTAGCAACTCCACGTGCTGGTCGGTAGAACAGGCGACCTCCGGGCCTAATTACCCTACCCTTATCTTGCGGCTATTTGTCTCTTGATGAATTAGACGTGATATTTAAAGGTCGATGACTCTACAAATGCCGATGCGATACACCGCGCTGCTTTCAATAGGTGTACTGTGCTCTGTACCCTCTCTACCCGTACCACCGTAAACCTTCCTTTGCACAATCTACTTCTTGGTGACACTTATGCTTAGCTATGTTTTCCGGCTTAGATTGCTAATACGGTTTTAGCAGAAACTCGTGAAAATGAGACACCTATCTCTTTTTATTGATGCACGTGTCTGGATATTGTAGAAGAGCATTGATGCTTCACGGTACCTGCTGAGGTCGTCCTTACGGATCCTGGAATAATCGAATTGAGGTTACTCTGAAGGGGTAAAAGTTAAAGAGATATTTCACCTGAAACCTGTATGAGGAGAATTATATGTCGCACGGAAAGTTGTGTCTCATTATGCACTTTTAGCCCTTATAAACCTTTGTACTTTTATATCTGCCACCCTAAAACAGACTTGCCTTGTGATATTAACGAGTATTTTTTTGTGATTACCGCATAAGAGTTCCAACTAATCCCAACCGCCTGGAGCCAATGAGAATATAGCAACCCCAATAGGGGTACGTTGTGAAGCTGAGGATAGTGGGAAGAGGAAGGAGATATTGAAGAGGAAGGTGGAAAGTTTCTGGCTATTCAGATCCGGTCACCAAACATAGTGAAAGCGATTTCAAGCGACGATACTGGGAGCATGTTCCACTCTGGAACTTGTAGCAATTTTTTTTTTAACATGAGCTCCACACAGGAGACCCTGAGGAAAATAATCTCCCTCAGGATCTATGTCATTTTTGGGGATGCTATGTGGAGGGTTTTTTAAAGGAAAGAAAATGGAGAAATGGAGAATTCTGGGAAGGAAAAGGGTTTAACGAGTGGGTAGGAATCTGGGGTTCAGTGTGTCCTGGTCATCCGCCTCCAAGACCTAGACAAAACTCACCCCATAAACCCGGGCACCCCTGCTAAATCATCAAACGTAGCGAACCACTTGGGGTGACCTATGGCAGAGGTGTTGGTTATCCAATAAAGGTTCCCGGGCGGCGGTACCCATCCTCGCCTCCCAAATTGAGCAAAAATACTACACATTATTTTTAATGAATTCATTGCGCAATAACACAAATTAATCAAATAAAAATTAAATGAGCACGCCGGGATTTGAACACGCGACCTTTGGTTTGCTATTCGAGAGCCATCATTTTAGACGTTGAAGGGTTGTCTCGACGTTGAACATAATGCATTCATAAAAAATATGGAACACACAACACTTGAAATAATTTCAGTTACCAATATAAAATAATCTGAATTCATACGTAATACGAGGATCCTCCTAAAGAACGAAGCTAGGAGTAAACTAATTAATGTAGTTCTGGTAGGCGTTGCTACTTTGCACTGTTATTTATACAGTTTAAGACATAGTAATACAGTTTGTTTAGAAAAACGGCATTTTGACCGCATTTTCATTACCAAAAACGAGCCCCGCAAACATTAGCCTTGCCCCAAAGAGCCATACATTTTCTTTTATGAATATAATTAACGTCGAATACAAAACAAGAGGAACGTTTTGCCGGCTTTTAAGACGTTTATTTATTCGGTCCTTCCACAAAAGGGTTGATTTAAATAACATGGGCCACCGGGGCACGATGCTATATAAATACCCCTTCCCCAATCTGATAACAAATGATCACCCAAATAATTTTTTATTTTTTATTTTTTTTATTTTTATTATGAATCATAAATAGATACATGTATTTTAAAACGATTCTATATAATAATTAGTTACATAATATATATATTTGATGTACCCCCTTAAATAAGCAGGGCTTGTGTGTATGGGGGGGTGTTATCATAATAGTTTTATTTGGTATAACCATTGACCTAGATATACTTGGTCGAAGGGTATAACTCATTTCATATTTTCATATTTTCACTATAATTTTTAAGGTTTGTTTTAAATTCTTTTGTGTTAGTGTACATGTTTCTAATTTTTTCTGGTAGGGAATTAAAAAATTTGACACCGAGATATTTATGATTTTGCTGTCCTATTGTTTTTTTACATTTAAGAATTGGAAGTATTGACGTTTGTCTGAGATTTCTGTTATTTTTAAAGGGTGTTACTTTATTTTGAATATCATCTTTATAAATTTGTAATGTTGCGTGGTAGAAGTATAATGCATTTAATTTTCTGACCTTAAATTGTTTGAATAAGAGTTCTGACGAATATGTATAGGGTTTTTTTAAAATTGTTTTTATTATTAGTTTTTGTGATACGTAAATTGATTGTGTTAGATTTTTATATGTACCGCCCCATCCTATAATGCCGTATTGTATAATTGATTGACAGAAAGCGAAGTCATATCAAGGATATTAAAATTTGTCCACTATAGGGAGGTTTAGATCCTTTGTTATATTTTTTATAGTACACCAATGATTCCTTGTGACTCGATATCGAACAACCGCATGCATTATTCTAGCTCTCACTGCGTACAGTATGTGAAACACCCTCCAAAACCATGGAAGATCTTCGTGTTCAATTGTCTACTACATATTTCATATCGATCGACTTGAATCTAAGGTTTTTTTCAATGCTTCTGGCTTTCACCCTTCATGGGTATTTATTTTTATAAATGAAAACAAATAACTTTGTGTACACCACTATTTAATTAACAATATTGACATGTTTGTTTTCTTCGTCAAGATATTAAGTTAAACATGTCGATATTGCTAATTAAATAGCGGTGTACACAAAGTTATTTGTTTTCATTTATTAATAATGACGCCACAAAGTGAATTTGCAAGGTTTGAAGAATTTATTTTTATGTTCAAACCTTTCTAGCTTTTACCCTTCAAGTGTGTTCTAGGCCATCATTTTAAATTATGAAGAGAGGAAAGGCGAATTAACATATTAATATTATTCAAATGGGCAAATTTCAAAATTATTTGGAAGATTGGAGTCGAGTTAAGACTTTAAGAAATGAGATGTTGAATGGGGGGAGGCAATTTTAGATAAGGCTTGATAGAACAGAGAATATTTGTTTACAGAGGGACAACCAAAAAAATATGTGATCAAAAGTTCCCACTTACAGACCATACAATGGACAATCTGGGGAGTCAAGGACGTGAATTTTAAAAAGGTGAGAAGAAACGGAACAATGTCCAATTCGTAAAGTGAAGAAATTTAGATTTTGGAAAAACGGTGGATTTGTTGAATTCACGGTTTTAATGGTAAAGTCCTTTGTATTGAGGCGTAGCAGTTTCCTTGGATTGACTAGCAATTTGCCAATATTCTGTCCGATCATTGCGGGATCTATCTTTGAAAAAATGTCAGATAAGGGATTGCGGTTTATGAGGGTAACAATAGAGTTGGATGCCCTTGTTTTGCAAAGGAACCCGCGATATCGTTTCTCACGGTACCAACATGTCCAGGAATCAAATGAGAGTGTTTTAGGCCATCATTTCAAATTATGGGAAGAGGGAAAACGTATTATGTGTATGTATGGGTTTGTTGCAAATGAGCGAATTTCATAAATATGTGGTAGCTTGAGGTTGAGTTTAGACTTAGAAGTGATGAGATGTTGAATGGAGGAGGATCAATTTTAGACAAGGCTTGATAGAAGAGAGGATACTTGTTTACAAAGGACGTACCATAAAATGTGTGAAGTAAAGTTCCAATTTCTGGACCACAGAAACTATGAGTTAAATAGGTCAGTGGGAAGGGAGCAATGTCCTTCAAATATATAAATCTAAGGGGTCTCATTTCTTTAGGAGTTTCAAAAATTTTGACGTAAAACAAACGTACTGAATCTAATACAAGACTCACCGGAATACGCTTTCGACATATTGTACCTTTTGAAAATCATTATTTACTGATTCACGGTGAACCAAACGAAATGTTTATGAATTCAAATGAATAGTTACCAACAACGGATCACTTACTATCAAACACGATACGATTAATTAGCATAAAAGCTATCGCACATAATTCGCAAGTCTACTTAAAAGCAATTTCATGTATCACCACATGTTAAAATACAATCAGAAGGCATGTTAAATCGAAGCAAAAATGAGTAGTTTGAAGATAATAATATGTAAATAGCATCTCCGAGGTCACTTGCATCAGGGTTAAACTCGTGTAAGTGCAGTGCTCATTTCCTGGTTTGAAGTCATCTACGGCTTTTTCCTCAGATTGTTCAGACGGAATGAGTCTCGCAATTAGTGCATTATCTCAACCACACGTGTTGTGTGATAAAACCAATAATGTTACTGGAAGTCCAGTCATATTGTGACCTAGAAAGGTACCTAATCTTCTTGTGAAATACTTACGCATTCCTTCACGCATTCGTAATGTATAAATCTTGTCTCGGAATGGGTTATTTTAGGGAAGAGATAAATATGAATTATTGTAGGGAAGCCTAAGAAGCGTTGCTTATTCACTCTGTATTTGTTATTATTTCTTTGCAGGCAATGCAAATAATACGTAATGTACGCTGTTATAGTTGGGACATCGTTAACTGTGTTTTCATAGTCTTCTAGTATGTCGGACGAACTACCTAATCGAGTAGATTTCGTTGGTAAAAAATTAATTCGTCTACCTGTACAAGGTCTCAAGAGAGACGTTTTAATTTAAATTAATTAATCTAATTAATTAACTACATCATAAACTATTACGCTTGACGAGCTCCGTGACAGAACGGTAAGAACTTTGACATCTACTCAGATATCTACGCAGATAGATATGAAAACATATCGAACAACCCTGAGTGGTGGTGGATTGGTTCGATTTTTTGCGTAGCAGAGTAAGAAATAACTCTTAAATTATCATTTTTCATTCTTGAATTTTGTATAAAAAAGTACCTAACTAGATTATCCAAAAATGAGCTAAGAAGCTAAACCACTTTTTTGAGCTAACGCGACGGCCTCATTTTGGAGCCAAATCTGGCATCAAACGAGCTGAGTTGGCAACACTGGATTGGAGCGGCAATAGTTCTAAATGTAAAACAATTTATTATTTTACTGACCCATGATGCCGAAAAATACTCGTAGGTACGAAATGACAAAATAATCCAGGAAATTCTTCTTTTCATTAGAATTTGATACAGAATCATCTCATTTCAGGAAACACCACTAATTATACTGAACAGTGAATATATGAAAAATATTCTTCAATAAGTGGATTTTTTTATTCCTTCAACCGTCTTGGTATTTAAAACCATTTAAACCATTGTAGGGTCTTTTAATTTTATGTACTTTATTTTGAAGTACGTTTAAGGTTTGTACTAGTCTTCGAAGTTCCTCGCAAATTCAAAAATTTCATATGCAATTGCTTCGGACCTGAATAACTCTAGGATAACAGATTTTTGCTTATTATGTTTGTTTGTACGTAGTTTTTTTTTGCATACTTATTATAATATCTATTTACTTAATCGGGTGTCAAAGTAGAAGATATATTTTCTTTTGTATTAATTTTTGGAAACTCATCAGCTCAATTTTATAATTTTTTTGCATTACAGCAAAAATAAAATCAGATATAGATTTTCTTTTATGAATTAAAAAAAAAAAAAATTATTGCGAAGTTTGAAGAAATTACAGATTTCTTACTTGTGCTAAGAACTGAACAGAATAAGGAACTCCAGTGAAAAATATTATTGCTTTAAAAAAATATGTTCATATAGACCAATATATAATGTTGATTCTGAATATATAAGTTTTATTACAAAATATTTAACGTAGAGTTTTTAAAAAAATATTTAAAAGTCCATTTTAAAACGTGTCATTAAAACACCCTATTGCTGGATTTTGGCGGCGTGACGTCACCGCGCCGCGTCACCTGGGTCAAAGTTGTAGAGAAATCAATAGAAATGAAGACGCAAGCCGTTCGGCATTCCGTGTTATTGGCTTATAGAGAATTGGACATATAATAGTTTTTGTTTTTATTGAAACATTATTTAGGCCTAAATAATTCAGTATCAAAAATAAAGTATCTCTATTAGTTTATCTATATTATTTAAAATATTCAAAAACTTTAACTGTACAAAAAAAAACGATCGTATTGCCCAGTAATGTCTATGAAAACGCTCCAATGCTGAAATTCAAAATGGCGGGAGTCGAACAGCTGATTCCTGTTCCCTACAAGATTCATACTTCGGTTAGTCATGATGACGTCACACTAGATTCGGTGGTTTTCGGGGGATCTTGAAAAATTAAAACTTTGACATTTATTTTAACTATTTAAACTAAATATAAAAAATAAATATGCAGTTATTTAAGATAGAAGGACATTATTCATAAAAAAAAAATAAAAAAATTGGACTGGAATTCTCTATCGTATAAAACAAATATATAAAAAACATAATATTTTGTTACAATATAAAATTAAATTTATAACAGAACATGGCAGAAGAATATTTTTTATGGACTTTTTATAATTATTCAGCTGGCAATTGAAGATGTCCACTTCTGGCTCCTCGTGTTTTAAAGTCATTAAATTTATATTATGTAAGTATTCTACCTTATTGAAATATGTGTAGATATCTTTCCAAATACGGGTGGTCCGATATCAACTGGCGCATGTTCGATAAGCAAGAATACGTTTATTTTTAAGGAATTTAAAATCCTCTCGGTAATAATAAATTATATTCTCTTGTCGTTATTTTACGCCTTATTTTACTAGCTACGAGTACTTAAGGGTCATTCTACTTGTAAGATTGTGTTCATAAGTAGGACAGTGACAGCATAAAATGTTTGTAACCAAATACATAATGACACTGTGATTTGTTCGTGATATTGTAATTTACCTTTCCTTTTCACTGTCATTTGAAAGACTAGTAAGGCGCCCAAGGTTTCAACCGTATTTGTGACAAAGAGATTGAGGAGAAAGTGATTTAATGTGTAGTATATGGAAATGCAAGTATCTATGTAGATGCCTTTTATATGATATTTTTCTACTTGTAACACCTAGTTGATTTGCGCGTATAAATACATTTATATTCATATATTAGATATCAATTTCTGAGAATCATTAGCGTTGAGAGCTTATAACACGTAAAAGAATACTTTCTAGGTATTTTAATTGTAATGGTAAGCTGTGTCGTACTTGTAGGAAAAAAGATTCTATGAAAGTTGATCTCCCGGAATACTATAATAATATACAATATGTAGAAGAAATACAGGAAAAATACACAAAATAAATAAATTAAGTGATCCCAAAGGGGTTTGCGGAGAAAATATTCCGCTGAATAACAAAATTTAAAACATATTTTCTTTTAAGTACCTCAAGGATAAAACTAATTGTCTATATTTACTGTAAAAATCAGCGAATAAGTACAAAACATAAACACAGTGAATAAATTTGTTTGATATCCAAACCAAATTATTATTAAAGTTACTTTTGAAGTGGATTTTTTGTTTGAAATTGGTAAATAACGCGTAAAAAATAAATTTTATAATAATCGTTATATCGGGGGGCCAGCTGTCGGGGGATCAGCTGTCAGGTAACCAGGAAAAATAATTCTTTTGTATCGTCCGTCAATTGTTTTGCCAGGATTTGTTTGAAAAGTGCTTAATTTTTTTTTTGCATAACGTTACTTCCTTAATTCTCGACTTCCATTCAATTTATGTAATACATTGCAATATCTTTTATGCTCAACTAGTGAGCTCTCGGCATGCGTCGAAATTGTTTCTCCCTGTGTGTCCTTTCCCATTTCTTCCGTCCCCCCTCCAGCTCACACGTTCGCACTCCATCTTCTTCGCCTTCCCTCTACCCTCTCCCGCCAACCCCCCTCCCGCGATCCCCTTCCTTCCCCCGTTTTCAATGTATTCAGTCCCGATACATTCAGATTTTGAAACAGCTCGCGTGCCACCTATTGCAATTTTTTTTTTACAAATTTTCTATCGAATTTGGTTCTTAACATAGGAACTTATTTCAAATAAATATAAATTTTGAAAAGCTTTAAAGTATTCGATTTTGGTTAATACCACCATAGGTGAGAATAAATTAATTAATTTAAACATTTTTGAAAAATGAATTTTAATTTAACAATCGATGGTTTGCAAAACGTCATTCTCAGATTGTGACAGTTTTGTAAGAGTTTTTGTAATGATTAAAAAAACTTTTCAGTTGTATTATCGTGTGGTTCTAATAATCCAGAAACCTTCGCGAGGACGGAAAAAAGGTATTTTGAAACTATAAATCATTCACATCAAATCCCCAAAGTTTAACCGTAATCGGATGAACTGTTAGCAACGCATAATTTCATGATGCCAGAACTCATTATGATATATAGTAAGAATCGCGGGCACGCGCACATAAAATTCCCAAAGTTTCATCGCAATCTGAAATGATTTAGCAACGCATAGTATACATCATACATACCTACGTACATAGACAGAAACAAACGTATTTTCATTTTTATATACATAGATAGATACTCTATATAGGTAGGTTAGCGACCTACTTAAAAGTTTTGCAAGTTACACAACTTTTGTCCATAACCCATGGCACATTTCCCATAGTTAAGAATGCAATAACTTACGTTTATATCTATTTTAATAATAGTGACTGTTGCGCTCGGTGAAATTGAAATGTTAAAAAGCACCGTGAAGAATTAACGAATCAGTTAAATTATCCATTTTATTTTTATATTCAAATTTAAACGTTCCGGAGGAGCGATCAAGAATCTAGCATTGTGTCCGCGGTCCATTAACTCTGATTAATTATACATACTCTAGATTGTTTCTTATTTTCCATCGCACCTCGCACCCACTCCTCTTTATATTTTCGTATGAATGTTAATTTTATTTGACTCGTGTATTCTTGAATGTTAAAGGTATGGCCTAATGTTCACCAGATCATTATACCCATTACCCATGCCACGGGAACATGCATACATAGAATTATTTAATTTTTAATATAAAATAGAAAACTGTTTTCAATTCAATTAAGGGCGGTTCCATTCTTGATGAACACTGGAGTTATGAAAATTATCAGCGATTTTATTAAAAGCTTTTTATAATTCTGCGATAATAACGCTGATTGAAATACACTCATTTTTCAATAAAACTCGCGCGCCACCTATTGCAAAAATTTAATACAAATTTTTGCAAAATCACCTAAGTTTCACCGATCCGATGACTGGTTTAAGAGAGCATAAGAAACAAACAAAGGAATACTCATCTTAATATATATATTTCTTCTGCCCGTGTGTATGTCACTGAACTCCTACTAAACGGCTGGACCGATTTTGATGAAATTTTTTGTGTGGGTTCAAGGGGATTCGAGAATGGTTTAGATTCACAATTTGGTCCACTGGAAAACGTTCTTTTAATTAATTTTTTATTTCTAAGGAGTTGTTGATTTTGGAATGTTTGAAATGTTTGAAATCCGGCAGACTGCGCTACCATCGCAGTATCGAATATTCAATATTATTCTATTTTAATTTTAGTTTTTCCCGACAGTTGTGTACAGGACAACGTCTGTCGGGTCCGCTATAAATAAATAAAATAAATTGTGGAACATTCCAGAACACTCTCGAATGTTGTCCTGAGCGAAGCTGGGTAACCCAGCTAGTTTTTATATATTAAAGTAAAATAATGTTGTTATTTTTATTTCTACGTAAGCTGCTTACGTTAAACTGTGACTGCTCTCATCACGGGAGTTCCTAGTGAGACATGCTCAGGACGTCATCAATGTAATTTAAATAAAAAAAGTTGAATAAATAATAATTATTACAAATATAAAAAGGAAGATAATGTTAAACATTGTTCTTTTGGAATTTTCCTTACTTGCCTTTTAGATGTTGCAAACACTTGACAAAGCTAGTAGGTAATCATTTAAATAAAAGAAATGTATTTTACATTATAACGAATTTGTTTCATTTAACATTATTGTTGTTAATAATAACTGGAGCGATTTTTGCCGAATATTGCCGCCATTTCAAATGTCTCTGGTTGCTTTTCGGATAAAAAAGGCAATTATCTCCTTGATTCGTCAAAATTTTAAAAAATAAATATTTGTGGCTCCCAAGTTTGTTATTTTGGACTTTAAATGAAGCTATTGAAATGTTCTTTCTATTATGATCATAGATGTCGCATATTGAAACTTCGTAGACTATTTTGTATGGATTTTAAAAATAATTTTTTAAAATATTGTTTTCACGCAGGATTTCTGATCAACTGTTTACGGTTAAAATTAAGTCCCTTTTCAATAGATACACACCTTTCATTATCAAGTATACCACAGATAATATACAGAAATTTTGACTCGAATAAGTAGGGTCGTCACCTCTTAGGGCAGTTTCAATGTAACAAACACGTAGGATTCGCGCGGTTATAAACTTTAAGATTTTTTTATATTTTTTTTATAAATCCTTCAAATATCAGCAAAACGGTTAAAAACAGGTTAATTCATTGGCTATACAGCACTATAATAAGTTTTAAAGTCTCTATGTTAAAATTCTAAGGTATGATTTTTTTAAAGTTGGCAAAAAATTTAAAAAATGATCTTCTGAAAATCTCGAGCAAATGGAGAAAAAAACTGTCGCTCCAGTAGTTAATTTTTACGAATTTGTACCATCCGTCAAGAATAAACTCTGCTTAAAACCCTCATTTATTTACTTTCATAATAAAATGTGACCATTAAGGATGGGTGGGAAATGTTACAATGAGAAATTTACATTTACTCCGCTGTCAAAAGACGAGTGAGGATAAACAAATAATTATGACATTGCCAAAACGCCTTCGGTGGATGCGAAATACCGGCGAACCGTATCAGGAATCAATTTCGGCAAAATTTTGTGAGAAGCGTGTAAGGAGAATTTTTTGCGAAAACCTTTTAGAGTCTGCACACAATTTGATCTGGAAGATGCCCACATCCGTTCCATTTGGATATTCAATATACTTCTGCTATTACTTAAATTACATTAGACCTTGCCTTGTACAACCTCCGAGATGAAAGCTAAGAATTCTTTGAAGAATCCTCATTTTCTCTCTTACCATTTATAAACTCGTAGGTTTACAAGTTCTTTATTTAATTCTTCAGAACAGTGGTGAAACGATTTTTTTTTAAATTCATATATTTCTTATAAGAGATCATATTGTTATCGTAAATGCTTTCAAAATGACATACGACTGAAAAATTCGTTGTAAAATGATATTATTATTTTCATACTCCTTATCCACAATGATTTTACTCCGCCAACTTTACAATTTGTATTTATTTCTGAAAGACGAATTAATTACGTAGAATTCCTAATGGGTTTTAGACAAATTATTTTTATTGTTGGCTTCTCGCTAAAAACAGCCCATTGTTGGTTTGTAAGCACAATCAAATTTATAAAATCTACCATTAATGGTTTTGACATAATATAATTATTTTATGCTAACTTGAGACCTTTTAGAGTTGAAGTAATAAGATGATAAAGGTATCTTAGCTATCAATACAGCGTAATGTTATGAGATGCAAGATGAAGGGCAAGGAAAGGGAGTGTGGGAGATTATAAATTACCTAATTGTTTAAATATTTTCATTGTTTTTGTAATCAATTTTTTCACTCAGTTTTTCATTGGTTTATTTTACTAGAGCGTTACTGACTGTTGCTTCCACTCTGAAAATAACATAACTTAATACCCTGTTGAATTAGTAGCAACAAAAAAAACATTTATTCGTAATTTTCTATTTACGTCAAGCTTTTACACAACGCTGTAGTTAATCTACCGAGGATTGTAATGTTCTTCTACGAAGATCGTCAATTAAAAAAAAAATCGATTGCAGTTCGTACACGGTAGAAGCAAAATTTCACCAAAACAATCTCAACCAATAAAAGCCTTGAAAAGTGAGAGCATAATCAAAGCGGCCAATGAGCGCAGTTTGACGCTTTGTAGGTACTGTAACGCATCATTTCCGTTTCATATCTCAACCAATAGGAGCCCTGAAAATTGAGATCTTAGCGAAAGCCGCCAATGAGCGCAGTTTGACGCTTTGTAGGTACTGTAATGCATCAATTCCGTTTCATCCGAGTTTCAAATCACAATGAGGCTAAAAAAGTTTCACTTCAATTAAAAAATTATAATATTTCTAATAAAATATCTTTGGTTAAATATCACTCTATTATATATATATCTTCAATATAATAAACAACCCGTTTCGGTTTAACCTGAATCTTCAGAGGTAAATAAAAACACTTTAAATAAATTGATTGAACAGTCGAGGAGCCTAAAAAGTGTAGGTTTTTCAGAATTCTATTAAATAAAGATCACTCTTCTAATAATTCTTAGGATATAGATGTGCTACATAGAAATGGGATAGACATACGCCTCAATAATCAAGAAACTACTGAAATTTATAAAAATAAATAGAACCAATTCATTTAAAAAGCAATTAGATTAATCAAAGTACCCCATTTTAAGCGGTGACCGGACATCTCAGAATGAAACCAACTCAGAACCACCTCAGAAAAGTCATTAAAAGAGATGAATTTTTTTTTTTTTGGTTAAATAGGTTACGTTGCGTTAGGGTTATGGCTATTTTAAAATAATTTTTTCGTAGCTTTTAATGACTTTTCAAAGAACTGTTAAGTTGACTTTATTTATTCTCTGTTGGCATGGAACCATTTTAAACCTATTTTTCTTCCCCACACTTACTTTTCCTCGATCTCTTACGTACCTTCCCCCCCCCCCTCGTCAATGTTCTCTCAACCTCTTCGATGTTACCTTTAAATACTCCATAACTCTGAATTTATTTAATATGTTACCCCCTCGGAGGTTTCTGGATTTTTAAGATCACATGACATCACATCTGAAAAGTTTTTTAATCATTAAAAAAACTCTTTCGAAAATGTCAAAACTTGAAAATAACATTTTGCAAAACAATGATTGTTAAATCAAAATTCAATTTTCGAAACTCTTTAAATTAATGAAGTTATTTGAAGTACTGCTTAGTACTTTGAATCGAATCAAAAATTGTAATATTTTAACTGGTAACTATGTTATGCATCACTTTTCATTCATTGTTCTTATAATATACAAAAACGAATACTTGTAATACATGAAAAATAAAAATTTGAATAAAAAAATTGTAATAGGTGGCACGCAAACTGTTTGAAAACTGAATGTACTGAGACTGAATAATGGATTGCGGTAGGGGGGTTGGCGGGTTGGGGGAGCGGGAAAAACATGCAGGAAGAAACAATTTATTTCTTTGAATGTGACAATGCAACGCATGCCGGGAACCAGCTAGTTCTAAATATAACATAATATTGCGTTTCCTTAAATAACAAATTTTATGAATCAACCTACCTAAATCAAAATATATATTTCATCATAAATAAATTGTTTCTTCACTCATAATATATGTAAATAAAACGCTTTCTTCTTCTTCTATAAAGTTTCTTTACTCCTACGTTATTATCGTTTATGTTTTCAATCGAGCTGTTCCATCAGCTTTAGGTTTCCGATAGTCTTTACTTGGTCCATACTTTGTCTATGCTCGGTCTATACTGTCTATGGAGGTTCATAGCCACTTCCAGGGTCGGCACGTGAGCGGAATACGGCGCCATCTATGTGGTCATAGAAAAAATAAAAATAAATTGAAAATGGCTGGATGATAAGCCCCGAAACAATAGACTGAATAAAACGAGACGCCCGAGATAGATAACTTGGAAGGAAGCGGAAAATTCTTTTTTGACGTATTGAAAACTTGCGGCGAAGACGGGACCGATCAGGGCAAACTGGAAATTGTTCAACGATCGACGACATGCTCTTTAGATTTTGTAAATATTTGAAATCATTTTTTTATATGAATACTCCACAAGAGTCCCAACTGCTCCCGTCTGAAGCCAGTGAGACAATGGCATCCCCAATTGGTGTGTGTTGTGAGGCTGAAGGTAGTGGGGAGGGGAAGGAGATGGGGAAGAGGAAGGTGGCTATTCAGATCTGGTCACCAAACACGGCCAACGCCATTTCAAGCAACGTTTCAATTCTGAATGGTGGTCTTACACCAGGGCGATACTGAGAGTATCTTCCACTCTGGAAGTTTGCTGCAAATAGACTATAGATTATTTTAAATTAATAAATTGTGAAATAACACAAATTAATAAAATAAAATTTATTTGCAACGCCGGGATTCGATCCCGCGACCTTCATAATGCGAGTCAAAAGCCTTACCGCTGGACAACGCTGGCCGTCAAAAAATTTTCTGGAAACTCTTTGTTATAATTTTTGACGAGATAACGTCTTATAAATCGATGAATGCCGGCTGCACTCACGAAAAATTATGACTCATTGTCACGTTCCGCCTGAGCCGAGCGTGCAAGCAAGAGCGCGGAACAAGCGTTTGGTAAGTGCCTAAACCTTGCCTGAGTGTTCGGCTTGTAACGCATCTACCTCTCTTCCACTCTTTCGTTATTATATGACGTTATCATGTAAAATTATCTATAAACCGACTTTACAGACAACCAATTTTTTAATAGGCAAATTTATTTGGGAGTATGGGTATCGCCGACCTGGGAGCCATTTATTGGATGACCAATATCCCTGCTGTAGGTCATTCCAAGTGGTTCGCTACGTTTTGCGATTTAGCAGGGGTGCTCGGGTTTATTAAGGCTTCTCTGGGTCTTAGCGGCGAATGATTTTACCCGCGTGGCGGACGGAGCGGGAGAGAGTTGTTGAGGGAGAGTTTTTGACCTCTCCAGCCGGACTCTCTGGATCCATCGCCTTGCACTGCAGTGGGAGGAATGGATTCGTACCTCTGTCACTCCTAGACACACTGACCCCCAGATTTCTAACGAGAAGAGAAGAGAAACGAAAAATAGCATCACTAAAAAATACAAACACGTACATCTATAGGACTTAGCCCGTGAGAGTGAGATAGTATAATCAGTCTCCTCTTGGTACGGTGTTTCGTCAATCAGTATCTCATTTGTGCGTTGCTTCGTCGCCTCCCTGCTCTTATCTACTTTAGTTTTCTGAAGGTTTCGCTTCTACCGCGTGTGAATTGTACAGTCGGATTTTTTTAGGCCATAACCTAACTCAACATTTTTAATTATTTTTTTCACCATTTTAAACGATTTTCAAAAGAAGTGTTGAAGTTGCATGATTCTGGGTTATCCGGTCACCAATAACAACAAGTGTGTTACTGGAAAAACAGATGAGCTTACTAAAGTTTATGTGAATTTTGCATTTCTTCAAATACGAGTTTAAGAACACAGAATAGATACAAAGAAATTAATGCTTATTTGCATTATTCTCGTTTTTTCGTCAACAGAGGATTTCCTCTCCTTCCTTCTCTAAGGGGTGAGGCAAAGAGGGTGAATGAAGGGCATCAGAGGGGAAGGGTGGGGGTATTAATGGCATATGCGTGTCCCCTTATGGCTCGGATTCGCTTCCGGTTATAACAGGATCGAATCCTAATTCTAATTCCGGGAATTCAAATTCAAAATTCAAATACACACGTTCAAATACAGGGATGTAGGTACATTCTGCTTCCCTACTTATTTACATACTATCAGTATGCATTCCCATGTTCAAATTATCATTATTATTATTGTGAAATAGTCGTTTCCATTTGTATGACCTGGAATTGAATGGAGTAATAATTATTATTTACTCCTCCCTGTACAGATCTTTTCACCTACGCAATCAGAAGAGGGTTGTGATATTCAAGATACTCATTTCGGATTAATTTAATCTGCAGGACATCATATACTGATGTCACTGAAGGCCGATTCTGCTTCAAGCTGCCTCTTCCCGAATAAGGTTTTTTCGTGGGTTTCTTTATTTCCTAAAGCAAATGCGGAAGAATTCCCAAACAAAAGAACACGACCGACTGCCTCCTACTCCCAATATTACACAAACTGACACGTATACGTCTGCCCGTTGCTGATGTTGATGAAAACTTGCAATTTCAGTAGGGTTTTTAGCTAAAATTTTTTCCCTCGATTAAATGCAAGACCTCTAAGTCTACGATAACCAGGTAACATTTTGAATACTCACATAATAATAATAATAACATTACATTTGTATAGCGCAGTTTTGTGTCACTTCACTTCAAGTGCGCTTAACTTAATAAATTACAAAAGTAATTATAATAATAATCCTACAGTGCTCCTTACGAATCCATTACAAAATATTGTTAAAATAATATGAAACAAAGAATATACAGTATTTACAAAACAATGACAAGAGAACAAAATTTAACAAAAATCGTGCTTTCATAGCATACACTGGACAATAATAATAAACAATAACGGTGCTTGGAGCACAGGACAAAACAAGAACTTTAAAACAAAAATATTATATACTAACAGAAGGCAGTTTGCGTTTAGAAATGAGAAATATTCTGACATTATATTCGATCATTAAACATAAAAATACAATTAGGAGGAAACCGAAACCAAACAATTATCGGAAACTTGAGAGCATGGCTTAGGTATTACGTGTATTGAAAATGTGTTAGGATTCATGAATGGTATGATTTTTTAAATAATTGTGTTTTTAAATCCCGTTTAAATTCAGCCAAATTCTGGATATTAGTGAGAGCTGAGGGAAGCTTATTCCAAATGAGAGGGCCAGTTACACGAAAAGAGCGATCATAGTAAACGGCTCGATTTGACCTAGAAAGTTCGATTAAACGATTATTAACATCTAGATCTGCTGACCTTAGAGTAAGCTGTCTCTCGCTTAAGTTTTGTCGGACACATAGTTCCGATATATAGGGTAAAAAGTTCTATAAAGAACGTTTGTTAATTTAAATGATTCCCACTTCATGGCGCATTAGAATCTAGTTAATCAAAAAAAAGATTAATTTAACCATCAAAACGCGTATTGGTTATTGAGTGGGTAACTACGTTAGCAAAATTGCATACTCTTACAAAGCATTGTTACAAAAAATTTAGACATTACATGCGAGTGTTATTACATTAAAATGCTGTAATAATTATTCATTTTTTAATGCCCAGGTTACCTGTTATTTTTTTTGTGTACCTCACTAGAGTCTCCAACTGCTCGAAGCCAGTGGCACTGTTACTTCCCCAAATAATAATATTATGATGCTTTATGTAACGCCGAAAGTGAAAGTTATTTTCATGGGTATTGTAAACCCAGCTGATGCACCTACCAATATTGTGAGAGTAAAGGGGTAGGGAAGAAAGAATAGGATGGAGTACCTGACTAATCATATCTGGTCGCCCAAAAAGGGTTAAAGCAATTTCATTAAAATAATCGGTTTTTAAGGGTGATCTTTCACCATGGCAATAAAGAAGGGGCCGCAATAAGGGACTCCAGTGAAAAATATTATGGCTTTAAAAAATATGTTCATATAGACCAATATACGCTGATTCTGAATAAATAAGTTTTATTACATAATATTTAACGTAGAGTTTTAAAAAAATATATTAAAAAGTCCATTTTAAAACGTGTCATTAAAACACCCTGTTGTATTGCTGGATTTTGGCGGCGTGACGTCACCGCGCCACGTCACCTGCGTTAAAGTTGTATAGAAATCAATAGAAATGTAAGACGCAGGCCGTTCGACATTCCGTGTTATTGGTTAAAGAGATTTGGACATATAATAGTTTTTGTTTTTATTGAAACATTATTTAGGCCTAAATAATTCAGTATCAAAAATAAAGTATCTCTATTAGTTTATCTATATTATTTAAAATATTCAAAAACTCTAACTGTACAAAAAACTATCATAATGCCCAGTAAAACGCTCCAATGCTGAAATTTAAAATGGCGGACGACGATCAGCTGTTTTCAGTTGCCTACTAAATTCATATTTCGGTTGGTCATGATGAGTCACACTAGATTCGGTGGTTTTCGAGGGATCTTGAAAAATTAAAACTTTGACATTTATTTTAACTTTTAAAAGTAACTATAAAAATAAAAATAAATATGCAGTCATTTAAGTTAGAAGGTCATTATTCATAAAAAAAAATTGGACTGCAGTTCTCTATTAAACTATTTTTTTTAATTTAATTTTTATTACCGTATTTAACCCTCGGCCTTTGTATCCATAGCCGGGGATCTGAACCGCTCGGCCATGAGGTCATAAAAATACAAATTAGGCTTCAACTGAGCTTAATACAAATGCAATTTTTCAAGCTCCAATCAAGCTTGTTATTAAAACCTAGATAACTCTCTTACAGTATTTAACTTTTATTTCAGAAGGCATGTAGTAGAAGTATGGTTGCATTTTTTGTAAAAATCATGTCTCTGTTTTCTAATGTTTTAATTTTAAATCTTAGGAACGTATTGACCCAACAGACTAATTTGATCGCTTTTGCGAACAACTCATATAGGTCTCATAGAAATCTTTGTCTCCCGTAAAATGGCGAGATATTTGATCTAAATGGTGTTCGAAAGACAAACCCCACGCTTTATATTCAATTCTAAAAGTTAACTACAAAATAATAAAAATGTTCAGATTTATGAAACCACAATTTGAAAAAAAAAAGAAATTTGATGATTTTTTTAATTAATTATTTTTACATGAAACAACAAAAAAGTGACACGACAATAACGTGTATAATATATTTGTCTGATAAAATGTTTATTCTTATCAGTAATTTTACTTAGAATAAACGCAAGGTGAGCCATTTTTAAAACATTTTACGTTCTATATTAAAAATTTTCAAATTCTTAAAAATAAAATAAAATTTGGAAGTGTATTTCATCATCTTTCAAAAGCAGTTTTTTTTTTTTTTTCTAATGCGTTCAAAATTATTCCATTATATGGATTTTATATATTTATTACCCTCCGCACAGCATTTTCAAAGATGAAAGGTCCTGAGGGAAATTACTTTCTTCAGGGCTGCCTGTGTGAAATTAATGTAAAAAAAGGCGAAAAAAAATTTTTTGACAGAACACGCTCGATTTCGAGGGGTTCACAAAAATGTCTACAACATATTATTTCAGTAGAATAATTTGCCAAGAAACATCAAGAAAACAAGCAAATATTCTGAATACCTACGCTTATTGTGTTTCATGATTCATGTTTTCTCTCTCACAAGGAGCATCATCCATTTTTCAGCTGCAGCGTTATTTATGGACATTAATCTGAAAAATAATTTATAGCATTGTAGGACCTTGATGTAATTTCGAGAAATGTTTTCATTCCAAGGCAATATGAAAAATCTCTCCGGCCATAGTTAGCGGCTTGCGGAATTTTTTGTATCTGTAGTCTGTACTGTATCTTTCATCTGAGTGGGAACAGGCCCCTTGCCTACAGCATCTTAAGCATTTCTTCCTACTTGAATATCTCTCCTGCAACCAACCAACAATGTTGCAGGGCTGTTGAGATTCGACGTCTGATAAATATTATAAAACTAAAAATTTGTTTTTGGATCCTCTCGTGGTGAACTTATATTGTGTTATCAGATTACTTTGCTTTATTAGACATACGCACGCTGTCCGGAAACCAGGGGTCAAACGATAATTCGGGAAATCCACATCAAATGGAGAATTCAGAAAACTTTTTTTATTTTGGATAAGTTTTTAGATTTTCACGGCAAAAAGTATTTTCGTTATTTGTTTTTGGGGTATTTTGTCGTGTTGTGCTACCTCCTTCTTTAGCCAACGTTTCGGACAGCGTTACAGTGTCCACCATCAGGGCAGATGTGTAATTGTGTACTTGTTAGTGGTGAAATGTGTGCTTATGTACTTTTTTAAATTTTTTTATTTAATCTGTTTTTTTATGAAATTTTAGAGTAAAGAAAATATTGAAGCCGGGTCTTAGGCTTCGACGCATTTTATAATACAGTAAACAGCTGATAATTGACAAGTAGCGACCGATTTTTTTTTTTTTTAATTTTCCCATAAAATTTCAAACTTCAAACTTGATATAACCGGGAACGAAAGCTGAAAATATCACAGTAGATGTATACTGTAGATGAACAGACGCATCCGCCGCCAAGATCTAGACAATCTTCACCCCATGAATTTGGGCACTCCTGCTAGTCACCAAACGTAGCGAACCAATTGGGTGACCTATGGCAGAATTGGTTATCCAATAAATGGTTTCTGGGGTGATGGTACCCGTACCCGCCTCCCAAATGGACCTAAACATATCCGAACGTCTTTAAATATTTGTAAGATCATGACCCTTTTATAAAACAATTCGCGAACGTGCATGCTGATGTAACCACGTGTTTAAACTGAAAACAAGCTTTTTATTTGGCTATAAAACAATAGGACATTTTAAAATATTTCTCAATACCAGTTAAATTACTGTGACCTCCGTGCTTCCTTCCATCTTCAAGGTTCACTCCTTTCTTTTCTCAAAATGGAGGGAATGAAACCTCCACAGAGCATCCCCAAAAATTACATGTAAATAATATCTCTCCTCCTGTGGAGTCAATGCAAAAAAAAAACCTTTTACACATTTTTATTTTCGACTGAACCAGTTTCAACCTGCTACAGAATTATACGCAAATGATTCAGACTAGTTTGAAGTATTCGACTGTATATTTTTCATAATATTAGGATGAAACAGAAAACAAATCATTTGAACACATTTTTACCATTAAAAGATTAACATCGAAGATTTTTTTTCACACCGATCCTTAGAAACAACGGTAAAAATAAATATGTTTTAAAGGATTATATTTATATTGGGTTGGAATTATTAAAAATATATATTATCATTAGTCTGAAATAAACCACCCCGCTTATAACACGCCCGGGTGAGGGGCGAAGCATCATACAAAATATTATTTTCTAAATAGAAAGAATTCAAAATCACAAACATTTTGCCGCTCGCAGAAGCGCTCTGCAGCGGGTGGGATCTTTTATTAGCGGAGGCTGTACTTTATATACGTCCGTGGTCAAAGAAAGCGTTATCTACACTTCATATTTAATATTCTAAAATAGCTTATTTCTTTTATTGCACTAACTTCTTTTGACTTTAAGTTACGAAATAATAAAGTATCGCAAGAAAGTAACCCAACAATGGTTTACTATTATTTATTTAACTTTTTCAACGTTTTTCCGGTACGCCTAGAGAGCACATTTTCCTTTATTTGTCACAATCATCGATGTACGAAGTTCTTGTGCGATTGTAGTTTTTCCTGTCGGGTTGGATGATCATCTCTTCGATAAGGCGCATATATGAATAATATATTCAATATAATACATTCTATCTCCTTCCCAGGACTTGGAAGGATTGGAAGGATAGGATTCTCTAAACAATTCCAACAGGTTTGGCATTATAGTACAATATCAATCAATACAATATCAATAATTATAACCACATTTAAAAAGCATTCATGTTTGCATCCTTCACCATACGATACTCCAATTGTTGTAAAATAATACTTGTAAAATAATGACCTCCCAGATTAGTATGGACATGTAAAATTTCTGCCTGTGCAGAGTATAAATAAAACAATATATTGTGTACATTTTTATGTAGCATTTTTCAAACGTACTGTATAAATAGTTTTGTATTAGTGATCGATGAACTGATGCATGGATGCAATCTATTAGCCATAAGTTGTTATAATGGTTTGTCTAGTCTGTAGTTAGAAATAATATTGGAGAAATATATTATAAATTTGCGTAGCATCCTTAGGGTGATATTTCACAAAAGTGGTGCTACACAATTTATCCAAACTCACAGTTAAAATCCTCGGAAAAATAATCTCTGGCGATCCAGTGACAGCTAGTCACTGGGACATAGTAACCACGACAGGCAATGACGTCATATATAGACGCGTGGTAAAAATCACAACGGGGTATTACTATTCACAACTGAGAGTTATAATAATAATTATACCATCCATCTCTTCATATTTGGAGAGATTCACGAAAGAACAAATCCAATAGTATTTATGCCTGCCAGCCGACGTTCTTCACACTAGCTGTTAACGTAAGTGGCACCATCTTTTGATATTATTTAATTCGGTTCTATTACGAAAGTAAATTTGTAACTAACACCACGTACGAAAACGATTTTACGTAAGGCACGACGCCAGAGTTTTACTCGTAATCGGATTCTTAAATTTCAACCGTACAGACACGCTTGCGTTATAATAACGTCAGATAATATTATCATTAAATTAGTGGCTACATACCTACATTATATATTTCTCGTCATAAGTGAACATTCTTACAACTAACTGAATTTTGATATATCTAGAGGTAGGCAATAGTGGGTTGGCTTCCTGTTCGTGTCCAAGAGCAAAGATATGTCAGCACCGTTTATATTTAACGGCACATTATTACGAGAGCATTTTATTTTGCTGCGAGTCTTGTGCAAAATAATATTAATAATTCACACTGGTCCCTTTGGACTTCTGGCAAAGGACGAGGTCCTGGCTAAAAAAATATATCCTACACACTACTAGTCGCGACTGCCTTGGTCCAATAAACGCCATCACAAATCATATGGCGGAATTCCTAAGTTCGCACTTCCTGGCGGGTAGGAGTGGGGAGGGGAGGCGAAAGGGGAAAGGTTGAGACTTGTAAGGGGATGGTTATTGTAAACTCACAGGAAAAGTCATAGCCGCTTTCAGCAGTCAAAACCGAGCAAACTTTTTGCTAAACAAAATTTTACCCTTCTCGAAAAACTTGTTTTTTTTGACACGGCATCTCGTAATTTAGTCAAAGTTTAATTGGTTCCACGATAAAATAAAACATCTAAGTAAATTGAATAAAAAGAACCTTCTTAGCAAATTTAAAGAAACATAACTTAGATATGATTTTAATTTTAACATAATTTAGCGTATTTTTGGCACTGTTCTGTTTTACAAGTCTTTAAAATATTATCTAAATATTTTATTTTCATTTCTAATCTCTGCATACAGTTAACAGATGCTTACAGTTTGCATAGTCTATACTTACATTATAAATGCGAAACTGCTCGAGTTTGCTTGTCACGCTTTCACGCATAAAACAATAAAACGATTTTAAAATTTCTTTCACCAATAGAAAGCTAAATTATATGCAAAGACTAAAGGTTGTTTATGATGGTAAGCTCTGGCGTTATGAAATTGTAAATATTAATATATTATATTTCTTATACGTTTTCTGTCGCTAATAAAAGCGAGTTATTGCTAACGTCAGAAAAAAAATCGTTGCCGTGGAAACGATGATGATATATTTTTTTTTATTTCAGGCGTCGTAGTTAATATCTAGCTATCTATGTAAATAAGAATGAATCTTCGAAATGTTGGTACCTACGCGCGTAACTTCCGAACGACTGAACCAAATTGGATAATTCTTTTTTTACTGCTGATGAGTTCTGGCGTTATGAAATTTAGGTGGCACGCGAGCTTTTTGAAAACGAATGTATGGAATGCGGGAGGGGGGGATAATTGATAAGTGCAAGCGCTACAGTAATTTACCCCTAATACCATGCGAGCGAAGCCGCGGGCAAAAAAGCTAGTAGATAATAAAATTCACTCCAAATGGTTCGCTACTTTAGGTGACTTAACAGTGGTGCCCGAGTTCATAAGGGTGAGTTTTGCTTGGGTCTTGGCGGCGGATGCCGCTGCTCACCAACTGCGTGGCAGGCCGGATAGGGAGAGACAGGTTGAGGGGACGTTTTGACCTCTACGTCATCTCGAAACATCGCCATGCACTGCAGTGGGGGATCGAATTTGCATTTCCGTCACTCCTGGACGTACAGATTCCTATCTACCCTCAAACCTTTTTCTTTTCCAGAACTTCCTCTCCTTCCTTTCCTCTAGAAAGATGACATTTTAAAACGTCTATTTATTCATTAGTTTTATGCAGCAATATTACGTTTAAATTTACCTACGAGTGGGTTTGAGCATGTTGTATACCTTTGAATGTTTGTATGCCTACGAGTATGTTTGTCTGTGTTAAAATCTTTCTACGTATTTTATGTCAAGGTTTTGTGTTATTTTTCTGTATCTATTTTCAATATTGTGGTTTCTCATTATACGCCTGCTTTAGCCCACTGAAATTTTTTTTGTCAGTTTAGTGGTTTTTTATAATGAAGAATAAAAAAAAACAGATAATTGAAAAAAGTAGTAAGCCCATGCGCTATCCTAATTTTTGAGTCGCGTTCGTTTTACATTCACTAACAACGTCCATCATCAGGGTATGTACCAACTATACAGATAGTCGTATGTTTATTCGAACGTTACTGACACTGTGTCACATCAATTCTCGTTAATGTAGGTTACATCGGTTGGAAATTCTTGGAAATACTCCCTCAAAGCCGGGTACAAAAGGTGTTGAATGTAATGTCGTCCTTCGTAGATCGGGTGTTTATTAATTTCAATCATCTCTGTAATTATTAGACGGTGGGTTTTTGGCCTTCTCGAAACTCAAGGCCTAAATTCAAAGTAGCGGTCGATATAAAAAATATAAAAACGATTTAGATATCTATCACACAACCGGCAATAACTTGTCACACGACCGTTCGCATTTTGTTTGAACACAACTTGTCACATTAGGAGAAGTTAAGACTGTACGTAGGCAGAATACATTATTTCAAGGAAAAATGTATTTGCAGACCCCAGAAGTTCTCGAATTCATCTCGAGGTTGTGATGCCAAATTCGCATACTGACTCTGTTATTTTCAGGTTAAGTCGCACTTGAGGTGAAAATTAAATGTTATGATTATTGGTTCCCTTTTAGAAAATTTGTAGTTCCATATTCAATAACGCAATTTGACGACACGTATAATGTGAGCCTTTTAATCAATCAATATTGTTATTTAATTGTTTGATTGCCTGAAATAAATCATTACTATAATATATTGACTATCTTCGCCACCTATTTACTTAACGAAAGGGCCAATATTTTGCTAGAACTAAGACACATCCGCGTATATATATCCTTTCAATCGATCTATCGTATATGGAAAATATAAACCTCTCTTCGCGAAGATCCTTTCACACAAGGTTGGTAAGAAACCAAATAGACTTTTCTTTAAAAATAGCCTGCAAATCTCTAGGAAATCTATCACTGGGAAGAGGGGACAGGGTGTGCAAAAATAATATTGCTCAGCTGCAATAGATCCCAAATATACACTCCCTACTTGAGGATTATTTATATACCTCCACCAGGACACCCAGTATCTACCCAACTACCCGGTATAAGGGGGTGCGGAAAAGGCGAAAAGATGAACGAAAGGCTGCCACTCTACGGCCCCTAAAGGTGTTTTGTATTCAGGATTCAGGACCTGTATTATGATTGCGCAGGTGCCTAGTACCTAGCCTGTCTTTAAAAAAAGCGTAAAACCCTTTCTGAAAAATAAGCAATCGCGTTTGGTCAACTATTCGAAATCATGTGATTTTTAATCTCTGTTTTTCATTATTATGAATAACTTTCTACACATTGAAGAATGTAAGAATGAACAATAAAAACTAAAATACTTGCGGATGGATTATTTTATCTTCGACGAGTCTCTCCGCTAAGTTACAGCACGATAGGATGTCGGAAAGTGTGTTAATTTCCACTTCATTCATTCAATCGAGAAAACAAAATTTAAATTTAAATAGATGTTACAAAACATTATTAAAATGAATCACCGTTCCATTACTAACACTATTCCTAAAAAACATTGATTTTCACGCAAATAAATAAAAACATTTCGATGATCTTTCCTATATTTATTGTTACCATTTCTGATTTTCACAGTGCCCAATTTTTTAAGTGAGCAGGTTTTTAATAAAGCGTTATTTCGAAAGCAAATAGAAACTCTTTATATATTCAAAATAATACCCGCCAGACCTGTTGTGTCTAGTTGTTAGTAAAATATGAAAGGGATGAAGACTGTTTTTACTCAGAATCTTTATTGCGCGGCGAGGAAAAGGAAGCAAGCCACTTTTCCGCAGAATGTGCATAGCGCTTTTTTATATGGGGCGTTTCATTTTTATTTCAATATTTCCCTGCAACATTTCTCCGGAATATTTCCTAATATTTCCAGCAGCCTTCACACGGTATATTGCATTTGGTAGCAGACCAGTCAGTTTCGTGCGAGGTTTGTTCTTATTATTGTGTTTCTTTCTTTCTATTTGAAGGTGTAATAATGCTTATGTGCTATCCTTCTCACCCGGGAAACTTAGCAGATGCGATCACGTATCTTCTTCAAATTATTTTTTTTAAGTTAATTCATATATTATTATTCAAATGCATTTAAATATTTTTCATCGTTGAAATATTGTATTATTTGCTTTTTTACCCGCGGCTTCGCTCGCATGGTATTAGGGGGAAATTACTGTAGCGCTTGCACTTATCAATAATCCCCTCTGCCCCTCCCGCATTCCATACATTCATTCTCGATACATTCAGTTTTCAAACAGCTCGTGTGTAACCTAAATTTCATAATGCCAGAGCTTGCCAAAAAAAAGAATTATCCAATTTGGTTCAGTCGTTCGGAATTATGCGCGTACCAACATTTCAAAGATTCATTTTTATTTATTTAGATAGATAGATATTAACTATGACGCCTGAAATAAAAAAAAAATAAATCAACATCGTTTCAACGGCAACAATTTGTTTTCTGACGTTAGCAATAACTCGCTTTTATTAAAGACAGAAAACATATCTTAATATATATATCTTCTGTCCGTGAACTCCTCCTAAACGGCTGGACCGATTTTGATGAATTTTTTTGTGTGGGTTCAAGGGGATTCGAGAATGGTTTAGTTACACAATTTGGTCCATTGGAAAATGTTCTTGTAATTATTTTTTTTTATTTCTAAGGAGTTGTTGATTTTGGAATGTTTTACATTGGATCCGGCAGACTGCGATGCCATCGTAGTATCGAATATTCAATATTATTCCATTTTAATTTTAGTTTGTCCCGACAGTTGTGTACAGGACATCGTCTGTCGGGCCCGCTATAAATAAATAAAATAAATTGTGGAACATTCCAGAACACTCTCGAATGTTGTCCTGAGCGAAGCCGGGTAACCCAGCTAGTAAAAAATATAATATATTAATATTTATAATTGTATAAAGCCAGAGCTTACCATTATATACAGTCTATAGTCCTCGCATATAATGTAGCTTTCTATTGGTGAAATCTTTTTATTGGTTAATGTGTGAAAGCTTAACAAACAAACTCGAGCAGTTTCGCATTTATAATATTAGTATAGAAGTGTAGATTAGCAGGATCACATTGTTTGCTTTGTTACTGTAATATCTCTTATATTCTCTCCAGAGACATTCGTAATTTATAAATACCGGGATCTGTATTCTCCAGTACTACAGAGTGCACTTGAGTGAAAAGACTTAAGTTCTTATAACGCAGTGACGGTTTATAGACTTTTCAAAATTTATAATAATACTTCGGAAGACAAAAGTCCTTCCAAGCAGAAAGCTAGTTTTGATCTATTGATCCACGGAACTCTAAAAACACCATACATTTACCTTCGGCACAACTCGGCAACGACACCATGTGACCCGAAGAGCCCATAGACAACTATAGTAATGTAGTAACTAAATTATATACTAATATGATACATGTATTGAAGTTATTTGCAAATGTATTCAATTTTTATTTTTACAAGCTTTTCTTGGCCGTTTTCACGCTCTTTAGAGCTGTCTTTTACTTAGGTACACAATACTCTTTTAGATATCCTTTCAACTTAAAATTTTCTTAATTCAATCCTACTCTTATGTATTTACTGTGTACCCTATCTTTATCTGAATTTACTTCATATATTTTTAATTAAATACTAAGTGTGAAGTATTAAGATTTTTAAGGCATTAGGCATTCCAATATAGTATTACACACTTAAATAGGATTTCATTTTGTTTCGTTATTTACGTTATTATTTTCTATTTACTATCCTATGCTGTTTTACATGCTCAAGCAATTATTACTTATTCAATTCTAAAGTTTCATGTTATAGTTAGTCCTATACTATGTGATATTATGTAAAGGCCTGGAGGCGTTAATGGCACAAATAAATAAATAAATAAAATTTAAATGTAAATTTGTATTATTCTTGATGCAGCTAAGCTTATGTATCTTTGATTTTCAATCATTAATTTAATTTTTTGTTTACACCTAAATTAACAAATTAATTAGTAAATATTATAACTTACATTTTTTCTTTTCCTCAAATTTACTCAAACTTTTATTAATTATGTTGGTGTTTATATTTGATAATTTTGATATGTATTTCATTGTTACGATATGATAGAATATTGAACGGTCAGTAGCTGTGTTGGCACCGCGTTTTCTTTCCAGCCAGGCGTCGCGAGTCGTGAATTCAATTCCTTTTCAATTTTTACAATTCCAATCAATATTTTTACTGCAGTGGTAGTTGGGATTTTTCGTATATTGTCAGGTACTTTTTAACCCGAAAATTTTTAACTATCTTTAAAAAATATAAATTTTTTGTTTAATTTTATTACATTTACACTGCATAATATTATTATGTTTTTATGTGTGAGACTGCCCGGAAATGTCCAATTTAAATCAAAATTACTTTCAATCAATGTTGTGTGACCGGATCTGAGTGACCAGGTACTTACCAACTCTCCCCTTCCTCACCCCTTTCACCACAGTCACTGAGATCGTCACAACATTTCCAAAACTGGGAACACCAATGATGTTGTAGTTCTAGTGACTGGGCTTTTGGGACTTGGTGCGACTCTGCGCGGTTATCAAATAAAAAAGTAGCACTGATAAATGAATTACAGCCACCGTTTTAAGCATTTGACTAATAAATTAATCTGTTCACCCATGTTGAAATTCATTCGGTGGTCATTCATCCAATTTTTTATTACCTACCGACACTAGATTTGACGAAGGCAGGTACCTATAAATCTCGCCTGTTTACTGTCAAATTATAAAGTTCACGCCTCTTAATAAATTAATCAAAACCTTTTTCATACTTTAGTAACGAACAAAAACGTCTTTATTACAAAACTAACGCGGGTGGTCATAGGAAAAAAATAATGGCCACCTATTACAGCCAGTGGCTTTCCTCGTCAAGGCACTTATTAGCAGGCCTTGAATGGTGAATTAATTATTGTTGCTAAAGAATTATCGCTCAATTGATACAGAAATACTATTTCCCAGGCGGCTGCCATGAACCTCCATGCTAATTTGAGATACTGATTTAATCTTAAGGATTTAGTTACGCAATTGCCGGTCGTAAACTTTTTACATGTCTTTTTAACAACGCTTTTTGTCCTGGAGTTTTTAATAATGTCGAATGAAAACTTTGCATTACACATTGTAGATTCTTATGACTGTGTAGTTTCGGTGACCGGAGAACTCGGAATGAAACCAACCCAGAACCATCTCAGATAAGTAATTTAGAGTGATCAAAAAAATATATATAAAAAATTGGTTAAATAGGTTACGTTAGGTTAGGGTTATCGGCTAATTTAAAATTATTTTTTCCATAGCTTTTAATGACTTTTCAATGAGGTGTTTAGTTGAATTTATTCTCAGTTGGCATGGAACCGTAGTATCAATGTCTTTCAAAAGATCGTCGCCTCATTTGGACAAAGTATTAACTGACATTTTTTTTCAAAAATAACTTTCGAATGCAAAACCATTTCTTTTGCTCATTTCCATAACCAAAATAATTTTTTGAACCACATAGATAGATACTTGTATAAAAATATTCTAAAATCAAGATCCATTTATTTTACAAGGTTCTAACATCACTTACAAGCTCTAAATGGTTTGTATGTGACTGTTAATCGTTGTTACGTGCATTATAGTTCGTTACTTTGCTGGGATAGGGTTCCAACTGCGCCTTACCATGTTTTAAGGTGTCAATGTTTGAGGTGTCAAAGTTAACAATTTTTGATTTTGAGGGTCAATCATGTGTATTACAAAAGAATTTTTTTAAATAGGAGGTCGCCCTAGCTTGGAATTGCAACAGGAAAATGTGGTTATAACCTTATGTAATGAAATATTATGCCCTTTTTTTCATATTAACCACTAATAGGATCTTTGGAGATTCTGTGCTGAGGGTTCTTTTAAGGAAAGGTAGGAGAGGAAGTTCTGTGAAGGAAATAGGTATGAGAAGTGGGTTCAGTGTGTTCAATAGTGACCGACGCATGAATGCATCCCTCCCACTGCGGTGCAAGACGGTAGGTGGAGAAACCAATTGGAGAGGTCAGAGGTGTTGGTTAATCAATAGTTGGTTCATCCAGGGCGGTTGTACCCATACCCGCCTCCCTCATTATTTAAATAATCTGAAAGTGTTTAATAATAAGAATAATAAATTAAGAGTAATTAAATTTATCTACAGTTCAAGAAATTTCATTCAAGGGCAGCGTTCATTTTGTTATGCAATTGCATGTGGTTTATCTTCAAAAAGTCGTGGTGATGACTATGGCCGAAGATTTGAGGCACAGCATAGGTCTCAGCATTCCAAGTGGAATGTACTATCAAAAGTGTTATGCACTGTAATAAAACTAAGTATTGGTTGCTTTATGTCACGTAATAAAATGTTTATTAGTGTCTAGTAATCATTATTGAAACAATGTTAATGCTCTTGAAAGTAAATAATAATGGTTATGGTGAGATAATTATTTGAACTCTAAATAGTCTAAACGGCGAAAGGAAGAAAAACGTAGAAGCTGACGTGGAAATAAAATATAAATAATTGGCGAGGACGATTTTTTATAAACCAATCGTCTTTGATCCCAAACTGACATTTTCCGATCACATATCACAGCATGCTACAAACTCCTGGGTTTTTTCATCAGAATATGTAAGCAATTTGATGACCCAGATGCAATGATAGCCATGTTCGATGGCGTCATAAGAAGTAAGCTGGAGTATGCTAGTGGTGTGTGGACTCCGCACCAAACTAAATATATTAATATGCTGGAACAAATCCAGAAAAAAATCCTTAGGTATGTCTGAATGCGAATGCACGGAACTTACCCGAGGTTCATGCACCATATAGAGTTACTTGAGGCAACAAATAATTTAGTTTGGAAACTAGACGTTATGCAAATTTTGCAATTCTTAGTTTAAACAAAATCCATACTTATATTTACAGCTCATTGCTCTTGGAATGCTACGGCTTATACGTGCCTGAAAACTTCAGTCGTAGTCGTCGACACGACTTGTTCAAAATATCATACGGCAGAACAGATGTTCTAGTACAGCATAGCATGACAAGAGGAATGGTACTGTTGATCGAAATATCGAAAACACTAGATATATACAACTCTTCTTTAGAAAGCCTTAAGCTTTTTTTGTATAATGCTCATCTTCTTAGGTGTTAAGATTGTCAAAATGAGAAAATGGTACGGTAATTGGATTATTAATCTGTTATACAATTAAAAAAAATATATATATATCTCGGGATTCAAAGTGTTTTCAGACATGTTGTAACTTGGCGCTTGTAAGATGAATATGTTTATGCTTGATAAAAACTTGTAGCAACTTGACCAATGAGGTTACATAAATTTCGAGAGACACCAACGCATTATATCAGTATTCATAGAGGAAGGTTGCAAAAACAGGCGTAAATAAAGAGTAGGTACACAGCGAGCATGAGCGACGATTTACTATTTACCGTCCTGGCTTATCAAATATATTTATCTTTGGACAGCTGCTTTATTACTTTTTTATTGATAATGACAACACTGAATTTTATTATCTGGTTGCTAATTTTAATTGTCTTTCCGATAGTGGTTATTGCAATAAAGAGGTTGTTAATTTCTATGGCGCCATTTTTTTATAATTTAATACGCATTTTACTGCTTATAAATGTACGGTTCTAACAGGAAATCATCCCGTCCAGTGTTGCCAACTCAGCTCCTTAGGAGCTAGATTTAGCTTCTTAGCTAGTTTTCAGATGATCTACCTACTTTTTTTTTCATACAAAATGCTTGAAACAAAAAGATAATTTAATATATGTTTCTTTAGGAAACCTTCATTTTCGTATTGAAAAAGTGTTTTTTTTTTTTACCTCAGATTTATTCCAGGCGCCCCGCAGGATACGAAGAAAATTTTAAAGGAACCAGTTTATTTCTTTTATAATCTTCCTACCCACCTCCCCCCCCCACCAAGATGGCGAATTTTTGGTCTCAACTTTCAATTTGAAGCGGGTATGAGTACCGCCGTCCCGGGAATTATTTATTGGACATTCAACACCTCTGCCATAGGTCGCTCCAAGTGGTTCGCTACGTTTGGTGACTTAACAGGGGTATCCGGATCTTCGCAGCGGATGAGTCTGCCCACTAGCTGTATGGCAGGCCGGATCGGGAGTGATTGATTGAGGAAGTCCCTTTGACTTATCAAGCCGTACTCTCTCGGAACATCGGCTTGCACCGCAGTAGATGGGTTGGATTCATACGTTGGTTTACACTGTCCCCCAGATGCCTAGCCTTTCTTTCCCAGAACTTTCTCTCATTCCTTTCCCTAAAAAGCTTATCTACACAGCATCTTCAAAGATAAGCCCTGAGGAAAATTATTTTCCACAGGGACTCCTGTGTGGAGCCAATGTAATGAAAAGACTCGAGATACAAGATTTTAGCTCCTTTTCGGCTTTTCGGGTGAAGTCTAGCTTTAGTTTAAAAATCAAATTGGCAAGACTGGACCTATCGTAGCGCTTTTCAATTCGAGATTATAAATAAATAAGTAAAATTTATTGTTTATACATACTCAATTATTTATAGTTTGATATAAGGCAAACCTGATTATATTATAAACGAGATGACTGCACTGTGAAAAGGGAGACAGAGTCGAGGATGTACGGATGAACAAGATAAAGTTGGCACATAAAATAAACTGATACCATCTGCGTAATTATAATAGGCAAAAGATGTACATATTATGTTAGATGATATACGTTATGTTCATGCAGATTATGGTAATAATGGGTCTCACGGCTACAGGCAAACCTAAATAGGTATGAAATAGAGTTAATGGAGGACACACCTTCATACTAACTTGTGCCCACATTATTTTGTATTTACATAATACATTTAAGGTGATACTTAAAAGAATTCACAATCTGCTCTTTCGTAGACGGCGCTAGTTAAATTATTTTAGGAAAAATATCTTTTACAAGTTATGTTTTAAATATTAAGATTAATTAATTGTTTGCGCTCGTACACACGTGATGCGTAAGTGAATATTTTTTTATATGAGTATCGCACAAGAGTCTCAACTGCTCTTGTCTGGAGCCAGTGAGACTATGGCATTCCCAATTGGAGTATGTTGTGAGGCTGAAGGGGAGGGGAAGGAGATGGGGAAGAGGAAGGTGGGTAAGTACCTGGCTATTCAGATCTGGTCACTAAACACGGCTAAAACCATTTCAAGCAACGTTTCAATTCTGAATGGTGGTCTTACACCAGGGAGATACTAAGAGAATATTCCACTCTGGAACGTGCCGCAAATATACTACATATTATTTTAATTGGGTAAATTGTGAAATTACAAAAATTAATCAAATACAATTTATTTGCCACGCCGGGATTCGATCCCGCGACCTTTACAATTTACCAAATCTTTCAAGAAAGCTTTAAAAATACAACATGGGATTGAATCAAAGATTGCTTTTGTAAGCCTTTCTTGAAGGATTTGAGTTTGTTAAAAAAATATTAATATTCATTTTGCTTGTATACGGGCGCAAACAATTCTGAAGCTTAACTTCCAAAAAGTGTTTTTTTCCTAAAATAATTATTTTTTTGCCATCTGTGAAAGAGTAGACTTTGAATTTTTTTAAGTATCAACCTAAAGTTGATATTATGAGATATTACCACTGCTATTGTGAAGCATATGACCTCTTTTGTTAATAAGAAAAATTGTGAATTCAAGTTCAAGTCAAGGAAGCAAGTTTTTCAAATTGGTTTGTTTTTTTTTTTAAACATTTACTCCACAAGAATGGAATCATTTTCATCAGGGCCCTTGTGATCTATGTACGTTGTGCATTCTGTTTGGGAAAAGGAGTGAGCGATCCTGGACCTTGAAGAGACCCGTGTTACCTCTTAGAAGGGAGGTAAACCGCATCCGGTGTAGTCACTGCCGATGTGCATATATGATGATTGTCCCTTCGTCAGTTTCCCGGAAGCATATCCGGTGACTCTCGATGCCGTCGACTGGTTGAATGAATAATCTCTAAATCCTACTTTGACGTCCACCAACCATCCCCATACGACGAAGAAGTAGAAGAAGGGAGTGGACGCTTTGATTATTACCGTGAAAATAGAAGATTACGGTACCGTGACGGCAAAAAAGGCAATAAACATACGTTTCTTAGAATGCTACTATTCTTTCTTGCATATTTAATAATAGTAAGACAAAAGATGAGACACACAGAAAAAGTATGACTATTTCCTCCAAAGTACTACTTTTTTTTAATGAAAGAGATATATTTTATCACGGCTCAGCTACTGCGACGGGAATTGCGTTTCATCTTTATTCGTGTGAGGGAGATGTATGATAATGATTGTATAGTTCCTTTGGAGTGATGCAGATTTACGTCAACTGCGTCATTTACGCGAGCTGCAGCATTATATGTTAAGAACAAAAGCCAAACCATCATCCATTGACATTTGACGTTTTTGAATTTTTGGAATTCGCTCACCCTTCAATATTATTTACATAACTATATTGCGTAGGTTGTATATATATTATATTATTATAATATTGTATATATACTATATTGCTTGAAAAAAAATTCGTAACAAAATATTTGTAACGGCTAGTAGTATTGTAGGGTCTACGGAGACGTCACGGTGCGGTGTATGAGAGAGATGTAAGAAAAAATTTGCTTTTTTTCTTTGAGGAAACAGACATACATTGTGCATCTCATCTTTTGCAATAGCTGCAATATTATTGTGATAATGGACATATTGTGATAATGATAAAGAACATATTGCCTTTGTATGCCGTCACGGTACCGTAATCGTGGATGGTCACGGTAACAGTAAAGGCGCTCTACAACACATAGGCCGTCAAATCATCACAAAGCAAGTATATCTCTATGCACAAAGCCGAATTTTTCAATTTATATGCTTCGTAACGTTTGTTTTTAGTATTTTATTTAAATTTAAAGTGAAACCTTATACTGTAAAGTTACTTTCAAAATTTAAATTTAGTTTTTTATTACAAATGCAAAATAAATATTTATTTGATTTTAATCGAAATAGTTTATTGAGAAACGACGCAAATTTCAATTCCAAGGCTTCTGAGTCTATAACTCCTCAGGCCATAATAAATAACATATCATAGTTGGCCTGTACCAACATTACAAAAATATTAATTGTTTCAATTAAATTAGAATCCTTCCAAGAATAGTGGTATTTAAGTCACTAGCCATGCTTCTTAGACGTAAGTCACTTGTTTTAATTATTATTAATCTTAGATGTAAGCCAGTTATATCAATTATTTTATGTATTTATTTGTGCAGCACTCTTGAGGTGATTTTTCTAAAAAATTGTGCTATGTAAATAAGTACCATTATTATAAGAAGATGTGTGTTCCTTAAAATAATAAGTTAGTTTGACAATTTGGTTACAAATAACAGATTTTAAAACACGACAAAGAAAAGTTAAATCTTAGTTCTCGGAATCGTCAGACGAAAATCTTACCATTATGGTACGCTGGAGTTGGAAACACTGAATTTTCCACAATGTTTTTTCTAAAGGGTTAACTTTTAGGTTTAACTTTTAATAAACACCAGGCTAGGATAAAAATGATGAAAACCCTTTTTTTATAATGTTTTAAAGCCTCCTACGATAAAAATCATTCATCCAGCTTTCCAATATTGTTTTAGTCCTTCTTGTATTTGTGCACCTACACAATAAAATCTTTTAATTGTTTTTTAATCTTTTAATGCATAATTTATCACATCGAATCCGTACAACATCGTTTTTAAAAGGAATTGCTTGGAGGTTGGGACTTGAAAGAGGCACGTACTCGTGTGATGAAATTAAACGTAGAAAGGACTCTGATCTAATTTGCATATTCAAAATTATCAACAGCATTATAACAACTCATACAGTTCAATATCCCTTCCCGTAGACTCCAAAATAATGAATTGCTGTTCCTCAATCAATATTCTACTTACGTTATGGATATCATACTTACTCATATTATGGATGTCGTTTTCCATTGCCCAGAACGACTGATCAGACAATCGGATCGGATTAACACCGCACACATCCGATTCGAAAATCGAATAGGTAATACGACCCGGGCCACGCCCTTTGGACGGCCGGATTAGACGGCCGGCGTGGAAGGGCGTGGCCTATTTTTATTACCGATCAGGTTTTCGAATCGGATGTGAGCGGGCTTTCTTAAGAAATGTATGGCGTGAAGGCCTTCAGGTTGTCTGAGAAAATCGGATGGAAAAATCGGATGTATGCGCCCAGCCATAGTCGAGTCACTTGTCAACGCAAGTCAAAGCATTGAATTTGTTGGCGTCAGCCTAAATAACTTTCGACAGTCGATACGCAATGTTTAATATTTAAAGCCTTAAATCCATCTTCAAGCTTTGACTTGTAATTATCTTCTACATGTACTTTTGTATTATTTTATCATAAATTGTCAATGCTCTTTATTTATGTACATGTACTCTTCTTTCACTGTTATCTCTGTTTCTTATTCGTGTTATCGTTATATTGTTAATGGACTATTTTAATTGTCCGTAAATAAATGAATAAATAATGTAGAATGAAATTAATTATGGTTTCCACTGGTTCCTTTACCATTGCTCCAAACAGCGTGAAATAATTGAGACGTTTGTCATGAGTTATTATTTCAATTGTAATTCGTATTGCCATTACAATAAATTCAGTTATTACATTCGACGTTCGCATAAACGCTCCGAAGGTGAAGTTATACGGAGGCAATTATTCACTCGAAAGTTCCTTCAGATAATAATTACAATAGCTCATTAGAGAATAATTGGAACGGGCTCGGCAATATATTGCTTCGTATGACTGTTCTAATAAACCTGCGACTTCATTATAATAGAGGCAAATTACATACGTTCCTTACTATTTATTTTCAAAACATGAATTAAGATTGTTATATTAACATCTGACTTTGATGCAAAATAAACATTTATGTAAACAAGGTTATTATTTTACTGTCGTCAGCGTGGTAATAGCAGTGACGTGCAAGAACTTATTTTGTCGTGTTGTGCGAATTTCCAGAGATTCTTATCTTTTTTTATTTAAATATCGAAGTGATTTTTTTACTTATTTTATATATTCACTTTGTGAGTACCTTCTAAAAATTTTACGTCATCAATTGAAGAAACCGGACTTGAAAACATATGTTTTCTATTTCATACATGGTGCGACAGGGCGTACCCGGAGGATTTTATCCTAGCGATTCCTGAGCAAATTTGGAGTAAAAAATGTAGATTTAATATCTTTTCCGTTGATATATATATTTTTTTCAATAAAAGCAGTAAAAATATTTTTCCGTCACATAGTAACGGGAGTAATCGGGTACAGCCTAGCGGTTCACATGATAAGCACTCCGTCTCGTTCCAGCGGTGCAGTAATACACGGGATAGCGCCCGTATCACGCGATCCCGCTGAAGCTAAAGCTGATCAGTGGCGACGTGATATTTCTCCATTTATTTATTTTTTCTTCAATGTATGTACGTACGATTATATTATTTTTCAATTTATAAAGGTTTATTAATAATACATATGTTTTGCCTAACTTGATAGTTTGATAATGTCTTAAAGGCAAAACATCTGTCTAGCGTAATAATAATTGCAGCAGAAGTTTTTTTTATAAATAAACTGTTTTATTAAAATGAATAATAATATTATTAAATATATAATAACTACTATAATAACCTCCCCTCTGAATTGCGCTGTTTCATCAACCAATCAGAACAAATAAATAAAATTTAACAATTTTTCAAAAAAACTTACAGTAAAAAGTAAATATTTTATACAAAACATATTATAAATTAAAAGTAACAATACTTAACAATAACAACAATTAACAACAATTAACCTCAGTAACAATACTTTTTTTTGCTCTTCTAAATAACCAATGTAAAATAAATATTAAAATTTGAAAAAAAAAAAAAATCATATAAAACTTTCTATTACAACACATAAATACTTGTCATACATAAACATAAATAAACACGTAAACACCTCAGCACAGGTTCTCCTAGTGAGGTGTTCACGAAACATACAACAATACCTATCCACAGTTTCACCTTCACAAACCTACCTTACACCCAACAATAAAATTACAAAATATATTATGTAAAAATGTTTTCGAAATTGATCTACAGGTAAATACTGTAATATATAGAAATAAATAAATAAATAATCGTGGTTCCCTTATCAGGCACAAGAGCTCCGGTTTTTCTGATAAGGTGTATGACCAAAAACGACCTTTAATATAATATTTTGTAAAAAATATATGTGTATGTGTAACCAATATTTTTATATTACAATGAAAAAAAAATTTTAAAAAAATTAAAAAAGCTTCGTAAAAAAAGAAAATAAATATAAGTATAATATCACATCGCATTATAATATCATTTGTGTCGTATTTCAAAAATAAGAACCGTTAGGAAAATTTTGCACGCAATACGCACTTCCTCAGGGAAGAGAGCATCGCTCTCGAAACATGTCGCTTTTATAGACATTAAAAGTGTTTAAAATTTGCTGCATTTGAAGAAGTGACACGTAATTTTTTTTTATTATAGCGATTTATGAGTAGTTTTATTATTTAAAGCTGGATATTGAAAACAAAAACTTAAAAAGCAAAAATATATCTACCTTACGAGTTTTGAGGACAATCTGATTGAAGTCACTATACGATACTGGTACTTACCTAAACATGAAAAGGTAATTGCAATATAAAAAGCTTTTTTACACTTCTTGTAACTACGTGTTTTACGTCGGTCTATTACCCAGCAAAAGTGTAATCAATTAAAAAACCTTTGATATTATAATTATTACCTGCTGCGTGCAAATTTATTAGTCTTTAAAGAAAATAAATCTTTTAAAATTGCAATCAAGATTTAGAATTTTAAAATAAATTACCGCTTACCAAAACATCACGGCATGATTTTATATTTATTTTCTGACGAAATTAACGAATTATTTATTCCTGAAAAAAATTGCAAAGTGGAAAACATGCCATTTAACAGGAATTAAACAAGTGAAATTTCTTTAAAATTTGCCTTTTTTACTTTTCATATTATCTCTGCCGTAAGTCACCCCAAGTGGTTCGCTACATTTCGTAACTTAGCCGTTAACGTGCCCCGGTCTATGTGGTGAGCTTTGCAAATATCTGACCACCAGCTGCGTGGCAGGCTGGAACGGGAGAGACTAGTTGAGGGAGGTCTTTTAATCTCTCCAACACGACTCTCTCGGAACATCGTCTTGCGCCGCAGTGGGGGGGATGGATACACCGACCCCATATCGCTACCCACTCCTCATACCTTTTTCCTTTCCAGAACTTTCTCTCTTTCCTTTCCTTAAAACGACCTTCCACGCAGCATCCCCAAAGGTGACATAGGCCCCGAGGGGAATTATTTACTGCAGGGCCTACTATGTGGAGCTTTTTTTTACAAAAACTCCACATAGGAGGGCCTATGTCATCTTTGGGGATGCTGTGTGTAGGGTCTTTTAAAGGATCGGAAAGAGAGAAAGTTATGGGAAGGAAAAGGTATAAGAGGTGGGTAGGAATCTGGAGGTTAGTGGATCCAGGAGTGACGGGCGTATGAATCGGTCCCTCCCACTACGGTGCAAGGCAATCACAAGATCTCCCTCAACCAGCCTCTCCCGATCCGGCCTGCCACGCAAGCACGCGGGTGGGCAAACACATCCGCCGCCAAGACCCGGACAACCTGGGCACCCCTGCTTAGACACCAACGTAGCTAACCATGGGATGGCCTATGGCAAAGGTGTTGGTTATCCAATAAATGGTTCCCGGGGCGGCGGTACCCATACCCGCCTCCCAAATGGAGCTGATGTTAAAAGAAAACAAAAAATATAAATTGGGCATAGAAAAGTGTGAAGAAGGATGGTTCATCATTTACATTGTGTAAATTTTAAAAGAGAAGAGGAATACGAGGTTGGTCAAAAGTCGTAAACCTATTGAACTCGTTAGAAGAAGTGCGTGAGACTCGTTGGTTGGTTGACAAACGCATTTCCATAAAAAAATCAATACTGTGTAAGCTTTATAATTGCTGAGGCTTTTCGCATTAAAAACTTACTTATCGTGTCCGGGACACCCCTCATGTACAACAAAAATCTATAATAAACTACACGCTGCTTTCTCAGGAATTAAAACACTTTCATTGCATTTTCTTAGAAAATACGATCAAGCTGAGGTATTACTGAGAATCTAAAATGTTAAAATGTGCCTTGAAGTTCATAAAAATTAATCAAGAAAGTACAAGTACGAAGTCATTAAAGTTTTACAGTGAAACTAAAATATTCAACATTTAAAATAAAATATATTTACTCGAAAACTCCCTTTTGAATTTTTTTTGCTTTAAACAAGATGCATGTTTTCTTTTAATCCATTAATTAATAACATTTCCATATACACGTTTTCATGATTCGCGTAAAAAGTACACATTTGGGTCATTCTTCTTTTTAACCTTCATAAAGTTGTCTCCACCAGTTAGAGAAAAATTCAACAGAATTACAAATATTATTATTTTATAATTACTTTAAAATCTACCGTACTAAAGACGTAATGACACTGCGCTTAAAAAAAAATGTGTGTTTATTTTTTGTAGTAAAAATTACGTGACAGAGGTGTAACTAACTCCTCGTGATAGAAGTGTATTTCATACAAATCACAGCTGTCTCTTTGCCACCTCGACTTACGTGTATTCTATAATGTTACAAAAAAATGATATGACGACATAAAATATAAAAATATTTTTAACTCCAAAAGATATATATAACCTATCAAGTTACAGCGATTATTATTCTTGATGATGTTTAATAAAATATTTTTTTAAATCTCAAGAATTTGTCTCCTACAATTTTTATGTCGTACAACACCTCCGTCACGTGGGTCGAAATAGGTATACACGCAGCTCCTGTTTGTCATACCAAAAGGCATTTTAGGACTCCTGTCCCCCTTGCTACAATTACCTCTCTGAGATCCAGAGAGATCCATTTATAGTAAAAACAAAATGTGACGGAGTGGTGGAAATGTGATAGAGTGGTAAAAGTTATGTAGGTTAAAAGAGGAACATCCCATTTGCCTTATAAATTGGTTTTATCTCGATCAAAACGGAGATCCGCAGTAATCGGATTATTTTATTTTTATATTTGCTCTTAAGCTTTTCAAGTAAAAAAATTATAAGAATTCCATGGTTTACTTTTACAATTTAATTACAAAACTTACGCACCAAGTTTCAACAGTGTCAGTAGCCCGGACAAAAAAAAGATTTTTTTATAGTAGCAACCTAATTACATTAATTATAAAAATGTGTTCACTGTGACTGCTAAAAACATTAACATTTCGCTTGACACTTTACACTAATCTTGACACTTTAGTATCGATGCGCAAAGTTATTAGGTGAGAATTCCTGCTAATATGTGGAAGCAGTTATTGTCATAAATGTGCAAACATGAATAAAGTTACGTTCAGATAGTGTTCTGATAGTTTTGATAAGTGAAATAGACTGTAAGTATTATAATGTTTAAAACATTCCTAACCTATAATTCATTAATAATATTTATCATAATCAATAACAAGTTAAAACTAACTTTGAAATGTTGACTAAAAAATTGCAAAAAAATGTTAACTTCTAAAGAAGGATAAGGGTAAAATTAGACCTTACAACAAGAAAATTGGTCTACAACACCACTAAAGCATCACACCTGAATTACTGCAAGTGTAATCTTTCTGAGCAATAAAACACTACTTAAAAGAATGGAAATAATTCAGCACAGGGTGTGTACTGTGTCGTAGCAGGATAATGTGATGATGTGTAGCAACGATAGAGAGAAAGATACTCTCAGTATCGCCCTGGTGTAAGACCACCATTCAGAAATAAAAACTTTGCTTAAAAAGGCTTTGGCTGTGTTTGGTGACCAGATCTGAATAGCCAGGTACTTCCCACCTTCCTCTTCCCCAACTCTTTCCACTCCCCACCACCTTCAGCCTCACAACATACCCCGATTGGGGATGCCATAGTCTCACTCGCTCCAGATTGGAGCAGTTGGGACTCTTGTGCGGTATTCGTGTAAAAAAACGATTAGTCTGTAATACCCTAGTATATGTTTAAAAGTAAAATGTTGCCAGATTATACCTTGAAAAATATTGGTATTAATAGTACAGTTCGTTGCCGTCCTACGAGAAAATGAAACGACTTTAGGCTTCCTGAAACCAATGTATCGGTAAACACAAAACAATAATTATTGTAAAGGTTTTTAAACGTTCAATGAACTCCCTGTAAATGTTAAAGTCTTGTAGTTTTTCGTGGGTTACGTCTAGATGTTGGAAAGTCCATAGAATATTTTTAAAGTAGTTCTAGAATAGATGTCAAAAAATTTTAAGTGAATATAATGTTTTTAAAATAGTAAAAAATATGCAACGTTTTCAATTTTTCTTTAATGTATGAATGTTTTTGCCATCTATTTCCTGGGTTTCCAATATAAGAAAGTAAAAATAAAGCCATTTAATTAAATTGCACGCCTGTGGGGTAAAAGGTGGTGGATGGGGCAAATTGATGGTGGGGGTAACATTTAATTGGACTTAAGTTAAATTTAACGTGAAAGAAATGTATTTCCAGGCAAGTGGGTTTATTAACGTTGAATGCTCCACTAAACTAGTGGTTCTCAAGTCATCTGAAAGTGGGTCGAGGGTCAAATAAAGATTTCTGGTGACACCTAAGTATGTATTTAAAGTTAACGACAAACAAACAATTCAGTGTCACACAAAAAGAACGGTGTCTTTTTTAATCAGATTCAAAGAGATCTGGCCTAACGATGACAGAGTTGTTGATGAAAAATACAGGAAGTTGAGGTTCAATTGAGACGTCCATAATAAGCTCTGGTAAAGCGAAGGCGATTGAAGCAACACTACAATAAAACAATGTCTACCAATTTAAGCATCAAAGTAAAAACGCCTTAATGAAAATACCTTTTTTTAATAACTCTAATCACTTTTTCCATCCTGTTGTTCATGTCCAGAAATAACACATAAAGCTTCAAAATTTGTTATTACTTGTAAGTAATCCTTCGCGGTTGCGTAGCTCAGTTTGACAAACCCTGCATTCCGCATAGCAATAGCAGTCGTTGGGATTCTCGGTGCTAATCCCTTGGCAATTAATTTTTACATGTCCATTCTATTCGTAATCTACAAGTTAGCAAAAAACGTTGGCAGAATGACATTACTCGATGATTACATTTTAGATGCATCGAAGTATTATATTTTTTACTTTAGGTGTGATTTATTTTTATAATTCCAGTGTTAATTGATTTCACTCAATATTAATAACTTTATTAAAACATTGGGTTTTTTTAAATACAAAGTGCCTGCTGCTTAGGTAAATTTTGAAATTTAAAGGTTTAGAACATTAATGCATTTAATAAATAAAGTTATGCAAAGCAATGCCATGGTGTGATTTAATGTAATAAGTTTAAAAAAACATTGGCATTAACGGAATAGAGTTCAATTAAAATTAAACGCTTCACGTCTGACAGAACGCAACAAGTTAAAATTGACAACAAGACAAGTGAACCATTTTTAATTAGGTACGGAGTCCCACAGGGGAGTGTACTTGGCCTTTTATTATTCCTCATACATGTAAACGAACTGTGTGACATTGAGATTGAATGTTATTTTTTACTAATATATTTATAAACCATAAGGATATATATTTTTTTTATTTTTCAATTTTCTTTATTGTTGAAAATGGTATGAATGAATGACACAATGAATTAAGTCATTTTGTTTGATCCTCAACACTTCGTTAATCCATTTGTTATTTTTTCTACAAATTTTCTACATTTATCTTTTTTTTATTTTTAAAATTTTGGTATTTTGTTTTTATTTAGCTGTTTGGTTATGACCAATATTTATGTGTGTTATTTTGAATAAATTGTGAAATTATTAACCCCGATACAGGCGAACCCTTGTGGGGGTTACCTAGGGGTTATTATTGATTCACATTTACGCTGGACTGACCACATTACTTTCATCACTAATAAAGTCAAACAAGTCATGCACCTGATAAAGTACATTAAAAACATCTTCCCACTAACATTACTAAGATCAATATATTTTTCACTGTGTCAATCCATTGCCACACATGGAATACTAGCTTGGGGAAGTGCTACAAACATAGCAATTGACCCAATTCAAAAAATACAGAAAGTGATAATTAAACTTAATCTGCAAGACCATTCTTTACAGATTCAAGCGAAATATACAAAACATTCGAAGTCATGTCAGTAAGAGAACTTTACGCCAAATCTGCTCTACTACACCTCCAAAACAAACTCCATATTCCAATTTAACCAAAAACCATATTCAAAACCAGGTCAGGGGAACATACCGATAACACATACCACACACGGACAAAGACACTTTTGGTATAACACAACCAAACTTTTTAATTGTATGCCCATTACTCTGAAACAATTACGAACTGCAAATACATGTACAAATATTCACAAAAAACATATCACAGCATGGATAAAAAATCAAGATATTAACTTTATTTAAAATATTATAAATCTTAACCAAACATAACCAAACTATAAAAAGTATGAAATAAATAAACACGTTTTTCAAGAATTTACAAACTATACACACTTCTACAAATATATATACATTACTTCATATGCATATATAAATAAAAAAATTTCAAAATAAACAATGTATGCGGTAATAAAACGTAAAAAAAAAACTAACTTTTTTCTACAACACGTAAATACTTGTCACACTTAATCATAAACACGTAAACAGGTGCAGGTTCTCCTAATGAGGTGTTCACGAAATATATAATATTACCCACACACGGTTTTACCTTCTCAATTCTACCTTACATCCAACAAAGTAAAATTTCAAAATATATTATCTAAAAATGTTAATAATTAGGTAAACACTGTTTTATATGTGATGGTCATTCAGTTAGTGTAATATCTTTTAATTCTCTCCTGAGAATATCGTTATATGGTACGTATTGGGATCTATAATCTCCAGTAGTTATAAATGGATGCCTATTGAAACCCTTAGGTTCTTTATAACACAGTGACTGTTTATTGACGTATCGTAATTATAATAATACTTCTGAAGACAAACGTCCTTCGAGGCTGAAGGCTAGTTCTAATTTGGAGGGCTCTTCAAACCTAATGACTTCGAAAATCTACCTTCGGCACAAAGGGCCATGTGCGCCATAGACTACTATAGATCATAGACTATTATGACACATTACAGTTAGTTAGTTATATTATTTAGTTATAAATTTAGCACATTAATCTTGTGTCTATAATCCGAGGCAAACATGACACTGGAATGTTCAGCACCGTTCTGCGAAATCATACCCCTTACTGCAAATGAGGTTAACCGATGGGCTCAAATCGCATTAAAATCGGCGGGTCGTCTATAAATGCGATTACTAGAATCGGCTTCAGCGCGACATCAGTCAGTGCAGCCGGACGGTCGACAATATAACAAAGTGAGATTCGTGAGAGAGACTTGGTGGTTTATAGCGGGCCACTGCTTTATAATTATGCAAGCATGGGGTCTGTTAACTCCCCAGGCTCTCTAAGATCAATGCTCAGAGTTATATTACTGATTCATGATTTGTGCAAAAACAAATATCACAAAACAATGGCAATCCGACACATACCTAAATGAAAAATCAGTTTCCACTAACCTTAATGGTTGGTTTCTGCCGCATCGGAGGCCTCCGGAATATTCCATCCACATTTGTAGTAATTTTTAGATCAATTTCAGTAATTTTCGTAATTTGAAACTCAAAGCTTACACAACCAGAGTTAAATTCAGAATGAATTAGCAAAAACCACACAATGAAGTAAATCGATTCACATTGTCACAATAATATATTATTGAAAAAAGTTCGAACTGCATTATTTATGCAAAAACGACAAGCGAGAGGCAACTATGACACTTAATGGTTGATAGTGATAATTAGCAGTTACTGGAACCACATTGTAGTGTTGCCAATCATTCAAAGAGGGCACGCCAAACTCTAGCATTGTGATTTGGATTAATTAACATTAATAATTTTTTTGAATAGGAAAACATATTATGATGCATAACCAGGCCACCTTTCCAAAACAACCTTTTAAATAGTGTGCTATTCAATCATTCAAAATCATAATTGATTGCAGAAGATATTACGAAAAAGCAGTCAAAAATATAAATGAAGAATTTTTCTGCAATGAAGGGTACAAAATGCAAATATGACAAATAAAATGCAATGCCAATAATGCCCTAGCATAACACATGCACACGGATAAGAGACATGTTCAACGAGCAAAATTTTATGACGGTGAAGCAAACCATATACTTAATTTTATATATACAATTAACATAGGAATGATGTCTAAGGCACTGAAAATAAAAATAAATTACAGTTATGAGATACACGGACATGGGACGAGAAATTCAAAGTAAATTAGATTGCCAATAATGAAGAAATCAAGCACCCAGAAATCAGAAATCTCTTACGTTCCAGGCCGTCCAACTTTGTAATAAAATTCTGCAAGAAATTACTGAGATTATAAATTTGATTAATTTTAAAATGGAAACAAGTGTGTCTACCTCAAATTTTGATTACATTTTAAACATTATGTTTGCAAAATGATGTACGAATATGTTTCTAAAATTTTTAGTACACACAATGATATGAACTAACTTAAGATACCTAATTAAATAAATACTTTCTAACGAGGTCTGGGAAACACACAAAACATCACTAGCGTGGTAAATTATTGACGAGATGATGAAAAACAAACGCATAGACTTTGTTTGGATTTGCTGTTTGTTTAGTTATAGCTTGCTACTCCACTGCGCAATGCCTGCTTTCACAATGGGGTGGAGACGGGTGGGAGTGCCAAGTGAAAAGGGGTGGGTGATTATGTAATCAACCTCACATGGCTGCTTATTACGTTACCTTAACATAGCTATCGTTAGTCAAATGTGGACCTGTTTAAATATTATATAGGGATATTCAAGACTATCTCTACACAAATAAATCTAATAATAAATCTAAATAATCCTAATCTTTCGAATGCGCAACCTCAATTTTACGTTGAAAATAATTGAATATTGACAAAAAACCATGTACTCGGTACCTTAATAGTCTAGTAAGCATTTGATATTTAATCGAAAGGTTGTGGGCCCGAATCACTTAGCATCACAGAAATATATTCTATTATTAATTCTAATTATCTAAGTACCTTCACATTAGTATCAATTGATTGTATGAATGCAATCTTACAAACAACGTACCCAATATGCCAACGAATATGATTTAGTATGTTGGGTGTCTTTTTTTAGTGCGTCTAGTGTGTATGCCTACGAATATGATTTAGAATGTTGTGTGTATTTTTGAGTGCTTCTAGTGTGTACGCCTTCAAGTTTGATTTAATATGTTGCTTGTCTTTTTTGAGTGCGTCTAGTGTGTATGCCTACAAATATGATTTAGTATGTTGTGTCTTTTTTAGTGCGTCTAGTGCGTGTGCCTACGAGTTTGTTGCCTGTGTTATTTCTATCTATCTATCTACATTATATATATTTTATGTCTTTGTATCGTAGTTACTTCAAATGTTATTCTTTTAAATCTGTCATCTATATTGTTTTTCGTTAAAAGTGTGCTTTAGTGTTATATTAATAATGTGATATTGACGTGATGACAAACTGCTTGGCAGTTTAGCGGGTGCTTATGATGAATTGAATGAAAATCAAATTCTTCAACCTTTAATAAACTTTCTTACTAACCCTCAAAAAGTTAAACAGATTGCGACCTAATCAACGAAGATAAGATACATAAGTAAGTGCCTATATATAATATACATACACTTACTTATGATATAACTTACCAAAAGTAAGTGCTTTTACTGTAATTAACTTTTTTCTTTTAATTTGGTGGTAAATATATGTAGTATTATTTATTTCATTTTATTTTATCGTATTATAACAGGTATATATTATATCTACAAGACAACTCCGAGATGATGACAAAATATTTAATATTTTTTCCATTTAAAAATAAAAGAATTTCAATTGGTCAAACACAACTTTTTTATTATTTTTTTAATGTAAATACGGCACAAGAACTTCAAGTGCTACCGTCTGGAGCCAATGAAACTATGACATCCCCAATTGGGGCATGTTTTAAGGCTGAAGGTAACGGAGAAAGGAAAGAGATGGGAAAGAGGAAGTGAAAAAGTACCTGGCTTTTCAGATCTACCAAACACAGCTAATGCAACATTTCATTTCTGAATGGTGGTCTTACACCAGGGCGATACTAAGAGTATCTTCCACTCTGGAAAGTACTGCAAATAAACTATATTTTATTTTTAGTGAATAAATTGTCAAATAACACAAGTTAATCAAATAAAATTTACTTGATTCGACCTCGCGACCTTCGGTTTGCTAGTGGTAAAAAAATATTTATTTGTTGAATAAATAAAAATATTACTTGCCACTAATTCATTAATTCTCACGTGATCTTAAAAAACTTTAGAAATCCCTGGAATCGGAAATAGGCAGTTTGATCTTAATGCTTCAGAAATAAAATAATTATCAGAAGTAACGAAATATTTGAGACAAACATATTATTATGTAAATACAAAAGAAGCGCGTTAGCAGTTAGCAAAGATAAAAGTCAATTATTTGAGAACAGATTTCCTTTCACACCCACGCTCCCATTTCACAATCTTATTTGGAAGTAAATTGGCCTCCGTTTTTCCAAGTACGTAATACAAAAGAGGCATTGATGAAAGAATACTAGTTTGTTTATACAATGTAATAAGGACGTAAATTTCAGGGTTATGCTAAAAGTCACTAAGATTTCGAAATGTCTCGGGAATTCGAAATTTTATATGGTTCGAAGTAGTTGGTTGAACAAATTCATAAATTCGTTCATGTTTTTATGGATGAAAAATTCGATTACAAACGGCTGTTTTAAAAAAAAAATATATATATAAATATTTATATGAGGAAAACATAAGCACATCAACGAATGTAAAATACTTGGGTCACAAAAAAAAGAATTACTTACCCAATTTTGTTCATTCGTTCGGAATTTATGCGCTTACAAACATTTCGGATGTTTATTTTTATTTAAATATTTGGAAGTTCGTTAATATAATAAAAAAATACTCTATTTATCATTCAGTCTTTATAATCGTTACGAATTATATTTTTAATATAGGAACTCTCATCTGACATTTATTCCAAGCTTGTCCAAAAAAAAAAACGAATTCTAATATTTGAATTTTCTGCAGTAGTAGCTGACCAGTAGACTGAGTACCTACCAGCATAGAGCCCAAAAATATATCAACATTGTTTCCATGGAAAAGATTTTTTTCTGAAGTTAGCAAAAAAACGTATAACAAATATAATATATTAATATTTATAATTTCATAACGCCAGAGCTTACCATCATAAACAACCTGTAGTCTGCGCATATAATTAAGCTTTATATTGGTGAAAGAATTATTAGTATGGATAATAAATATAATATAATAAATAAATAATTACACCTAAATAACGTTTTACTTATTGAATAGTTTCATCACTTCTTCCATACAAAATGACAACATCTTTTGAAAATAATTAAAACTTTTGGCCAGATGACGTCACAGGGCCAGATGACGTCACGGTGGTTTTCGGGGATCTTGAAAAATTAAAACTTTGACATTTATTTTAACTATTAAAACTAACTATAAAAATAAAAATAAATATGCAGTTATTTAAGTTAGAAGGTCATTATTCATAAATTTATTTTTTTTTAAAATGGACTGGAGTTCTCTATTGGAACTTGTTTTGTATGTTTTCATCATAAATAAACGGTAAAACTATTCATGTTATAAAGATAATTCTTAAGTCACATTTCCCGACGATAAAATTATTTCGAACGAACTCTATGGACGGCCTACGACCACGTCATAATTTACATCAAGTATTTTTGAGACGGTAAATTTTATTTATTTAATTGACATAAAATAATGTGTAATAGGTACATTTACGGCACGTTCCAGAGTGGACGGTTCTCGGTATCGCCCCGATGAAAGACCGCCATTCAGAAATGAAACTTTGCTTGAAGTAGTTTTTGCCGTGTTTGGTTATCTGAATAGCCAGGTCTGATCAGATCTGAATACCAATCTTCATCTTCCCTATTTACTTACCCTCTAAACTACCTTTAGACTCACAACATGCCTCGATTTGTGATGTAGTAGGTGACATGGATAAAAACAATGCTACGCCAACTCAATATGTGAATACTCCGATGTGTGGCAACGCTTAGTTAACCAGATTATATGTTAAAAAATGTTACTATTAATAGAACGGTTCGAACGAAGAAAAACAGTAGTTATCATAAAGGCTTTAGACGGTTTGGAGCATTTGGGAAGATATTCACAAGAATATATTTAAAAGAATAACGAAAAAATTATGAATTCGAAGAAATGATTCTTAGCACAACCCTGATATGGTGTACGCACTACTTATAATATCTGCTGGAGTGTTAAGTATTATTTGTTTTGGCGTATCGACAAGATATGTTTGTGTGGGAGCAAGTCGAGGCAGCCGTCTTTAACTATTTAAGTAAATAATTATTTCTCATACATCAATGTTAAAATAATAAGACAGGGAATTTGTGATAATTTAGCGTTGCTATGCTAAAGTTACTAGGTACTAATTAATTCAAGAACCGGCAATGGAGCTATCCTTGAAGGGGAGTAGTGCACAGAAGCTAAACTAGCTTGGAGTGAAATGAGATACTGTTTATGGAATGTTTCATGCGGGATTGTTGTAAAGTTTAGAAAAAATATTTTAAATAAATTTCAATATTTTTTTTTACACATATTTATTATATCTTTAAGAACTTGTTCAAATTTTGTAAGAAAATATACCTATACATTGACATAATATTATTAGGGTTTCGTGTGTTTGAACACAACGGTGGGTAGAATACACCTCTTCATGGTAATCAGTCTTCCGAAAGTTGTGGTTTTATGAAGAAGGTAAAAACAAAGATATTCTTAATCTTGAGTTTTGTGATCGTTGGTGACGTATTTTGCCATATAATTTAATATTTTCACAGAACGACGGCATTAAAGTAAACCTATTTTTTTCCTTTTTTCCCTTTATCAGTGGTACAGAAAAAGGAAAATAATGGTTTATAAATACTTAGGTTCACCGACTAAATTCGGCTAACAGCGTTAAAAATTAATATATACCTTTAGGGCTCAATAGGCCACTTTGCTACCAATTCGTAAAACATGGTTGTGAGAAATCTGTGTTTAAAGCTTTTGTAGCATATAATTAGGTAATGAAATGATTGATACTTACAAGTTAATCAGTCAACTTAGGACTAAAAACAGCCTCTTCTTCTCTTGTAAAATTTATTAAGGGCAGATAGGTTATTTCTATTATCTTATTGCTTTTTCCTTCTCACTACTCCTCAACTACACGCACAGCTGTGTTTTGGTCGCAATCCCCGGCCTCAGTAAAAATAACATAATATTTGTATGGCGGCCGGCGTAGTCCAGCGGTAAGGCTTTTGACTAGAATTACGAAGGTCGCGGGATCGAATCCCGGCGTGGCAAATAAATTTTATTTGATTAATTTGTGTTATTTCACAATTTATTCATTTAAAATAATATATAATATATTTGCGGTACGTTCCAGAGTGGAAGATACTCTCAGTATCGCCCTGGTGTAAGACCACCATTCAGAATTGAAAAGTTACTTGAAATGGCTTTGGCCGTGTTTGGTGACCAGATCTGAATAGCCAGGTATTTCCCACCTTCCCCTTCCTCATCTCCTTCCCCTCCCCACTACCTTCAGCCTCACAACATACCCCATTTGGAATGCCATAGTCTCATTGGCTCCAGACGGGAGCAGTTGGGACTTTTGTGCGGTATTTATATTAAAAAAAAATGGCGCAGTTTTCTGAAAATTCACTTCAAGTGCACTTCAGTAAAAAAATGTTAAACACATTTATTATGTAACCCGATTCATTGTCGTATAGGTGTGTTTTATAAAATAGGAATCAGTTCACCAATAAGTATACCTACAAGTCTAAAAAGTACAAGGAGGAAACCAAGTAATTACCGGTGGCTTTAGAATAATGTGGCTGATTATGATAAATTGAAAGTATTAAAGATTTATAAACTCTAAGATTTTAAAATATTGATTTTAAATTCTTGATATAAAAGTGCTGACGGAAGTTTATTCCTAAAGGAATGGAATAATAGATACATTATGCGGAATATAATACGTACTAACATTTACTAACTAACCCAGAGCCTATTTTTATACGTAAGAGGAATGAAGATCAGAAAGTTAATTTTATTATTAAAAATGATTTTTTATTTACATAAAAACTTGATCTCCCTTTTTGTTAATATTTAAATCTAAATTTATAAATTTTTGCTCGGTTTTTTGATTCTTGGAAAAATATCTAACCCTTTCCAAATCTAATTATTCAGTGATGCCTTTTCAAATTTGCCTGTAAAACAAGTCTAGTTATACTGTGATATTTTCTTTATCAATTAAATAGTCATAAATATATTGGGAATTCATATGTCATATATTTTGGTTTATAATTGTAAATATATAATTTCTAGTACTAATTAAATGTTTAAAAATTATAGTTACACACTATAATTTAAATTATACAATTATTAATATTCTCCAAAATGACTTTGAAAGAATCTTATCCTTGCGATCTCTCGAAAGAAAACATTCATTTGTTCTGAATGCAATTATTAATGTTCTACAAAATGACCTTGAAACAATCACATCCTTGCAATCGAAACTTTCAATTACTTAAAGAAATCATTCCTTCGTTCCGAATGCAATTTATAAATGATCTCAAAAGTTGTCTTGATAGAATCTCATTCTTGTGTTGCAATTTGGCTGTACTGAAACGGAAAACCTTCGACAGACAAAGCAACATTCTGTAATGTATTGTATTGTAATAAATAAATAAATTAAAAGTTACACCAAAAGCGTGATGGTAGTAGACGGCTCTATTTGATCTAGAAAGTTCGATTAAGCGATTAGCAAAATTATAAATCTGCTGACCTTAGAGTAAGCTATATATCCCTAAGTCTTATTCAGACATATAATATACATATTCTGGCGCCATTCCCTGCGATGCTGTAACAAAACTCCTTGCAAGATTCCATAATTCAGCCAATTTTATCAATATCGCCGTTCGGTTTTGACAGACATATTTAAAAAAAAAGGCATAAAAGAAATACAATTACATCCACTTTTCCAATCCAATTTTCTAGGCAACAACGCCGTTCAAATAAAAAAATTCAAATCATAATTTTAATACTTTTGAAAGTAGCTAAGTAGTAGTAAAGTTTTTAAGAGCTTAAAAACTTTGTGGTTATCCATTACAAACAAATGAAACAATATAACTTTGTTAAAACCACTTTATATTTTATCTACGCCGACCGGTTTCGGTACGACCGTTCCTTCCTCAGGGCAAATATACAATGAGTTGACAATTACAAAACAGTGGGTGTGTACAATAGTGTTGTGGTAGGGGTGGGGGCGTGGCCAGGGATTAATGAAGAGTGGGTGGGAGAAAAGGAACAGACATTGACTGGAAACATATCCAGGATTGGGCTATAAGATAATATGTTTTGTTTATTGATAATGGACTCATTATTTTTAAGGGATTTTTTTTTATTTCCAAGGTTTCTAAGTTATCTAAGCGTTTGCCTTTATGGTTAATGTGAAGAATATTCATCCCCGTACTTTTTTCAAAACTATGGTTATTTTCGATTGAACATACTTTTTTCAAAACTATGGTCGGCGTAGATAAAATATAAAGTGGTTTTAACAAAGTTATATTGTTTCATTTATTCATAATTTTAATGCTAAGAATCAAAGACAGATGTATATCTCAGTTCGATGCTTTGACATGTCATGTACAACGAATTTTAAGTATTTTCAACTGTGTTTTAGCGCTACATTATAAATAAAGGATTTACCGTCACTTTTTTAACGGCATCTAGGGATTCAAGTTGTTTCTCACTGGTATATGTACGTAATAATTAGAAGAAGAAAAATAATTTGTACCGCTCCATGCGTTTCTCCTAGCGACGAGCGACACGAAGAAAGGTTTGTAGCAAAGTTCACGTACAAAGATGGTTTTGCGTAAGGCCCGGCGGCAGAGATGTGCTCGAAGTCGGGTTCTTAAATTTCAACAGTACAGACGCTAGCTTATTAAGGGTCTACTATTCGTGAACACAGCGCTGAAAAAGAAGAAGATGGAGAGATATGTAATTACGAGTGTTGGACAGAGCGCGCTAATATGGTTAGTCGTAGAATAGCAGCGAAAATTGCGAAAAAGCTTAATAAAACATGACTCGTTTAAAATAGAGCAAAAATCTCGGGGAACGTATCTTAAGTATTGTTCAAAGAAACATTGTGAATTTTTTCACAAATATAACATGTAAAATAAAAGAATTAGACTTGTTTAAAATAATTTTCGGAGCATACTTTGCGATTTTTTTCTATCGAGGGAATTTCATATAATTTGCGTTTCGGCGTGGAACGTATCTAGAAAATATAGAACGTATTTATCTTCAAAAATAACATATATTTTTTTAAGAGCTTAAAAACTTGTTGTTAAAGGGAGATATGTAAGAAATCGGTCGAAATACGAATAGTAGACCCTTAATACTAGCAGATTACAATCAGTTAATCCGTCGAGCGTTGCTCCGGCATCGCTGGTTCAATCCTTTGCTAGCAATTCAAACCCTCTGTTATTGCACAAATAATATTTTTCGCTTATTATTATGTTAGTAGAACAAATTTAAATGTTGTTGAATTACATATTTGTAACATGAGAATGCTTGTTTAATTTAAAAAAAAAAACAATCGATTCAATCTCCCAATATCCAAAGTAATGGTAGATTAATCATTTGTTTAATTAACCATAGAAGTTAATTTACTTTTACGACCACTAAAGACATCAGACGACTTCTGAAAATAAGGTTTTAATAAGCACGATGACCGTTTAAAATCACGAGAATATCCAATGAGATCGAAATTCTATTTAAATGCGCACAAACGCCTAATCTTTATTAACTGCCAAAAAACTATTTTTCAAAAGTAAGTGGAACAAAAAAGCTCAAACGATGCAAAGTTCTTGAATGAGAAAATAACTCCTTTTTATTTTAGTAGCAGCATCCCCCGTACCAGAGAGATAATTGGAAGATTAATATTCGTTAGGTCTTTGAATAACGTTTCTGTGTAAAAATGTGTGTACGTGAACTATTTATATAATGCTTGGCAGAGAGATGTAGCCTGCCTACCTTTTTTTTAGCTAGATTCAAATTAAAATTTGTCAACTATGAAGCACTAATAAATAACAAGCAGGCTGCAAGGTCCTGTTGGCGACTTTTGTTCGGCTTAAAGCTCCGCAGTAAGGTTTCAAAATGAAGAAAATATGATTTCAGAGGGAGGTACATAAAAACTAATGGGAAAAACGAATTTGTGAAGGGAGCACGGTAATAACAACAAACGCTTGCAAGCATCCAAAATAATTAATAAATGACTTAAAATAGAGCAAAAATTTCTGGACAAATGTCCAAAGTAGCTTAAAGAAATACTGTGAATTTTTCATCCCTATATATAATGAAATTACTGTAAAATGTCTTATTAATAATATTTTGAGCACAACTAGCGATTTTTATCTCTTGCTAAATAACACCACGATCAAAAAGTTTTAGGACTTTATTTAGTGATCTTTAATTACAACATTGATAACAATTCTCTTGAGACACTAGCACAAATTAAAGACTTAGGCATCACTTTTCAATCAAATATTTAATTTGTTAACCACATAACAGAAATCTGTAATAAGAACTTTAAAATGTTGGAATTTATTCAGACTGTCTGAAAATGTCCGTAGTAGGATGAAACCGGTCCTGGTGTTAATAAATTAGTGGAAAAAAGGGCAAATAGTTTTAATTTCAATCATAATACAATGGAATTCCACCACGAATTAACAATGCAAAAACTAGACTCAAGAGTATTTAACTGTTGTATTTTGCGTACGTCAGAAGTCAACTTGAGTACAATTCTCCCGTCTGGAATCCACATTATAATACACATAAAGAATACAAAACAAGTTCTTACGTTTTCTAAATTTTAAAATGGGTTTTGCAGAAAATGGGTTTTGCAGAAAATGGGTATTTTAGAATTATGTTAAACTACAACACTATTTTCAACGATATGAATACGCTCAAACTGTCAGACAGAAGAATTTTCACTGATTTGGTATTTCTATATAAAATTCTAAATGATTTAGTTGATAGTTCGGTATTGCTTGAATTTATAAGCTTCCGAATGCCACTTTAGAAGTTAGGATTTATTTCAGTGCGGAAATTCTGGGACTAACTACCATAATACCAGAATACTAATGGAGGGAAACAATTATACCAAGTCAGTGGACATCTTCAATTTATCTTTAAACAAATATAAAATATTGTTATTGAGGCAGTTCATATATGTACTATAAATATGTATTTTTCTAACTATGCAATATTTGTAAAAGCCTCCAAAAAGGGCGTTTATTAATAAATACATAAATAAAATCGAAAATACAAGTTCATTCTTCAGAATCGATATGGTTCCCTTCAAAGTACTCCCTGTCTAATACCGCTGGTACTCAATTTTCAGTATGTCCATCAGAGCCGTTTTCGATTTTTTCATAACATTCTCGGGTGCTGTAATGCGCTCTGCGAAGCAGTTTTTAAACCGGTTGAACAGAAAAAAAGTCTAAGGAAGCCAGAACAGGCTAATTTGAAGGATGCTGGATAGTATTCTTGTTGTTTTTAGTCAAAAACTCACGGATAAGTTTTGCGTTGTGCTATGGTGCGCTATTGTGGTGCAAAATTGATGCCATTTTCAGGCTTATAAAAAATCGAAAACATGCACAAAGGTAGAGGTACTCAGTTCAGAGTAACTTTTAAAAACGTCAAGCTATAATGCTCGAATCTAAAGGTAAGTGTCGATGACAGATGTGGTAACCTAACAAAAAAAATCCAACCGGGTGACCGACAGCGACACACGGTGGCCGGTCCTAAAATTTTTGATCATGTTATATCTAATTTTAAATCGTGGGGTGATTACTACAACTATGTAACTCCAAAATCATCGTTTTTGAGTTACACATTAAAGGCACAGTTCTATTTCCTCATCTATGAATGCTACAAACAGGAAAGCCTTTGTAAGCATTTGAAAATTTTTTTGTAAGTATCACCAAAAAATGTTATCGTTTAATTCTATAATTAGGTAACCCTAGAGATACCTCCTTGTTTTTCCAAGTATCAATTAGGCAACCAGATAGCTAGTAGTAGCACTAAAATTTGTGGAATTGCTTAAGTTGCTTTCGTTGCATGTTTGTATGTAACAACTAGGAAAGTCATTTCATTTTTGTAAATAATGATCAGCCATTTTCTCATTTCCAAAATATAAGTATTATCAATCTATAATTTAACCATACTTATTAGTATAAACATACGACAACCGATTTATCAAAATGATTTCCAACTTAATTCAATTTCGCAATTAGCTGATTTCAGAGATACCTGGTTGTAGTAATTACCCCACGATATATTAGGGACTATGAATTTATAAAAGTCGGCATGATACGTTCGTTACTTCGACTATAAGTGCATAACGCACCAAAGCGTGAGTATAGGCATTAAGATTTATTTTGGACACTTCTCTTAAAGTGCATCTACATCATTTGCCAAAGGCACGGTAATACGAAAAGGTCCTCTTACTGTAACATGTTCCCATCTCATTCATCTCGTGTTAAGTCGGGAATCTGTTTTGGAAATAGGTAACATGTAATTTGAGAAGAAGATAATCCGTCTCTGTTACAATAAATGTAAACAAGAGGCAAGGAAGGATGAAGGAAATAATTTCCTTTAAGTTCCATTCAGAAACATTGCTCTACCCATGTTTTAGAATGTTTCTACTTCTTACTTCCAAGGTTTCTAATTTCTAATCTAAATGTACTGACTAAAAGATTAGTGTGAGTGGGTAGTAAGAGTAAAGCAAGAACTAATATATAATTTGTCAGGCTGTCGTAATTTTAAGACATTCTTGTGACACGTAGACATACACTTAACTTCAATAATAATTTAACCTTCATCTCTGATTACTCGTATTAACGAAAGAAATCGTAAGAAGAGCTCGGAATCTGCTGAGGATTTGCAAACAAACATCGACGATCGTTGGAAGATCGGAATGAAAAGTAGTTGTGAGTACTCTTTGATCTTATTTTTCAAGAATTGTGATTTTATGTTATTCGTGTGAAGAGTATGTGCAAAATATCCCATACTCTTCACGCGAATAACATAAAATCACGTAGACACGTTATATGGTTATTGAATTAAAAAGCACGCAATAATGGGTCGAAAATAATTTAAGAATCTTTCTCGCTTTGAGGAAACCTCAAAGCCGCCTTTCTGATGAGTTCAATCTACCACTGCACCCACCTTCTTTCTTACTTAATTTACCTGTGTTTGTGCATGCTATTAATAATAATAACAATGCTCATCAGCATGCAAGTTCGTTTGTTATTTGAAAACAATTACGGGCTCCTCATCTCCACGTTATTCAATTATAAACAAGTAACCTATTAGGAATATTCCGAATAATTGTTCAGAAGTATGATTCTGTGTCTTTTGTGTTTTAGTTTGCGTTAAGACAGCGTTAAGAGACAATTAAGATAAAAAGGCAAAATCCGTCGGATATCGGAAAGCGTCCGTTGCGCGTTATCTATCGGCTGTCAATTTTCTGTGATTTTCTACGGCTATTAAAATCATATGTTAAATGGATTAATTACCCATTCTAAAACACGAGTTACTATTTATTAGTTATTAAAAATACTTATATATAAGCCTAATAGGTGTTCTTAAATCCGTTTGTCATGTTATTTTGAAGTTTGTAAGCGATGACATTCGATTCGCAAATTTTCCAGCGTCTGACATCTTTTAACGAGGATTACGCGGCAAAATGCGTTGTAGTATCTGGCATTGGGGCATTAACTTTAAGGGTTATTGTCTTAACTGCATATAAGAAAACGGTTAAAATATGTCGTGTCCGGTTGATTTAACACGCGTTTCGATGTCGATTTGAGGATTTAATACCTACCTCTAAATTAATATCGTTTTGCTAGTTTGTAAGACGTATAGAGCTTTTTGTCAAACTTTATTCTGAAGTTCGTGTTCTTCCTCTCTCGCCATACTTGACATGACATGATGCATGATAGATCATTGCACCAATATAAAAAAGCTTATTATTTTATATTGTTTATCCAGCCCTCCGTCAACACCGGGAACGGAGATGGTAAATTATTAATCTTTAGGTTTACATAAAACGCTGCAAAGCTTTGGCTCGGGGATAAATCTCGTTATTATTTATGACCGTAAACACTTGTAGAGTATCACTATTCACTATTTAAAGGCACGCATATTTCACGACAAGTTTGTGTAAATATTGTCCATAATACTTTCCTAGCAGTCGTGGCCAACCAGGAACACTGGCTGGATTTTATTTTTTCAATAAATATGAATCTTTCAGGGAAAAAATGCCTATTATTAATTATTATTATAGCGCCATGAAGAAATTTTTCACAAACAGCGTTGTACAAGTCGTCCAAATATGTATTGTTTTATATTTTTTGAGTGAATACCGCGTAAGAGACCCAACTGCACCCAACCGCCTGTAGCCAGTGAGACTATGGTATCCCAAATTGGGGTTTGTTGTGAGGCTGAAGATAAGCGGAAAGGGGAAGGCGATGGGGAAGAAGATGGTGGGAAAGTATCTGGCTATTCAGATTTAGTTACCAAACACGTCTAAAGCCATTTCAAGGAACGTTTCGTTTCGGAATGGTGGTCTTACACCAGGGCAATAGTGATAGTCTCTTCCACTCTGGAACGTGCCGCAAATGTAACTTACATTATTTTTAATGATTAAATTGAGAAATTATTATTATCAAATATTTTTTTTTAATTATTATTATCATTAAAATTTGATATCAGAAATCCAAAAATCTAAAAATCTAAAATATGAAAATTAGAAAAAGATACGGTCGTACCTAGGAATTGAACCTAGGACCTTAGCCTTGTCGTTGCTTTAACTACTGAGCTAATTCGACCCTATCCCCTTCGGTCATATTTAACAGTGCCATTCTTCAACTAAGAACTACCAATACTAACTACTAACTACTAATCTTTATTTTATTAACGCGTTTTATTATTGGTTCTGATCTTTATGTATGATTGTAAGATTCTTCTTGAACTAAGGGCAAACCAGGTAGTATCTTGGTTAAATACATCCATTTTTATTTAAATGTGCTACGTCTTTTGACTTTTATCCAAATCTAGGATAAATATTTTTAAAATATTTGCCCTCATGTAATCATCATAGTGATTCAATCCAATATTGTATTTGTTAGCCTTTCTTGAAGGATTTGAGTTTGTTTACGGATAAAACTATTTTTTTCGTGGTGGCGTACGTACGGGCGCAAACAATTAATTCATCATAAAATAAACGACTTAACATTTTCAAAATACTTAATTCTAAATTCGACTGTTGTGAACTCTTGCAACTCATTAACTTACGAACACCCACAGTAACAACACGACAAAATACAATATATACAGCAGCACTCATAAGCGTAACTACATTGCCCACTCTCCAATACAACGACTTCACAACATGGGAAATAAGAACTTGGGTGATGTTGACATATTAAATATCAACTTTGAGAGTTTTGTAGATCATCTAAAACATTTATTTCAACCCTATTACTAAACACTTGTAACCTATAAAACAGCTGTATTTTTCTGTTTTTGTTACTGTGTACGACTTGTTGTATGACTTGTACGGCTTGTTGTATGACTTTTATCTAATGTAATTTTATTTTTATTATTTCCTAAGTTTCAAAGTATCTGTCAAATTAAAACTACACCACAAATCATGTAAAAGCCTTCTGGGCGTTAAAAAAATAAATAATATTTAAAAAATAACTTGTTTTTCGCTAAAATAAACTCGCGATATCTATGATTAAGTACCACTTAGTGTAGTATTAAATACTTTCGATAGAATAGATAAAATAGAAAGCATTTTTCATGGATAAAGTTGTGTTATTTGTAGGTATGTCAAAATGCATTTTTTAATAATTTTCAGTTTCATTTCTCGCACTTAGATCATAAAAGGTTGGCGTCGCCTGCTTGAACGTATAATGCAGTCGAAGTGCTTCTCTTCTCGCTCCCAAGAAGGGGCTATTATTTAGAACGCTGCAGTAATTATTCATGCTGCAAGGCGCAATGCTTTATTACCCCTGGTACAAAATACTTGCTCTTCTCTGGCTAGACGAAAACGGCATTTTAAATTGATTATTTTAATAATTCTCTGAAATTTTCAATCCGCCCTTTCACTGAATCTTTTGCGTTTAACTTTTTTGCCAGATTTTAATCTTTAAAGAATGATAAAGATGAAAACGTAATACCATAATTGTTTCAAAATATTTATCTCATTCGAATTTTATTTTATCATAAGGCTATTACTATTAAGGATACAGTGAAAAAAATTCAAACCTGGTAATAAGGCAGCTTTTTAGCATCAGTTTAGGTAAGCGTGTATTTTAAACATCGATGTGTTAAATTTTCAAGTTATCAGGGTGTAAAGTGCATGAGCACGATAGTAAAAGCAAAAAGCTTAAACAACTTTTTTCGATATTATCCGGTTTATATTTTTTCGTAAAAATGTGAAATTGTTTGTTTTTTCGTTATTTATTTTTGGGGTGCTATGCCGTGTTGCGTTACCTCTTTCTTTAGCCAATGTGTCGGACAGTGTCAATTGTCAAGTGATAATTACTGTGTCCATCATCAGGGCAGATGTGTGAAACGTTGGCTAAAGAAAGAGGTAAGAGGTATAACACCCGACAAATAAATGACGAAAATAGTTTTGGTCGTGAAAATCTGTAATATCTGTTTGTTTTTCTCTGGATTTTTTTTGTTTTGACAAAAAATAATGGGTTTACTGTCATTTAGAATACCTCCTGAAGTTACCCCGAACATCTTGTAGGTATATTATGAAGAATAAATTAAATAAATTTATCACAATTTTATAAAATTTCCATTACACATAGCTACGTTCCTACAAAAATGTTTATACTGGTTCCTACTGGTACTTATTAATTAAATAGTTAGACAAGCGAATATAAAAAAAACATTCAAACTCCGACGGTAAACAAAAGCATTGGACAAAGACACAACACTAAAGGGCTTAGGCAATTTTTTTTTTTTTAATCATTTATTCCAAATTTCGGGGAGGGTAGTGCAGTCCCACGAGTTCCATATTATACGTATATAATAAATATTTACATAGTAAAAGAAATTAACAGAAAATAATAATAATAAAAAAAAAATTTAAAAAATTGCAATAAAAGCATTAAAAATCTACCACTTGAAACAAAAAAAATAAGTAAAAAATAAAAATTTGGATTTTAGAACAAAAAAAGCAAAACAACCCAAATTTTTTAACACTAAATAATAAAACATTTAGGTACCTACAAGTAATACACAATACCATTATGAAACAAGTTCCATGCCAACTGAAAATAAAGTCAACTCGACACCTCCTAGAAAACTCATTAAAAGCTATTAAAAAAATAATTTTTAATTAGCCGATAACCCTAACCTAACGTAACCTATTTAAGCATTTTTGAGATGGTTCTGAGTTGGTTTCATTCCGAGTTGTCCGGTCACCTACGAAACATAAATCATTATAAACAATCGTACATCGTAATGCTTACCGATTTTTTTTTTCATTGCCGTATTTCATATTTTATTGAATTTTGTATTATAAAATGGGGGCCTCAGCACGGGTAAGGCACTCAGTGAAGCCAATATTATTAAATAATGTTTTAAAACGTAATTTATTGTATCACTTAAATACAATAAATTACGTTTTAAAATGTAATTTAGTGTACCAAAAATAAATATGGTAATATTTAAAAATTATATTATTATTACGTACTCCTACGTTATTTTTCCGATATAAAAATCTATGTATTTTGTAAAAAATCGATTCACTGTATAATTGTGAAGAACCTCACGTGTTTATGTTGAGTTGTGTTGAATTGGCACCTACGTCATTCGGAAGACAGGGATGGATGCTTATATCACCATAAGTATATTTATATAAAGAATATAATACACGATTGTTATCGAGACTAAATGTTATAAAAAAGAATTTGCATACGTGCTACAGCTTTTGCAGTAGAAATTTATTTTTATAATCACTGCCTTCTCCAACGGAGACAGGCCGTATTAGTGTATAATGTGTGGGTCGGTACTAATTGTATGTAATTTCACCTAATCGCACTGGCTGTTCAGGCATCTACAGTTATAAAACAACCCATAACATTAACAACTTATTAACACGCGAACCTGTTTTTGGCATAAATCTTAATAACTGATTATTTGCCTCCGCCCAAAAATACGACCCCGCTCGCGAAAAATCGATACGGCCGAATGAAAAGTGAAACGAAAGTGTAAAGTTATAAATCCAGGATTAGTTTGAAGCCGGAGTCACTTGTGTAATCCCGTAAGCTGTCGGTTGGGCCCGTACACAGTACGCACCTCACCCTTCCGTCGCCCCGACTCCTTCAACCATACCCATTCCTATCTCCGGTCCATTCGCACTCAGGTCACTGAGGGTTAAAACCTCCACAAATAATTTAAGACAAAACCCGAATCATCAAAAAAGAAATACCAATAAAAGTTGTGAGACGTTTTTAAGGCGTAGAAATGAAATTTTAATCTAATACACTGAACAAAATTATTAATTTGAAAAGGGTACAAAAATCCAGATAATATGTTGTTTTTCTTTTGACGTTGATGTTTGTTAAAATAACCGTCAAACTAATGTCAAAAACGAATTCCAAAGGCAAAATTTTGCTATGGTATAAAATAAGTCTTGCAAAACTTTAATTATTTTGTGTAAGCTTTTAAATGTACTCTTTTTAAAAACAGAAAACATTTAATTAGCGGAAAAATTATGCGCCTTTCTACAACAATGCAGTTAGTATACACTAGGTACTTGCCATTTTCTCAAATGGTTTTTAAATCGTTCAAATTGAAGTTACAAATGAAACGAAACAACCTTTTTTTTTAATTTTGTAATAGCCGAAACACCATTGATAATACGGAATTCACACAAAATTTCATTTTGCAAATTTACAAGTAACTCAGAGAGGCACAGATAAAAAAGGGTTAGATAGAGTTGACAAAAAAATAATAATGTTTATTTCCCCTACCTTTATTGTGCTAGAGGGCGTAATTTACATTCTGCCTAATTTACACTTCTCCTCTATCGAAGTAGACATTTCGTCGCAACACCCCCTTCCTTCCCCACCCCTGAACTCCTCATAATCCTAATTAGGAGTTCAATGCATTTACACGAAATGGAAAGGCTTTCGAGGCAAAGCCTTAGAGCCTACAGAAAGGCTTTAGCGGTAGGCTTCGGTGAGCGAATACGAACTTGGCAATCAATGTCAAGCAGAGTCATTGTCACGAATATAAGCTAATTAAGGGTTGATATCTTTTGCCGTTATTTGAAGTAATAATATGATTCGATAATACATTCAATTGTAATTGAATCGCATTTTATTTTAAAATTCAGACAGTATTTGGAGATATTCTTTTGTGTCCAATTTACGTTTTTTATTTTACTAATTATTATTAATAATTGTTTTCTTCTGTATCTATTTTCTATATTGTGGTTTCTTGTTATAATCGTGCTTTAGTGTTATATTAATATTGTTAAATTGACCTGCTGACAAACTGCTTTTGGCAGTTTAGCGGGTGCTTAAAATGAAGAATAAAAAATTAAAAAATACTTTCAGTGAAAGCTTAACACGACTTCAACAAGGCTTCTATTTTAGCTTTCGTTGGCGGTGTCATCGTTTTACATAGTGTGAAGGCTCGTGTTGTGAAGTACCGTCTAGTATTCATGACCCCTGAATCCCGAAACACGTGTTTGCTGTCTAGTGGATAAAATAAAATTGATATCATTTTATGATTTTACCTGAAAATCTGTAAACGAAATTATTTCTGCTACCGTTTATACAATGATGCTTATGATTTCTGGTAATTATTCCTAATGCTTCAAAGACCCAATCATGTCTGATTACGTCTTAAAGGGATCGTAATGAAAATCTAGTCTCCTTTTACGGAAGCAATCTTCCGAACAGGACCTCCATCGATATGCTTGGTGTAACTCTAAGTGACCAGCTCAGGTATGGGGGCTCCATCGAAGCCAGAGTTAAGTTAGCCTCTCAGAAACTGGGCGTACTGTACATGGCCCGCAGATACTTTAATAGTACACAACTGCTAACCCTGTACAAATCGCAAGTGCGCCCCACGGTTGAATTTGAAAATACCTAAAAAAACCCTCGACTCTGTGCAGAAACGGGCGGTCCGATTGATAGACTCTCCTAACCTAACAAACGTATTGCAATCTTTAGAGCATAGGCGTCAGGTGGGAACGCTGTCCTTGTTCTACCGGTATTACAATGGAAGATGCTCCGAGTAACTAGCGTCATTGATCCCTTCGGCACCGGTGCATAGTCGGGAGACACACCAAACGCGCGCCCAACATTTTTACACGGTTGACATTAGTCACATGAGAACGGGTCGTTTCTACGACTCGTTCTTGAGTTCAACAGCTCGGCTGTGGAACGATTTGCCGGCCTCTGTGTTTCCTCCCTCCTACAACATGGGTCTTTTCAAGACCCATGTTCACTCCTTCGTCTCCTCAAAAACACCCTCCACACAGCATCTTCAAAGATGACATATGCCCTGAGGGAAATTATTTTCCTTTATCTAGCTTTTCAACGGATGCACCAAATGATATTAAAATTGTAAAATTTATGCACTGCATCAGATTCGAACCCAAATGCAATTTTCTCAATGTCAAGTCGATATTGACAAAAAAGCCTTTTAAATGATGCTCTTAATTTTCCATTCATAATTGATTTTTCATAGAAAGTGTAAAATTTAGTTTATTTTTTGGTAAATCATGCCTTAAGTTAAACTCCGCGAAGTGCAAACCGAAGTGCATTGAACGTTATTTTATATCATCAGGAACGGGTCATAAATCTTGTGTTATGTTATAAATTAAAAACATCCGCTTATACGGAGCTGTTTTTTACCAAAGAACTAGGAAATTATTACGTATGTGTATTTAATAAAACACGACCGAACAAATTCAAACTTTTTAAATCATGATAGACTGGTTCAAAATAAGCACAAGTGACGTAGAATAATCTGAGATATTTATTCTCCAACACAGTTGGGAGATTTGGGGAGTGGGTGGGGGTTGGGTTATGGGGTGACTTATTGATTATTCCAGTTCCTGATAGGGCACGGAGGCTCGGCCGGCGCCAGGACTAAGGCTAGTTCTGATGAGACCCTTATTTGCATGGCTTCAACTTAAGGCTACTTCAAATATTAAGGCATCGTACAGCTTCTGGCATTTTCGGCGGTTTAAAAATATATGAATATGAATGAGAGGGTCTGAGGTGGTAATGTAATTGGTTTCACCTTTTAACTTTGGTAAGATCATTTTACTTGTGTTGAAAAGTTTGAAAAATGTTTACCACATTTGAATATCGAACCCGGCCCGTCAAAATGCCAATCGGTCCTCACACCTCATTATTATGTTGCCATATAGAAACGAATCACATATCGAAAATAATGCAAGGTCAATCATTAATGCAAGCTAAATGAATGGGTTAGAAGGATACCTTAAAGAAGAAAAATACCTTTTCATTTTGAGTGGTAGCATTGTGAGTATTTAACGGCTTCCGTAGTCGAGGGGTAGGGTCCTCGAAGTTCGGGGGTTCAAACCCCGGAGCACAGTTAGAAATTTTTAGTATCTAGCTAATCAATCAATAATCTAATCATTATTATTTTAAGATGTTTTTGGGAGAATACAAATTATCATTATATGAAAAAAATTGTTAAAAAAAATATATTGCGCGATTCAACCTGGAAAAAGAATATAAAAATTTAGGTCCGTATGTTTGCGTTCGCAAATCTCTGGAAGTAATCAATAGATTGACTCAATTTTTTTGCAGAACATTGCATTTCAGCAGAGGAGTGTTTTATATAAAATAGTAAGCTCTGGTGTTATAAAATTTGTGTATATCGATTTTTACATCAAAAATCGCCTTGGTGCTGAAAAAATTTTAAGTTGTTAAAGTAAACCCTGAATACATCACAAAACTAAAGTTAATTTGACACATTAATATCCATCTATAAAAAAAAGGAATGCATCACCTTAGTCTAATCCTGATTATCTATTTACGCATACGTGATATTTAAATTTATAGAGATTTATGCTTTCTTATCGATATTGCTTATGTTTTACGCCTGTTTAGTTTATTAATACGGTGTATTACTTTGTTGAAATGTTGTTGTTTTTAGATGCTGGCTAAACTCTTGATTTTATGAAACTATACTGCATGCATGCGTACACGTTTGCATATGTATATGTGTATGTATGTTATGTTAGCGTGTATGTGATTAATATTTATATGTATGTTGTATGCGTATGTTAGTATTTGTGTGTTCATGCACGCATATTTATGTACCCGTCTCAGAACAGACATCGTCTAGTGAGACGGGTTACAAACTTTTGTATAATATTGTTCTTTAATAAACGCCTGGGTTGCCGGCAAATAAAAAAAAAATTAAAAATTAAACACAGAAAAATGAAAAATTTTGCCGTTTACGTTCGGATACATTTTTAAATGTCTCGAAGAATTCTTAGCTTAAAGAAAAAATACGTTTTGAAAAATTGTAGCTACAATATATTTTATCACACTAAAACACAAGTTAAATAGTTATGATAATTATCCGATTTCATCACAAAGATTCAGAAAAACACAGTAGTTATAGTTGAATTATCATGTTTAATTAAATGAAGACATTATGAGCGAAACTCAATCGAACATCTGGAAACAGAAAAATCAGAAAAAGATATTCACACCTCTGGGACTCGAACCCAGGACCTCGAATCGAGTCCCAGAGGTGTGAATATCTTTTTCTGATTTTTCTGTTTCCAGATGTTCGATTGAGTTTCGCTCATAATCTCTTCATTTAATTAAATATTACAGTTTGAGGTTTTACTCATAAAAGTTAAAATAAAAAATAATGAATTATCATGATTCGACCCGCGGAGAGATCCAAACTAGACAGACATAAAATTACTCGTTCGCGTTTCGAGGTAGTGAGTATTTGGGATGATGACATACGTTGCAAGTAACTAAGATGTTGTTTTTTTTTTTAATTTTAAAAAGATTAGACATTTAAAAATCCAATTAAAATGAAATGAAATCCAGAAAGAAACCTTAGGTTTTATAATAAAGTTATGCTAGATACCTCAAATTATTAACTGTGCGGCGTGCGCAACGAAGTTTTATTAAATTAATTTGTGTAGTTCATATTATATTATCCAGAGTGGAAGACAATCTCAGAATCGCCCGGGTAAAAGCCAACCATTCAGAATTGAATCGTTGATTGAAATAAATTGAGTCTTGTTTGATGACCACATCTAAATTGCCAGGTATCCGTATCATTCCCCTCCCCACAACCTTCTATCTCGCAACATATCGCAATTATTGGGCAGTATTATCGCTAGCTCCAGACGGTTGAAAACAGTTGGAACTCTTTTACGACTTTCACATCGTTATGATGAATACAATCCTCTCTTCCCATTTCATATAAACTCACAAAATTTCTTAAATTGAGAGTTTCATAGTCTAGGGACTCTCACGCTGGATTTACGTTGAAAAAATTGAAAGCCATGTAATTATGGACTAATCTACTAAGTGGTTTGTTCTTAAAATTTTAAAATGCTCATAAAATTTTTCCTCTTCGACGCTGAACCCGCAGTACGGAGATAGGGAGATGTGAGATAGAAGTAATGTGACATGGTCTGAATAATTTATCTTACGAAAGGTCGTAAAAATTTTCAGATAGCCTTTTTAAATATCTCCTTTGCATTGTATGATCTTATAAAGATATAAAATAGTCAAATAAGCAACCACCTTGGGGGTAAATACGCAATTTCATCAAAAGGGATCATTCCCTGTGGCATCCCCTCACGACGCTTTGCCCGAATCTAGTTTTTAAAATCCCTTTTATATGAAGGCATAAACTTTTATAGCCTCAATAAAAATTGTTTTATTTTATTTTAAATCTCACAAAAATACTCTTTTTTATACACACATAGCGATTGCGAGATCAAAATCTCCTTTTTTATTCCGGTTGAAAACGTCTGGCTTATGGGACATTTTGGATATTAAGTAGGAATTGTCTGATTTTTACCATCACACACATTTTATTAAAATCAGCGTTATCAAAACTTACACTGGCGATTATCGTAACAAATTTATCTACGGTATTTTCATGGTATCAGTGTTTAGAAGCTTTCGGCCGATTAGTTCATATTTATCTTTGCATAAAGCCGGACTTGCAATATCATAGACGATAAAAATAGGAAAAATATTTAATCGACCCACTAAACCTTATTTAAGGAGAACGGGAAGGAGGGAACAGATTCACGTATTATATCGACTGTATAAAGGTAGAATCACGTATCCCGTGTTGACAACATTCTACAGGAGAATTTATAAATTCATTAAATGTTTTATATTGCCATGTGTAATATTTTTAGTATTTTTCTGTAGCGAGTTTTTCGGTTATTTGACACTTCTCAATTGCCACGATGGTTCTTACGATTCTGACGGCCTCCGTGGTCGAGGGGCAAGGCTCTCAACTAACGATCCATAGGCTGCGGGTTCAAATCCCGGCTAGTATTTTTTTTTGATTTTTTTTTATTTTTTATTAATATCTATAGCAAAATTTGTACATAATGTATTTATAAATTGTATTATATTAAGGTATTATAAAGTTATTTTTTTTCACAGTCCTCCTCACTAGGGTTTCCTGTTCTGAGGCGGCCTGTAGTTTTTCCACATTGATTGATTTGTATTTTCCCAATTTAATCATAATAATAATAAAAGGTTTATTTGGGGCATGTTTTAGAGTGGAAGATTTTCTCAGTATCGCCCTGGTGTAAGACCACCATTCAGTTAGCCGGGTTTGAAGATCAGATCTGAAAAGCCAGGTACTCTCCCACCTTCCTCTTCCCCATTTCCTCCTCCTCCCATCTACTTCAATCTCACAACGTTGGTACCCTAATTGGGGAGGCCATAGTCTCACTGGTTCCAGGCGGTTGGGAGCAGTTGGGACTCTTGTGCGTTATTTACGTTAAAATCAAACATTTACTACGAAAGACTACATTACTACATTTTTAACAAAGTGCAAGAAAGATTTCTAAAAATCAGAGTGCAAGATACTTTCAGAATCGCCCTGGTGTTAAGACCACCGTTCAGAATTGAAACGTTGCTTGAAATGGCTTTTGCCGTGTTTGGGACTTGAATAACTAGGTACTTTTCTTCTTTCTTATTTTATTCCCCTTCCACTACTTTCAGCCTTACAACGTACCTATAGAGACCATTTTCTCACTGGCTTCAGGCGGTTGGGAGTAGTTGGGACTCTTGTGCTGTATTCATATTAAAAACAAACAAACTACGAAAGACTACATTACTAAATTTTCACCAAATTCACATATGTATAAAAAAAACAGTGGCGCACCTCAAGGACACCCGGCAAAATAAAACGAAAATTAGGTCCGTATTGATCGGAAATCACTGGTTCGTACACAAGTCACTCTGTTTAGTGGCACATTTTTTCCAAACTCAATTTTCACAATTCAATTTTTACCCCATATGCTTATAAGGTCAGGAACCTGTTCTGTACAGCCGTTCAAAATTTTTGTTTTTATTTTCAAGGTTTAATTTATTTATTATAAATACAAAGTAATACAATATGACAGCAAAAAATAAAATATTATAAAGAAAAAAGAAAAGTCCCAATAAACTACTTTTTAGCAGTTTGTCGATGGGTAATTTTACTTTGAATGTATAAATAAACTTAATTTACTTTATTATGCATTTAGAATTTTTGTGTTAGTCTAACACAAATTATTTCTTTCGGCAAGCCTATTTTTCAACATAATATTTTTTTTACCATTTGTACATTTTTTTAATTTCGGCAGGTAACATATTGAAGAAATTAGGCATCATGTAGTCCAGTGTTCTTTGTCCATATTTGTTTAAATGTTTAGGCACAATTAGTCCTTTATTTAACGTAAAACGAGTATTGTAAGTATTGTAATGATTCTCTAAAGTAAAAACGTTTGGCAAGCAACTTTCTGCAAAGTTGATTATCACTCAATCACAAAACTGCCTAATTTATTTCATTATTTTGCAGAAATAAAAAGGACATAATTACATCGTAGAAAATAGTTACAAAGTTATAGAATTTAAAACAATAATTAGTACCAGTGACATGTCGCTGTTATATACGAGTATAAATAATAAATTATACATTTTATCTATATTAAGTTAATTGAAAAATTATTGAAGGAGAGGGGTGTGTATGAGTGTTTGTGTGTGTGTGTGTGGATATGTGTGTGTTATGTATGTAAATTCAGTGTGCTAGAAACATTTTTCTTAAATATAGGGAGGAAATCAAAAAATATATCGGTATTTGTGCTTGTTTGAATTGAGTTGAATGATTGAAGGATGCGGGAGTGGGCTGCAGCGTTTGTATTATTACTAGTTGTGTAAAATGGTCGGTGTGACAATATATAAAGTGGAAGGCTGTCGTATTATTGATGAAAATATGAAGATGTTATGTTTCGGATAGAATTATGCTGTATTTGTAATAAGCGTCTGCCTAAGAATTTAAAACATTTTTTTTAAGTTATTGATAATGAAAACACAACACATTTAAGGTCGAGTGAAGTCATTGGCGTGTGCTAAAACATTCATTAAGCATTCAAATTTAAAAGCCAGTTGGTTTAAGGTTTGGTATTCACTCAAGACGAAGTTGTTCTCCGCCAGCGATTACCACCGACGCGACGTGTTCCCGTGGAGTCCAGCGGGCTCGGCGGGGCCATTACGGGGGCACGTGACCGACGAACAATCTGTGCCAGTGCAGCGCTCACCCTCGCACGCCACTGGCATTAACCTACAATGTTTATGTGCGGATTGTTCACAGATTCGTATCGACACGGGGCTTCCTAAAAATTTTGTAGAAAAAAAAAATCTCGAAAATTTGAACATTTAAAAGTACGTGACTGAAAGAGTATATTATATTATATTTTGCGTAAATTACGTCATCAATGCCTGTGACTTTTTTCTTTCCATTATTGTTGAAAACCCTACAAGCTTTGTATGTGTGTCTGGCTGTAATGATTGGAAGTAATTTAATTTTGGGGAGATTTTTTTTGCAATAGCTCCACACTAGAGTCCCCGAGGAAAATAATATCCCTTGGAGCCTATGTCATCTTTGGGGATGCTGTGGAGGGAGGGCTTTTTAGGGAAAGAAAGGAGAGGAAGTTCTGAGAAGGAAAAGGTATGAAAGGTGGGTAGGAATCTGGGGTCTATGTGTCCAGGAGTGACGGTTTGAGGGTCTAGGAGTGTCTAGGAGTGTCTAGGAGTGATGTGTCCAGGAGTACGGATCCATTCCTCTCACTGCGGTGCAAGGCGATGGATCAAAAGAGTCCGGCTGGAGAAATCAACTCAGCTCCCTCAACCAGTCTCATCGGTTCCGGCCCGCCACAAGACCTAGACAAACCTCACCCCATTAACCCGGACACCCTTGTTAAGTCACCAAACGTAGCGAACCACTTGGAGTGACCCACGGCAGGGGTGTTGGTTGTCCAATAAATGGTTCCCGGGGCTCGCATTTCCAAAACCTATACCGGTTCGGTCAAAGTGTACATTAGAAATTAATGACATTATTAATATCCAATGTACACATTGAAAAGATTTATTATCTAGATTTTAGAACAATTTTTTTTTTGCAAGTGATAAAAAAAAACCAATATATAGGTGAGTTTACAATATATGGGAATAATATGAAAATTTTGATATTGAGAAATAAAATTAATAATTTATAATGTATACATTGGAAAAATTATTTTATCTGTATTTAAGTACAATTTTTGTTTTTGCTAAGTGACAAAAAATAACCAATATAGAGGTGTATTTAAAATGTAAATTGTCGCCCGCCAAATTGAAAAGGTATGTCCTAAAAAATAAATAAAATGAAAATGTTTTAAACTGAGAAGGTACGCCCTAATAAAGAAGTGCGATCTCTAACTGTTCTGTGATTCCCTGCTTCTGAAGAAATGTAAATTATTCACAAAATATTTGTAAAGAGACAGGTGTATTCAATAATTCAAATCACACATCTCAACGCTCCTTATATTACGCTTACATCCCTAGTAAGTTTTTTGTCATGGTATTCTGTAACGCGATTTAATTGGTGTTAATATAATTGTCTGTTCTGGGTACCTGGCGTGGTCGATCGATATAACCTAACGTCAATACGATATTGCCAAATCCGTCATCTATGGTCAGTTAGCAATATTTGCGATCACGGTTAACAATTGGTAAGTGAAATTCCAATCAAAGATTGACAAATTTTAGCCCTGACTTTAGCCCTTATTTAATGAACGTATTGAACTAATGAAGCATTTTGTATTAAAAGAAGTCGTATAAGCTATCCATAGACTTCATAATTTAACTAAGACGCGACCAAATTATTCGAATTTTGATAAACTAAAGCGGCTGAAATATGACTAAAGAAATGATTAATTAATTAACTCCCATGTATTGTCAAAAAGTAAATGCGGACTTCCAATGCATATTTAGGTTTATATTTCAAATTATTCATATTTTTATAATGCCAATTTATTCATACTTTTACGCTTTTGACTGGCGTTTGACGTTTCTGAATGTGAATTTACAGACAGATTCGTCATTGCTGCCAGCGTACATCGATTTCTAATTTATTCCCAACCAATATCGGTTTGGCTATCAACAATGAAATTGTGCAAGGGATATCGATATAAAATCATTGGAAGTTACTCCGAAATTGCAAAGTTCAGCATCACCGATTTCAGCATGCTAGAGCCCCAGATCTTTAAAAAAAAAAGAGTACCATATAACGAATATTTTTCGATCTCTCGACCACGGCGAGTATTGTGGAGATGATGCTTTCCGGATCTAAAATCCTACATGTGTCACCCATTCAAGAAAAACGATACCTTTCAGTATTATAGGTTGTGTACGGCCCATAACAGAGAAAAGAATAACGAGATTTTGCTCGTGCATATGTGAATTTATACCAAGAACAAAATACATAAAATTCGTACGTGATCCAACATACTTGGCCGGTAACTCTTAATGGAGTAAAATTATAAAAACCATTATTAATTCACAACATATCCCTGATCGCGAGAATTTTGACGCTCCGAGTATCGACAAATTTTTAAACGAAATCGGTACACATTAAGTTTTGGCATGATCTAAGTCGCGAGCAGCCACTGTTCTCGGAGTGATTGGGCAATTTCCAATATAATTCACCACGCTACGTTGTCCAGGTCTCCAGGTGGATTGTAATAGTGAAACCCAGACAGACCGAGGCCCTTACCTAAAGCCCTTCCACTAAAGAAAGTAGCAGTGCAATTTGAGATGAACAAGAAGAGCCAAGAATCATTTATATACGAACACACGTTTCCTTTATAAGTTCGTATTCACTCCTTGAGATACCCTTCAAAGGTAGGTACTATATTAAATTAAACGAAAATGTTCCTTTCCATCAATAAAAACACAAACTGACTTGGAAAATCACAAGTGGAACCGTGCTTAAATCCAATTTAGTTCTCATGGTATTATATGTAGGTACGAGTCCAGTTTTCTCTGGACGTGCCTCCATTCCTTTTGTCCCTTTTCTTCCTTTAAGATATAAAGGACGGAGTGGCTAAACGTCGGTTCAATAGGGTAGTCAACTTTAAAGTGCCATAAAGGGCATTATTTGTAGCGGAGAATGAAAGGAAATTTATCGTAAGCTTTAAAAGTTTTAGTATGGTTCGATTGATAAGAATGGCACAGATGTAGTCGCCATGAGATTTCATACGTTGAATTGATTTATTGTTATGTGTGCAGTAAATTACTGATTTTTAGTGCAAATAAAACCTTAATCGTGATGAATTTATATCCCTCGGAGTAAATGCCAATGGAGATTTTATGAGCGACTTAAATTGTTGAAAATGTCGAAGAAGGAGTCTTTAACCGATACGGTGAGAATGATTTTAATCTTGGTCGGGTCAAGTATGCACTGATCAAGTCAGGAAGACTCGCGGACTACGATACTGTTCTACTTATTTCGTTACTGTTTCTGTATAATACCGGATTTTTTTGCAATCGATTCTGAACCTGTAGCACAACTTTTTTTTTATTTGAGCTTTCCTTTTCGAGTAAATCGAGTCCGAAGTTGAAGTTTTCAGGTGAAATTTGAAAAACTACCGTCAGGGTGTTGATATCAGCTGTGTTGTCTTTTAACAGTTTTTTTATTACTTTAGTTGCCGAAAAAATTGGAAAAAGTTTGAAATAGAAAAAAAATCCAAATGCTCCGATCAACTTTTTGTTATCTGAATGTTAGATCTCCAGTTTGCCGCTTGTTCTACGCACCGGTTCTGGGCACCGTGTATAATAACTCTTCTCAGCATGAAAAAGCCGCTGACCCTGTACGAACTGCAAGTGCGCCCCACTGTTTTGCAAAATTTTCCACCACTCCATTTGACGGGTGATAATGTGATCCTTACCGGTATTTCAATGATAGATGCTCAATTTAAAACTTTTATCCTCTTTTTGAAAGAACCCTATAAAAATTTAAAATTGTTGCAATAAAGTATTAAGTTAGTATTATTATATAGTATAATAAAAGTATTCCAACACGAATTGTCAGTATCAAAAGCAGAAAAACCAAAGTCAAGCAAATGTTTAAAAACCAAATATTTCATGGCCAATTACAATTTTTTCTTAGTAAAACCTAATTATATTCAGAATAATTATTGTTATTTGGGCGAATTGGCTGCCTCTATGTAGAGTATGTTCGAATTTAAAGAAGTTTTTGTTATGCAGGGTGTTAAGGGACCCGTTTAACGCGTGATACTTGACGTTATTGGGAATAAAAAATTTTATTGAAATTTCGGTCTCCGGTGAATTTTTGATTTTTTTTTCAACAAAAAACTTTAAAATCTGAAGTTGTTGGACAGGAAAAGGGGGGTTACTCAGCGACACACTCGGCGTTGGAATATATTATAAAGTAAGTCAAGTACATCCTGTTACTTTGTACAATTATTATTACATAAAACTTAATTAATTAATTATCTTCTCCTACTACAAACCGTTATAAAATTGACTATCTTTGTAATACATTATGTCATACTATTTTTTTATTATACTTTTCATCCTATTGAAGGTACCATTGGTTTTGAAACACGTTGATATTTATTATTAAACCGGCCGACGTCCCCGGCGTTGCCCGAGGAATATAGGCAGATTTTTTTAAAATTTAATGTGAACAGTGCTTTTCTTTTATTTTGAAGGTCAAGTGCGCAAAATTTCGGCAATATTGGAATAAAACTTTAGATTTGTGTATAAGTGATGGTTTTTGGCCACCGGCAACGGACACTCCTATAAAAATATTTTCTCTTATTAAATAAGAAACTGTTTTTTTTCCATGTAAAGGACCATATGTTTATTTAAAAATAGCAGGTAGTTAAGCCGCCGCTATTCGAATTTCGACCGATTTCTTACATATCTCCTTTAAACATTTGAAGTTTTTAAGCTCTTAAAAAAATATATGTTATTTTTGAAGATAATATCTAGATACGTTCCACGCTGAAACGCAAATTATATGAAATTCCCTCGATAAAAAAAATCGCAAAGTATGTTCCGAAAATTATTTAAAACAAGTCTATTTCTATTATTTTACAAGTTATATTTGTGAAAAAATTCACAATGTTTCTTTAAATGATTTTTGTTCTATTTTAAACGAGTCATGTTTTATTAAGCTTTTTCGTAATTTTCGCTTCAATTTTATCGATTTAAATATTAGCGCGCTCTCTCCAACATTCGTAATTGCATATCTCTCTATCTTCTTCTTTTCGAGAGCGTTTACGGGGGCTTAATATGTAGAAGTTTTTGCAAACCTTAACACCGAAGCTTGCACCTGCTAAAACAAATCTAAATAATCCTTTCGGTCGTTTACCGCCGCCTCCCTCACCTCATGGTAACTGTAGGCGTAGTGATGATTTATTATATCATTTATATTTCACATGCTCGCGGCTCTCGAGTTGGTGACCTCTGCACCGGCGCAGACGGTATTCATAATACGCCCGTAATCTACCACTAAATAGATAGTTTCTTTGCACATTTCCAGGGCCAACGAACCTGCGGCACACGGCCCGAGACGCCGCGCCGGCAACTACTTTATGTATATATTGTACAACTTGTCTGGGCTCAAGAACCGACACTTTATATTTTAGATTGAAATTTCACATCCATTTAGGTTTAAGGAAGGCATTTTCCCGCTGGGATGGGATAGTAGGTATACTGTTCCTTGTGGTGGTTAAATTTACTCAAATATGTACACAGCTGATCGAATAACTGCGCTTCGATATAAAATTGTAAATTTGGACAGTTGGGGAGAGAACTTTTAACTTATTTTCTCATTTTGCGTGTTTTAATCTGATCAATCCTTACACTTTTGTGATAATTTACGATTTTTGTTAGAAGGAAGATTACTATTTCCTTGCATGATATAATTTAGTGATAAATTACACTTACAACCACAAAATGAATTATTTATCGATGTGTGCGGTAAAAATATTAGTTTTTTATCAATGGAGGTCAATAATATGCATATAATTTTTTTAGATTTTCACGGCCAAAAGTATTTTTGTTGTTTGTTTTTGGGGTGTTATGCCGTGTTGCGAAACCTTCTTCTTTGGCCAATTACACATCTGCCCTGATGATGGACACTGTAACGCTGTCCAAAACGTTGGCTAAAGAAGGAAGTAGCATAACACGGCATAAAACCCCAAAAACAAATAACGAAAATAATATGCATGTTCATTATTTTGACTGATTTTTCGTAATTCTCTTATAAAATCAAACACACGATTCGGGTCTTGTCAAGAGTCAGAATAACATAATATTACTACAAAACGGGTTCATGGGGTGAGGTTTGTCATGATCTTGGCGACGGATACATCTGCCGACCTGCTGTGTGGTGGACCGGATCAAGAAATTAAGTGAGGCCCTTTGACCTCTCCAGACAGACTCCCTCGACTCATCGTCTTGCATCGCAGATAGAGGGATGGATTTATACGTCCGTCGCTCGACACGACGACCTCCAGATTCCTACCCACCCCTCATACAATTTCCCAGAACTTCTTCTCCTTCCTTTCCTTAAAAAATACCGTAAGATGATACAGCACACCTGTGTGGAGCTAATGTTAAAAAAAATAATATTGTGTGATTATGGAAAGAGAAAAAATTGTGCGGCGGTCCTTCTACATACGCGTGCAGGATACGATATTTTTTCTTTATGTGATATAACTAAATGGTGATGTCGATAAAAATTGATCTCAAACAAACAAATTTGTTTACAGAAACAATTAATAGGATCAGAATACATTATATAACTTCAAAGGCTCGTAACACAGGGTGAATAAACAATCCTTAATTATTTCTCCCTCTCATTCGAAGAAATTCGGAATAGTTGTTACAATTTGTGGGTAGGCACTTAAATGTGCATAATATCACAAACGGTTTTACTAAGTAAAAGGATTATCTATTGATTAATGTTCCCGCCGAGACTGTGCCAACCGCACATCACTTGAAACTCCAAACCAACCACAAAGTCAAGTTCCCATTACTCAAATTATTTATTCTTCTGTCTTCTCAAAGTTCTTGTAATTAATAAGACTTAAAATCATTTACAACGAGCAAGATAACTCCCCTTGTCTTGGCGGGGAAACGCAAAACTTGAACGTGTATGCGTTGAATCCATGGCTAAAATTATTTTCCAGGTTTTAGAGACAACTTTCTATTCGTTGATTCGATTTTCTTGAAAGACGATTTTGTATAATAGTTTTAAGTACTAGTACTTCAGCCTCGGGGGATATCGAGTGCGTTGACCAGAGTTTCGGAAACGACTGGTTCGCTTCCGGTTAATCTCTTTTTTGTAAATACGGTTCAAGAGTTCCTATCGCTAGCGAGTTGGACTAAGGCATTCCTGATTGGGGTATGCTGGAGGCTGACAGGATTGGTGAGGACAAATAGATGGGAAGAGTGAGATTGGGAAGTGCCTGGCTATTCTGTTTTAACGTTTCAATTGTGAGTGGTGGTCTTTGGGTGGGTTACCAGAGCGATGCTAATACAATTTTCAGAATCTTCCCTCTTGGCCACAAACAAAATTAATATCATTCACCGTCTACTAAAAGTCCCCGTTACTTTCCATATTTCCTTTCAAAGAACCCATTTAATATTCTTCCAACCTAAACCTTCTCCCAACCTCTTGTGCAATCTGTATAACAAGCACTGTTTTAGTAGAGTGGCAAGATTCCGGACATATTTAGCGATAGCCCCCAAAACTTTTCAAAATTTCTCATTTTTTTTTTTTTTTTTTTTTTAATGTCTATTGCTTTTTTATCGTTGTGGTTTTACGTGTTAAACTTGTTGTGTACATCGTTATTGGTAGTTATTTATCATTTTTTTTAATAATAATCTTTTATCTGTTTTGTGTGATTCTATGACGGTTAATCCCGTGTTAGAAGGCCCTCAGGAATACTTGTATACAATATGCAGTCAGCTTTGGGAAAATACGGTGTACCTCTTTTTTTCGTTATTTATTTTTGGGGTGTTATGCCGTGTTGCGCTACCTTCTTATTTAGCCAACGTTTCGGACAGCGTTTCAGTGTCCATCATCAGGGCAGATGTGCGATGATGGTGGATGATGATGATGATGATGGACACTGTAATGCTGTTCGATACGTTGGCTAAATGTAGCGCATCACGGCATAACACCTCAAAAACAAATAACAAAAATACTTTTGGCCGTGAAAATATAAAATCGTATCTACGATATATTTACTTACACACAACATAACTAAGTGTCCCCGAAGGGGTGTGCAGAGAGGATGTACTGCCGGATAAAAAAGTATAAAACATATTTTCATTCAAATGCATCAAGGATAAAACTACTTGTCTGTATTGTATTGTTGAGGTTTGTCTAGGTCTTGGCGGTGGATGTTTTTGCCCGCCTGCTGCATGGTGGACCGAATCGAGAGAGACTGGTTGAGGTTAATCTCTCCATCCAGACTCTTTCGACCCCTCACCTTGCACCACAGTGGGAGGAATGGGTTTCTCACTCCTGAAAACACTTATCCTTCGCTTTCTACCCACATACATTCCCTCTCCTTCCTTTCCCTAAAAAGACCCTCCACACAGCATCCCAAAGATGGCAGGCCCTGAGGGAAATTATTTTCCTCCGAGCCTTCTGTGTGAAGCTAATGTAAAAAAATGATAACTAACACAAAAAAAAGTTTAATAATTATAATTTCGGGAGCCAATTATCGGGGATGACGGTTGTATGAATCCAACCACTGCGGTGCAATGCGATGGGTTGAGAGAGGCAAAAGGTCTCCCTCAACCAGTCTCTCCCCAACCGGCCCACCACGCAGTAGACGGGCAAACGCGTCCGCCGCGAAGATAAACCTCACCTCATGAACCCGGGCGCGTATTTCCAAAACCTACACTGTAGCAGCAATTTTCATTTTAAATACACCTCTATATTGGTTATTTTTTTGGCTTTCCAAAAACTTAAATTGTTCTAAAATAAAGACAAAAAAAATTTTCCAATATGTATATTAGAAAATAATAATTTTATTTCTAAATATTAAAATTTTGATTTTATTCCCATATTTTGTAAATATGTCTCTACATTGATTATTTTTATCACTTTCCAAAAATAAAAATTGTTCTGAAATCAAGATAAAATAATCTTTCCAACGTGTATATTTGAAATTATTTTTTTTTATTTCTAAGTATTTAAATTTTCATATTGAAAACATAAATTGTCGCTACAACGACTGAATCGGTATAGGGTTTGGAAATACGCAACCCGGGCACCCCTGCTAAGTACCCAAGCATAGCGAACCACTTGGGTAACTTGTGGAATACAGGTATATAGGGCAGCGGTAACCATATCTGCCTCTCAAATTGTAAATTATTACCGTTTCGTTATTCATTTAACTCTGGGAAAATATTTCGTATAAAATAGAGTCAATGCGATGATGTGAGCTTGTAGTTAGTTATATGGTATGTTTGATTATGCGGCATTTACCTGTAAACTCGTGCATAGTTTATTTCGGCTTCTGACGCAGATAGCTCGGGTCAAGGTCGTAATGGGTAACTGATTGTGTTGTAAAAACAAATTTGATTCGTCTATCCAATATAATCGAAGTGTTTATTCACCTCTGAAGTCCTTCAAAGTTCGTGTACCCACCACACGTAGATACTTGCACCCGGCGTGTATTATTTAGATAACGATATGGATTATATTGGTAGGGCTATGGGGAGGCATTGACACTAAATACGTTGCTTTATAGATACGATCGTCTGTTAATTTAACGTTATCGACGATTAATTACCTAATTACATTATTATCGGCGAATTAGGCTTAATTACCGGTGGCTGACCGACGAAGCACACCGTTTTTTTTTAATTTTTAGAAAGATTTATAAAAATAAACATTTTGTGTTGTCATCGCACTAATTGATGATTAATAACGTTGTATTATTTCAAACCATCTGTAAACTTTCTTGTCCTTATCTTTAAACAAGCTGTAATTTTACAGAATTATTAGTACACAATTAATAAGTACTTAGTATTAACCACTTTTATTGTTTAAAAAAACAACATGTTCGTAAGGAATGCTTACTTCTTTAGGATTTACTTAATACTAATAACAATAATAGACTTAAGGGGTCAATTAAAAATATTTTTTAATTATTGATATTATTTAAGCTCCTCTTTGCACTCTATAATTTCTAGTTAGTCTAAATGGATACCGTATAGCAGTGCAAAATGGAGCCACAGCATAAGTTTGCTGTGTTTAAAAGAGGAATTAAATAACTAACTTTGCCCCTCGGCTTCGCTCGCATGGTATTAGGAGAAATGACTGTAGCGCTCGCACTTATCAACTATCCCCCACCCCCTCCCGCATTCGATATATTCATTCCCGGTACATTGAGTTTTCAAACAGCTCGCGTGCCACCTAAATTTCATAATGCTAAAGCTCAAAGAAAAAAAGAGTTTTCCAATTTGGTGCAGTCGTTCGGAATTTATGCGCTTACAAACATTTCGGCGATTTATTTTTATTTAAATATGCGGAAGTTTGTAAATATAATAAAAAATAACACTATTCATTATACAGTCTTTATAATCGTTACGAATTATATTTTTAATGTAGGAATTCTCACTTGACATTTATTCCAAAACATAGGCTTGTCCAAAAAAAAACAAAACATATTCTAATATTTGAATTTTCTGGAGCAGCAGCCGACCAGTAGGTAGGGGGCTGAGTACCTACCAGCATAGAGCTGTTTTGTTTTCTTTCTTTATTTGTTTTCTGACGTTAGTAGTAACTCGCTTTTGTTGGCGACAGAAAACGCATAACAAATAAAATATATTAATATTTATTATTTCGTAACGCCAGAGCTAACCATTATATACAGCCTATAGTCCTCGCATATAATTAAGCTTTCGATTGGTGAAAGAATTTTTAAAATATTTTTATTGCTTTATGCGTGAACGCGTAACAAACAAACTCGAGCAGTTTCGCATTTATTATATTAGTATGGATGTGATTTTATTGACTTATTGCTTTTCCCACGATAGTAAGAAAATATTTATTTGTATTAGAAAAACAAACGATAGTATGAAAGATAATATATTATTCTGCCATTTTAATAAATTACACTTTTTCTGCGAGAATTATCTGTGTTTTCATGTAAAATGAAAATAACACAAAATCAGTGATAGAATAATTGATTTTGTTCATTTTATCTTAATTTTAGCGACGGCCTCCGTGGTCCCGAGGCAAGACTCTCGACTAACAATCCGAAGGTCACGGGTTCGAACCCGGCGTGCGCAAATAAATTTTATTTTATTAATTAGTGTTATTTCACAATTTATTTATTTAAAAATAATATATAGTTTATTTGCGGTACGTTCCAGAGTGGAAGATATTATCAGTATCGCCCTGGTGTATGACCACCATTCAGAATTGAAACGTTGCTTGAAATGGCTTTAGCCGTGTTTAGTGACCAGATCTGAATAGCCAGGTACTTCACCACCTTCCTCTCCCCTATCTCCTTCCCCTCCCCACTACCTTCAGCCTCACAACATATCCCAATTGGGGATGCCATAGTCTCACTGGCTCCAGACGGGAGCAGTTGGGACTCTTGTGCGGTATTTCATATAAAAAAAGCACACCAAAACTTTTAAGAATTTAACAATATGATACGACTATTCCACCACAGCCAGGAGTAGGTACTCCGGTCCCGGTGCGATCGGTTAGTATAATATTAATTTAAAATTTAAAAGGGACTTTTTTAAATTTGTAATAATAGTAATAATTATTTAACTTTTAGAGCGCCGATTTTTTTAAAAAACACCTCAAGGACGCTGTACAATTTATTATGATTTATTAGGATCTATCTTATTTCATTATTTACAAACGGATACAGAAAATATAATTACCTGGCAGGTTTATTAGAAAGTGTGTGTTTTTTACTTTAGCTCAGGAGACCCTAAATAAAATAATTTCTCCTATGTTATCTTTGCGAATTCCGTGTGAAGGATCTTTTTAAGAAAGGAGGAGAAGTAGTTCTGGGAAGGAAAAAGGTATGAGGAGTGGGTGGGAATCTGGGGATTAGTAGGTCCAGGAGTGACGGATGTATGAATCCATCCTTTCCACTCCACGCAAGGGGACGCGTCGCAACGTTCCGATAAAGTTCTCCTGAAGAGGTGAAAAGGTCTCCCTCAATTCTCTCGATTCAAGTGCCGCTAGGGCCCGGAAAAACCTCACCGCATGATCCCGGGCACCCCTGCTAAGTCACCAAACGTACCAAGCGAACCACTTGGGGTGATCTATGACAGGAGTATTGGTTATCCAATAAACGGTTCCCGGGGCGACGGTACCCACACCCGCCTGCCAAATAGATTTTTGGAGAATATGCGTCGCTACACGCGGAGGGCACTGTATTTAAAACACTGGACATTGCATAATTTTACATTTGCCATCCTCTATTACCTTTGATATTACATTCACGAGAAGATTAGTGGCAAAAATGGATATTTATTCCGAAAGATTGGAAAATTTTTGAAACGAAATGCCCAAAAAGCTTACAAATTCTTATTTGCTTATGTTTTAATTGATTATTTACAAATTCGCGGGCTGTGAAGGTGAAGGTGAAAGGCTTAGGTTGTTATTCAAAATCCTCTACTATCTATCAACCCGCAACGGATGTTTTTCTGTAACTAAACATCTCTCGGATATTTTCCAACCAAGTTCAACTTCTGTCGGCTTTACCTTGGTGTGTTTTTCCTTGCGTTGTTGTGTCTAACGTGTCGAATAAATCTATTTTCATTTTAGAAGTGTAGTTTTGCAAACATTAAACTTCCAAGTAAAGCGTGATGATTCCCTGGATGTAAGCCAAACGTGTGAAAATCAAAATTACCTAGCCTATACAACACTATACACGAAAATGCACTGAAACTATTTCCTTTATGCTCCGTATTCGTTGATACAGAACACACAGATTAGAAAATCGATGATACTAGTCTAGTCGGTATAAAAACTAGACTAAACATGAACTAGAGATGATATTTTGTTAAAGAAGTAAAAATTCGGCATCTCTTCTCCATGACCATTAATTAAAAACACGAACAAGTTTTTTTTCCTTAAGGTTTTGTTTCTGAAATTAGTTAATATAATGTTTTATCTCGACCGAAATTCGAAACTCGAGATATACAGATAAATAGCGACAGTAAAAGAAATGAACACATACATCTGTAGGATTTAGCTTGCGAGAGAATAAGATAGTATAATCGGTCTCTTCTTTGTGTAGTGCTTCATAGCCTCCCCACTATTATTTACTTTTCTTTTTCTGAAGGTTTCACTTCCACCGCATGTGAAATTTACACTGTCTTATTGAAGTGAAAACTTCTTTAGCACCGTAGAGATTTGGAACTTGATTAAATGAAAAAAAGCCACACTAAAAAGAGACACAACACATAGGTAGGTACATAGGGTTTAGCCTGCAAGAGTATGAGATGTCTAATCGGTCTCCTCTTTGTGTGATGCTTCCTTAGAGTAGCTTCGTAGCATCCCCACTCTTGACTTCTTTAGTTTATTGAAACTTTTTTTTTCACTTCTTAAAATGGGGAGACTTCGAGCACTTTTTTAATCAATGTGTGTAGGACGAGGTTTTCCATATTTATGTCGACGAATTCCAGTGCACCTTTTATAGATGCATGTGTTTGTCTCTTTTTAGTGTCGCTCGCTTCCGTTTCATCGAGTTTCAAACAACAACGGTGCTAAAGAAGGTTTCACTTCAAAAAGACGCCAAGGGTATATAATCGGCCAACTTAAATACAGTGGGGGGCTTCTCTAGTTAACAATATATCAACGATAATCTTACCTACGCCCCATGTACCTAGGATGTATTCAATTGTATCGTGGTTTACTATCCAATTAGTAACGTTCGTGACATTTTGGCATAATACGTTTTAGACATCGCTAATCCAGCTTGTCGCGTGTCATCTTTATACGTCCAAACTGGAGTTCTGCATACGTCAAGGAATTATATGGACAATACTCTCTTAGTATTACAGACTAGATGCAATTTAGATTTGGCCACCGTCCAATTATTTAAGTTTTGCAATTAAAGTTGATTTAATTTAATTCTTGATGGTAGGGGTATCTTTACAGTTGATTGATCAGATAAAAATTAATCAGATATAAATTCATTTGTATTACATCATCTTTTTTAATAAAAAGAAAAATATTGGGCGCATTCGAACTTTTATAATACTGGACAAACTGACCGACAGAATATCTCAACACCCATCTTTTCTTTTTCTTTCCCAGAACTTCCTCTCCTTCTTTTCCTAAAAAGACCTTCCTCACAGCATCCCTAAATATGATATAGGTCTTGAGGGGAATTATTTTTCTCCGGGCCAGGAGCTAATGTAAAAATTAAAAATAAACCTTTGAAGTTCAAAAAGTATGTTAAAAATGGAATAAATTAGTTCGAACCCGTTGTGCGATTAAAATCCATCAATTTAAAGCTAAGCGTTTGTATTATGTGCTGCATTATCATCATCATCATCAGTATATTAATACGTGAAGCAAAAACTTTGTACCCCTTTTTACGAAAATCGCGCGGACGGAGGAGTATGAAATTTCGCACACTTATAGTTTATGTAGAGAAGGAGTGCAGAATGTTAATATATATTTTTTTTAAATTATGCATAAAAAATACTTTAAATCAATAAAAAAAACATTACACATTAAATTATTAATTATGATCAAATTTCGACCATTGGGCGACCCCTTGTTATCAGAATTATCTCAAAGGCAAGAATATCCTTCAAATATTAATGTAGGTATTTATTACGTTTGCATTATTTTTTTATTCATTTCAAAGCCTCATGGATTGTATTATAGTGTCTAACAAATCGGATCGGATTTTCATGTGGTTTTCACCAATAGAGTGATTGACGAGAAAGGTTTACGTATATAATTTGGCAAGGTTTTGTGTAAATTGGTTGAAATATATAAGAATATCTGTGAGCGGGCTAGCAAGCGCGAAGTATGTATTTGATTTGCATGCAAATTAAAAGATGGCGTTGTGTTCGGTTAGCCAAATAAACGCGTGTCCGCGTTAGCTAGTTTATTTATAAAAGTGTAAGTAATGTGAATAAATGAAATTAATATTTTTGAAAATCAATATAACCGCAAAATAAAAGTTTTAGTTATTAGGAGTTTTATCTATTTTTTTTTTTGTTTGAGGAAAAATATAGATTTAGAAAAATATTGATGGAAATGAAAAAAAAAAAAATTGCCTTTATCGATCGTTCGTTGATTAGTCAGACATCTCAAGTTTTGCAATAATGAGGTAAGCAATGTGCGAATGCTCACCATAAATCTAATATTATTTACATGTAACTGAGTTTCACTAATTAAATATGTTATAAAACAACACCGGTAGGCATAACCGTTCGGTACATTAGCATGACATTTTGAATTCACTACAAGTTTTTCTGCATTATAATAAATTTGGTGATGTTTATGAGTATTTATTACCAGATAGAGGACACGCTTTTACATACTGTATACTCAACTCAAATTTCGTTTTTTCGGAGATATCTGACTAATGAACTGGGCTATCGCTATGCACGAAAACTAATGAAATCTATTTCCAATACGAACCATTTTTCAAATAATTAACTATTTCAATTTCTGTCTAAATTTAATCGTGAACAATCTAACTAATACCAATACAAGTTCACAACAAACTACTCGTACTTCTTTTCGTCACCGTTTTTTCAACATCCAACCATCAAGAGTTTTTTTCCTTGTCGTTAGTTCCATCCCCTCAGGTCAAGAGGAGGGAGGCACTCTGTGGGGGGTAGGTGAGGGTTGGGTTGGTGGCAGGTGGGTGTTTGGGGGAGGGGTTGTATTAATCAAGCCCCTTTTTAAGTCTACTTGTGATGTCTAGACCCTGCACAAATTTGCCTCCCCCGAGTGGCGGTTCCATCGATATGTGACGCCGTTACGGTGTTGCATTACATAGGTATTGCGGGCAAACATACCGCGTGTCTAGCAGGCTCGATTCCACTTCTAATACTATACTTAATACCCGGACCAGCCTTGTCAAAAGCTGGGATCCTGGGACGTAACTAACACCGTAAATGAGCTTTAAAATGTTTTCATCCATTCAACAATAAATTTCACTTACTGATTATTGTTAATTTATTAAACGCCCGTAGTGCTTTTGCAGATGATAAATATGTCGAGCATTTACAAACATATCAGTTCATACATATAATACGTAGCAAAACATAAATACTTATCATTTCACAAACATGATAGATAAACATATCAGGAGCATGGTGAAATCGATAACTTTGCAATATCGGATCGTTAGGAGTAACTTCCGATGATTTTATATCGATATCCCTAGCACAGTTTCTCTGTTCATAGCTGAACCTATATTGGTGGGGAATAAATTAGAACTCGATATACGCTGGCAACATTGGCGGATCCATAAATTCACATTCAGAAACGTCAAACGCCAGTCAAATACGTAAAAATATGAATAATTTGGCAAAATTGAATTGAAATACAAACTTAAATATGTATTCAGCCACTTAAGTTTATCTAAATTCAAACGGAGTAATTTGTTCGTGTCTTAGTTGAATTATAAAGTCTATGCATCGCGTATATGACTTCTTTCGATACAAAAAACTTTGTTAGTTCAATAGTTTCATTAAATAAGCCAGTAATTTTGATTAACGAACGACATAATTAAAATAAATGCATATATTGACAGCTAACCGAAACATATCTGATACTATGGAATCCGGGCTAAAATTTGTCGATCGTCGGTTGGAATTTCTCTAACCAACTGTTGACCGTGATCGCAAATATTGATAACTGACCATAGATGACGGATTTGCAATATCGTATTGATATAGGGTTTTAACGATCGACCATGCTAGGTACCCAGTTATATTCACAACTAATTATTTTTTCTTTGATGCAGGATAGAGAGGTTTTGAAAATATCGAAAAGGTCTGTATTTGTATCGGCAGTTCGGTGAAATCGCATTACCTAGTAGTGAATGATTTGAATTATTAGTGCTATGATATATGGCACACACGGTATCACAGAAGAAAAGATTGTGGAGTTGAGTAGATTTAAGCCGCGGCATACCCCATTTCTACCCATTATTGCATACGTACCTTAAACACTTTAAATTTTAAAACTTAAAAAAGTATATGTTATTCTTGAAGATGATATTTACACTTTCCTCGCGCCGAAACGCAAATTACATGAAATTCTCTCAATTAAAAAAATCGCAATATTTGTTCCAAAAATTAATATAAACATATCTGTTTCAGTTATTTTACAAGTTACATATAAGAAAAATTCAAAGTGTTTCTTTAAATGCTGTTTTAGACAACCAAAGCGATTTTTTTTTGCTGTATTTTAAACGAGTCGTGTTTCATTAAATATTTTCAAAATTTTCGCTTTAAATTATCGATTTTAACATTAGTGCGCTCTTTCTAACATTTGTATTTACATATCTCTCCATCATCTTCTTTTTGGGCGGGTATACCGCGCCTTTATAGTGATATGGATATTTATAAAGCTTAAAATTTTGAGGGCAGTCTACGAGGTTATTCAATAATGCAAAAAGTAAAAGCATATCGTTAATAGCTCTCCGGGTTGAAAGTAGCGATAGTTTTAGATTAAAAATGTATGTATTGTAGCAGATATCAATTACAGGTAACATAAAATTATTTAAGTTAGTTACTCAATAAAGTCGTAGAAAGAGTTAAGCGTGGGAGTATTTCGACTGCAATACCGAGTTGCGAATGTCCGGTGATCATTTCTTACAGAACCAAAAATGTATATTTAATTTTATCGGGTTAAAATGTCATGTGATGTTTTTTGTCTGATGGACTTTTGTCCGCCGTATTTTGACAATCATCGCTCGTCATTAGAAACATCAAAAACTTAATCAAACAGCTGGTGATATTCTACCAAATGCTCTTGAGACAATGAGGATACTAGCCTAGGACATTATTAAATTTCCGGAAGAACATTATATATTTATTTTTATTCAAAGTCGAATGATTTCATTAGAGTCACATGGGGTAACTGTACGATGGGGTAAAAGAACATGGCGATATTTGCGACAAATTTGTGCACAATTCACCTGCGCAGGATCCTCAATAATTCTGCACTTTCTGCAGTGCTTTAGGTTAAAATTACAAGAAGTTAATTAAAGTTACCGATGTATGTGTGGTCCATGACAATTTTTAGTAAAATAGTATTAGTTTCACGAGTACAGAGAGGCTGTTCATGCAAATAAATATTCGTCTATTTTTAAAGAAAATTTTAAATTTGTTTGACGGGGTAGGTAAGCAGGAATAAGATTAAGCAGTTTTATGGGTGCGTACACTTACCCCTGTACACACTCAAAATTTGAAACAAACACATATTTCATAGCACGTACGATTCTTGTCATGAATAGATCTGGATAGATAATTTTGCCCCGAAGATTAGATTGAAATTAGAGTGCTAATACAATACCTAATGCGTATTTTTACCCCGCCTATGGCACAAGTATACGCAATCGAAGTACATGTGAACTTTCAATATAATTTAATTTTTCTTCCTTGAACCGTGTGGGTTTTTGTTTTTGTTTGAGATAACTTGAAAATCAACCACATTATCTAATAAAATAGCTTGCTTTTTATTACAAAAATTCTAATGTAAAAACTGCGTGCGGTTACCCCGCGTGACTACCTAAATGGTAGGTACAATTAAAATCACTTGACGCATTTCCAACCTGAAAATCAAAGGACGAAAACGCAAACATTTTCCTAGATTTAAAAGTACCAAAAAGCTCTGTTCATAGATTATTCCATATTAAAACACTTCTCAAACATACTTTCACTTTTCATTCGCACGTTTCATGAGAGTATAGAGAATATGTAGGTAGATACAAACCTGCCTCAAGTGGAGTAGTCACTCTACCTCGTCAGAGTTTTGCAGGAAAATCCGCACAAAAAGAAAGCTGTATCCCAGACTGCGGTAAACGCTCTCCAGCCCCTACAGGATTTACCCTTGAAAATATTCAAGTTTTAGTCGAGAGCTTTTCGGACTCGAAGCGAAAGGACTCGGCTACAGACTCACGCGAACGCTTCCAAGAAAAACGCTGTATTGTGCTTATTTTTGGTTGAAATCTTCTTGAATATTTTTACATTATTTGTATGAGGAAACCCATTTTAAGAAAATATGGCAAAGATAAAATGTTTTTTTAGATGTGGCGGCTGATTGTTTAAGGAGTACTTGTGGAGTAAGTACTTGAAATTCATTCAGTTAGAAATGGAAACCTAAGCGAATGAATTTTAAAACACTAAATCATGCAAGTTGTCAGATTTTTAATATGCACAATACATTTTTTAAATTTAGTTCTTTTATGAACGGTCTGTACAAGGTGTTAAGAGACTTACTTGTCTTACTATAACCGGTGATTCCTATTATTATTTGGAGTAGAAAATGTAACAAAATCTTGGTCTCCGGTGATATTTTTGATATTTTCTTTCGAGTTAAAACATAAAAAAAATTCTAGATATTGGACAGTTACGAGCGAGGTGAAATGTCGGTCGGTTACTCGGCTGAGTGACCAGTGACGAATTTTACTTAGGGCAAGTCGTTTCACAGAATTTGAACACTTCATAAAATTTCGAAGGTAATTTTCGAGTTCCATGAAAGTCCTAACAAGTTCTACTATTCTATCATGAAAGGCCAGTTGCTTCACAGGACTGAAGAATTAGATTAAATCTTAAAATCAATTTCCAAATTTGGTTAATCGTTCAAATTCTGTGAAACAACCCGTCCTAAGTTTTTTTTCCCAAGAAAATTTCATCTAACCGTTTATCATGTTGTGATGCATTATTTTTTTTACAGAATATTTTTAGATTTTGAATAAAAAGAAGAACAAAAAAGTCACCTAAGACCAAAATTTCGTTAAATTTTTTACTTCAAATAATGTTAGAAATTACTGGTTAATTAATGTAAGTCAAGCACATCCCTCAACACCCTTTATTAATTCACATTTAACGGTGTTGGAAATTTTTATGTAATTGTAAACGATAATAATTCTTAACAATACAAATTATACACACCGTGTATTACACAGTCTCTTCTAGTGGTCAGTGTAGTCAAGTCTATTCTATTCTATTCAGTCTAGTCTATTCTACTAGTCAATATAATATACATTTCTGACTAATTATTACTGACAATATAACCATAATATTTAACAATATATTTCTGTACCCTAGAGGATAAACCACGTAAGTCCAGTCCAGTAGCTAAGTCTATAACTATGTGTGATTTATCCTTTAAGGTACAGAATTATAACTGACAATAGTCCTAACTTATTTTAAGAGAATAACTGGGTGAGAATGCTTGGAATCCCGGAGCTAAGTGTGGATTGGATACTCTTACTATTTCAAGGGTGACAATTCGAAATTCAAAATCAAAAGTACATTGTTTTTATAATAAATACAATAATATATTAATTCTACTTTATTATTTCTTTATTCAACCGGTTTCGGTTTGATCTGAACCTTCATCAGGGATGAATAAAAATAATAATTTGGTCCACAAAGGATGCCCTGGAGAACATAATTATCTTTCCATATCTTTGGGGATGCTATGTGGAAGATTTTTTTAGGAAAAGAAGGAGTGGAAGTTCTGCGAAGGAAAAAGAATTGAAGGGTGGGTGGGAATCTGGGGGTCAGTGTCAAGGAGTGACAGACGAATGAATCTATCCCTCCAACTACGGTGCATCGCGATGGGTTGATAGAGTCCATCTAGAGAGGTCAAAAGGCCTCCCTCAACCAGTTTTTTTTTTCTCTCCAGACTGCCACGCAGCGGACGCACCGGTAGCCAAGACCCGGACAAACCTCATCCCACGAACCCGGGCACCCCTGCCAAGTCAATTCACAAAACGTACCACTTGTGGTGACCTTTAGTAGAGGTGTTTGTTATACAATAAATGATACGCATACCTTCATTGATGTCAGCCTCTTAAATTGCTTTTTGAATTTTCTGTTTTCATATCGTGTAGTGTACACAAATGCATTGTTTATGTAGCGAGTTTTATCTAATGAATAAGAAGTCAATAAAATACAACTAATATTAACGTTATTAAGTTCGCGGAGATAATAAAAAAATAATATCACCTACAGGAATAGGTGTGTTAGTTATGGAACGTTTTTTAACCCTTTGTAGACAGAATTTTCTCATACATAGATAATTTATTCGCTCACATACTTGATGAGTCTAGCCAGTGTTTGATAAACTATTTTTAAATCACAACTTCAAAGCCACTGCCAACTTGAAAGACCATAGTTTATGGTAATAAATTATTGATGTAGACACGGTCGTTGTGTGCTCATTAAAAGTAACTAAAGGGTGGAAAGGCTTATGTGTAGGGGAAGAAAGGAAACATTGGTTTTGTCATTAAATCTTTGTTTAACTATTTTCCAAAATTGTTAACTTATATTACATTATCGTCTTGAAGCTTTCGTTACGATATATCAAAATGAGAAGAGATAGCATTGATGGATACATATGTAAATAAAAGTATAACTTGTTCCACAATCTGAATCTCTTCCCAGCAAGCAATTACATCAACCAAGATACATCTTTTTTTAATTTTCAATTTACAGTTAATTTCTATAAGTTTATTAAAATAATGTAAGTTAGGGCAGTTGTTTTACAGAATTTGGACAATTCATTAAAATTCGAAGACAATTTTCAAGTTCCGGGAAACTTCTAATCAAGTTCTGTTATTTATTTTAAGGACACATTTTGTACAGAATACGAACATAATTTAAAACAAAGTAATAATTACACGTGCAATAAATTAAATATTTCGTCTTCCTCGTTTTGAAACTACATTTTTTGTGATGTACTCGAGGGGTAAGACTCTCGACACACAATCCGAATGTCGCGGGTTCGAACCCGGCGTGCGAAATATTTTTTTTTTAATAAATTTGTGGAATGTCACAATTAATTAATTAAAAATAAAATATAATATACTTGCGGCACGTTCCAGAATAGAAGATACTCGCCCTGGTGTAAGATCACCAATAAGAATTGAAACGTTGCTTAAAATGGCTTTAGCCGCGTTTGGTGACCAAATTTGAATAGCCAAGTTTTTTTTCCACCTTCCCCTTCCTGCTGCTTGTTCTGAAGTGTTCAATATTTTTTAGAAGAATGTGTACTGCTGCATAGGTATGTACACGGGATCGAAATGAAAATCTAGTCTCATTTATTGGAAACAATCTTCCGAGTAGGCCCTCCATTGATATGCTCGGTGTAACTATAAGTGACCAGCTCAGATATGAGGGTTCCAATGAAGCCAGAGTTAATTTAGCCTCTCAAAAACTAGGAGTACAGGGCCCGCAGATACTTTAATAGTACACAACTGCTAACCCTGTACAAATCGCAAGTGCGCCCCACGGTTGAATTTGGCAGCCACCTCTGGTCTGGAGCCCCAAAATACCTGAAAAACACCCTCGACTCTGTGCAGAAACGGGCGGTCCGTTTAATAGATTCTCCAACCATAACAAACGGATTGCAATCTTTAGATCACAGGCGTCGGGTGGGACTGCTGACCTTATCCCACCGGTATTTCAATGGAAGATGCTCCGAGGAACAAGCGTCGTTGATCCATTCGGGACCGGTGCATAGTCGGGAAATACGCCAAACGCGCCTAACATACGTACACGGTTGACATGAGATCAACAACTCGGCTGTGGAACGATTTGCCGGCCTCTGTGTTTCCTCCTACCTACAACATCGGTTTCATCAAAACCAACGTTAATTCCTTCCTCTCCTGAAAAAGATCCTCCACACAGCATCTCAGATGACATTGGCCATGAGGGAAATTACATTCCCCAGGGCCTCCTGGGTGGAGTTAATGAAAATAAAATAAAAATCCACCGCCAAGACCCGGACAAACCTTAACCCATGAACTCGGGCATCCATGCTAAGTCCCCAAACGTAGCGAACGACTTAGGGTGACCCATGGCAGAGATTTTGGTTATCCAATAAATGGTTCCCGGGGCAGCGGTACCCACACCCGCCTCCCAAATCGGACGCATATTTTAATGGTTTTTCCTTCGGTTACGGGCAATCCAACCGCTTTGAACAACTAAACTATCGAGACGAAGTCCAGATAATAAATGTAAAAATTTATAACCTTGTCAAAGAAATTCCTTAAATGCATGGTTAACGTGCATAATTAACATTGCTCAGCATTATTACCAAAAAAAAATATTTTTAAATATAATTCACCGGTTTCAAAAGTGCCTCTTCAAAACTTAGCCATGTTTGCTATAAATTTCCAAGAAAAACATAATATGCTCCCGCCTGTAAACAAGTGGGTTACATTTCCCTGCAGTCTGCCCGTTGCATACTAGAAGTCACGGATACAGTGCGGCGGCAGCTTCTGCTCGCCGTGTCTTATTGCTAGAACCATATGTTTCCCAGGTTCTGCTCCCCGCCGACCAGCCTCTCTAAGGTCTAAAGCGTTTAACTTATTTTTCCAGTTGGAAAGGTTAGCAGTACTTGTGTTTGTGAATATAAACCCTCGTTATTTGTAAGCCTTGAAAATGCTTTGTGTTGCTCTTAGAAATATTTTGCTTAATCTCCTAATGTATTTTTTTTATTAAGATTGTACAATATAAGAGATTAAAGCATTCATTTTTCTTTGTAGGCTTAGTATGGTGACACTTATGTTTATTCACTCGAGCGATGAAGAAAGTGTCAAGTTTTCGATTTGGCCATTCGACTAAATTAATATCATACCTCCAAATATTGATATGGGAACATATGAACTTTTTTTTACACGAGCTCCACACAGGAGGCCCTGAAGAGAACAATTTCCCTCAGGGCCTATGTGTCATCTTTGGGGATGCTGCGTAGAGGTTTTTTTTTTTTAAATGGAAGGAGAGGAGAGTTCTGGGAAGGAAAAAGGGTTTAAGGGGTGGGTAGGAATCTGGGGTTCAGTGTGTCCTGGTCATCCGCCTCCAAGACCCAGACAAACCTCACCCCATAACCCATTAGTGTGACCTATGACCGAGCTGTTGGTTATCTAGTAAAGATTCCCGGGGCGGCGGTACCCATTCTCCGCCTCCCAAATTGTCTTTAAACTGCTGTTTAAAGCCAATGAATTCACATATATTTCGTCGTTTATTCCATATTGTTTAGGTTTTATAAAAACAAACACAGAAAAACTTATCATCATCATCTTCTTCCCCTTATCGTACTCGGGTCGGGGACCCACTGCATCGACAAGGTGCCTCCATACATCCCTGTCTTGCGCTGATTGTTCGGCCTCCGTCCATGTCAAAATCGCACTCAGTATTTTCCATAAGTAAGCGTCTAGCGGTACATTGTTTTGAACACAGCCATCTTTGTCTTGATGCCAAGCTAGGCTTTCCTTATCATTGAGCGGTAGAGAGGACGCAACACACTGCTTGCCGCACTTATTCTTCGATTAATTTCTCCGTCTTACCGACATCGCTGGAGAATTTGACCGCGATGTGTCGTTAAACATATATTTAATTTTAATTTATAAAAATCACCTACATAAATGAGCTGACGCTCGAGTGGATTCTTATTAATATCACTTTTATTTCAATATTTATCAATGTTCCTTGGGTCAGCCGAAAATCTTTTTTGTGGTAAAATACACGAAACTAAACAATTAACAATACTGAAAACAAAAATTGTATTAATTATCACTTCAATAATGTAATTTTTTCTTCTCTCCTAAAATGTAAAACTCATCGTGTTTAGTAAAACTCATCGTGATCTTTTGGCAAGATATAAAAATTAAAAATAAATGAAATAAGAATTTATGAAAAATAAAATTAATGGATTAATGGGTGTAGGAAAATGGGAAAACTTTGAAGTAGGAACCTTTGACAGCCTCCGTGATTGAGTGGTGATAATCCTTGGTTACAATCCCGGACTTCGCTGATTCAAATCCCGACATGTGTAAGTAAATGTTATGAGTAATTTATATTATTTCACATATTAAACATTAAAAATACTATACTCGTATACTGTGGTATATATTTGCAGCACGTTTCAGAGTGGTAGATACTTTCAGTACCGCCCTGGTGAAAGACTAATGTTTGGCCTGATAGATGGTAGATCTGAATAGCCAGATACTTCCCCACCTTCCTCCTTCCCATCCTTCTTCTCCCCACTACCTTCAGCCTCATGACATTAGGGATGCCATAGTATTACTGGCTCCAGGTATTTGAGAGCAATTGGTTGATTTACGGTACTCATTTACAAAAAAAATACAAATCGTCGCTTCAATTCTTATTTGTCCAACAGACCATTCTAGTTTTTGTTCAAACTCCACTTTAAAATTAAAAATAAAGTTTAAAAAATGATTGTTAATCACTTAACTAAGAATTATTTTAACTATTAAGACCTTTACCTTTACGGAAATAGCTTTATCTCAAAAACCTACCATAATGTTTCATTGAAATAATCAAAGAAAACCTTCGCTTCCGGTAAAATTTTCTAATGGTCTGTTGGACAAATACGAACTAAGGCGACAAAATCTAGCCAAGTAAGCAGCATACAGATCTTTTCATATTGGTGGTTGTTTTTTTACGAGGGCATTACTGAAAGTACTGGGAATTAGAATCAATATAAGCAGGACCAATAACTTTCATATAAAACGTAAATCAAGATTTCATTGAACTTTTCTGGGATTAATGCACGCAACTTCTTGCCCCAAAAGCAATCAGTCTACCTCTCGATCAAATTGATAAGATTCCAAGAATAAAATGTTATCATTTAGTGCATGTCAATGAACAGATAAATCATTAAAACAGCAAAATAATTGCATCAGTCATTTGTTCTTCTCTCTCCTTTGAACACAAATAACCATTTTCTCGTTGGCCGAAGCTTCATCCAAATTTTCAATAAATGTAGCCTTTTACGACCAAATTTTACAACGAAAATTGCAGTACATTCCGGAACGAATATAATAAAGGCATATATAAAAAATGCTGCACACCAAAAGACTTGTAAGCAAAAAGTTGTGTTTTTTTATCAGAAAATGCTGAAACGTGAACCGTGGAAGCTTTATAAAAAGTTCTTTGAAAAATCCACGATCAAAGTGCTACAAACAAAATTCCGCTTTAATGAAATACTCTTAGAACTCACTAAAATATTTATGTGACCATATTTTTTCACAGAGAGAAATGTCGACGAAAATGCTTCGTATTAAAGTGACATTACCTTGACAGAGCTCGAAGGTTGGGAGGTCATAAGGTTCTCGTGGAGGTCAGGGTAGCCATACAATACGTACATAATTAAATATAATGTCTGAAATTAATGTCTGTTTTCCCATAATTTGTTACTCTATTGAAAAACGCTCATGGGATGTTTTTTCGCAAATTGTTTTTAAAACTTATTTTACAAAGTCTGATAAGTAGGCGAATACATAATGAAATTAGACAGGCGTGAATTGCACACACCGAATCACAAATACAGAGAATTACATTTAAAGCCAATCGAAGTTCTAGAGTTCATTGAATTGGATTTACAGACAGAATTACAGAAGAATTATAGAACAACCGACATTAGTATTTTAACTAGCGTTGACCTTGTAGGATATTATAATTCTAATTTTACCAATTTAATTTTCCTTAAAGAAAATATTCTCTGGTAACCAACTTCTGACAACGTTTGAAAATCTCCTACTACCACCACTGTAAGCGGAAAATGTCGCTTGTGATAGAGGATTCAGCCAGCCAAGGAAAAGGAATACGTAACGCATTGGTGGGACCAAAACGCGGTACCAACTCAGCCACTTACTGGAACTAGGTAGGTCTCTGAATTTGTTCAAATAAAGATTTCCTATTTTGAATTCACAGCAAATCCAAGTTCTAGAATTCGTTGAACCAGAGTTACGGACACACAACTTAGTATTTTTATCAATATTTCATTCAAGATAGATCTCAATTTATCATTATTTGAAAGGGTTCCTATTTATTGTCATAATTATTAATCATAATTGCGACTAAAATCTTAATTTATATATTTCGTTGTATTTGTATGTCACTGAACTCCTCCTAAACGGCTGGACCGATTTTGATGAATTTTTTTATGTGGGTTCAAGGGGATTCGAGAATGGTTAAGATTCACAATTTGGTCCACTGGAAAATGTTCTTTTAATTAATTTTTTTTATTTCTAAGGAGTTGTTGATTTTTGAATGTTTTACATTGGATCCGGCATACTGCGCTACCATTGCAGTATCGAATATTCAATATTATTCTATTTTAATTTTAGTTTGTCCCGACAGTTGTGTACATTGGAGGTTATCCACCACATACCCGCCCTGGTATAAGTAACATATGGTTACTCCTTCAAGGCTCTCGCAAGATACTAATTTTTTTTGTTAAACGAAGCTACATTTATTTATTTTTGAACGGATCTAGACCTCCAGTGTCCCTGCATACGTTGTTAGTAAGCAGTATGCAAGTGCTTAACAGGAAACAAAATGCAAAAATATGTTAGTAAAGCAAATATGAATTAAACAGGGCAAAATGAGAAAAAAAAACTCATTCATGAGACTCCGTGAGCGGCATTGCATCGTGTAAAAAAAACCTGCAAGCACCTGTATAAAATGGAGAACATAAAAAATACAATAAATCTCAAATCAATAGGCAAGTACCAACAAAAAATGTGAATGGCATTCGGTCTGACCATAAACCACACTAGCTTCCGTGTCCCTTAGCCAACCACTCAGTGAAGCCTCAAAGAATGTTAACTGAATATTTGGGGTAAAATACCCGAAGACTAAAAGAAAATTGAGCATTGAGTAGTCAGAGGCAGGACAAAGGACAGTCAAGGTCGCCTGATCAAGCCTCAAGCCTACACATGTCATTGGGGGAGGCGCAAAGATTTGAGAGGGACCTGCAAAACAGATAATGTAAGTAAATATGAAGCAGGAACGAGGTCCATCACACCCCCATACGGGGATAGGGAAATAAAATAATAAAAAATAAAAGTTGGAGTTCAGTTCATCCAGTAAAACAATGAAAAAGTTAAAGACAAATATAACAAAACAAGGAACATGACCTAAATAACAGGTATTAAAGTAATTATTAATAGAACAAATCGCAAGACAACTATATAATTTTTTTGAAAATATAGTGAACAAAATAGATAAATAAAATATTGCAAAAGAATTAACTATTGTATACAATTAACTATTATATATTTATATATAAATAAAGAATAAACATAACGCAAATATGTAAAATAAAATTGAAAAATATAACAAATAACTAATAATAAAATAACAAATAACAGAAACACAAAATACATATTACATAACAAATAAATCCAAGCAGTAAAGGAATCATAAAGAGTGTCCATGGATTCAAAAGCAAAATACACCTGGTACCTAAGTAATTTTACAGCTAGTCAGCGACTCTAAGAACAGGCCATCTCTCAACCCAGACTTTCGTGAATTTCCTCAGGCACTCAAAGTTTACCTTATTCGAAACGAGATCTGTATTCCAAACAGTAATCAGATCGAAACGAGATCTGTATTCCAAACAGTAACAGTCTCGTAATAACCTGCAAACCATCAATCATTTCATCTCGAGCATCCGTCAAAATCTCACAGTGCCACAAAATGTGCTCGGCTGTTTGGTCAGTATCACCACAAGCGCAATTGGGATGGGATGATAGAGTCAGTCTGTGAAGTCTACCTCTAAACTCTCCATGCCCAGAAAGCAATTGGGTGATGTGGTGGTCCATTAAAAGATATGCCCCTTCCATTCTGATTTTAACTGATGGAAAGAAGGAGAAGGTCCATCTTCCCATATTCGATCTATCCCATCTCATCTGCCATTCACTCAGCGTTCTTTTTCTCATCATCTTTAGAAGTTCAGGGAGAGGCACTGCTCCACCAGGTATTAATTCAATACCAAGGTGGTTTACAGGTCTTCCTCTTTTCAGACACTTCTTTGTCAAAACTTCCCTAATTTCTAAATCTATTGGCAAAATGCCGGCCAAAATTGGCAAAGCATCCGATGATACTGTTCTGTAGGCTCCTGAAAGCGCCAGTAAAGGGATTCGCTGGCTCCTCTTAAGCGCTGAATGAATGAGTGAATTACCTAGTCGATGTTCCCATACACAGGCACCATATGAAACTTGTGCCACATATATGCATGTGTATAATAGACGGAGCGCAGGGAAACGTAAACCCCATTCAGCAGTTGAGACTCTTCTCAGTTTTAAGAAGAGAGCCTGGGCCTTACTAGAAATGCTTTTAACGTGAGTCAAGAACGAGGACGATCTGTCTAATGTAACGCCTAGATATTTAGTACTCTCAACGAAACGGATTGCGGTATCTCCCATTTTTATGAAAGGGTTTCTACCTCTACTGAGGGAGCCTTTCATAAGGAGACCCATGGTCTTATGGGGAGCAAAAGTCAGTCTGTTTTCCTTTCCCCAGTTAAGAATCATATTCAAACCTTCTTCAGCTTTATTTACAACTTCTTTTCTACTGTTCCCAGAGACCAAATACAATTTGTCGTCTGCGTAATCAATCGCAATAGTGCCTTCAGGTAAGGGTAACCTGGAGGAGTCATCGAATAAAATATTCCAGAAGTCCGGTCCAAGGACCGAACCCTGAGGACAACCCATGTCCACATCTCTTTCAATGATGCAATCACCAAAACAAATTATAATTTTTCTATCTTTAAAATAATCGCAAGATATTTGAAAAATTTTTCTTGGACAATTACGATTTTTTAATTTAGTCAAAATCATCGCCCACCATGCATTATCGAAGGCACCAGTTATATCTAAGAAGATACCGATTACGTACGTTGTGTACAGGAAAACGTCTGTCGGGTCCGCTATAAATAAATAAAATAAATTATGGAACATTCCAGAACACTCTCGAATGGTGTCCTGAGCGAAGCCGGGTAACCCAGCTAGTTATTACATAAAATTTAGTAAATGGATCAATTCAAAACACAGTAAAGAAAAAACTCAAAGGTTTTAAAATGAAAAATTATATTTGGACGTGAATCGAGTGACGGTCATCCCAGTGAAACTTCATATTGGCGTAGCAACGCATTTTTGTACGGCTTTATCTATTTTTAATCTCGTTGATACATTGTTGTCTGTTGCAACCAACGGGTATACCCTTTTCAAACTGAGCCCTTTGTCGTGCCATTGTTCAAATGGACCCATAGACGGCTGCTCGGACTTCCATATTTTTTCTGCTTTTTGCAGTAATTCTGTGTGAGTAGATAAAAACCGTTAACTTTTTATATCCGTGATATTAAAGCTTTCTGTGGTGCGTGGTCCTGTTTATGATTTTATTATTATTGTTTTATTTTAAGCACGGAATCAACGGCGTTTTGTTGTGCGATGTTCGCATCGTTTAATTTTAAAGCTCAATTTGTACAGAAAAACGTAGCGCTATATTCTCTTAGCCCAACATTTATTTATTTCAACACGTACGGCACAACATATGCCATTTAACGTAATTTAATTTACAAATAATAATCCAATAACATAAGGAAAGTTGCTATAAAATATTATTAAAAGAAGAAAAGTACAAAAATTGTAAATATAAAAAGGTATAACCAGTAAAAATTAAAAAGTGCCCTGAGGAGCCAAAAATTAAAGATAAAATAAAAGTTTTAAAATTATATTTGTATATTAGGTAGGAATTACAGATTATGACAACGCGAAATCATAAATTAAAGTACCGTAAGTAAGTAAGTATAATTTATTTCTATAGCATAGATAATACAAGAGTGCGTTATGGTAGGACATATTATGGTTATATGATTATATTATGATTACGTGATGCTAGCAGACAAATTTCGTTAAATTTAAAATGTAATTAATGCATCTTTTACACGATATCAGACTTCCGGCATGATCGATATTAGCAAATTCATTACCAAAAGTGTGCAAGCGATGTATTGTTGAGTTTTGTTCTGCATTAGTGCCAGTATTGTTGCAATGATAAGGTGTTTTGAATCGAGTTGGTCTACTAGGTACATGATAATTTATTAACGAAACTAGTTCATGGGAATCAAACCAGTTATTGTTTATTTTAAATTTAAAAAAATGGATCATTCAGTATTTTTCTATCTCGGAATGGCTTGGTAAAATATAATAATTTCGGGAGTTACTCGATCTCTGGATTCCTTGAACATTACTAATTATCTTGAAAATTATTTATTAGAAAAGCCTTTGATGACTTCCGCGGTCTATTGGGTAAGGGATAAGGCTTTGGACTAGAAATCCAAAGATTGCGGGTTCAAATCTCGTTGTGTAAATACACTTTAGTTGATTAATTTATGTTATTTCAAAAACTATTCATTCAAAATAATGTTTAGTTTATTTGCAGCACTTTCCTGAGTGGAAGATACTTACTTACGATATGTTAAATGCGAAATTCACAATTCAAATCATATTTTAAAAAAATATCATTCGAAGTGCAACATAAAACTTAACATTTCATTGAGTTTTTTTTCATCACATTTCCTGTTTTGCTTTTGGCATTTTTAATTGAAGAATATCACTTCCTCTTGTAGTTATTATTGATATCCCTTCTATGTTTAAATGTAAACCTAGCAAATATTTAAAAATACACTTTTTGGAGCTTTAATTAAATAAATGCCAGTCATTTAAATTAGAAACGTTATTGGGTATTTTAATTTTTTGTTATTTTGGTTCTTAATTTTATTGTCGTTTTATTGGTCAATATTAAATATTCCTTGTACCATCGTATACGAATTTATTAAGACTTTACAACGCAAATAAATAAAATAAATCTATTTTTTCTCTTTCCCACCTCCTCCCCCCTTCCATTCTCTTCAAATGATGTAAAGATGAAAGTATTCAAAGATGTAAATAGGTACGAATTATTACTTGGTTGACAGGTAAGTATAGCTAAGAATTTTTGTTTTTTATTTTGTACATATTGCAGAAACATAACAACAATATTTATTATACATCATTCCCAAATAACTACAACAAGGACTAAATTATCTAAGAGTTCAATGAAGAGTATACACAGATTTTAAAACAGACTAGACAGACTTTACCCAATTAATGGAAGGATAACTTATGGATACGTTAAGAAAGATGTAGTAAAGTTAGAGAATTCCTGAAAGAAAGATTGTGTCACCGGTTATAATAATTGGTGACCGGCCAACTCGGAATGAAACCAACTCAGAACCATCTCAGATAAGTCAATTAGAGTGATAAAAATATATATATAAAAAATTGATCATATAGGTTATGTTAGGTTAGGGTTATCGGCTAATTTAAATTATTTTTTTCATAGATTTTAACGATTTTTAAAGGAGGTGTTGAGTTGACATTACTCCCAGTTGGCATGGAACCATAATAATTATATCAAAAAGATTTCTTTGATTAAATTCTGAATTTTAGATGCGATGAATACTCTAATATTATTATCGAGATCATCAAATTCCCGAAATCCACAATTTTAGAAATCGTCGCAATGTCTACAATATTATTCCTGGTTGTTTTAAATTGTGTGTTCATAGCTTGACAATTATTTACCGAGCAAACAGGCAATAACCGTCTCATTATAATCTGGTATCCACCCAACATAATACTTAACTCCATTTATAGCGGGCGTAATGTCTTCACTGTTTCAGTAATTACTGTATTCGTTTCTCGTCTCCTGGTACAATTCAGAGTACAGGTGAGGGAGCGAGGAGTGAGCTCGCTAGGCCGTGCATCATGCGTGCTTTAAAAACATTATTTGACCTTTGACATTTAGAAAATAGCTTCTCCATATATTCCAGCCAATACATCCATCAATTGAGCGCCTTTGAGGCTGTTGCCACGCCCAGGAGATAAATCTACTGTTTCGCAAACACCTCAGTAATTTGGAGCGTCACGATTCAGAAATTATCGGCTGCTCTTCGTAACCATTTATATAACGATCGTTTTTTTTTATCACGAGTATAAATTCAGCTAACCCGATACCATATTGTACCGGGTTGTATATTATTTCAGCTGCATCTAAGAACCATTATGGTTGAGGCAGATTAACTGTTTTTTCTTGTCTAATAAATTATTATCCACGCACTGTCTAGAATGATTTATCAAACTATTTTTTTTTCAGAAATGTTATTCAATCTAAATCAATATTCTTATTTTTATAATAATTATCGTAGTTATAGGGACCTGTAATATTTTGCTTGGTACATGTTATGAAAAATGAATAGAAATGTAACGAGAGCGTAGATTATGTTAATAATTGTACTGTTCTTTAATCCCAGTGATCAAGATTACTTGAAATGTGTTCGGAAACTTTCAAATAAATCGAGGTTTGTTGAGATGACAAATTGATTTATTTACGTTAAGCATAATGTTTTCAGTGAATTTAACTGGACCAGACGTTCTTTTTATAGGAGCCTCTAAGTTTCTCTGCGGCTGAACTTGCGACACTGATGAAGCCCAGCGGTCTACCATATTGCCCTTGGCTATTGCCATAACCATTTGTACATTAGACACGAACTACGATAGATGATACTTTTATAAGGTATTACTTGATTGATATCTATTGAGACACCACAAAACTACGCACAACTAACTACACCGACGACATCTGTTGAAAGATGTTGAAACTACACGAAAAAACTCTACACCACAATAATTTGTCGAATATTTAAAACCAAGATAAACGTTATGACTGACTTTTGAATATTTTTAGCGTTACCCAGTTGCAAGACACTACTTCAATTTTACCTATTTTTGGGCTCTCGTACCCTTAATTTAAATATACCTATCCGATACTACATGTACATTTTTAGGCATCGCGTTCATTAGTCAAAACATTGTACATATATTTTCGTTTCAATGATCAATGAACCGGTGGATGCAATTTTTAGCATTAAGTTTTGTTTAATTTTTTGTCTGGTTTGTAGTTTTTCAAGATTTATAAGAATTCTACCAAAAGTTTTTACAGCGTCCTTGAGATGATTTTTCACAAAAATAGCGCTTTACAAGTCATCAAATTTTTTATTATTATTACCTAATGGTATTTAGTAATTTAATAATTTTAAAAACATTATTTTCCAGTCCACAAAAACTACCCACGCTTAATGTAAATACTTCTGCGTGTAGAATCATGAATTCAGACTACGATATTTACAATCTATCTCGGTGAACGGAAGCTGCGGTCGTGATGATGTATCGAGGCTTCAGGGTCGGATAGACGAGAGTTCGTTAAACATGAATTCGTAACGCAAGATTCCATCATCCGGTAAACACTACCTAGCATCTCACTCGATACTGCTTATAATTGTAAACTTAGCCGGCGTTACTTGATTACTTGCATTAAAAAAATGTCTTTTATGTATTACCAATAATGTCAGCATTAAAAATAAAAGTATTTCATAACTGTTTTCTTCTGGAACCATTAGTTTAAGCTCGTGCTTCATTTTGAATTTCCGGTTAAACCTAGCAATGGTCTACTTTACAAACGAACGAGTCCCCACGGTATGTTTATTCAGGAAAAGCACAACATTTTCATAGAAAATGTATCCGTTTTTCTCATAATTTACCTGTGATCATTACGAGTACTAGACGACATCGTAAAATGTTTAATCAACAGAAGTGTTTTGACTAATAGGTTTTTTTGAATACCTAAGGAACATTATAGGATGTCAGAAATAATCAAACCATATCAATATTTTTATAAACGATATAGTCAACTGCTTTAAAGACGTACATGTATTGCTTTTCGCTGATGACATTAAATTATGTAAAGAAATAACTCTCTTAAACCATTGTCAAGTTCTTCAATTTAATATAGACATGCCAAATAACTGGTGCTCACAAAACAATTTATATTTAAATGTAGACAAATGCAAAACATTGACCTTTTCCAGAAAAAAACAATTCCTGTCTTTTGACTGTTTAATAAATTAAATAAATTTAGAAAGAGTAACTGAAATGCGAGATCTTGGCATAATAATGGATGAGAAACTAGACTTCATGGTCCACATTTAAAATCTGCAAATAAGGGTATAAAAACATTAGGACTTGTATTAAAAACAATTAAAAACTTTGAATCGTTGCAAATCAATAAACGGTTACACTTATCCCTTGTTAGAAGCCTAATGAACATAACTCCATAGTCTGGTCGCCCTTCTACAAAATTCATATTCATAATATTGAAAAAATTCAAAGAAAATTTCTACGTTTCGTATATTTTAAACATAATATCCCTTTAGAACATGTAAATTACCCGTTCTTAATGAATATTTTTAATATTCCAACTGTAGAAAACAGGCGAAAAATAAACGACCTAACCTTTTTTATTAAAATTATTAAACTCTAAATTCAATTATTGTGAACTCCTGCAATTAATAAATCTTCATGTACCTACACTAACGACTACACAAATATTAACATTTTATATACATACATCTCGTTCCAACTATAGTTTGCGTTCTCCAATACAGCGTTTACATAGTCTTGGTACCAAATATTTAAATAGTATATGGATTTATTTGATAATAAATTAAATTTGTCAAACTTCAAAGGACGTATGTGCCAACTATTTCTTCATACTTCATAAACTATCTTTTTTTCTCTTTTTTCTTAACGTATATTCAATTTTACCTACTTTGTGTCAACTCTTATATTTTATGTTACCTATTTTTTGTGTCTTGTATTTTATGTTATTTCCTGTATTTACTGCACTATATGTAAAAGCCCTACGGGCGTTTAAATAAATAAATAAATAAAATAAATAAATATCTAAAACCTACACACAAACTTCTAAATAATGACTTCACAGAATTAAGTTTCGAAATTTCACTTTAAAATCACGCCGCTTCTCTTTATCAGACGTAAATTGTCACGTTCAAAACATCGCTTTTACGCCTCTTCGTGTACGTAAAATTTGAACCTTCATTTATATGTTTTTATTACTAAATTCCCTGATCGGCTTTGATAGCGAGAAGATAATTGTAGGTATTTCGGTTCATGTTTGATCTACGGCAAAATAATAACGTCTGCATTCACGACCTTACTCAGAATTGAAACATTGTTTTAAATCATCTTTAAAGCTGAGGAATGTTTTTTCAGAAATGCTACAATATTTTGATGATAGATCTTGCTAAATTATGATACTCATAATTCATAGTTCTTTCTTTCACCACCGAAAGTGGCGGGAATAATTAAGTATGTCTTATTTGTGTTTTTTTTTATATGAATACCACACTAGGACTAGAGTTCCAACCACCCGGAGGTTTTCCCATTGGGTTATGTTGGGTGGCTGAAAGAAGTAAGGAAGGGAATCCAATGGGCAGGAGGAAGGTCTATCTATCTGAATACTCAGATCTGTGACATATCTCATCGATAAAAACCGTTGCAAGTAAATATTCAATGGTGGTCCTTCGACAACATATGATGTAAAACCACAAAAATAGATCTCGACACATTTTAATTAGCGATTAGTAATTAGTCGATTCAATCTGGGAGGCGGTATGCCGGGTATGCGTTTCGCTGCCCCGGTAACCATTTATTGGATAACCAACCCCCCTGCCATCGGTCATCCCAAGTGTTTCGCTACTTGGTGACTTAGCAGGGGTGCCCGAGCTCTTAAGGTGAAGTTTATTTAGATATTGGCGGCGAATGCTCATGCCCACCTGCTGCGTGGCGGGCCGGATCGTGAGAGACTGATCTAGTCCGACTCTTTTGCCGCCTGGCACCGGAATGGGAGAGATGGATTCATACATGCGTCACTCCTGGAGGTTACTACCCATCCCTCACACACTTTCTAGATCTTCAACTCCTTCCTTTCCCAAAAAATACGCTCCACACAGCATCCCCAAAGATGACGATAAAGACCCTCAAAAAAGACAATTCACGAACGAGTAAATTATTCTTTAAAACCGTAATTTTTTTTTGCCAATGTATTGTATTGATTTACCTGCATAAAGAAACACATTATATTTTATATTAAGTATTTTTGATAAGGTACCAACCTATTTGTTTGGAGTTTACCTTATGATACTTTGGCTTGGTGGATACCCATTTTGGTAGTTGCACTACCGCAGTTCCATAATATGACCTTTTCAAGATGCAGAGTCATGCGCTGGGTGTACAGTGTATTATAGGTACAGTCAGTACAATGTACCCGAGAGAGACGCACGGTGCGCCCCGTGGGCGAGTGAGGAGCTAAGCGGCTTGCAAATGCGGCGGACGGGGTGGGTAGGTACCAACTCAGACAGACTACTCAGCGGAAAAAGGCTTTGTTTTTTTGCAAGCCTATCACGATTTTCCGTTACCGATACTACTTGTTATATTAAGGGTGCTTTAAATGTTTTAAATTCATATCTACGAACAGTTATTATTAACCATTTAGTTTACCGTCAACTAAATAATATTGCAAACCTTATCCCAAACTTCGTGGTTGATTTCAGAATGAGTTTGTGTGTGGTACTTAAATACTGAAATTAGTATTGAGGTGTCGCACCACAAATGAAATGACTTGTGAGTTATGAGGTATGAAAGAGTCAAAAAGTAGCTAAAAACTTGTACAGATAAAGAATTTTTTTCTCAGAATATTTTCACCTCATTTTGAAAACTTGTACAGCCAAATAATATTTTCACCTCACTTTGAAAACTTGTATCGACAGCCAAATAATATTTTCACCTCACTTTGAAAACTTGTATCGACAGCCAAATAATATTTTCCTCAGAATATTTTCACCTCACCTTGAAAACTTGTACAGCTAAGAAAAATTTTCCTCAGAATATTTTCACCTCACTTTTAAAACTTGTACAGCCAAAGAATATTTTCCTCAGAATATTTTCACCTCACTTTGGAAACTTGTACCGACGGCCAAATAATATTTTCCTCAGAATATTTTCACCTCACCTACAAAACTTGTAGAGCCAAATTTTCACCTCAATTTGAAAACTTGTATCGATAGCCAAATAATATTTTCCTCAGAATATTTTCATCTCACCTTGAAAACTTGTACAGCCAAATAATATTTTCCTCAGAATATTTTCATCTCACCTTGAAAACTTGTACAGCCAAATAATATTTTCCCCAGAATATTTTCATCTCACCTTGAAAACTTGTACAGCCAAATAATATTTTCCTCAGAATATTTTCACTTCACCTTGAAAACTTGTACAGCCAAAGAATATTTTCCATAGAATATTTTCAGCTCACCGTCTCATCACCTCAAAATATATGTATGAATACAAAACCTTAAGTAGGAATACAAAGGAAAGATAAAAAGGTAGCAGGACATTTGTGGCTAGTGGTGCATCTTCTGTGAGGTTCTCAACATTACTTGTCTGGTGATCAGATCGAATAACCAGATAGGTACTTCCCAATCTGCCTCTTCCCCATCTTCAACCTCAGAAGATATCCCAACTAATGATGCCAGATTCCCTCTGGTTCCCGTCAGTTGGGAGCATATTCAGAAGAAGAATCAGCATATTCAGAAGAAAAAGGCACCAGTGATTAACAAGCTTTCCACTTTGGGAGGCGGTATATGTACCGTCGCCCCGGAAAAGATTTTTTGATAACCAGTACCCCTACCATAAGTCACCCCAAGTGGTTCGTTACGTTTGGTGTCTTATCAAAGGTGTCCGGGTTCTTGAGGTAAGTCTAGGTCTTCACGGCGGATGCGTTTGACCAAATACTTCGTGGCGGGCCGGATCGGGAGATGGTTGAATTAGACATTTTGACCTCTCCACCCTTACTCGCTCGACCCATCACCTGTGATCATCGTCATTGATCCCCGATTACCTACCCACCTTACCTTTATCCTTTTCTCACATCTCCTTCCTTTCCCTAAAAAGATCCTCCACACAGCAACCCCAAAATTGACGTTGGCCCTGGGCATCCTGTATGGAGATAACATTAAAAGAAACACGCTTTCTTATTCTAAAAAGATAAACATACATTATTTTTATTGATGTATTATTGATCACAAATTAACTCAAGAACTAGAAATAATTTACTGTATTTTCAAGGGTTTGGATTCTAATCCAAATTCGTTTCTCAAGGTTAGAATGTATGTGGAAACATTTTAGAATCCTTTAAAGCTGTACCACGAACCACCTTATGTTTCTTTACGGGGCATAAACCGTACTCCTAAACACATCATAAACCAGTGACGTGGCGTAGTAACTTGGTGACACGTTATCAGCTCGTCGTTTCTTTCAAATTTTGATATGTATATATTTTACAGCAGGTTTTACAACGGGATTTGGTACGCTCTTCCCTATCACCAGCGACATACGCGAAAATAAGTATTTTCTGCCGGGTCATTAAAGAGGTGTAAAATTTAAGCTCGCATGTTTAACTTCCGAATATCAAAACAGGTCATTACTTCTAAATAACAAGCAGTTATGGATTTATTTTTATTAGTATCAAATTCATCATCTAACTACCTATCTAACTGTAGTCAACTTCTACACTTAATTTTTATTTAGATAGGGATGTAAATCTGTTTTAAATTAATCGCACTTATACTTAAGGCGGTACACAAGCCTAATAATTTTTGTTTGCACATTTTGAATTCGTAACTATAATAACTTTTTTACTCCAACACACCCCTTGGGATGTAAGTTCTTTACATTTAAAATTAAAAAAAAACAATACCTTACCATTAATTTATTTTATGTACAACTATTTTAAAACTTTATAACCAGTTTTTCAACTATGAAGTTAGCGGTAAGCACCAGATTTTATTTTTCTAGACGATGAATTAATAACTTCGGGAGGTATTCATTTAGAAACATCTTAAATATTTGTAATACGTTCTTCAGAATTAATTAAAATGAACGCGGCGGAAAGGTCGAATCTCCAGACCCGCTAGGGCGAATTCGACCGTGCGTTCATCTAATACGCCGTGCCGCGGGCGTATATTTGTTTACATGCTTTCTTCACTTACGTCGTTAAGATCCCCACATTATTTGTCTTCTTCTTTTCTTTGATAGGGCAAATTCGACAGTAAGTTCATTCAATACACGGGTCGCGTTTTTGTACACACGGCTTCTTTACTTACGTCAGAATCTTAATTCTGAATATATTTTTGGGTATATTGTCATCTTCAGAGTATACTCGCTACTTGACTGACCAAAATGCTACTTATGACTACTAAATTTATGGTGTTCAGACACGTTTAGTTACTACAATACTCGCTACTCCACTAAAATACTAGCCTAGTCTGTACGGGTCATTAGTGACTGAATCTTATAATCACTTCTCTTTACTCTCCCCACTTCTTCCAGCGTCACAACATACGGTGAAATTTTTTCGATTTTTGTATTTCTTCGGCAATAATTATGTAACAATTTCTAGACATTTAAATATTATCATTTATGTACTCGCGTAAAATTTTTAAGTTTGCTAGTAAATAACACCGATGTGTCGAAACCAGTAGGAGAAAAAAATAAATAAAAGTAACAAATGTACATGGAAAGTAAAACTCTTCAAAACGAAATTATTTCGGCTAAAAACAGTTTGTAATGCTTTACCGTGATTAATTATCGGTTTATTATGCCGTAGTACGCATTTTCCTTCTTTAGATAACGTTTTGGACAGTGTTACAGTATCCATCACCAGGGCAGACATAAATTGTGGTGAAGTGTCTGTTTACGTTATGCGCTTCGATTCTCTTGGGTTCCATATTTCAGTAAAATAAAAGTGGTTTTCGGCGTTTAGTTATGGTGTAGCGGTCAATTACCGGATACTAAGAACTATTAAGCTCAGTCCCGTCGTCCTTATGAATGGGGATATTGCGGATTTCAGTTACCGATCTATTTAAAAAATTTTACCCTGACGATTGCAACTCCAGGCCTGGTGGAATTCACTTTTGAAATTTAAATAACAAAATTTAGATAACAGGAATCTAATCCACAAACTCCAAGCTCAAGGTCAAATTCGTAAAATAAACACTGTGACACTACGGGCGGAGGCTCAATAAAACTAAAATATGCCTGCCCGGGGTTATAAATACAATTATTCTATGACATAATACAACATATCACAAACACAATTATTCATAATAATACAACATAGGCCCGGTATTTCAATTCATTACAAGCTCCGCTTGGTTGGAATGTTGAGCTTAGTGCATTTTGGAACTTAACAGGTCGAAAGCCTACATATTGTGTCTGGATTTGATAGTGAAATGTGTTTCTTTTTTCTTTGAAAGATGCACGAGTGGTATATCTATGCTCTCTACTGTCATCTTCATTGGGATATTCATCTCTGTGCAACGTGAAATCGCGAAATTAAAAAAAGACGGCAGTTCATTTTCAGGCGGGTTTAATTTATGATTTAATTTTTGATAGAGTTTGCCACTTCAATCGGCATGGTACTGTATGCGAGTACACTAATTTTAAATAGTAGGTATTTATTATGCTGGAGTCTTCCACTATTAATGAGATTAACTGCTGAAAACAAACCGTCCTGAGGTTGAAACTTTTAAAATTCCTTTCCGGACTATTTTAGATTTATTATCAATTAATAACATCATCATTCCTCATCGCACGATGAATATAGTAGTCCATATATACTAAATTAGGAAATTTATGTAAATTTCACTGGAAAGTATTATTTCAAATATTATTTATGTATATGTAAGATTGGGTGACTGCTAGCGCCATGGCGTTTAAAATAGGAACTATTCTGCGACTTTGGAGATTGCCCACCACTTTCCCATGGCGTTCTAAGAAAACAAATGTTTTCCCTGCACCGTACACGTCAAGACTCTAATTTTTGTTTATAAAGAAGCTTATTCTACGGCTTATCAAAGTTGAGCGGCAGATTTAGCCCGCTTAAATTTGAACCTGGAATTACATAGCAAGGGTACGGACTGGCTGATACACCGGGCCATAGGAGTTTAATTAGTAATAATTAGTTTTAGAGTTTTGTTTAGAGCATCCTGTAAGTCTAGTCTGTTGTATGCACAATTCATCACTCCCCGGCGCCTGATTGATGCGCCCTGTCCTCCGGCGCGGGGAGGTGTCTTAAATCTATCTTGTTTTTCGAAATCCGTTAAGAAAACAAGAATAAATAAACAACACAATCTGTCAATGTACATCAATTTTCAAGTAAGTGGAAATTTGAGAAAACATTGTAAATGCACCCAAGCATTGTGGTGTTATTAATCAAAAGTGGATTACACAGAAGCAGGGACGAGGGAGGAATGATTATTTTGTTTTCCAACCCTGTTTAAAAACAAAACAGCAATCACAATCGAGTGGAGAATGAAATGAAGCATTGAAAAAAGTGGGGGAAATAAATGGCGTGGTTTTTTCTGAGTGGGAGTCTGGCAAAAGATGATATTTCCATATTATTATGATGAAAATGTTAGTAATATACAAATTACTACGTAACCTAATATTGATTTGTACGATTGGAATACGCGAGAAACATGAATATCTTATCCGGAAGGTAGCACCGTCATTATTTAAACATCACGTAAAAAGAGTAGAATATTTAATTTTCGATATCTGTATTGCAAACAACAGTATTCTATTACAACATACATGACTTATACCAAGTTATTTAGATTTTCTCAGAGAAATTCACCCTGAATTCTTGAGGATGATCATATGGCGGACCAGTTAGTTATACTATGACTTCAAATTTACTGTGAAAATGTGTATACCTATTATACTGGATGTGTGGGGTTGCACTATCCTCCCCAAATCCTGAAATAAAACATTGATATTTTATTATTACGTTAAAACTATAACTTTGCAAATCGTTCTTATTTACATTTATTTAATAACAATAATAATTTTATCACATCACCTTAAGGGCGCCTTGTAGAATAAATCACCTTTTAGATTATATTGTACGTTATTAGGCTCTCTAATTGTTATTTACAAACAGATACATAAAACATACTTTCCTGGCAGGTCACTTGTGGTAAACACTTTTATTAGAAAGTTTATGCTTGGAAAAAATACGACCTTGCACTTACTATATTCAAAACACTGGACAATGATTTTACATTTGCTACCCTTCATTATTGTTGATATTAATTATTACATTTATGAGAAGATTAGTGGCAAAAGAAGAGTTGTTATTTATTTTGAAAGAGTTGAGAATTTAGGGAATTTTTAGGATTGGAGAATTTTTACAAGTTCTTATTTACTTACATTTTACATTCACTATCTACAACTAATCAAGCAGCATATCACTATTATCGCAGAACTCCAGTGACAATGTATGTTTTTCATCGCCAATGTTCTGTTTTTCTAAACTGAATTAATTACGAAAGCACCGGTTTCGTCAATTAGGTACAGGGTAATTATTTGAACTTAGAGGGGTCATCTCAAAGTCAGTGCTGATCGGTAAACATAGACGTGTAAGTTATTTTTAAATACGTATTAAACTCAATGCGCACAAAGGAACTGTTTTACGAATAATTTATGTTTTTTCAATTTATTCAGGGGCAAGAGTATGTGCTGACATAAATATCATTGCGTCTGTTTGGCGAAGAATCACTTTAATAACTGATTTTAGCAGTGGTTAGTGTACGTTTATAATACTATAGAAATACCATTTTGTATTCATATTCAACTGGTGCATAATATCAATGTCGCAGTAGTGAGTTCATAAAAACCCTTATATTTCCGAATATTCACCCAAAAGATCCGATAACGATCCCATTAAGAATCGGACTACGTGGCAAAGCCTCGCGCTTTTTTATTATTTGCTAAAATTTTCCGGTTTTTTCGCTAATGAAGGGCGACTGGCAGTCGGGGAGGGAGAGGGCTGGCGGTGGAGGCTTCAATAGAGCTGGTGGTGTATATTCGGATTTTATTACAGCGGCTCGTGTTTCGAGTTTCCTTGCTCGAGTCTCATTTATTTGGAAGTTTTATGCGCTTTTTATTTATCCTTACTGGTCTGCATTCATTATTCGAGTGCAATGCAGCGCTTCTGAGCTTTGGATTTGCAAACATTTATTTAGTTCGTTTTTGCGATATTTTGGTGCTCGCATGTACTATGAAGAGAATACCTACCAAATATTATAAACTCTAAATTACTTTCGATGTTTACTGATTATTCCTATGCCTCTTGAAAATTTCTTATTTCTATTAATGTATAATGTATAATTGTATTTACTGAATAGCACCTTTCTTATAGGTACAACGGTTTATTTATCCGACTTTTGAAAATAAGTACCTATTTATGAAGACCAATTATTATATTAAATCTCACAAAACTTGATAAAATAGCACGATGATATGATTAGTTTAAGATAATTTTATGTATAGGTAACAGTTTTTTTTTAGCTTCATTAAGCGCCTTGAAGGTGATATTTCACAATGCCACCATGATTTTTCGTCAAATATGATCAATTCTTTTCACTTTGAAACATTGCGCATATAAACATTACTGTGCTTTTAACATTTAATTTTGTCTAGTTCATAAGTTATTAACAGTTCATTATCTGAAATCATGACGATAGTCATTAATTCAATTAATTAATTCATTAGTTTTCACACACCAACAGTCAGACGGCCGGCGTAGTTGAAGGTTCGAGGGGACTCGCAATCCGAAAGTCGCGGGATCGAATCCCGGCGTAGGCAAATAAATTTTCTATGATTAATTTGCTATGACCGTAAGATACATAAGACCACCATTCAAAATTGAAACTCTACGTTATTTTTTTAAATTTTTTATTAGCAATATTTTTGGTACTATTGGTGTAATTTTATAATACAAACTTTTCATAAAAACAGTTAAAAAAGTAGGGAATAATTCAATTTACAGATTAACCATAAAATCCCGCATCGCCAGTTCGTGGGTATACTTGAGTGTTTTAAAGACAGTTAAAATTTTGCTCATAAACATACGTCATCTTTATAGAAGTTTAAAAAATTAAATTAAATACGTAAAAAAAAAATTCAGTGTTTACTGTATTAAAAATATTGATTGTGATTACCTCCACAAATGCTGTCGAATTAAAAAAAGAGGCAAATGTCGCAAAATTTATATTTGATTAATTAATCTTTGTTTCAATAAAAAAAACACAAGCTGTATTTTTTATTATGATTTTTGCTTAAATCTTTGGTCTTTTATTTATAGTCCTACTCTCAAATCATTCTCCGCCTACGAACGTAATCCAGTTCAGTCCACGATAATTTATTTACAGAGGAAATGTGATGAAACACTTCAGTCGTCAGTCTCCGACTTCTCACTATTATTCTGACGAGCTTAATGATTACTGATTCAAACAGCTAAGCCCCGTTTCCTTTCATCTCAAACAAAGGGCAAAATAAACATTTAACTCTCCGGCGAAGTTTCCAACTGAAGTAACCATAATAATCACACGTGTGGCCGACCCTTTATACTTAATACTTTATGTGCAACTGACAGCGTATGTGTGCTGAAGAAGTTTAAGTTGTAACGACGCGTCGTTGCGACGTGTCAACGAACCAGTTAAATCATAACAGTTCAAAGTTCCGATACTCCTGGACGTAATTGACATCCAAATGGAAAAAATGGGAAGTTGATAGAAAATTTTGGTGAAGTCTTCCATATTTTGACGGCTGATAAAAAGGACTGTTTTATTATTTATATGAATGCGTTAAAAAGGTCACACTGCAACAAATTGGTGGGACCATGACCACCAGAATTGGTGATAGTGTAGGATTTAATAATTTTTTTTTATTTTTTTTTTATTGTACAACAGATAAATAATCCAATTACCGTACAATTTTCTCATTTTGACAATCTTAACACCTAAGAAGATGATCATTATACAAAAAAATCTTAAGGCTATCTAAAGAAGAGTTGTATACATCTAGTGTTTTTGATATTTCGTTCAACGGTACCATTCCTCTTGTTATGCTATGCTGTGCTAGAACATCTGTTCTGCCGTATGGTATTTTGAACAAGTCGTGTCGACGACTACGACTGAAGTTTTCAGGCACGTATAAACCGTAGCATTCCAAGAGGAATGGGCTGTCAACATAGTTATGGATTATGTTAACACTAAGAATTGCAAGATTTGCATAAAGTCTAGTTTCCAAACTAAATCTATTTGTTACCTCAAGTAACTCCATTTGGTGCATGAACCTCGGATAAGTTCCGTGCATTGGCATATATTTTTTTTATTTTTTCTGGATTTGTTCCAGCATATTAATATATTTAGTCTGGTGCGGAGTCCACACACCACTAGCATACTCCAGCTTACTTCTTATGACGCCATCGAACATGGCTATCATTGCATCTGGGTCATCAAATTGCTTACATATTCTGATGACAAAACCCAGGAGTTTGTAGCATGCTGGAGTGAGCCGTGATATGTGATCGGAAAATGTCAGTTTGGGATCAAAGACGATACCAAGATCTTTAAAGCTATTGACTCGACATAACTTTTCCCTTTAATGGTGTACTCAAAAACTACGGGCTTCTGGGAGCGGGTATATGTCATTGTTACACATTTTTAAATATTGAATTCTAATTTGTTTTTATCTGACCATTCTGCTACAGCATTAAGGTCAGATTGCATTTAATTGCATTAGTTGAATGGTTAGCTAAAATTAATAAGCGTGGTAATAGCCATTTCAAGCAGCAATTCGATTTGTGCATCTGGCGTAAATTTAGCGGAACGTTTGCTTGTTGGAAGTATTTTCTACTCTGGAACAAAGACTCTCATATTTAAATATATTTTTATACTTAATAAATGTCGGGTTCTGTTGTTATTACTTATACTTTATTTACGTTAAAAGAGAAAGTACGAAAACAGTGTGTGATATAGTTGTGAACGATGAATACTTGGAGCAGGTGGATGAGTTTGTGTATCTGGGTAGTATGTTTACGACAGATGGGAAGGCTGATAGAGATATCGAAAGAAGGGTAAATGCCGGTAACTCCATTAATGGAGGGCTGAATGCCATTGGCGCTAATAAAAAACTGTCAAAAGGAGCGAAACTAGCAGTCCACAATAGAGTCCTGGTACCTACCCTGATGTATGGCAGTGAGGCATGGAACTGGCAGAGGAAGGATGAAAGTAAACTGAATGCTGTAGAAATGAGATCCCTGAGGCGTATGTGTGGTAAAACCATGTATGGTCGTGTGAGAAATGTGGAGATCCGCAAAGAATGTAAGGCTGATGTAAGCATAATGAGTAAGATTAAGAAAGGGACCCTCAGATGGTTTGGGCATGTAGAGCGAATGAACGAAGAAAGTAGTGTAAGAAGAATATATGACGCAAATGTGAATGGTAGAAGAAGTCGGGGACGCCCGAGGAAGACATGGCACGATCAAGTGAATCAGATACTTGAGTCGGGCCATGTCAAAAGTCAGAATAATAGAAGAGTATGTATGAGACGATGTGTGGATGTGAGTGAAGCAAAGAGTGTGTGCCAGGACCGAGTTGTTTGGCGGTCCGTCCTCTCTGCCTACCCCTGCGGGGAAACGGCGTGATGGTTAGTTAGTTAGTTAGTTAGTTGATTTTAATTCGATATCTCGTTCTCAGTGTCCAGAGCTTAGCGTATGACTTTGCTTTGATTTGATGATTAAATAACAGAACAGATGTTTTCCGCGTATTAGACAATAATAAGGGAGGCATTAAACATAGCCCCTGTTGTATTCCTTTGGTTTTGTAGTGATGCAAACATAAACATAGGCACATTGGTTGACTTCTGAGGTTGTTTACTTTTCGAACCCGAATAACAATCACAGGGATAATTAGTTAACACTTCTCGGTACTCGGTTCCGGCTCCAAGAAGTGACTGGTAGGTACAACTATTTATGCTACACAGTTGGTGATGGAATACTGACTCAAAAAGTAGAAAATGTAATATATGTAGCTCAAGATACTAAAATTCAACATACTTAGACAACAGCCCATTATTATCACCGCGCTACATCCAGGGTGTAATTTGACTTCCTCTACAAAGGCTTTTTACTTGCTACGGTCCTTGACCTTTTCTCTATGGTCCTCAGTCTTTCTTGTTCTGCTCCAATCTTTTTCCACGAAATGCATCCTCCTCTTCCTCACTTTGCGTGGGTCGCTTCCACTGGGGGCACTTACTTGGTCATGGTCATTTGGCACACTTTTAACATGTCTCGCCCATCGCAATATTTGGTGTCTCTATAATCTTACAATAAAACATTGGAGGTTATCCACCACATACCCGCCCTGGTATAAGTAACAGATGGTTACTCCTTCAGGGCTCTCGCAAGGACTCTAATTTTTTTAAAAGAACGAAGTTACATTTAATTTAGAACGAATCTAGACCTCCAGCGTCCCTGCATACGTTGTTAGTAAGCAATATGCAAGTGCTTAGCGGGAAGTACAAGATACAATATGATAATCTTACAATAGCCTCACGCCTAGTAGTGAAGCATTGTACAACATCGAGAGCCTTTAGATCAGCATCCGCAAAGGTTCCATAAATGCCTATTACCGGCCGTCCAATAAAACGGAAAAGGATTGGTGAAATTAATCTCTGGTCAATCATAAGTCATCCGCTGGATTTTGAAAGCCATACGGTGAAATTCCTTCGTTAACGGTAATGACCCGGTCCCAGCGTGGCGGGGAAACTTTATGGCCCAATCGTAAACGTTTGTCAAATGTTAATCCTGTTTGTTGTTCGATTCCTTTTACCTTCCTGGGGACATATGTCATCGGACTCCCCGGTAGCGAGAGACGAGAGGCGAGGAGAGGTGCCGGCCTGCGATTGGTCGGCCCACAGTTAAAATGGCATATCACAAAAACTCGGTGAGCATTCTCATAATGCGCGCTAGTTTATCGCCGCCGTGAAATATGAACTCTGGGGGCAATTCCAGAGTTGATAGGCAACAGCTTTAAACTATTCAACAACCTTTTGTGCTCTTATTACGTCAGTCATCGCTATCACTGTTTATTTATTTATTTAAAATTTACGGCACAAAGTGCCATTTACAAGCTTGTGTGTATTTAATTTCAGTCGTAGTACATTATACAGGCATTAAAAATAAACAATAATATCAAAAACTCATTATGTAGTGACCTCGTTAACGTATAATTGGCTGAAATGTTCGATCAGTACAACCTTATATTTCAGTATGGAAATATTAAAAATATCAGCCACGTAGGCATAAAAAGTTCCAATGGTGAGCAATCTATTTACAACTGAATTGGAGCCTGATACCGACATGTAGTTGTCACAATAAAACAAACTAGGGAACCTTGATCTTATTGTAGGTATATGAAAGTGAATCAACTTTAATATATCAGGGCTATCCAACTGATAGTTAACGATTTTATACGATCAAAAATGTTTCTTCTGTCACTTAATTTCAACAATTTTAATGAGTGCAACAAAAAATCATAATTTATTGATTCTAAGGGAATTCCAAGTCTAAAATTAATACACTTCAAAAATTTGTGTTGGACTCTTTCAATGGTATTGATGTGATTGTTGAAGACAGGTGACCAAAATGTTGAATTATATTCAAGAATGCTTCTAACGAGAGATGTGAACAGAATTTTTAATGTGTAAATATTTTTAAAATCCTTGGAAATCCTTAATATAAAACCTAACATTTTCATAGCCCTGTTAGCTATAGAAGTTACATGAAATGCAAAGCAGAGTTTCTGATCAAAAATGATGCCCAGGTCAAGTATTATCTATAATAACAACTGGATAACTTGTGGAGCGCCGTTTTTGTAAAAAAATCAACTCAAGGGCGATGTAGTTATCAATGTCTCACTGTACAACTCTTTGTTTTCTGTGTGGAGACGGGAAAAAGATGTGAAGAAAAAGTGTTAAAAGGACTTCTGGCGACAATCAACCAAGCCAGTTTATACTATAATATTTGGCTATCAAAGACCTTTTTTTAATAAGGTACTTCATTTTTGTAAAAAAATCAACTCAAGGGCGATGTAGTTATCAGTGTCTCGCTGTACAACTCTTTGTTTTTTGTGTGGAGACGGGAAAAAAGATGTGAATGAAAAGTGTTAAAAAGACTTCTGGCGACAATCAACCAAGTCAGTTTATACTATAATATGTGGCTATCAAAGACCTTTTTTTAATAAGGTACTTAACTTACTTTCACTGATTATTTAAAAATAATAATAATAATTGGACAATTTGTAGAGCGCCGTTTTTGTGAAAAATCGACTCAAGGGCGCTTTACAATTTATTATGAATTGTTAGGAACTATATAATTTTATTATTTACAAATCGATATAGAAACATACTTACCTGGCAGATCACTTCCGATAAACACACTTTTTTAGGGGAAGATACGATTTTGCTTGTGGAGGACATTATATTGAAAACGCTGGACATTGTATGACTTTACCTTTGCTACCTTCATCACTGTTGGTTTTACATTTATAAGAAGATAAATGCTAAAGTTGAGTTACTGTGTACAAATAGATTATAAAAATAATAATAATAAATAGATAAAAAAAATATTTTACATTTCGTTTTTCTCTTCTATTTAAATAATATATTTAGGCAACCAATGCAAGTCCAGTTTTAACTAGACCACCTTGCATCTTTCTGTCTGTGAATTTTTTTGTGTTCCACGTGAAGTCACACCTGTCAAGATGGTAGCCGTGTTTGATAGTAACTTTTTATTCCGCCAGAGTACGCTCAAGCGGTCTGATGAACGAACTGTCAAATCGAGATGTTTAAGATTACCTAGGCGAAGTCTACTGTTCAAAGTTGTTGGTATAATATCAATTTAAAAAAAAAAAAATTATATATTTTATTGACATCCGATATATGGCCATGCTTGGTGATCTATTTTAAAAAAAGATGTATGATAGTTATATAGAGAAGAAACGTGACAAAATTTGTCGGTTCTCTTCTACGTAAAAATCATTGAACTAATTTGAAAAAATTTGCACAAATTACCAAAGAAATATTTGAATTTTGTAATGCAGTTACCCTTTTAATCGCCACATAATCACACAAAAATCATTATATATAAGATTTGTTTAGGATCGAATAAAAACTCTATGTAAGGAATTGGAGTTCTCAGATTACGCCACATAGTGGTAATAAATTTATCCCATATTATTACCAGCTCTTTACTGTTCAGTAGCAATCATATATGTACATACTTACGTACAGTTTCCGTGAAGTTTGATAGGGAATGCAATAAGAATTTTATGTTTCTTTTAAGTTCTCCTCATTGATCACCGATGACGTGTATTGTATTTACTTCTCTGTTAAGTGATCTAAATCAAATTTGTACTTCTAATAAGCAGCCCTCGAAGGAAGATAATACATCGACTTCGGTAAGAACCGTTGTTCTACAGATTTGAATGGTTGAATAGTAAATTGAGCAGTCGAAACAGGATTTTTTGACGCGATAACGTCTTGTAAATCGATGAACGCCGGCTGCACTCACGAAAAAGCATGACTCATAGTCACGTACCGCTTGAGCCGAGCGTGCAAGCTAGAGCGTGGAACAAGAGTTCGGCCTAAGCGTTCGGCTTGTGACGCATCTACCTCTCTTCAACTCCATCGTTATTATATGACGTTATCACTAAACCGACTTTGCAGATAACCATTTTTTTTAATAGGTACCTACGAAATTCACGAATGAATTTTTGTTCTTCAAAGAATTTTGAAATGTGCTGCAGTTTTTACGATTTCGGTAAATAAGATCCATTCATGTCTGATTACCTCAAAAAAGAATCGAAATGAAAAACTGGAATTCTTCAACGAAATCAATATTTCCAACAGGTCTTCCATTGATATTGATTGGTGTAACCCTAAGTGACCAGCTCAGTTACGGTGGCTCCATCGAAACTACTTTACAGGGCTGCAGATACTTTAATAGTACACAACAGCTAATCCTGTTCAAATGGCACGGTTGAATCGCAGGCAGCCACCCTGGAGCCCCAAAATACATAAAAAACCTCGAATGTGCCAAAACGGCCATGTGATAGATTCTCCTACCCACAAACGGATTTACTCTTGTCGGTGGGAATGCTGACCATGTTCTACTAGCATGTCAATTGAAGATGCCCATTGGTTCCTTTGGCACCAGTCCAGTGGTGAAACAAGCCAAACGCGAGCCAAATGGTTGACATTTTTTGTCACATGAGAACGGGTCGCTTCTACGTCTCATTCTTGAGTTCAAAAGCTCGGCTGTGGAAAGATTTGCAAGCCCCTTTGTTTCCTGCCTCTTAAAACATGGGTCTCTTCTTAAGAAGAGAAAGCTTGAGACTCGACACTCCACACTGCCATCTCCAAGATGACCTGAGGGAAAATATTCTGAGGGCCTCCTGTGTGGAATTAGTATTAATCATTAATTATAATAAGCTTATATTAATGCAATGTAGGTTGCCTTTGAATATGCAATTAAAATATTTTTTTCTTCTTCTTCTTCGTGTGCCCATCAGGTCCCCCCGACGATGGCGATCACTCTGGAAAATGTCTCTCTATCTTGTGCTGCCCGGAATAGCTCCTCCGCACTTCTAATGCCGGTCCACTCTAGTATATTTCGTAGCAAAGACACTTGTCTCTCGGCGACCTTCTATTTTTCCTTTTAATATTAATTGGAGCAAGTAATACTTTTCCCGTCGAAGTACGTAACCCAGATATGAAATTTTCCTGACTTTTATTGATGTGAGCAGTTCTCTTTCTGCTCTAGCCCGCCTGAGAATTTCTATGTTGGTGATCATGTCGCTCCATGGAACCTTGATCATTCTCCGGTGAAGCCACATTTTAAAAGCCCCTAACCTGTTCATAGTATTTACTTTTCAACTTAAATATTTTTTAAAAGATTTATACAGCTAGATGTGCACGTGGTAAAAAATCGCTCACTGAACTCGGAACTCTTTTCTAATAAAAAAATGAATATTGTCCGAAACCTGTCCGAAAACACATAAATGTGTTTTTTGCACATTAAATTTGTCCCGTACAAAATATTAGATCCCGCGATGTTCTTTTGGAACAATGTTGCTTTCTTTTCCGAAATGTAATAAAGCTCCACATTGTATGGTGGCAAATTGAAAATAGTCGTGAGGAAAGCAGCGCTAACACTTTTTCGTAAGAAACTCGAAAAAGGTTGTAATAACATGGTACATTCCAATATTACAAAATTTTTTTAGCTCAATTTTTTAACAATTTTTTTATTGAAAATTAATCGATTTAGGTGTGATTGCTTCCTTAAAATAATTTCTTTTTATACGTATCTGTTATCTACAGCTGGGTATCATAAATTTATTGTTTCCTCAAACTTATTAATTATATTTAATTTAATGAAAACAAATAACTTTGTGTACACCACTATTTAATTAACAATATCAACATGTTTCGAAAACTATGTTTTCTTCGTCAGGAAGATAATTTAATAAAAAATAACAAAAGACAAACAAGTATAGACAAATTAGAACATAGACAAAATATTAGAAAGGAGAGGTGATTAATTACTTAAAATATCATAAAAAAACAATTATATAAAATAAAATATAAAAATTATTTTAGGATGGGTAAAAAATTACGTTAACAAAATAAAAAATCTTTTAATTTTTTTATTCATAATCAAGCTCCGCCAGAGAAAACCAATCAGGGATATACTGTTTTTACCAATCATAGACCGTTTTTCTCTGATTGTTTCTTCATTCTGGCAGAGCTAGATTACGATTTGGAGCCATCATTTCAAGCTCTAACTCAAAAATTGAAAAATGAGTTAGTTCACTATGGTTTAAGACGATCTATATTATATTATTTACATTGCAGATGAACATCAAAAATTAACGTGGGTACGTTATGTTCTAAAATAATATACATTTATTTTTGAAGGAAAAATGTTTGTACGAGGTATTAACAAAATTGGTAATTTTTTTATTAAAGGCAAAGTCTGTCTGTGAGTATTAGAATATTTTTTCACGTGTTCCTTTTAAAATTATAAAATTAATTATAAAATATTAGTATATAAATTTTTAGTTTTCTAGGAAAAAACGTATAGAATGGAGCAGCGAGATAAAATTTAAATAAAGTGAAAAACAGCTGAGATTCTATCATAGATGATGATTTTTTTTACATTAGCAACACTCAGAAGGCTCTGAGGAAAATAATTCCCCTCAGGGCCTATTTCATCTTTGAGGATGCTGTGTGGAGGGTCTTTTGATGAAAATAAGGAGATGAAACTCTGGAAAGAAAAATTGAGGGGTGGGTAGGAATCTGGCGGTCAGTGTCTCCAGGAGTAACGGACGTATGAATTTATTCCTACCACTGCGGTGCAAGACGATGTTCCGAGAGAGTACGGCTGGAGAGGACAAAATCCCTCTCCCAGTCTCTCCCGATCCGGTCTGCCACGAAGCTGGTTTGCAGATGCATCCACCACCAAAGCCCGGACAAACATTTCACGGTTCAATTCTCAATGGTTGCCTTACACCGGGACGATGCTGAGGGTGTCTTCCACTCTGGAACATACACCTATTATATAAGCTTTTAAATGAATTAATCGTGAAATAACACGAATTAATCAAATAAAATTTATTTGAATTTAAATTGAACCTGCGATTTTCCTTAACCTTACCCCTCGAACACGGAAGCGTCATTCACAATAAATTAAAAATTATATTTTATAATTAGCAACAACGAATTGCTTACTGCAATAGACGAACAAGAAAAAAATAATTGTTTTGTAAAAAGAAGAATTAGTTACTAATAGAGTTCATATGTTGCCACAACCTGCATATCTAGAAAGTCTTTTGTGTTGGAATAAAATATCGTAGCTACTCAGACGTTGTCCTGTACACAACTGTCGGGACAAACTAAAATTAAAAGAATAGAATAATATTGAATATTCGATACTGCGATGGAAGCGCAGTCTGCCGGATCCAATGTAAAACATTCCAAAATCAACAACTCCTTAGAAACAAAAAAATAATTAAAAGAACATTTTCCAGTGGACCAAATTGTGAATCTTAACCATTCTCGAATCCCCTTGAACCCAAACAAAAAATTTCATCAAAATCGGTCCAGCCGTTTAGGAGGAGTTTAGTGACATACACACGGACAGAAGAAATATATATATTAAGATGTGGGAGCTTGTACGTAAAGTCTCTAATTTGAAGCCAAAGTTATATAATGTCAAAGTACGTACACACCGATGCAAATACATTATTTCTGAAAAATATCAAAACTTACATCGGTTCAAAAAAGGGTAAGTGTAATTAAATGTACCTAATAACACAATGTATATCACAAGACTGAGAATGCCTGTCTATGGGAACAAACGGGGTATTGTCACCTACGGGGTCATAACCATTTCGTAAATTTTTACTTTGAATTTTTCTTTCACACCGTTATGCAAAGGGCGCTCGTAAATGTCACCATAATTATTATACTCTCCCCTACAGCTTTAGTTCCCTTTTAAACAGTAGCAAGAGCCCATTCAAACGAAGTTTAAACTAGTACCTACTTCTGTGAACAGTAGGCCTCGCTTTTCAAATTTTCTAAATAAAAATCATTATTTCACTGCATTCACAATACTTTACAATCAAACCATGATCTGTCATCATGTTTTTAAATACCTACCCACTTATTACTTACAAACTTTTTTTATTATTTTGGAACGCTTCAAATTTCAAATAAGGAAGAACATACGTAATATCCAAAAGAGTGTCAATATCTTAAGAACAATTATTTTTTCAAACTTTCGTGTAGATAATAAAGATGCTTAATAAGCAAAACAATTTCACATGTGAAATAATAATCTTTTGTGGGCCATTAAAACGGCCAACGCCTTGAAACGGAAAAGGAACGTACAAAAAATTACAGACGTACGAAAAGCAAAACGGTCGTGTTAAAGCAAGACTTCGCTACGCTTAGTCAATTATACTAAGGTGAAATAAAGCCCACCAGTCAGTTGCAAGTTTATTTCCACATAATAATAGTTAGGTAAAACAATGATAAACGTCAGTATCAGCTGCCAAAGTGACCTCCCCGATTCCAAATCAAGGTGTCGATCTGTAGTATTTTGTTAATTTAAGTTTTGTACTAGTTTGAAAAATAAATTATTTTTGTTAGCAGGTAGTAATTTAAATAATATGTCTTAGTATTAACATTCACCTAACGCTAGACAAAGTAAATGTTCATCTTTATAAATTAAGTTAGTAACTTTGACGTACAATAAAAACTTTCAGTTTTAGCACGAGGCAAAGGAGACATTCTCTGTTGCTGCGCCCACGCGCTTGCCAAGCCTAGGTAAACGATGGGAAAAAAACGAGACGTTTTGAGGCAGTTTGCATGAAATAAATTTCTGTATACTCTACCCAATATATAGTATTAATCTATTCCTACTGTTTCTACTTCATAAAAATTGCCTAGGTAAGCGATGGGAAAAAAACGAGACGTTTTGAGGCAGTTTGCATGAAATAAATTTCTGTATACTCTACCCAATATATAGTATTAATCTATTCCTACTGTTTCTACTTCATAAAAATTGCCTCAAAACAGCCGAACGGTTTGAAAAAAACAGTTGGCGTTTTATAGAAAAAACACAGTTTGGGAGGGAGGAGTTTTCAATTTGGAAGGCGGGAATGGATGGCCGGGAAAAATTTCTTGGATAACCAACACCCCTGCCATAGGCTGCCAACCTTAAGTGGTTCGCTACGTTTGGTAACTTAGTACGGTAAGTAGGGGTGCCCGGGTTCAAGGGGTGAGGTTTGTCTAGATCTTGGTGGCGGATGCGTTTGCACACCCAGCTGGTCGGGCGGGCAGATTTGGGAGAGACTGGTTGAGGGAGACTTTTGACTTCCCCAACCGGACCCTCTCGACCCATCGCTTTGCACCGCAGTGGGAGGAATAGATTCGTAGGTCCGTCACTCCCTGCCACACTGAACCCCAGATCTCTATCCACCCCTCATACCTTTCTCTTCCCTCTACTCCTCATATCTTCCTCTCCTTCCTTTCCCTAAAAAGACCCTCCACACATAATCCCCAAAGATGACATAGGCCGCGAGGGAAATTGTTTTCTTCAGGGCCTCCTGTGTGGAGCTAATGTAAAAAAAGTTCGTTTTCGTTTTTAAAAACAACAAAAACGCCACCTTTAATGAACGCTTGCTGAGGCTTGACAAGTGTATGGACGCAGCATGTCAGCCTGATATCCGCCCGACAGTCGGCGTACTACCGTCTGGGCGTAATTTGAATTGAAGGAAAGAATTCGTTCATTGTTGAAATGTTTAAGGTGTGCAGTAGTATTGGTTAAAATTATTGGCGACACCAGGAAACACAGTCCCACTCTTTTTTAATATCTTTGCCTGCTACCAACATAAGATTAGGTACTGGAGAACCTTTCTATAAAAAAATGATTTTGTAATTCGTATACACTCTTAGTAAGTAGTCAAGTCGAATATAACTCCTCGATCTGGTCCCCCATTTTAAAATACATTCAAATTCAATCGAGAAAATTCAACATAAATTTCTAAGACACATTAATTTTAAACTCGGCATTCCCATTGAAAACATAAACTATAATTGTGTGATGAAAGAATTAAATTTATTAAGACTCTCACATTGAAGAATTATATCCGACTTAATATTTATGTTCAAAATTGTAAAAGGTAGAATAGACAGTCCTGATTTAAATAAGCTCATTGAATTTCATGTACCCACGAGAGCCACTCGTTCTAAAATCCTGTTAAGGCGGCGCTATTCGGCTGAAAAAGAAGAAGATGGAGAGATGTGTAATTATGAATGTTGGACAGAGCGCGCTTTTATTGTAAGTGATGAAATCGCAGCGAAAATGGCGAAAAAGCTTAATAAAACATGACTCGTTTAAAATAGAGCAAAAATCTCGTGGAACGTATCTTAATTATCATTTAAAGAAACATTGTGAATTATTTCACAAATATAACTTGTAAAATAATAGAAAAAGTCTTGTTTTAAATAATTTTCGGTGCATACTTTGCGATTTTTTTCTATCGAGGGAATTTCATATAATTTGCGTTTCGGCGAGAAACGTATCTAGATATTATCTTCAAAAATAACATATATTTTTTTAAGAGCTTAAAAACTTCAAATGTTTAAGGGAGATATGTAAGAAATCGGTCGAAATACGAATAGTAGACCCTTAAATGCTACAATAACCGGACTGAGTTTACGAAACACTCGCTTGTACCTAGATTGTATGAAGTTACTAATAGATGTGGCAGATCTGTACTGCACAGAAGCTAGGTACAAAAAAACCAATATATCAAATGTTTTCAATCAGTATTAATTTTATTTGCACTAGAGAATTTTATATATAATTGTATCTCTGGTGTCATTTCTTAATCAAAAGCCACAATTAAATATTGTACTCTTTTTATTATTTCTTATTTAACTATGATATTGTAATAACCGTGTTTATGGAATATGTATACCGTTTGCATTAAATAAATAATATTTATTCTAAGATATTTCCGCATTTCTAAGTAGGTAAGGTACCCATAAAATATCTAACCCCAAATTGCAATAAAGCATTATAATATCCCGCTTTTATTTCATTTCACCTTTGGATCTTTCATTCATTTGCTGGGGCGACGGGCGATGGGCGGTGCGACGTCAGCTAAATGTATCACCGCATTACGAAGAAAGGAATTTGTTTTATCACCACGTAGCTCAGATGTTCACACAAAGTATTGTTCTTCTAAGGTTTACGACCTGACGAGGAAGAATACGATTCACCGAGGGTTCAAAATATTGGAAGATTGCATGCCATAAAAGTTACCTTGTTGTAATCATACATCTAAATGATTATATTTCTTCATTTTTTATACCTACTCGTACAATGTACCTCTGGTCGTAATAGTGTAAAATGTTGTGACGTGTACTTCACAAGCTTGAAAGATATTATCCCGGAACATCAATTTCTTCATTAAGTAATAAAATAGTAATGTTGTAATTATTTCATAAATTTCCTGTGACTTGTAATTAGGTTGTTTGTTTGCAAGCACGTGTTTTTGCCATACTATAGTCAAAGCATGTAATCCTCAGAAGGATTTCTTTGATTTGTTTTCCTTTCCTGAAAGCTATATTATTTTACGAGGAATTTCAATAAACATCTCAAAATATGATGTTTACCTAATTGGCTGTAAAATGTGTTATCTATTACACGTTATTTATTAATCTTGGGTTCCGTCGTGGTCTTCGTTTTTGAATTATGTTTCACTGTGTAATAGTCGCAGAGAAGGATCATTTTGTCCTTCTCACACGCCTTAGGCTGGGCGCATACATCCGATTTCTCCATCCGATTGTCTGATCAGACAACCTGAAGGCCTTCGCGCCTTACATTTCTTATGAAAGCCCACACACATCCGATTCGAAAACCTGACCGGCAATAAAAATAGGCCACGCCCTTCCACGCCGGCCGTCCGAAGGGCGTGGCCCCGGTCGTATTCCGATCTTCGAATCGGATGTGTGCGGTGTTAATCCGATCCGATTGTCTGATCGGAAAATCGGAAAGCCAAATCTAATGTATGCGCACAGATATAAAAATATTAATAAATTTGCATGGTTGAATTGAAATGCTAACCTAAATATGCTTTATTAGGCCCCATTAGCTCTTTGTCACTAAACGGGAGTAAATTAGTTAATAAAGTCTTTAGTCATATTTCAACTATTTTCGTTTCTCGAAAATCGAACGGAATAAATTTATTATGACTTCTTTCTTTAAGAGCTTCGTTAGTTCAACTCCGCTCAGTAATACGCCAGTAATTGTGCCTAACGAACGACGTTATTAAAAATGTATGTGTATATTGACATTTAACAGAAAATTATCTGATACTATGGAGGCCGCGTTTATTTGTCAATCGTCGGTCGGAATATCTGTTAACAGTCGTTGACCGTGTTCTCAAATATTGACAATTGACCATAGATGACGGATTTGATCAATATCGTATTGATAGGGATATAGATATCGTTCGTCCACGCTAGATCTTCTGGAATGACTCTCCATTACAAATAATGCTCGACGACATTACGTTTTTTCAGATTGTCTTTTTAGCCTCTAAATCTTCTAGCAATATTAGTGTGCAGTGATTACAGCTAGTGATGTCCTCCAGGAGCATAAGATCGACCAAGATGAAGGATTTATCATCCCAGCCGAGCAACTGTGGGTGAGTGGGATCCTGTCCAATTCCACCTTACTATTCCGTATTTGTGTCAACATCAAAGTTCACAAAACAAATTTGAACGCAGTCCACTCTTTGAATCGCGGTACATCTAGATTACATTATTTATTTGCGATTACAACGTCCTTTATGTGATTTCTAAAAGAATACCGTTTGAATTACATACCTTCAACTGTTGTATTTTATATTTTAAAAAAATCCTTATTTAAGGCCATTATCGTCAGCCATCAAAGTTAATTTTGCATGGCATTAAAATGAATCAAGAAATTGTTGAATAATAATTTTGAATTTATGATCACATTTATTCGACTTGGTAGTTTGTCTGCAACGGGACTTACTTTACGGCGCAACGTAGGCTGTATTGATTGCACATTAAATGCACAAGTTTAATTATATCATTATTAAGTGAATAGTACTGCGATTTTGCCAACATTAATACGCAATGACCCCATGCATCGAATTCAAAATGCCGGCTCGCAACAGCTGTTCCCGTGTGTTTTTTCTCTTCAAAGGCAATAAAACTTTGTCAAAAGGGAGACGGTTGACGAATGCATAAAAACTTCACAATGATCAGTGCATAAAATGTCGTAAAGTTTATTTATGAAAAGAAACGCTGCATTTGACGGCCTGCGTGTGTACGCACTGCGAATGTATGGAAGCAATAAAATAATTACTACAATGTGTTATTTGTTTAGGTATTGTATTAAAATTTGAACACATCCAAATTCGCCAGCAACGGCTGTGCGTAGGTACCACGTTTAACGGGGCTCGGGGAGAATGGAAAAAAGCCTGCCTTATGGTAACATTTGTTAAACGATTCATAAATGTTGTTTATTTGATAACAAAACCGATTACAATGAATTTATAAGCGGCATTAAAAATGCTACGTGTGAAATAATACCGCGATGAAACGGCTCATACGAGAGGGCCAAATAATAAAAATACACCAATATTTATTAAAGAAACGTTTTTAAAATCAATTCTACGTTTAATAACATGTGCTACACAAAACGGCTTGTATGTAAACTTTATTATATAATTAAAAACAATTAAAGTGTTTTCGCATAATAATAAAAATAATATTTGAATGATTTGTTTAGCGCCGTTTATGTGAAAAATCACCTCAAGGGCGCTGTACAAATTTATAATATATTTTTAAATCCTAATTCTAAGTACAACAGTGCTGAAAATGCGATGGTGTGTGAATTTTTTTTTTTAATTTTTCTTTATTGGTTACATAACTTGTAGATTTTTTGGACCCACATAAATGGTGGTCGAAAATGTATATATATTGTTTTATTTATACTCTGTGCTGGCAGAAAACATACAGGACCATACTTACCTGGGCGGTCACTTGAGATTAACTCAGTTTAATGTTTATTTTTTGGTAGAAAGCATTAACTTTGTGGTTTGACATTATAATTTGAAATAACACAATAATTTTGTTTATAACCACGATTTATTTAATTTTTCCACAACCGACCGGTTTCGCTTTACATAAGCTTCATCAGGGTATAAAAATTAAACTGATTTTAATTTTAATGACAGTTTCAATTTTATACCCTGATGAAGCTTATGTAAAGGGAAACCGGTCGGTAGTGGAAAAATTAAGTAAATCGTCGTTATAAACAAAATTATTGTGTTTTTTCAATTTTTAATGTTTATTGTTTTTTAGAGAAATTTAGATACAGTTAGCATCATATAATTTGAACACATTCTATTGGAAATGCCACTCATCCTGATTAACATTTTAATAATAATATATAATACGTTATTTAATGAACGTATTTGGGATAGCAAACGAAAATTTTTATAATGGGCGGTGCAGTAGTACAAGGATTTGATTTAATATACCTGTTATCTGTATTCCCATCTATATCTTCCTTCCGAGCGGTGTATTAATAAATAAAGCGAATTACAAAATAGTAGATATTAAAGGTTTATAATATCGCCGAAGTATTTTTTTTATTGAAATATTTCATGGGATTCCTGTAGATATGGTATATGGTGTACGGATGCGTTTTTCAAATTATTGATGCAAACTTTTTTTAATGTTAAATAGTCAATTTAAAATATTTTTTACATTCCCTGCATATAACAATAAACATATTTAATGTACCCTACTACATTGCAGACATTTTTGACAAAAAAAAAATTATAAAATAATTAAAACAAAAATTAGTTCTGTAATACCCAGAACAAGATTTTTTTAACATTAGCTCCACACGAGAGACCCTGAGAAAAATATTTTCTCTCGGGTGTCTATGTAATGTTTGGGGATGCTGAGTGAAGGGTCTTTTTGAGAAAAGAAGGAGTGGAAGTTCTGGAAAGGAAAAGGCTATTAGGTACGGGTGGGAATCTGCGGGTCAGTGTGTCCAGGAAAGCTCTCAGATTGTTAGGTACTAATGTAACTAAAATATCATGCAGAAATCTTCGTAATCATTGTTACAACAATTGGGTTGGTTTCTATATATACAGCTGAAATTTTGACGAAAAAACTGCTCATACCTAACGACGCGTAGGTAGAAAGTAAGTTCCTACTTTTCATATAAAAATTCTCAAATAATATGCTGGGTATATGAAGGGTGACTGCACCAGTACTCAACATTTGCGATTCCATCAAACACACGCTGCTACAATATACCTTTTCGTACAGGAAACAGGAGTTAGCCCAACGAAACACGTGTAACTTTTTACAACATCCCTAAAAGCAACCGGAATCAATAAACAGGAAGTGAAACTGTTCCTCTACCGGCGGGTTTGAAGCTTGTACCTAATGACTCGTGGGGCTATAAATCCAATTGTATTTAAAAAGGGTGAAATTTAAAATATTTATAATTATTGTTTTAACCCTCTTGCAAATGGATCGACAAGGTGCGGTTTTCTATATCAATTCGTGAGAAAGAATCTGGAATTTACAGATTCTGGAAATAATAATAATGTACAGAGCCGTTTTTGTGCATTGATGTATTTACTCTATGTTTTTGTGCAAAATCGCTATATAACATCAAAGGCGCTATACAAATATGGCTTCCTTAGCTCTTTCTAATTATTTACAAACATATACAGAGAACATGCTTTCTTGGCAGGTTACTTCAGACAAACACACTTTGAAAGTTTAAACTTGGAGAAGATAGGGCATTGCATTCAGAGGCACTACATTAAAATCACTGCACGTTGCATGTTTTACATTTGCTATTTTAATCTGCATATTGACATTGCATTAATAATTCGTACATTACTGTCAAAATGGAGTTTTTTTTTACATTAACACAGGAGGCCCTGAGGAAAATAATTTCCCTCAGGGCCTATGTCATTTGGGATGCTGTATGGAGGGTCTTTTTAGGGAGAGGAAGGAATGAACATTGGTCTTAAACCTATGTTTTAGGAGGGAGGAAACACAGAGACCTGCAAATCGTTCCGTAGCCGAGCTGTTAAACTCAAGAACGAGTCGAAAAAACGACCCGTTCTCATGTGACAAATGTCAACCGTGTACATATGTTGGGCGCGCGTTTGGCGCGGTGCCAAAGGGATCAATAACGCTAGTTCCTCGGAGCATCTTCCATTGAAATACCGGTAGAACAGGGATAGCATTCCCACCCGACGCCTGTGCTCTAAAGATTGCAATCCGTTTGTTAAGGTGGGAGACAAACAGACCGCCCGTTTCTGCACACAGTCGAGGGTATTGTTCAAGTATTTTGGAGCTCCAGACCAGAGGTGGCTGCCAAATTCAACCGTGGGGCGCACTTGCGATTTGTACATGGTTAGCAGTTGTGTACTATTAAAGTATCTGCGGGCCCTGTACAGTACGCCCAGTTTTTGAGAAACTTTACTGTGGGTTCGATGGAGCCCCCATACCTGAGCTGGTCACTTATAGTTACACCATTTGATATTGATTAAAAATTATGTTTGTGTTGTATAATTTTAGGACTGGATAATTTTTGACAAAATTACCTTGGCATACTTAAAAATTCTACTTAGGTTTAAATGCGAAATTATCAAAGGGAAGGGTATCAATCAGGTTACGCTTGTAATTAATGGATAAGACTTTTTTTTTAATTGACTTTACCATTATTGAAAACATCCCCAAAACTTGGATATGTGTTCATTCCACCGTTCCTTCTTCGATATAATAATATAATTGTATCCCATGGCCAACATTGATTCGTTTTGCAAGACATGACCTTGAAACCACCAGGATACTTTTGTTTCTAGAATTGCGGACACTTGACAGAGAAGAAAAATATTTTTTCACCTACGAAGTGCGGTTATGGATTTTAAAATCCAACAAAATTGATCAATTGGGATGGAAACAATTTGTGTCCCTTGGAAATTCAATTTAAAGAATTCTATTAGGGTCCATCTTTCAACAGAACGCTAAATCGTGAACTAAATTTAAAAGTTAATCGTCGGTTAAAATAACACCGACGTTAAATAAGACCACGAGCTTTTTTCTAAGTGTACTTTTGCTAAAGCAATAATTACTGGTTTGCAATCTAAAGAGCGGAATGTTACTCGAAATTATATGAAAAAACGCACCGCATTACTTTTTAGTGCGGCCACACCATAGATTAAATTTGAAAACTAGAACAACTGTCAAAATATACGGATGTATTTTGTTTTGCGTCGTTGTAGGATCTGATAGCTTTGTTACTATAGTTTTAAGTCACTAGTTATATAAGTCTTAGTAGTTGTAAGTCCTTAGTTATCGATCTTAGTTATAAGACACTTGTAATGTAAATAGTTTAAATGTATAAACGAATTTGTAAAGCGCCCTTGAGGTGATTTTCTCACAAAAATGGCGCTATAGAAATTATCCAAAATTATTATTATTATAAAAATATTTGTGTGGGTATTTAAAAACCAATGACTACCTAATATAGTATATACGACATAATTCTTTCCAGTGGTTGAAGATCTACTTGAATTCGACGTGTCACAAATTTCACGAGATCTTTCGATATGCAATAACGCGCCAAAAGTTCGGGATCGTCTCAAAAAACCATACTACTAAGACGTGGTCGAAATGTTTTTTGTTTTCGCTGCAAAAAATATTGGTTGAGGAATTCATCATCACCATCATCGTCTTCTATAATATTATTAGTTGTTAATAACCAATGTTGAAACGCGCAATTTTGTACCTCACCTCCAACAGAACTGTGAAATATTCCAAAATGGCGGAGTAACTATCGGTTTTCGTAAAGTAAAAGCAAAAGTTAAAAGTGACGTAAAACAGGCGGTTAAATTAATTGAAAAACGATTTTTGTATTTAACTATAGCTATTTCTTTAACTGTTACTTTTACTCTGGACACCGTTGAAAGAAACGGCCTAAAGTCGCGAAAAATGTTTTGTTTGTGTTATAAAACCTTTTTTTTCTAAATCACCCTTCTTGGTTCAAATTATCTGATATTATCTATTCAAATCATTATGTATGTATCTATTATGTCCATTTCAGAAACGATAAATTATCGCTTATTTGAAATTGATTAATCATTTTTCTTCACGGTAATTTTTCGGTTTAAGTTACAATGCTATAAATCTTTATATTACGTGTAACTACCTACATTGTGACAAAGCCTCTCTAAATACCATCGATATCGTGGAATACAAACCTCCATAAATATAATTTATTATCCTAAGAAATAAACAATAAAACGAGCTACTTACTTGTTGATTGTGTGCCGATATGTCTGGCGTAATGATGATTAATGGAGTCATTATTCCTAGGTAGGAAGTGGTCAACTGAATAATTTAGTAATAATGATACAACGAGTAGATAGTACAAGTCGCTAGGTTACAAGTAACTAATTTTGCGTTTTTATATTTCCGAAATTGTGTAAGCATGTTTATTTTTATGAAAGAATAATATTATTTCCAAGCATGTGAAACCCAAATAAGGAAAAGCGGGTTTTTTATTATGTACACACTTTGAATGATTTTTAAAAATTTTTTATGTATGTACACTTTGAATGATTTTTAAAATAGCATTAATAACGTACCTGCATATATTAAATACACAATGCAAAGCTTGATAAGGACATTTATAGTAAGCTAAATTTAAGCAATTCAATTGCTAACAATGATTGGATTGTATTTGAATATCACAAATTTTATGAGAAATCACGTCAAAGACGAAAATCGGAAACTAAATTCTGTAGTTACAATTTAAAAGTTTTCGTTGGAAGTTTGATTAGCAAATATTACATTACTTGAAAGAATGTGTTGAGATCTTCCCAGGAAGATCATGGCAAGATTGAAATAAAATAAAAGAAGGTAATGTTTTTATGAGAAGATGTAAATGAAACAGGAAATAAGGCGGTTTGTTATGAAATGATAGGGGAAACATTACTGACATATTATTTATGTTTCAAGACTTTATTAAATGGTTTTTGTAAAAACTGCGTAGCCAAGATATGGTAAAAAAAATATCAAACTGCAGAACGGAGACTACCGAAATATCTGTGATATATATATATATATATATATATAATATTAGCGTGGAGTCGTGCAAAATCACGTGATATTATAATAAATTAAAGTGGGATTTGTGAATCTCCATTGCCTTTCAATAATATTTTTTGTCGCAAATTAAGAGATCGTATATATAATTAAACAATATCAACAATGATGGAGACACAATGGCGACTTTAAACCAAGTGATACTCGTATGCAGTGTTTTTGATATAATTTCCTCTGCGTGCTAAGTAGTATCTTCTCTAAGCTTAAGAGGAAACCCGGTCGCCGAGAAAATTTAAAAAATAGGTATTTTACCAAACTGTCCATCTAAACCCCCACGAATATTGATGGAAAAGGACAACTGCACATGAGGCTGATTATACCAAAATAAAATCATCTTAATCGAGGTTTTGTACTCCCCATATTTTTCCTCCAAAACTGGATCGATTAATTTTTTTTTATTAACTGTTTTAGAAAAAAATATTCTAATTATCTATATTTTAAAAACATCGTTCAGTTAGAATACTGAACATCTGTGGATGGCGTTTAAACCAGACAATTTTTACGATGTTTGAAGGGTTCACAACTTCTATAAGAACTGAAAAATGTAACGACACGCCAGTAGTCGTTATCTATATTATATTGCTTTGCAGTTGTGTCAAAACCCATAGAGGAAATTGGAGAAGAGGTTTGTTTGGACAAAACGCCGCTCGGTTTCTTCTTAATCTGACAAAAAATTAACAACAGAAACATACATTTCAATTTTTTTTTAATGAGATTGGTTCTTTTTTCATCGCTTGTCTGCTTTGAACAAGTATATATATATATATACTAGGTACTACTTGTCTGATATGATTTATTCGGTTCCATGCCAACTAAGAATAAAGTCAACCCAACACCTCCTTGAAAATTCATTAAAAGATATGAAATAAATAATTTTTAATTAGCCGACAACCCTAACCTAACGTAATCTATTTAACCAATTTTTAAATGTGTATTTTTTATCACTCTAAATGACTTATCTGAGATGGTTCTAAGTTGGTTTCATTCCGAGTTGTTCGGTCACCGATTTATTCCTATATGGTCCAATTTTGAAAACTAAAATTTTATCGAACATCGATAATTTTACGCATTGCGCAGGAACGTAACTTCAAATCACACATTCACCACGCACCGACAACCGAAGTTGTATGTTTAATATTAATCCATCAATATATATGCACGAATTCGGGATCACAACCGATAACCGCCCAGTTAAAAAATCCATAAACTAAGTACCTAGTTATGCAAACAAATTAATAATTAAAAATGTTCGGAGATCATCATCACACGCTCCACAATTATAATAATTCATCTTCAAACCATGACGCAAGCGAGATGAAAATAATATTAGACTTAACACATTTATATTTTAGACGGCAATAATCGTTTGCTCTCCGCGTCTAAACCAATCAGTGCACATATTAAGCATGTGTCAGCTATAAAATAAATATGTCCAAATAAAAGGGAAACTAGCAAACATCTCATAATAATCTGGCAACATCACACTAACATCGAGATGATATTATCATAACAGTTCTGTGCATAAATTAGTTAACAGCGTGTACAGATGCGTCGATTGCTTTATCTTCTTATCTGAGTCTCATTTATAATAAGTGAAATATATTTTTAATACGAAAATCACGTAGGGGAAGGCCGGACATAGTGTACTGCCCAGGCAAAGCGGATACCCTTCATAATTTCAAAATGGCGCGCTCAAGTGCGTTCCCATCGCGCCACGAGGTGCTCCCCGCCCCCTCAGTCGTAAACAAATAGAGCTAGCGCGAGGACACGCGTTGTTTGCGAAAAAAATAATAAAAATTAAAAAGTGAACATTGATTACGACTTTTCAAGGTACGTTATTCTGTAATTACTCTTGTTTATATAGTACTAATGTATTGGCTTTATTCTATCTTCAAAGAGCATCATTTCTTGCAGAAATGCTGCTAGTTTATTAAGAATTTGTTTCTAGATTTGGTTAAATTCAACAAGTACCGCTGGGCAAAGAGAACACGGCTAAAGTGGACACCGTATCAACGTTGCCCAACAGGTGTTGGTTTTGATTTGATTTTGATGATGGCTTGCAGAATTCAATAGAAGGAATCCGTAAATCACCGCAGAAGCGACGTCAGTTGCTAGTGTTAAAGGCTTCAACCGACAAGTGGAAATATTCTATGAATCCACTTTACCCGGTGGATTGGGCAGAGTGGATAGCGGTACCAATTTTAATGTGATTAATAATTTTAAGTAAAGAACTGATGTTACGTAATTTTTGTTGTAATACATACTGTTTCAAACTCAGTAATTATTTTTTCTCTATCTGTATCGGCTCCGTTCCCATAGCCGGCCAAATGTTAAGTAAGGCATGGTAAAAAAACAAAAACAGAAGCGGTTATGTACAACAGATAGACGAAGAAATGGGTGTCGGTCGGAAATTCAGAAATCATCTATGTTCGGCGGTTTGGTTTCGGTTTGTGCAGGGGTATTGGTAATGTTTGATTTCTGTGAACTCTGTCTCTAACCTAACAATTCATTAAACGCAATATTAATTTTTATCTTTCATTTCGTAAATGTCAACGTTATTCAAGGCCCTAGGATCTAAGTCGAACGAGGAAGAGGAACAGAGAGTTGGCATAGAAAGACCAACGATGAAATGTATCGTAAAATGGCCCACGTCAAATGCCATAACCTCATAATTTGAAGTCACTTTATTTGGAAGGCAGTTTACAGTAGACATGGCGTGATTGAGTAAATCACATGCACGTGGCGTCATTTCAAGTTTCGAAATAGTTCGCAAGGCTATCGATAACTCGATGAATAGAGCATTGGATTAGTTGTCCGACTTAATCTATTTGTAGGACAAAAAATGATGATTAGCAGGGCCGGATCTACAATTAAGGCAGTCAAATTTGTAGATAAAATATTTATTTATTAGTCTTATTAGTCTTCAAAAAATAAACTAATTTAAACAATTCTAAAACCCGCTATTATTATTTTGAAATGAGACATTAAAATTTATTTTGTATTTGGAAAGGTTAGAAGAATGCGAGGTAAGCGTAATGAGTAAGGACGGGTTGTTTCAAAAAATTTGATGAGCTCATCAAATATTTGAAGTTAATTTTCAGGTTCTGTGTATGTTCTTTTCGAGTTCTATTTTTTTATCATCATAGGCCAGCTGCTTCACATAACTGAAATCATCACAGAACTTGTATAGAACTTACACAGAACGTGAAAATTAACGTCAAATATTTGATTAATTCGTCAAATTTTTTGAAACAACCCATCCTAAGATTAAGAAAGGGACGCTCAGATGGTTTGGGCATGTAGAGCGAATGAATGAGGAAAGGAGGGTTAGGAAGGCAAATTTAAATGGTAGACGAAGTCGGGGACGGGACGCCCGAGGAAGACATGGCACGAACAGGTGAATCAGGTACTTGAGTCGGGCGATGTCAAAAGTCAGAATAATAGAAGAGCAAGAGACCATGTATGATTGTGAACGAGGTAAGGAGTGTGTGCTAAGATCGAGTTGTTTGGAGGTCCGTCCTCTCTGCCTACCCCTGCGGGGATGATAAGTTAGGAAAGGTTAAATAAAAATTAAATTTCAAAAAGTACTTTTTTCAATGTTTAGCCAATTATCTACTGCAGAGAAATAAAATTACAAATACTGCACATCAGTCCCAGTTTCTCAATATCTTGGAGCCTGAGGAACTATGGTATAACTGTGAATTTTTTTTACATTGTTTCCTTTTTTTATACATGTTTACATAGGCCCTGAGGATGATTATCTTAGGGGATGCGGTGTGAGGGGGTTTTAAGGAAGGTAAGGATAGGAAGTACTAGGAAGGAAAAGGGTATGAGGGGTGTGTACGACTCTTGGAGTTAGTGCGTCCAGGAGCGACGGTTGTATGAATCTATAAATCCAACTGCGGTGCAAGGCGATGGGTCAAGAAAGTCAGGCTGGAAAGGTCAAAAAGGCCTCAACTAATCTCTCTTGATCCGACCCGCCTCGAAGCAGGTGGGCAGATGCATCCACCTCAAAGACCTGAACAAAATCATTCCATGAACCTGGGTATTTTTTAGGTTAGGTTCCCTAATTATGCTGTCTAATTGTCGTGGGAGAATGGAGTGGAAAATGACTAATTACACTCACAAAGACAGAAAAATCGCAATAGCTGGCGAATTTTTTTCTAGATCGGAGAGAAAACTAATCAATATACATGTTGTTTGTGTTGTTTACAAAAAAGTCGACAATCATAATTTTTTTCCCAATGGTAAAGGGGCATGGCCCCTAGGCAGTGGCCTACACTACTTTATGTGGTGCCATAGTGTGAGAAAAACGCGTTCAAAGTTTGGCTGAAGAATAATTCAACATACAAAATATTTAAAATGGTTTCATATAAAATGCTGTATCTCCGTCAATTTTACGATTTCCTTTAAACATTTGGTGAAAGCATTATTAACAAATGCGTCTTTCAGAAAATGAAATTAAAAAAATTAACAAAAATATTTTTGCGGTGTCCTGGTGCCTTAAATCCTTGTTTAGGATTTGATCAAGGGAACATGGAGGCGTTTGGAAGTGCTTGGAGGCCCCCCAGGACCAGAGGTCCGTATGAACTGAATAAAAAGCTTGTAATAATCAACTTCTTAAGCTAGGGGGTGGGGGGCTCATTCAGATTTGCCGCCCCGGGCCTCTGACGGGCTTAGTCCGCCACTGGCTGATCAGTGACCTTCTTGTCAATAAAATAAACAAAATGAACAAAATGTAAAAAACTGTCAAATTCTTTTAATGATTAAATTTTTTTTATTATTATTATAAAGCGACCCAATATATTGATGATAATATCAGTCCTGTAAGTTAAAATGACTCCCACCTTCGCTGAATGCATCTTGACAACGAAGGTAATATTTATTAATTCCGTACGAATTATTTCCATTCGTAAATAAAATTACCGTCTCTTCTATCTTAAATGTGCGCCTCATGAGAGAAGAAAAATCGAATAGCCCTCATTAAAATATTTCATTCTCACTGGAGCCTTGAGCTTAACATTACGAAATTGGAAATGTCAGATTATCCTTGTAAAATAAAGCAAACATTCCGAGATATTTGTCTTCGAAATAACTGGGATTACGGGTCTATAATAAGACTATGACGATCGCGGTGTGACAGCCTGACTTATCTGCTGCAATTTGTATCAGCGATATTTTTCCTCGAGTTGCGGCAGGAATGCGCGGTAGGTGCCAGAAGGATGTTAGAAAGAAAGTTATGTTTAATTATGTCCAAAGGTAAACACACTGCGAGTGATTGAATGAAGTACTAAGTAATAATATCCTGGAAATTACAAAAAAAAATTAAATCAAAATTTTTAAAATACTAAATAAAAAATACTAACAAAAACTAAATACTAAACACAAGGTCATTATTTACAACACCTATTTCGTTCCCCTCCCCCCTCCCTACTTCCCTAACCCACCGTCCTATCCTCCCCTTCCCGCCTTGCCTCCCTGCTGCTAAATTATATGAAGTACAGACTATATGTATTAATTACTTTATTGATCACTGTAGGCTTCGACCAGGATATACTAGGTCAATGCTTGTAGGTGAACCGATTTGGTGTCACGAAAATCATAATAATAAATACAATTTCTTCAAACACAGCAAACTTATTTTGTGGCTCCATTTTAATTAAAAATTAATATTATACTTAGTTTTTACCACTTTAATTATTTACATATTATTTATAATTAGTTAGTAAAGCCTGAAGAAGTGAGCTTAGCTCACGAAACATGTTGGTTTGGTAAACAATAAAAGTGGTAAAAATTAAGAATATTATTAATTTTGAAATAAATATAATGTTGTGAATTAATTTGTACCTCGTGTAAAAGAAATATTTTCTCATCGAGATATAGCTTTTACCTGATCTGCATATTGTGATTAGGTCAAGGGCGTGTAGAAGAAGGTGGTGGGGGGATCCACACCCCCCCCCCCCCACTTCCCCATCCACATCAGTATTTCGTAGGGAAATAAAGAGAATAGTACTCGTAATTTACATTCATGAAAAGTACAAAACTATTATTTCTTTTACATTAACCCCAACTAGAAGAGACCACCTAGAGAGGTCAAAGGATCTCCTCAAACCGACCTTCTTCCTCAATTTATTCGATACCCACCGACCCAATATTTTCTTTCATATCTTATCCTTCCCAGAAATGCCTTTCCTTTCTTTCCTTTCTTTCCTTTCAAAGACCATCCACACAGGATCCCCAAAGATGACTCAAGCATGGTCCAAAATGTTTCCTTCCCCTTCTCCTTTGCCCTCCTTAGGGTCTAAATCCCCCTCATCTCTACCTCCTAGGGTCAAACCCCCCCTCCATGTGAATGCCAACGCCCTTGGATGAGGCTTCCCAAAATCCAAAACCCGATGTATAGATAATAAGTAGTTAGTTGGTGTATTCTAGCAACCTCCTTTAGCCCATGACTCCCGGGTAGGTACGCCAATGGAGAGGTATTTGCGGGTTCCCTCCAGTATTGAAATTGAGTGCGTAACAAATGATGATTTCTAGCCGCCGCTGTATTATAATATCGAGGCGGGTTAACAAACTAACCATTGGTGTCGCGTGCTTGCAAACAACATCGTAATTAAATTAACAACATTAATTTTTAAAAAATCATCAGCTACTTAATTACGATTGCGAAATTGCACAAGATTTACAAAGAAGAAAACTACAATATCATACCACAGGGAGCGACCACTCAGACTCACGGCTTGAAGATATTTCTGGTATTTATTTTTTTACGCCTATTTAGGCTTTTGCATATATAACAATATTTACAAAATTGCACTCGTAAATAGTACAGGAAACGACTGTTTAAACACTTGCACAAAAATAAATATAAATTAAAAATATTATTTAATTTGATCCACACAGTACGTAGGTACAAAATATAAAAAATCCAAAATAGTTTTGTTTTCTTTCAACTGATGTTAGTCAATTTAAATAGCTTTATCAAAATATTCCCCCACTTGATGAAAAAAACTTCAATAAGGTATTTTTATATATTAAAATTGATGTACTAAATATGTCAACATCGGAGTATTTGTTTCCTAGCTGTTGAATCCGTCGCATAGGACTGTAATATTGGGGCGTTGTTGTAGAATTGTTACAATAATATGTTAACAGGTTATCCGATAGTTGATCTGCTGGCAGTTGCCCGTTATGATTTAAATTTTTTTCTACTGGTTCCTTTTTACCAGATAATATATCTGATTACGAAAATATATTTCATGAATATATCACGTTTCTTCGGAATAGCTAACTTTATCAAAAAAAAATTAAATCTCCCATTTGACAGACAACAGTCAAATTTTTTTTTATACAAACACGTAAACTGGTATTATTTTTTCTACATAACCCTGAATACATACTCATCCCGAAAAACATAATTTTTTCATAGAAATTATGATTTTCACACTACTTTGAAAACTCAAAAATTTCAATTTTTTCACGCTGTTTTACTAAACGAATTTTGATATTCGTAGACAAATTATTTGGTGGGTTGTCGTAGAAGCTACAAGTTATTACTGCACGTATTCTAATTTGGTTCTCTGTGTTGATTTCAAGGCATAAAGGTTAAAATTGCTTTGCATCTAATTTCAGCGTGGATGATATTAGAAAAAGTCTCCGGAGCACCATTGGGAAGTTCAGCCATTAAAAAAGGTCTCCAGAAAACGATTGGCACACCACCCGTTAAAAGATTTGAAATTGAAAAAAAAAAACATTTTGTTCTTAACCATCATCTTATTTTTCTTATAATTTCAGGACAGTCACTACAGTGCAGGTAAAAATCAAATTTTGCTCAGATTTTTCTGATCGATTGACTTTTGGATTGTTTGATAAAAAGTACGTTCACTGATCGAATCCTTGACACCATTTTGCCAGCTGTCCTTAACGGAAAGCAAAAGCGAGATTCCTGAGTCATTTCTTTCGCTTAACAAATTCACGTACCGTTTTACATTCCGGCTTTGAACGCCGCATTTCCCCGGAGATCGAATCTCGCAAATGTTTCCGGGACAATGTAGGCAGCTTCCCGTCACATTGTATCAAAATGAAAATCTTGCATCTGACCACCCTCCATGATTCGATTCGATCCGAACATTGCCCGCCATTCAGGCTGGCAGGAAAGGAGAGGAAACACTACAAGTCCTAGTAGCTACGTAGGTACCCCAACTTACCATGGAACAGCAACCTTGACAGTAAACAAAATGTATTTTTTTTATTAAAAAACTCGTAGAATAATACTTTTAAAGAAACTTTTATGAAATTTCCAAGAACATCATCAACAAGGATGTACAATTATACATATCCTTTCATTATTATTATTTTATTTTTGAAAAATTATTATTTTTTTAATCACAAAGGAATAATATATACAAATTGTCCATCAACGGTGTGTAACAATATGAAAACATAAAACAATAAGTATGTTTACCACCAACAACCACAACAAAACAATTAGGTTCGAGGAAAGTTAGGTCAAGTTAATTTTGTAAAATTATGGGGGCTCTCGGCTCTCACCAAGTACGAGTAAGTCCAAAATCTTATCAATACTGTGGACCTTATATTATGTAGTCGACACATTCACAGAAGTGGTTGGGATAAGGTTAAGTTGGTTCTTTGGAAAGGAATATCGAAAGTTTTGGGGTTTCTTAGTAGACGTTGATTGTATTGAAATTTTTCTCAATAAAATTTTGATACAAAAAAAATATAAATGTGCACAGCGCCCGTGAGATGATAAATAACCAATACGGTGCTGTAGAAATCATTAAAATAAGAAGAAACGAAGAAACCCCTGGCGAAGGAACCACTGGCTTCGAAAAATGTTTGATAATTTTGATTAAATACTTGGTGTACGCAAAGTTATTTGTTTTAATTATTATTATTGCATTTAATTTCATTTGTGTTCTTATTTAGTCACAATAAATTGCCTATTTTTTTACCCGGATCCTGTTCATCTTATAAATAACTTAATATCTTTGACTTTATAACAGAACGTACAGATTGTATATTGGTGTGAGAAATTTTCACCATAATAATCTGTTAGCTGGTAAAATTAAATCATTTAAGAGAGACCTTTGCTTATGTGGTGGTGTACTGGACGGTTAAAAAAATATTTAATTTAATAATGCTTTGTTTTTGTTAGGAAGCGGAAAAATAAAATGAAAAACATGTAAAGAGCATTGTCAAATTGAATTGCGAGACCAAAATTAAAAATAATTGATAAACATCGCCAATCACCCCGGTATTTCTGGGCATTTGTGGAGTAAATTAGATTTTTTTTAACTTTCGGTGTGCACAAATAAATACAAGCGTGTTCTCCTTAAAACAATTTACCTGTGTCTAATATTAAGTAGAATATTGTGTAAATAAAGGTGCGTAGCAAGATATAAATAGTATAAATTTTATTTTAAAAGTTTGGCCCAACTGAACTTCAACTATAATATGTAAGTATCTTGATAGGTAGTTCTCATCCATTTTTTATCATTAGCCAAATAATGTGTTGTTAATAAAGTTAAGAAGTGAGGTTTTTTAATAATTCAAGACTCAATGGTTGGCGGCCACTGTCTCGCCGTCGGGTATCGGCGGGATTATCAGGCTCGGTGACAATTCTCTGTTGGAGACGATTTGTAGGCATCACACGCCACCGATGGCAATGCCGCGATGCCTTGCGGATCACCGTATTTATCTATCGGCTTGACACAAATGTATTTCAGTTTGTCAGCAATCGTCAAAGCAGGGAATTGGATGTTTTCGCCTGCTGTTATTTATTCTCCCGCTGCAGTAAAACCATAATGAAGGGCCGGCCCCTTCTTCCCTTCCTCCTTCCTTCTGCTTCCTTCCTTCCTTCCCACCTCCTCCCACAACACTATCGCGCTTCCGCCCCTCCTACTGCCGCTCGCTGATTTGTTTGCTTGTTTGTATACAAATCTATTACAGAGGCAGTCTTTTGGCTTTTTATAAAGGGTAAGAAGTTGTCGCCTGCGACGCAGACCGTCAGATGTTCGAAGTTATGGTGTTCGACGGTAGACTGATGGCTTCGAGTAAGTGACAGATTTCGTGGAAGATCAAAGAAACGATTCCCCAGAGATGCTGCTTTAGAAATAGCCAGGTACAAAAGGTAACAATAACCGATTCGTAATCCCTACAGATAGCGCCAGCGGTACTAGAATTATGATAGTTTTACAATTTTTGAAAGAGTTCACTCAAAAATATATCGGTCTCCTGAACGGTTCCATGCCAACTCGGAATGAAACCAACTCAGAACCATCTCAGTCATTTATAATGATAAAACAATAATTTTAAATTAGCCGATAACCCTAACCTAACTTAACCTATTTAACCAATTTTTTATTTATATTTTTTTATCACTCTAAATGACTTATCTGAGATGGTTCTGAGTTGGTTTCATTCCGAGTTGGCCGGTCACCCTCCTGAACTAAGGAACACTGTGTTTAAATATCTTCTATTATTTAGATTTTAGACATTACCCACTCGATTTTGATCATCTTTTTTTGACCAGTGTTTGCTACTGTCCACTTACTACCGCTTTACTCACCCTCCTTCAATAATTATAATGCCTGCAATATCACTTCTCTCATTGCTCTTGTAAGCCTTTCCGCCTCTCTTTCATTCATTTCAAATGGAATCCTTGTAAATCAATATTACTTTCATATTTTTTCTAAAAGACTCTTGGTTTATTGAAGGACCTAGTCACTCCCATCGCTTCATTAGAAATATTTAAATAAATTAGTGCACCATTTTTTGTCAAACGTTCATTTTCCAGAAATTCGTTTCTGTTCCCTCTAATGCCGCTCAATTTCCCACTTAGTTTCTTCTCGAACGCAAAAGAATAAGGAATATAAATATCGTAGAATAATGAATTCTCAGTTTCCTTCTTCCTATCCAATTACTTTATCAATCAGAATCCATATAAATACTTACCGTACATTTCGTCGTATAAAACTAATTACTTCCTTCAATATGTGATTATTTCACTGTAAGTAGAACGACGTCTACTTTGAAATATTGAAAAATAAACATTTCCTCGTATTTATTGAGAGATACTTTGATATTCCTACTTGCTTTTTATTTGATTTAAATGTTCCTTTTGGGAAATCATCTATTCGATTGAACATTTAGAAGATTTTCTTAGATTTATCAAAATTTCCTTCGACGTCAATGCAATATTGCTGAACCAAATACGCACTTAAAAATGTCGTAGTAGTTCCCAAATTAAATTTGAGATTTTTCTTGGATTACGCCATACAAAAGTGTTGTCATGTTCATTAGTTGAAATAACACGTTCAGTGCTACTTGCTTGGTACTTTTTATGTTATCACGGATCGATGGTTCGCGTAAAAGACAAATTAATTATTTTATTGTTTTCTTAACAATAGACAAAACTACTTGCTGTGTAATTCAGGTCAAGACTTTGTTGGCATCTAACTCAATAAACATGTTAGTACCGAATATAAACTTGATTAGTAATGTCGTGAGATTACTCATCAAGTTCATTTTTATAATAATTTTATTCTAAATATAATAATTTACGTACGAATCGATTTACGCGAAAATAGGTACAGATCGGACTAATAACCAATGAGTTAACATTTAACACACGCATTACTGTTAAATAATGAAAGTTATCTTTGTCGAAATGTTGTTAAATGGTCTACACATTATATAACTAATTGACGAATTTGCAGACTTTTAAAATAAGCCTTTCCCATTCAGGAATAAAAAATTAACCAGTTCTATTAAAAGTCTTCAAAAATACTGATCACGGTTTTGTGTCTGTCTGTAACTCTGACTCAAAATTTACTTTGAATTTAAGTTCAATTTTAAATTATAACTGATGGTGTAACAAATTCAGAAGAGGCAACCTAAGAATAATATTTTAACAGAAAATTACTTTTATTGTTTTTCCAAAGTTGGAATTACAATATCCCGTGATTTATTTTAAAAATTGGAACTGATTGTGTGAAAAATTCAGAAATACGTACCTACCCGCGAAGGAATATTTTAACAGAAAATTATTTTTTCCATAATTGGAATTACACAGTTTGATTTTTCACTTTAAGAATTAGGAACGAAATAGAACTCATATACAACTGTTAAATTTAATTTATTTTTGTTTACGTTTTTAATCCAGCAGTACTAGGAAGATAGTGCAACCCCTGCCTGCCATGTTACATGCTACGAACATAGTGACTTTAAAACCAGTGAATCCTAGTTTGAGTAAAAAATGACATAATTTGGAGTTAAAAATTTAAATAAAATTTTGCCCTATAAATGTTTTTTTCCTACTTAAAACATAAAACAAACAATAGGTATTTTTTTTTTTTTAAATATGTTTATTCAGTTTTAATTATTGGACAGTTAGGGTCGAGAAGAGGGGTTGGCCGGTTACTTTCCTGAGTGATCGGTGTTGAAATGTGGACGTTTTTTTTTGGTGGTTGCGAAAAAAAAATTAAAAATCGCAAAAAGTTATCGGGGACTAAATTTCATTTAAATTTATTTCTTTTAATAATAATATCAGGAATCACTGCTTAAAGTAAGTCAAGCATGAACCCTAACATCCTGCACACGACTATTATTGTTAAAGAAAAAAATATTAAAAATAATATAACAAAAATACAAAAAAAATAAAATTAAAAAAACGTAATAGGTGGAAGCAAAATGATTACATAAAATGAAAACACGGGACGTGCACGTTTTTTTTATCGCGAACACAAAACAGTATTTAAGATGAAGTTATTGGTGAAATCCTATTTTGATTCATCTTAACGACGAATCGGTTTACAGTATGAACATCAAAAAATATGAATACGACGCGCGATTTTAAATTTTGTATGCATGAGAATCGAAATATTTCTAGCGTTTATATTCCTCTTAACATAAAGGTATCAAAATTATCAATGAACTCTCTTTAAATGTTAAGGAAGCCTAAGTCTTGCAGTTTTTCGAGGGTTGTGTCTTAGTATTGGGAAGTCCAAATTTTAGTAATAATGTAACAGTTTTAGAATATATTTGTACTAGACGTAAAATATCAAAATATTATTGCTAGATAAAAGACGTTAAAAACAAGCAAAATTAAAATCATAAAAGCGATGTACAAAGTTCTAAATTATAAAATTCTAATCCAATATATAAAATTCTAAACGATATATCAAGGTGAATTGCACTGTCTGCAGAAGTTTTATAAAACATACAATTTCGATTGAATATCTAAACGGTTGTGTCCCCCACCAGAATACAGAACAGAGGAATAGGTAGACCAACCTCTCCATAGTCTCAGGATCCCATTCAAGTCTGGAGGATTACCTCATTGATGGCCCAGATGGAGTATTTATGGACTCGAGAAAGGAATAACTATACTGGCGATGGTGAAATCTCAAATATCCATCTGCTTATACGGTATGAAGTTGGGAGGGTTGTCGCCGACAGAAATAGTGGGACTTAGATCATCGACAAGGTGGCAATCGATGGCGAACTATAGCAAGAAATGCGGGGTCGACGGATGACACGGCGGGAAGAGAATGCAGAGCATCGGGGCAAAACAGTGTAAGCACGAATCCAAGAAAACTTTTTATCTTTGGTACAGAATCCGATAGACGTACATATGTAATGCTTAGACGCAATAATGTAAGCTGAGTCTATTGTACTGGTTTTTAGATGCAGTCTGCTAGCAGCATTGTTCCCCTGTGCACCGATGCACTTTCGCGAAACTTGATGGACATGAACGTACCCCCGTTTACAGCTGATATTATCTTCGTGACAACGGGTCGTTTCTTCGGTTCATTTTTGTGTAAGTCGCATGTGGAACAGGTTACCAGCATCAAGTTGTAATACTACAACTTTTGCCGGTAACCCTAAAAGTTTTGACTGGGTCAAAAATTTGGAAAAAATCTTGTGACCTGTGAAAGAAACTGGACTATTTTTCTAATGCCACCAGGTAAGTTTGCCAAAAGTAGTAGGAATTTCTTCCTGCGTTGCAATTCTGACACTCAGTTCTTGATCCTTCTTGATCTCTATCTTTTTTGTGTCACCAATATTTTCCATATTTTAATTTCACACTTACTCAATGTTACCTAGAGGTCGCGAAATCAAATGGAAAAAGTAATTTGGGCAGATGATGCACTACAAAGCAATGCAAAATTATCTGATTTTGGTTTGAAAATGAGCTCGCTTATAAATATTTTAGATGCTATAATTAAGTACTGTGGACAGAACACATATTTGCCTACGAAGTAAAGTTCTTGTCGTGTAATTGTTACATGACGTGGTGCATCATCTTACATCCCCAATTGGATTAATTTTACAAGTGCAACAGAAAGCTTAAGGTTTGGTTATTAAATAGACAAAGTAATCTTAAATTTGGATTTTAGCACGAACAACCAACCTTAAAAATTCAGATTTTTAAACGAATACACGGCCAAAACTTATTTAAACTTGATTATCAGTGTTGATTTTGTTGGGATAAATCCTCCAATTGATTGTCTAGGACTTCAACAAACCCAACTTAGCTCTCAGAAATAGCTCGTGCATGACTCTCTGGGCACTAACTTCCAAAACAAAGAAGAATAAACTCCACCTTCCAGAGAATCAAGACAAATCGAAGACTAATAATGGAAAATCAAATGTTGTACCTTTCAAAGATAGAATGATTAAATTTTCAGAAATTCAAATGAAATATTGAACCTTTTGATGTCTGTTTAATAAATAATATATAGTTTGATATCTGTGTAATAAATAATATATTGTTTGATTGCTGTGTAATAAATAATATACAGTTTGATGTCTGTGTAACAAATAATGTATAGTTTGAAGTATGTGTAATAAATAAATAGTTTGAAACATATGTAAAAAATTATATATAGTTTGATATCGGTGTAATAAATAATATATAGTTTGAAGTCTGTGTAATAAATAATGTATAGTTTAATGTCTGTGTAATAAAAAATATATAATTTGATGTATATAATTTGATGTCTATGTAATAAATAATATAGAGTTTCATGTGTGTGTAATAAATAATAATATAATTTGATGACTGTACATATAAACCAAAAATGTAGAAATATAATATAATAGTAGGAATATGTATGTAGGTTTGTCAAAAAATCTTACACAGGCATCGCTGGTTCGTGGGTATACTTGTGGTTTTTAAGGCAGTTAAAATTTAATCATATAAACATTAAATTTGAAGAAAATTAAATATTTAATTAAAATGAAGACATTATGAGCGAAACTCAATCGAAAATCTGGAAACAGAAAAAGATATTTACACCTCTGGGACTCGAACCCAGGACCTCCCTACTTTCCGGGTTGGGAAAAACAACCCGGAAAGTAGGGAGGTCCTGGGTTCGAGTCCCAGAGGTGTAAACATATTTTCTAATTTTTCTGTTTCCAGATTTTCGATTGAGTTTCGCTCATAATGTCTTCATTTTAATTAAATATTACAGTTTGAGGTTTTACTCATAAAAAGTTAAAATAAAAAACAATAAAAAATTTAATCCTTATTAATACAGTTTAAAAAACAAGTTAATGAAAGATTAAGCATTTGTTAAGTTATATCAGATACATATTTGTATCATGCATTGGTTGTGATTTAGTTCTTATTACATTTTTATATAAGTTTTTACATTTAATTTCTGTAGTCTCGTAGAGTGCATTATAAATTATTAATAAACTAGGCTTGTTTTGCACACTGGAACCTCAAGTACATTGCTAAAGCGATTTTCGTTTTTGTAAAAAGAAAATTCAAGAAAATACATATTTTAGATATTGGAAACAATAAATATTTGTTATGTAGAGTTCAGCTTCTCAAAATAATTGCAGGGAGGGATAAGTAGTATCTACGTACAACAATATTTTTTGTATTATTTTTGAGTTGTTTTTAGTAGCAGGAAATTATTATAAAATGTACCCCTATCCAATTATTCCATTGCACCAATGCATGAAAACACCGATTTCATTCATTTGATTTTTATGTTAAACAAAAATGAATTATGTTAAATACCTAAGTTTTTTCACAAGCTTTTCAATGCGATTTGTTCGTCTGAGTTGGCTGCTTATTATAATTCTGCGTGATTATAATATTATAACGTTCTGCACACATTCAAATATTTATTTACAAACTTTTCTACACGACTTCTCCATTTGAGTTGGTAATTATTGGTAATTAGTTGGTAATTATAATGTTCTGCATACATTATAATATTTATTTACACATTTTTCTGTGATTGGTCCATTTGAATTGGTCTATTATAATTCTGCGTACATTATAATATTTTAACATTCTGCATACATTATAATATATAAATAAAAGCTTTCTGCGTGATTTTTCCGTTTGAATCGGGTCTCTACTACATTTCTGCGAACATTATAATATTCTGCATGCATTATAATATTTATTTACACATTTTGCTATGTGATTTATCCATTTCAATTGGCTGTATATTATAACTCTGCCTACATTACACTTTTATAACGATCTTCATTCATTTTTATTTATTTACAAGCTTTTCTACGTGATTTGTTCATATGAGTTGGCTGTCTATTATAGTTCTGCGAACATTATAATATTATAACTTTCTGCATAATGCAATATAAAATTTAGGGTTAGTTTGTTTTGCGGTAACTCCCTAAAGTAAGTAGATTGATGATGTTGTTTTGACTCCTTCTTCTTTGAATGAATGACGAAAATCTGTGACAGTGTATTATTTGTGGAGCATTCTCTATTGGTAGCATTTCTGGGGACATAATTATATTATCGGAAACCGAAAGTGGATGCCGCCTGAAACCATATCTCTCCACCTACTGTTTTCGTATTGCAGACTATGAAGATCCATACAATATTGGCTACATTGCTTTTAATGTTATCTGAAGATATTTATGGATTTAGAGCACATTCTACCAATTCCTTTCTTTTGAATGGCGTTTTTACAAAAAGAAAATGTTTCTTTGTTTGTATATTTAGATCCTTCTTTGTTGTTTCGCTTTTCACAGATCGAATTTTTTATTTCACATTTTATAATATGCAAGCTGCGATACGAATGTTGTTAAATAACTAAAACAATAATTTCAAACAAAGCAAACTTATTTTGCCCACCATCTTAAGACAAAATAATCTTTTTTCGAAAAATTGCAACGAACAAATGGAATATCTATAATAAACAATTTTGTTTTTCTGACACATCACTATCATCGATGTTACTAGCTACCGAAAGTTATAGAGTAGTATCTGACTCTCAGTATTGCCCTGGTGACCACTACCGAGTTGAAATGTTGCTTGAGACAGCTTTATTCGTGTTTATCTAATTATTTTTGATTTTTGAATACATCAATTTGGGAGGCGGGTATGGGTACCGCCGCCCCGGGAATCATTTATTGGGTAACCAACACCTCTGCCATAGGTCATTCCAAGAGATTACTTGGGGGTGGGGTGAGATTTGTCTAGGTCTTGGCGACGGATGTATTTGCCTACCGAATCCGTGGCAGGCAGGATTAAGAGAAACTTGTTGAGGGATGCTTTTCACCTCTCCATCCTGATTCTCTCGACCCATCACCTTGCACCGCAGTGGGAGGGATGGATTCATACGTTCGTCATTCCTCAGATTCCTATCTACCTCACATACCTTATTCCATACCAGAACTACTATTCTCCTTCCTTTCTATGAAAAGACCCTCCACACAGCATCCCCAAAGAGAGATTTCTTTTTCCTCTGAGCCTCCTGTGTGGAGCTAATGTAAAAAAAAGATACATTTAAACCTGTGACATAATACAATTCATATATATCAATCGTCAAATTATTATCTTCTATATATTAATACGTGAAACAAAAACTTTGTACCCCTTTTTACGAATTAATACGTTAAACAAAAATTTTGTACCCCTTTTTACGGAAATTGCGCGGACGGAGGAGTAAAAAATTTCACACACTTATAGTTTATATAGATAAGGAGTGCAGAACGCTAATTTTTTTTTAAATTATGCATAAAAAATACATTAAATCAATAAAAAAACATTAAAAACACTTATTTGATAAACACATATAGATTATGGTCGAATTTCGACCACTGGGCGACCACTATTATTATTATATTATAATCGCTATCAATAATCAGACGTCTCCAAAAAATCGAAATTTGAGTATGCAGTTATATGTAAAAATTTACCCTCTATCTGGTACAATGCTCACAAATACCACCAAATCAATTATAATGAAGAAAAACTTCGAGTGAAATAAACAAAAAAATTGATGTTTTCGGGGTTAATAGTAGAAAATTACAAACCGTCATATTAATTACCGGACCGTTATGTTTCCGGTGTTATTTTATAGCACATTTAATAAAACACTAATTAGCATATTTAATATATAATAAAACAATGACACGTGGAAAGTGTTTTTGATAATATTGTGAGCATTCGAATATTACTTTCCTCATTATCTCAAAACAGGTATTTGGAGATGTGAGTAGTTGAATTTCAAAACGTACTTACCTCCACGAACCAAATTTTTGGCAAAAGCAAGAAAACTGTTTCATAGCATTTAAGTATGATAAAGTAAAATTAAATGATTTGTAAAAATAACGATAAAATAAAAAATTTTAAATGCTAATTTGAAATAAGATAATTAATAAGTTATTTAATTAATTAATAAGTAATAATAATTAATAAGTCTTATTAATAATATTAATAAGTCATCTAAGTCCATTTAAAAATGGACTTAAATGCATTTTGATATTGAACCATGGATTTAGATACATTTTGAAAGTGAAGTCTTTGGATTTGGTGACATTTTGAAACTCATCAACTGTGTTTGATAATACTTCTCTGCCAGGGGTGTAGTGAAGAAATTACATAATAATAATAATAATAATTGAAATCGTGTATATTTTTAGTATTAATCAATCACATAAATTATAAATTAAATTTTAACTTGTTTACATTTTCTTCCAATTTAAATTCATTTGGTAATTCGCCAAATATCTTCAGTGCTCCGCACGTCAACGATTTTTTTTGTTTGATTTATATTCTTCCTTACGTGTGTGTGTTTTTGCTGCGGTTTTTCAATTTTTATCAGAAAATCAGTGATTTATTAAAAACGCATTATTTATAAAGTTATAAACATTTCAATTTCGGGACAGAATTTATACAGAATTTAACCAAAATCTAAACAGAACAACATTATTTTTATTTTTTTTATTTATTTATTTCTATACATTACAGTATTTACCTATAGATCAAATTCGAAAACATTTTTACATAATATATTTTATAATTTTATTATGTTGGGTGTAAGGTAGGTTTGTGAAGGTGAAACTGTGGATAGGTATTGTTGTATGTTTCGTGAACACCTCACTAGGAGAACCTGTGCTGAGGTGTTTACGTGTTTATTTATGTTTATGTGTGACAAGTATTTATGTGTTGTAATATAAAGTTTTATATGTATTTTTTTTTTCAAATTTTAACAGTTATTGTACATTGGTTATACAGAAGAGAAAAAAAAGTATTTAAATATATTAGAGGAATATAAAAAAATAAATATATATTGGCCTCTTCCCGTAGTGTGTTGATCCAGTAAGAAGTTAGAAGCCAAGTTGATCCACCTTTAACACCATATAACTTGGCTGTGATGGAATACATCTGTATGATTTTGCAACATTATTACATTAGTTACCAAGGTTGCCAGTTTGCAAGTAAAAATATCTGATGTACTTATCATAAAATTTTTAAAATTTGTATGGGAATCGCTTGCAAATTTACATGCTATGTTGATCTGCCGCTTGTAAATTAACATACTTCGTTGATCTGCATAATCGTATAACTTATGTACCTATATGTCGTTTTACAGTTCTTTTGCTGATCCGATTTAAATGACCAATCAGAGAGGTTGTGAAGGAAGCCTTCTGATTGGTCATAAAAAACATGTACCTATATGGAGTTTTACTGTTAATTGGTTGATCTGATATATAAAGGCGCATTCTAGGGCTGCCACAGAGTTGTGACATTATTCCAGGGCTGCTACATACTCTAAATTATGTATTATTATTATTTGACAATAAATATTTTCGGTATTACGAAATGCGGCCAAAAATTTCATGGAGAGGAAACGAACGAGACGAGGGAGGGGGAAGGCGGGGAAGGTGGAAGGAAATGGGGCGCACGGAAAAGGACATGCAGGGAGAATCAATTGGAGTGAGTGAGTGAAGGAGGCGATATCAATTATACCGCCGCCCTGGGAACCATTTACTGGATAACCAACCTCTGCCATAGGTCACCTCAGGAGGTGGGGAATGGGGGGGGGATCTCATGTCTACTTAAGTTTTCTGAAGGTTTCACTTCTACTGCGTGTCAAGTACAAGTTCAAATTAGAGCGTGCGTAAGTAATTTTTTTGATAAGTCTGTATTATTTTACGAAAAGCGTTGCTTTACGATCCTTGACTAAGAATTCAGAAGTCGCAGGTTAAAATTATGGCGTGCGCAAATAATTTTTTTTTGATAAATTTGTATTAATTTATGAAAATGCGTTGCTTTACGATCCTTGACTAAGAATTCAGAAGTCGCAAGTTCAAATTATGGCGTGCGCAAGTAAATGAATGATGCAGAAAATTATAATAATATAATTGTTATAATTACACGAATTATCACTTTCCTTAGTTATTGCCGAACGTTTGTTTTATAATTGTATTTTTATCAAAGTTTTTATTCCAGCAGGACTGGGAGAGCAGAGCAATCCCAGTCTGCCATCATATTTCGTAAACAATTATAATGTTATAATTTATGAGAATAAATTAAAGATCTCAAAGAAAAAAATATAAATAAAATGTGCTAACATATTAAGTAGGTACCCAATTAAAACATAAAATGAAAATAAGTTAATAATTTGACAGTTATATAATACAGTCCTGACAGTTGATCCCCCGACAGTTGATCTGATGGACGGTTGATACCTCGGACAATTGATCCCCTGACAGTTGACTCCCCGACAGTTGATCCCTCGGACAATTGGATGGACATGGACATTGGGCGGACATTTGATCCCTCGGACATTTGATCCCTCGGACTCGGAGGGATCAACTGTCGCGGACCAATTGTCGGAGGATCAATTGTCGCCGGACCAACCGTCGTGAAACCGTTTTTTTCAATGAATTTTCGACACTGAATGTATAGAACACAGTTTAGTAAATGGATTTACTCAAAATTTCTACATAACATTAAATTTTAGCAGAAAAGTGTTTCTATGAACACTGGTGAGCTCTGGTTTTATGAAATTACTATAAAAAAAATAGTAAGTGGTGCACAAGTTGTTTGGAAAAGCTAGTGTATATCATGTATTTTAGCGGCAGGGAGGGTAGGCGGGAGGGGGAGGGGAATCCGGGACTGGCGGAGGGGAATGAAGGGGGAAAGATTCGCGGGAGAAAGGGTCGAAGGAGGGGGAAGTCGGGAAAGTGGACAGCGGAGGGGGGGGGGGGGTTCGCGGGACGGAGCGAAGCGGAAAAGGGGAGTGCGAAAAGCAAAGAAGGTGGAAGGGGATCGCAAGAGGGGAAGAGGGGGGGAAGGGGAACGGGGATGAATAGGAAAGAACACTCAGGGAGAAACAATATCTTTATTTGACCAGTCAGTGGTTGAGTGGGCATCGCGCTTGGATCCCACCCGGGCGCCCCGTGTTCGATTCCTCGGCTGGCTAAGTCCTCCATCACAACACAAGCAACATTTTCGGCTTTCTGTGGTGGTAGTAGGAGATTTTCAAACATTGTTGGGTTATTCGTAACCCGGGAATGTTTGTCTTTCTTTTTAAAAAAAAAAAAAAGTAATTTAAGTGGTATTGCAACGCATGCCGGGTTCAACAAAAAACGGGGACCCAAGGGAATGGACGTGCAGGGAGAAACAATTCGTTTCTTTGAATGGCATTGCAACGCGTGCCGGGAACCAGCTTGTATTTTTGATAAAATAATGCCTTAAAAAAAAGTTTACCAGATTTATTTATTTATTTATTTATTTACACATATTCGGCATAACATGTGCGATTAACATAATTAACGTAACATGTAAATACCTAGTAACTAACCTAGTAACTTTGATAATTTATCAATTATTTTTATACGAAAAGACAAAAAAAGAGGTGAGAGTAACATTTATAATACATTTGTCTAAAAAAATATGTATGTTTTATTTTTTTTTCATTATTTGTAATTTTAGAAAAAGCGGGAGGTGAGCCATTTTTAAAACTTTTTTATGTTTGCATGACAAATTTTTATATTTAAAAAAATATATGTTTATTTTGAACTAAAAAATTTGGAAGCGTATTTCATGACCTTTCAAAAACAGTTTTTAGTTTTGGGGTATGTTCAGAAATATTCCATTTATTTGCATTTCTTTGTAAAGCGGAAAGATTTTGACCATCTGAAAAATACGCCAAAATTTTGAAGGGTTAAATAGGTTACGTTAGGTTAGGATTATCGGCTATTTAAAAAAAAATTTCATAGCTCTTATTGACTTTTCAAGGAGTTGTTGAGTTGACTTTATTCTCAGTTGGCATGAAACCATTTTGAAGGCCGCCCATCTTGAAACCGTCCACCTATTCGCTACTTGGTAACTGCTAATGTTAACAAACTAATCAAAAGGGCCTTTCACCAGCTACGCACAAATATTAACGGATGAAAGTAATTGCTCCTTTCTGTCTTTTCCTATGAACTTATTGTTCTGAGTAGTTGTGCGGAACACATACTACCATACGTTGAACTCAACAGTATTAGAGCGAGACATGTAGCATTAGCAGAGCAAGTGGTCATCACGTGTCGATCACGTGATGATGCGATGACGCAGATCATTTGTTTACATTCGCTCCAACAAAGAATCGACATGTTTGTTTTGTCTTTCCGATATTTCGTCACTTCATTTAAATAGGGTTCTAACTGACATTTTTTTCAAAAATGACCTTTGATTGCCAAAGCAGTTTTTTTGCTCATTTCTATACCCAAAATAATTTTCAGAACCATCCGTGTTGTATTTTCGTAGATATATGTATGACAAAGTTCTAACATCAAGCATTTTCAATAATAATTCATTTTACATTCTCACTACACTTTCACTCTCTGTTTTTCTTGTATCTGACAGTTGATATTAAATAAGAGGCGCATTATGGTTCGTCACTTTATTTGGATAGGGTTCTAACTGTGTCTTCTCTATCATTTTCTAAGGTTTCTAAGTTTCCAAAGACGAATTTTCGTAATCTATTTAACAATTTTAGATAAAGTATTTTAGTTTATCGTATTTAAATGGAAAATATTTAAATAGGACGTAGCTTGGAATTGCATTAGTGAAATGTAATTAGAACCTTGTGCAATGTATTATTATGCTGGTTGTACAGGGTTCTATTTGCATGTTTAGGTATGTTCTAAAAGGGTAAATATACGTCCTATTTAAATACTTTCCTTCAAAATATGTTCAATTAAAATACGTTTAACAATTTTCAACTTCAAAATCGGAAATTGGTAAATAGATTATGAGAAATCGTCTTTGCAAACTTTGACACCTCATATCTCAGAACAAGGTGAAGTGAAGTTAGAACCCCATCAAAAGCTGCGTACTTTTTGGGTGTATTTCTAGTAATAATTTATACTAGTAATAAGTTATTTTGTTTAAGTACAAAATGTAATTAATAATTAATAAATACATAATTATATGAATCCTTCGGTACCGGTAGAAGTGAAACCTTCAGAAAACTTAAGTAGACAATTTTCATGATTGAAATATTTTTTTTTATTATTTATTATTAAGAAAAGAGAAATGCGATATTAATTCTTTTAATGCAGGTCGATAACTTAATAGTTTTTCTAGGATTACCCAAATTATTGTGTATTTGCTTTACAAAACACATTAAATACAGCGTAAAACTTTCGATATTAAAAGTTCACATTTTTTAAGTGAAAAGTTCTTTAGCACCGTTGTGATTTGAAACTCAATGAAACGAAAAATAGCGAAAAAGAGACAAAAACATCCATTAATAGGAGTAACTTTGCGAGAGAATGAGATAGTATATTTGGTCTCCTCTTTGTGACGGCTCTACACAAGGAAACATGTAGAAACATGTCTGAGTCCAACTACAAGAAAGCGGACACGTCACGTTCTTTTTGAGAGTATTTCTAGTAATAATTTATTCTAGTAATAAGTTATTTTATTTAAGTACGATAAGTAATTAATAATTAATAAATACATAATTAAATAAATCCTTCGGTACCGGTAGAAGTGAAACCTTCAGAAAACTAAAAAAGACAATTTTCATACGTGAAATAATTTTTGTTATTATTTAATATTAAGAAAAATTGTAATGCGATATTAATTCTTTTAATGCAGATCGGTAAATAAATAGTTTTTCTAAGATGGCCCAAATTATTGAGTATTTGCTAAAAAAAAACAACTTATATATAGCGTAAAACTCTCGTTAATAAAATAATACTTTTGGAAGATTTTTTGATTGATTCGTGTACAAACCGTGCTCTAAAGTAAGAATCCAAAATTTCAGTCCGTTTGTTGCCATAGGGCCAAAGTTGTGACCGATCGCAAATGTAAAAACCTATACCTACGAACGATGAGTTTTCTAAAAACTATACTTTTGGAAGATTTTTTAATTGATTCTTGTACAGACCGTGCTTTTAAGTAAGAATCCAAAATTTAAGTCTGTTTGGTGGATGATGTCCCAAATTATGAGTATTTGCTAAAAAAAAAACAAAATATATATAGCGTAAAACTCTCGTTGGTAAAATTATACTTTTGGAAGATTTTTTTATTGATTCTTGTACAGACTGTGCTTTTAAGTAAGAATCCAAAATTTCAGTCTGTTTGGTGCCATAGGGCCAAAGTTGTGACCGATCGCAAATGTAAAACCTATACCTACGAACGATGAGTTTTCTAAAAACTATACTTTTGGAAGATTTTTTGATTGATTCTTGTACAGACCGTGCTTTTTAGTAAGAATCCAAAATTTCAGTCTGTTTGGTGGATGATGGTCCAAATTATTGAGTATTTGCTAAAAAAAACAAATTATATACAGCGTAAAACTCTCGTTAGTAAAATTATACTTTTGGAAGATTTTTTTATTGATTCTCGTACAGACTGTGCTTTTAAGTAAGAATCCAAAATAATCGTCCTGTTTGGTGCCATAGGGCCAAAGTTGTGACCGATCGCAAGTGTAAAAACTAATAACCTACGAACGATGAGTTTTCTTAAAACTATATTTTTGGAAGATTTTTTGATTGATTCTTGAACGGACCGTGCTTTTAAGTAAGAATCCAAAATTTCAGTCTGTTTGGTGGAAGATGGCCCAAATTATTGAGTATTTGCTAAAAAAAACAAATTATATACAGCTTAAAACTCTCGATAGTAAAATTATACTATTGGAAGATTTTTTTATTGATTCGTGTACAAACCGTGCTCTAAAGTAAGAATCCAAAATTTCAGTGTGTTTGGTGCCATAGGGCCAAAGTTGTGACCGATCGCAAGTGTAAAAACAAATATCTCCAAACGATGAGTTTTCTTAAAACTATACTTTTGGAAGATTTTTTGATTGATTTTTGTACGGACCGTGCTTTAAAGTAAGAATCGAAAATTTCAGTCTGTTTGGTGGATGATGGCCCAAATTTTTGAGTATTTGCTAAAAAAAAAAACAACTTATATACAGCGTAAAACTCTCGTTAGTAAAATTATACTTTTCGAAGATTTTTTATTGATTCGTGTACAGACCGTGTTCTTAAGTAAGAATCCAAAATTTCAGTCTGTTTGGTGCCATAGGGCCAGAGTTGCAAGTCGATGGGTCGAGAGAGTCAGGCTCAAAATGTTAAAATGCCTCCCTCAACCAAGCGTTCTTGACCCAGTCCGCCACGTCGCAGGTGGCCAGACGCATCCGCCGCCAAGACCTGGACAAACTTCACCCCACGAACCCGGGCACCCCTGCTTAGTCACCAAACGCAATGATCTTCCCCCCCTACCCCCCCCTACCCCCACCATCTACCCCCCTCCCCCACCACCCACCTCCGCCCTTCCCACTCCCCTGGAATTACTCGTCTACAATTATACAATTAGTCCTTACTAAATCTATTTCTTCACCCCCCTACACCCCCTTCACCCCACCTACACCCCCACCATACCCCCCCTACCCCCTACCCCCCCACCCCCTACCCCCCTACTCCACTTCCCCCTCCCCCTGGGGTGACCTATGGCAGAGGTGTTGGTTTTCCAGTCAATGGTTCCCGGGGTGGCGGTACCCTGTATTCCCAAATTGTAATTCCTCATTTATTATCATTCAATTAGTCCTTACTTAAGCAATTTCTATTCCCCCCCCCCTACCCCCTCCCCCTGTCCAACTCCCCCTCCCCCTCCCCCTACCCCCCATTCCTCAGGGGTGAACCATGGCAGAGGTGTTGGTTATCCAGTAAATGGTTCCTTGGGCGGCGGTATAATTCACTCACTCAAATTGATTCTCTCTGCATGTCTTTTCCCACGCGCCCCGTTCCCTTACACCTTTCCCACCTTCCTCCTCCCTCGTCTCTTCCCTCTCCGTATAATTTTTTTGCCGCACTTCGTACTACCGAAAATATTTATTGTCAAATAATAATAATACATAATTTTGAGTATGTCGCAGCCCTGCAATAATCTTACACCTCTTTGGTAGCCCTAGAACGCGCAATATATATCAGATCAACAAATGAACCGTAATGTTCCATATAGGTACATGTTTTTTATGACCAATCAGAATGCTTCCCTCTCTGATTGGTTATTTATATAAGATCAACATAGACAAAACGTGTAAAATGTATAAGCCACCGAAAAATGGGCGTGGCTTAGAGCTAAATCTCGATGACTTAAGTTGATCTATAAGGATCCACAAATGTATGCCAGCTTCGGTAATAGATCAACTTATCCGCTTGGATCAACAAGAGCAAACGGATCAACTAAATACTGGTCTACCGTCACGCAAGATCAACTTAGTACGAGAGGGTATAAATATATATATATATATATTGGCCTCTTCCCGTAGTGTGTTGATCCAGTAAGAAGTTATAAGCCAAGTTGATCCACCTTTAACACCATATAACTTGGCTATGATGGAATACATCTGTATGATTTGGCAACATTATTACATTAGTTACCAAGGTTGCCAGTTTGCAAGTAAAAATATTTGATGTACTCATCATAAAATTTTAAAAATTTGTATGGGAATCGCTTGCAAATTAACATGCTATGTTGATCTGTCGCTTGTAAATTAACATACTTCGTTGATCTACATAATCGTATAACTTATGTACCTATATGTCGTTTTACAGTTCTTTTGCTGATCCGATTTAAATGACCAATCAGAGAGGTTGTGAAGGAAGCCTTCTGATTGGTCATAAAAAACATGTACCTATATGGAGTTTTACTGTTGATGTGTTGATCCGATATATAATGGCGCGTTCTAGGGCTGCCACAGAGTTGTGAGATTATTGCAGGGCTGCTACATACTCTAAATTATCTATTATTATTATTTGACAATAAATATTTTCGGTATTACTAAAGAGGGAACGAACGAGACGAGGGAGGGGGAAGGCGGGGAAGGTGGAAGGGAATGGGGCGCACGGAAAAGGACATGCATGGAGAATCAATTTGAGTGAGTGAATGAAGGAGGCGATATCAATTTTACCGCCGCACCGGGAACCATTTACTGGATAACCAACCTCTGCCATAGGTCACCTCAAGAGGTGGGGTATGGAGGGGGGGGGAGGGTCCCAGAATTTACGAAACTACCGTCCTCTTCCTTTTCTAAAAAGATCCCCCACAAGCATCTCAAGATTAAAAAAATTATTTCACTTATGAAAATTGTCTACTTAAGTTTTATGAAGGTTTCACTTCTACCGCGTGTCAATTACAAGTTCGAATTAGAGCGTGCGCATGTAAGTTTTTTGATAAGTTTGTTTTATTTTACGAAAATGCGTTGCTTTACGATCGTTGACTAAGAATTCAGAAGTCGCAAGTTAAAATTACGGCGTGCGCAAATAATTTTTTTTGATAAGTTTGTATTATTTTATGAAAATGCGTTGCTTTACGATCCTTGACTAAGAATTCAGAAGTCGCAAGTTCAAATTATGGCGGGCGCAAGTTAAAGAATAACGCAGAAAATTATAATAATATAATCATCATCATCAGTATATTAATACGTGAAGTAAAAATTTTGTACCCCTTTCTACGAAAATTGCGCGGAGGGAGGAGTATGAAATTTCGCACACTTATAGTTTATATAGAGAAGGAGTGCAAGAAAGTTTTTTTTTTTTTAATTTTGCATAAAATATACATTAAATCAATAAAAAAACATTACAATTATCAGTATATTAATACGTGAAGCAAAAACTTTGTACCTCTTTTTACGAAAATAGAAGTATGAAATTTCGTACACTTATAGTTTATATAGAGAAAGAGTGCAGAATGCTAATATATTTTTTAATTATGCATAAAAAATACATTAAATCAATAAAAAAAAACATTACACATTAAATTAATTATGATCGAATTTCGACCATTGGGCGACCACTAGTTGTTATAATTACACGAATTATCTATCACTTACCTAGTTATTGCCGAACGTTTGTTTTATTATTTTATTTTTATCAAAGTTTTTATTCCAGCAGGACTGGGAGAGTAGAGCAATCCCAGCCTGCCATCATATTTCATAAACAATAATTATAATGTAATAATTTAAGAGAGAATTTAAAAATCTTAAAGAAAAAAATAGAAATAAAATGTGATAACATGTTAAGTAGGTACCCAATTAAAACATAAAATGAAAATAAGTTAATAATGTAATATCCAGAATTAAAATCTCAAAATTCTCTCGGTGGACTCGCGATATTTCTGCAAATATCACTATAGTCAAACAGATACCAAGTCATAGAGTTATACAAATAGAGGCGCTATTGACTACTAACATCTCATCAAAACGTGTTCAGCTATTCGAAAGCGATAAGCGGTGCGCGTATATCGGATTCGTTAGAGCGTTGGAAGCGATGGAGGTATATTGGAGGTAAAAACGTTGAACCCATTTTTTCGCTTCATGTCTCATCTAAATATAATACATCAAAGTACCAAGTGCACTCCCGAAATTTCAAACGGCGAAGAACGTTCTGTCCACGTGTTCCGATCACGCGTCCGTTGATGATTTGGGTGATGATTTGCGTGTTTTGAAAACATTGATCACGTGATCGTTTGTTAACAAGTTGAAACATATCGTTCTCATTTTGTTTTTCGGCTGCCTAAGAAAGTATTCAGATTTGCCAAGTTTTTAGCGTTTTTAGTTTAAATATTTCAAGCACTAGTTTAATTAACTAGGTTCACTTTAATATAATATATTGTATAAATATAATATAAAATAATCATTTTATTATAATAAATCAAGGAAAATAATTCTCCTTAAGGCCTATGTAATCTTAGGGGACGCTGTGTGGAGGGTCTTTTTTTATAAAAGGAAGGAGAGGAAGTTCTGAAAAGGCAAAGGGTAATAGGGATAAGTAGGAATCTGGGGGCAGTGTGTTCAGGAGTTACGGACGTATAAATCCATGCCTCCCACTGCGATGTTCCGAGAGAGTACGGCTAGAGAAGTCAAAGGAACTCCCTCAACCACTCTCTTCCGATCATGCAGCTGGTGGGCAGACGCATCCGCCGCCAAGACCCGGACAAACCTCACCCCATGAACCCGGGTACCGGAAACAAATCTTATTATTATCTTCTTCTATTATATTTTCTTATCGGAGGTTGGCTATAATCAATAAATCTTCACCCTGCAGGCTGCAAATCTTCAAACAATTATGTTTTTCTTATGGTTTTTTTTTTCGGATCTGATTTTCTTTTCGGAGGTTGGCTATCATCAAATAATCTCCACATTTCTCACACGATTATACGTGGTTTTACCACACATATGCCTCAGGGATATCATTTCTACAGCATTCAGTCTACCCCCCCCTCCGGAAGGAGATGGAGAGAGGCCGGTGGGGAAGTACCTGGCTATTCGGACCTAGTCACCAAAATCGGCTTAAGTCATTTCAAGTTAGCTTGGGAGCTTGGGTACCGCCGCCCCGGGAACCATTTACTGGATAACCAACACCTCTGCCGTAGGTCACCTCAAGTGGTTCGTTGCGTTTGGTGACTAAGCAGGGGTGTCCGGGTTCATGGGGTGAGGTTTGTCCAGGTCTTGGCGGCGAATGCGTCTGCCCACCTGCTGCGTGGCGGGCTGGATCAAGAGAGCTTGGTTGAGGGAGGCATTTTGACCTTTCCAGCCGGACTCTCTCCCCGGAGGCTACCGGGGTGTTGCCGCCGCGCGCAGGGCCTAGCAGCAAAAACCCACGGAGCGGGTTTTTGACTGCTATACGAATGTTGCGGATTAGATGGACATATGAATCCATCTCTTCTACTGCATTGCAAGGCTATTGGTTGAAAGAGGAATTTAAGAACCTGACTTCGAGTGCATCTCGAGTACTATCATAATTAAATTTCACATATCGAGTACCTACATCATAATTAAATTTTAATGTGAAGTAGTGGTCGCCCAATGGTCGAAATTCGATCATAATTAATTTAATGTGTAATGTTTTTTTTTATTGATTTAATGTTTTTTACGCATAATTTTAAAAAAATATTAGATTGATGGAACAATTAAAGAATTTGCTTTTTAGACGCATAAAAGTTAAAGACAGAAGAAAAACCAACCAAAATTAAAGACAAAGCCAACATCTCTGCCATAGGTCACCTCAAGCGGTTCGTTACGTTTGGTGACTAAGCAGGGGTGCCCGGGTTCATGAGGTGAGGTTTGTGCGGGTCTTTGCGGTGGACGCGTCTGCCCACCATCTGCATGGCGGGCCGGAACGCGTATTTCCAAACCCTATACCGGTTCAGTCGCGGTTAATACACCTCTATATTGGTTATTTTTTATCACTTTGCAAAAAAAAAAATAGTCTAAAATGTAAATAAAATAATCTTTTCAATGTGTACCTAGGTAAATTAGAAATGAATAATTTTATTCCTAAATATTTAAATTTGGATATTATTCCCATATAAATACACCTCTTTATTGGTTATTTTTAATCATTTTGCAAAAACAAAAATTGTTCTAGAATTTAGATAAAATAATCTTTCCAATTTGTATATTAGAAATTAATAATTTTATTTCTTAATATTAAAATTTTGATCGTGAAAAATTTACTGAAACATTGACTGAACCGGTTTTAGTTTACAAAACATCCAAATATTATTATTATTATCATAAGGCTGTGGACACGTCCGAACATGCATGGCCTAGACATATGACAATAGTCATATGGACGTATTCCCGTTATTTGTATTCCCGTTATTTAAGTAAAAGATGAATTACCCAAAAGGTCGGTCATCTACTAGACTTGAATACATCGTCAGAGTTATTAAATGGTCCTTTCTAAAAGTTCTCTCTAAATTTCCTATCGACATTATTTGGACGGGCGATATCGGCCAAACCCACACGGCGGAGAGATCCAGCGATATTAACAGCTAATATTTAATATAATATGTTTATAATAATTAAAAAAATGTTTATGATAAATATTTTTTTTTTACGATTAAATAAGAATTATAATATGGTATGCGTTAAATTTATTCGGCCGCAAACAATTATTAAAAAAAAATCTAAATGAAATGTTGTTATGTTATTCACATAAAATCATTTCTAAAATCCTAGTTTTGTTCACTTAAATATATTTTTAGTTATAAAGTATTTATACCGTGGTCGAGGAGTAAGGCTCTTGACTCGCAATCCGATCGTGGCGGGAAAGAATCCCATCAGGGGCAAATAAATTTTATTTGATTAATTTGTGTTTTTTCACAATAAATGCATTTAAAATAATATATACTATATTTGCGACACTTTCCAGAGGGGATGATAGTTTCAGTATGGCCCTAGTATAAGACAGCCATTCAGAATTGAAACTTTGCTTACAATGGCTTTTGCCGTGTTTGGTCCCTAGATTTTGGAGTAGGCTGTCTGATCTGACAGTAACCACGTAGAAACATATTTTTTTCAAATTTAACCTTAAAAATTTAGTCTTGACACTCGATTTATTCGAAAACGAAATCTCAATTCAAAAAATAAATACACCTGCCACAAAATCAATTCCAATTGTGATATAGAGTATCCAATTTCCTGCTTTTATCTACAACCAGGACTGCATATTTATGTATTAAATATTGTATTACAATCAATACGTGAATGGAGGACTGCATATATACAGGATGTTAAGGGACGTACTTGACTTTCTTTAACAAGCGATTCCTGACATTATTTGGAGTAAAAAATGTAAATGAAATTTTGGTCTCCGGTGACTTTTTGGTGAAGAATATATAGATAGACGGATGAGTATGACCTCCAAACGATGAGTTTTCTAAAAACTATACTTTTGGAAGATTTTTTGATTGATTCGTGTAGAGACCGTGCTCTTAAGTAAGAATCCAAAATAATTGTCCTGTTTGGTGCCATAGGGCTAGAGTGGTGGCCGATCCCAAGTGTAAAACGTGCACTGAAAAACTATGAGTTTTCTAAAAACTATACTTTTGGAAGATTTTTTGATTAATTTGTGTACAAACCGTGCTTTTTAGTAAGAATCCAAAATTGCAGTCTGTTTGGTGCCATAGGGCTAGAGTTGTGACCGTTCCCAAGTGTAAAACGTTCACTGACAAACGATGAGTTTTCTAAAAACTGTACGTTTGGAAGATTTTTTGATTGATTCGTGTACAGACCGTGCTCTTAAGTGAGAATTCAAAATTTCAGTCTGTTTGGTGCCATAGGGCTAGAGTTGTAACCGTTCCCAAGTGTAAAACGTGCTGTAAAAAGCGATGAGTTTTCTAAAAATTTTACTTTTAGAAGATTTTTTGATTAATTTGTGTACAAACCGTGCTTTTTAGTAAGAATCCAAAATTTCAGTCTGTTTGGTGCCATAGGGCTAGAGTGGTGGCCGATCCCAAGTGTAAAACGTGCCCTGAAAAACGGTGAGTTTTCTAAAAACTATACTTTTGGAAGATTTTTTGATTGATTCGTGTACAGATCGTGTTCTTAAGTAAGAATCCAAAATAATCGTTCGTGTATGGTGCCATAGGGCTAGAGTGGTGGCCGATCCCGAGTGTAAAACGTGCCCTGAAAAACGACGAGTTTTCTAAAAACTATACTTTTGGAAGATTTTTTTGATTGATTCGTGTACAGACCGTGCTCTTTAGTAAGAATCCAAAATTTCAGTCTGTTTGGTGCCATAGGGCTAGAGTTGTGACCGTTCCCAAGTGTAAAACGTTCACTGACAAACGATGAGTTTTCTAAAAACTGTACGTTTGGAAGATTTTTTGATTGATTCGTGTACAGACCGTGCTCTTAAGTGAGAATTCAAAATTTCAGTCTGTTTGGTGCCATAGGGCTAGAGTTGTAACCGTTCCCAAGTGTAAAACGTGCTGTAAAAAGCGATGAGTTTTCTAAAAATTTTACTTTTAGAAGATTTTTTGATTAATTTGTGTACAAACCGTGCTTTTTAGTAAGAATCCAAAATTTCAGTCTGTTTGGTGCCATAGGGCTAGAGTTGTGACCGTTCCCAAGTGTAAAACGTTCACTGAAAAACGATGAGTTTTCTGAAAACTATACTTTTGGAAGATTTTTTGATTGATTTGTGTACAAACCGTGCTCTTTAGTAAGAATCCAAAATTTCAGTCTGTTTGGTGCCATAGGGCTAGAGTTGTGACCGTTCCCAAGTGTAAAACGTTCACTGACAAACGATGAGTTTTCTAAAAACTGTACGTTTGGAAGATTTTTTGATTGATTCGTGTACAGACCGTGCTCTTAAGTGAGAATTCAAAATTTCAGTCTGTTTGGTGCCATAGGGCTAGAGTTGTAACCGTTCCCAAGTGTAAAACGTGCTGTAAAAAGCGATGAGTTTTCTAAAAATTTTACTTTTAGAAGATTTTTTGATTAATTTGTGTACAAACCGTGCTTTTTAGTAAGAATCCAAAATTTCAGTCTGTTTGGTGCCATAGGGCTAGAGTGGTGGCCGATCCCAAGTGTAAAACGTGCCCTGAAAAACGGTGAGTTTTCTAAAAACTATACTTTTGGAAGATTTTTTGATTGATTCGTGTACAGATCGTGTTCTTAAGTAAGAATCCAAAATAATCGTTCGTGTATGGTGCCATAGGGCTAGAGTGGTGGCCGATCCCGAGTGTAAAACGTGCCCTGAAAAACGATGAGTTTTCTAAAAACTATACTTTTGGAAGATTTTTTTGATTGATTCGTGTACAGACCGTGCTCTTAAGTAAGAATCCAAAATTTCAGTCTGTTTGAGGCCATAGGGCTAGAGTTGTGACCGTTCCCAAGTGTAAAACGTGCTCTAAAAAGCGATGAGTTTTCTAAAAATTTTACTTTTGGAAGATTTTTTGATTGATTCGTGTACAAACCGTGCTCTTAAGTAAGAATCCAAAATTTCAGTCTGTTTGGTGCCATAGGGCCAGAGTTGCCAAGTCGATGAGTCGAGAGAGTCAGGCTTGAAAGGTTAAAATGCCTCTCCCAACCAAGCTCTCTTGATCCGGCCTGCCACGCAGCAGGTGGCCAGACGCATCTGCCGCCAAGACCTGGACAAATCTCCATGAACCCGGGCACCCCTGCTTAGTCACCAAACGCAACGATCCGCTTGAGGTGACCTATGGCAGAGGTGTTGGTGATCCAGTTAATGGTTCCCGGGGAGGCGGTACCCCGTATTCCCAGATTGATCCCCCTCCGCCCTTCCTACTCCCCTGCAATTACTCGTCTACAATTTTAAAATAAGTCCATACTAAAGCCATTCCTTTACCCCCACCCTTCAACCCCCCTACCCCCCCCCCCCCCCAATCCCGACCCCATACCCTTCTACTCCACTACTCCCTTCCCCCCCCTGGGGTGACCTATGGCATAGGTGTTGGTTTTCCATTCTATGGTTTCCGGGGTGGCGGTACCCTGTATTCCCAAATTGGAATTCCTTATTAATAATTATTCAATTAGTCCTTAATTAAGCCATCCATTCCCCCCCCCCCTACCCCTTACCTCCCACCCCCTACCACCTACCCCCCCCCACCCACCCCCGCCTTTCCCACTCCCCTGCAATTGTCTACAAATATACATTTAGTTCTTACTAAAGCCATTTCTTCACCCCCCCTACACCTCCTCCCTACCCCCCTGCCCCCCGCCCACCCTCCCTACATCCCTACCTCCCCACCACTTCCCCCTTCCTTCCCCCTGGGGTGACCTATGGCAGAGGTGTTGGTTTTCGAGTCAATGGTTCCCGTGGTGGCGGTACCCTGTACTCCCAAATCGGAATTCCTCATTAATAATTTTTCAATTAGTCCTTACTTAAGCCATTTCTATTCCCCCCCCCTCTACCCTCCCTCCCCCTTTCCCCCCATCCCCCTACCCCCCCCCCTCTGGGCCGACCCATGGCAGAGGTGTTGGTTATCCAGTAAATGGTTCCTGGGGCAGTGGCATAATTCACTCACTCACTCACTCAAATTGTTTCTCCGTGCATGTCCTTTACCGTGCACCCCGTTCCCTTACACCTTTTCAGCCTTCCCCCTCCCTCGTCTCTTCCCTCTCCGTAAATTTTTTTGCCGCACTTCGTACTACCGAAAATATTTATTGTCAAATTATAATAATATACAATTTAGAGTATGTCGCAGCCCTGCAATAATCTCACAACTCTTTGGTAGCCCTAGAACGCGCAATATATACCAGATCAACATATTAACCGTAATGTTCCATATAGGTACATGTTTCAGACACCAATCAGAATGCTTCCCTCTCTGATTGGTCATTTATATAAGATCAACATAGACAAAACGTGTAAAATGTATATGCCACCGAAAAATGGGCGTGGCTTACAGCAAAATCTCGATGACTTAAGTTGATCTATAAGGATCCACATATGTATGCCAGCTTCGGTAATAGATCAACTTATCCGTTTGGATCAACAAGAGCAAACGGATCAACTAAAAACTGGTCTACCGTCACGAAAGATCAACTTAGTACGAGAGGGTATAAATATATATATATATATATATATATAAACATACACATACATACACATCCATATAAATACATGTACCTGCACACATGCATATAAATATATATATACATACGTATACATCCGCATACACATTCACATACACATATATATATGTACACACATATATAAATTGTAAGTGTATGTATAGTTATTGGATACTTGAAAAACTACTTAATTTTTAGGTTTATTTAATTTTATACTTTTTATAGTTTTGTTATGTTTGGTTGGGAATAATAATGTTTTGTATAAAGTTAATATCTTGATTTTTAATCCAGTCAGTGATATATACATTATAAACACGTTTTTCTCAAAACTCTTTTCGAGACGCTTGACACAATATCTCAAGTTCTACTGAACCAATTTACTTAAAATTTGGTGTGAGTCCTCTCTATACATTACTTTATCGCATGAACCAGAACTATAACAAAATTTTAATTTTTACTTTTCTAAAAAAATTGGGAAAGTCAAAAAAACTGGTAAAAAATGTTTTTTTTTCAGACGGCCCCCATTTTGCGAAAAAAAAAATTATGACTTCTCAGAGGTTCATGACATAGCAGCATTTGTTTGGATTAAAAATAAATTTGGGTTTTTTCGGATTGCTAGGAGGGTTGCAATCGTGTCAACCAGGGCGCGCCATATTTTTGAGACCCCCCCACTTATACAATCCCCTGTAACTTTTTTTTTTCGTTTTTTTTTGTGTATTTTTTAATGTTTATTAAATATTGGGTAAAATAATGTTTACAAAAATATTATTGGTTTTTTTTTATTGTACCTGAAAAAACACATACAATTCATGCTTCTAGACTAGAATACCCCCTTAAATGACAAGATATTTGAGTTCTTCAACGTTTCCTTGACTTTCGACTATCTGTTTTTCTTCAGTGCATTTCTCATAGCTCTGTTTTGCAGTATTGTTACTTGTTTCATACATCCATCGTTGTAGCTTCATTGTCCATATATGGTGATTATTGATGTGTGGAGGAGTGTATTTTTAAAATTTATTTTATTGTTTTTATTTCTTGCTAGGGCAATCCCGGTGAGTTGCAGAACTCATTTTAGGATGGGATGAACTTACAATTCATAGGTGGGAGGAAACAGTTACAATTTTACATAGGTATTTTGATACTAAAAATATAAGTTCAGATACAAAATAAGAAAAAAATAATAAATAGAAAACAAATAAAGCAAAAAGAATATGGTTATTAAAAAATGGATGATAAAATAAGGTTATAAAAATACAGATCCATGGAAAAGAAAAGGAGAGAAAAAGAAACACGACAGAATTGAACATGACAAGAAAATTACACAGTTTCATCCTTAAACGTACTTAAAAAGCTTGAAATGTCTCTAGGAAACAATTAATTCTTTTTAATATTTTAATTGGAGATTATAATTAAATGTAACTGATACAAGGTAGGTAGGTAAATTTTCGATCGCACTGGCCACGCTCAATACAAATATTTTTTAGAAAAAAACTTTAGATTCGCCTTAATGACTATTAAAGACAACTTTCTGCATTCGGGGTGATGGAAAACAATGCACTTAAATTTTCAACTGCGTAAACCGAAATTCAGTTCCCGTACCGAATTTGCACGGCCATTCTGTCATTTTGTTCTGTTCATTCTGTTGGTATTCCTGATACTATATGCAATATGCAAGTAGTTCGTATGAGTTCGTAGCCGACTTCATACGTAAACATGATATTATGTGCGTAATTATAAAGACAAACATAATTAATAATATTCAAATACAGAATAGGTTCTAAGCAAGATTATTTTTACTTTAAAAAAAAATTTTTACATTGAAAATTTATTTTTTAAGTAAAAAAAAATTTTCAATGTAAATTTTTTTTTTTAAAGTAAAAATAATCTTGCTTAGAACCTATTATGTATGTGAATATTATTAATTATATTTGTCTTTATAATACTCACATATCATATTTACGTATGAAGTCGGCTACGAACGACCCTGCTTATATTATCAGGAATACCAACAGAATGAACAGAACAAAATGACATATGGCCGTCCAAATTCGGAACGCGAACTAAATTTCGGTTTACGCAATTGAAAATTTAAGTGCATTGTTTTCCATCACCCCGAATGCAGAAAGTTGTCTTTATTAGTCATTAAGGCGAATCTAAAGTTTTTTTCTAAAAAATATTTGTATTGAGCGTTGCCAGTGCGATCGAAAATTTACCGGTAGGTAATATCTACCAACCGTTTTTATTGAACATTTAAATATTCAGTTTGTTGACTGAGTGTAGCGAAGTCCTTTTGTCACTCGATTATTCGGCATTTCATCTGTCTGAACTTTTTTGTTACTTTCTGGTTCCGGTTTCAAGATGGTGGCCATTTTAACATGTCGATAAAAAAATATATCTGAATATAAGTAGCTATTTCGAGGAATAAACTTTAAAAAAAACATCGTTTTGTGAAAGAGCGAGTAAGACATAACGAAATTAGATATCACTTGGCGCACAGTGAAGATTTAGCGCCGGGTTAATGGTTCAGAAAAAAAATTTAAACTTTCATTTGCGAATTCGTCGTGTTTATTAATTAAGCAGGTAGCTATTTAAGTGCCTATTTACAAATCTTATGACTTCAGAGAAATTTTTGGTTTAGATTTAAAGTAAGAGAAAATTACAAAAAATCTTTTTGGACGCGAGTTCTGCTATTCTCAACTAGTTTAGTTCTAACCCTAAAAATATCCTGGATAATTAGGTGATTTGTAAATTCTAAAAAGCCTTATAATAAACCAATGACATTGTAAATTTTTCAATTCATCTAAGTTATAGTTACATTTGGAAAGAAAACGAGAAAACAATTATTTTGCTGAAAACTATCCATCGAATTTTCTCCGAAGCGATTTCCAAAGAATAGAATTCTTACCATACCACAGCGTGGTGTACTTTATGATCGTGGAAATTTCCAGAGAAACATCCATCTTGGAACAGTTGTTTATTTGTGTTGTATATTCTATTGGCTCTTGTAAATATCTCCTGCAGAGTTCCCAGTCGAGCAGATCCATCTCACCAAATCCATATTTGATTACCGCCACCGTTGCCAAATTGATCAAACTGACGATTATTTGAGAGGAAAACACTATTTGGAAGCGATTGCTGCAGTTGAATCTATTTCGGAGCCTGTTAACATGAATTGCTATGTGTTCTGTATTTTACTTTCGTTTTGATATCACCAGATGGAGAATTATTCTGATGGAACTTCGTCAGAATTGCAGATTTGATTTGATATTGTCGCATGGTAATCAGTTCAATTCAACCCTCAATACAATATGAGACTCTTGGTTTGGGTTGGGAATTATACGAATAGTTGATGAATAATTTAGCTCGTAATAGCTTTTTAGATGACTCGTAAAGTACAATGCATAAAGTATACAAAGGGTAATGAAAACAGTTTTCTTTGTAAAATTATGAAAAAAATTATTGAATATTACGAATTAAATATAATAATAATAAATGAAGAAGATGTGCCTGTAATCAAAAATACTAATTTTGGTTGCACGTGCGTAAAATGTGAAATAATCTTTTTTGAATTGAACTCAACTAAACTTTGAATTTAATCAAGTAAGCAGATGTCTACCTATATTTTAATATTTTTAACAGAAAATGATTTTAAAAGTCTTTTTCAAAATTTTGGATTTTTCTTGGGTCTGTTATTCAAATATTTGATCCTCTTTGAGAAACCAAATTAACTTAATAAAAATATGTTACGATTATTTCAAAATAGCCTTTTTTCACTAATATTGCATCAAGGGTGCTTTAAAAAATGGAAAAATAAATTAGAATTTCAGGAAATGACTGGAGCATGACATCATTATAATCCCGAAACTTTGGGTGGGGTGAGAGACTAGGATGAAAATTTTCGCTGATTATTTCTTAATCTAACCAACAAAATTAGTTGATTTCAAAATACATGAAAGGTCATTTCTAGATTTTATGTGTTCATATTAAAGCCTACCTTCTATTGTCATTATTCTGAGCAATGGTTACGATTTGTGCCTGTTACAAGCTTTATTTTATGTAAAATGTTTTTGTCCTTAATTTTAAATCTAGTGATGAAAACCGAAACTACTAGTCCTAGAGATTGGTTATGTGTGACAGCGTTGATCTGGTATCTTCTGTCTTTTTAGTTTGCAGATAACTCCTTTAATGGAGAGCTGAACGCCGTAGAGCTAGTCTTATAGTCCACTTCTACTCTGATGTATAGCAGTGAGGCATGGAACTGGCAGAGTAAGGATGAAAGTAGACTGAATGCTGTAAGCTCCCCGAGGTGTACGTGTGGTAAAACCACAAATGATCGTGTGAGAAATGTAGAGATCCGCAAAGAATGCAAGGCTGATGATGTAAACATTATGCATAAAAGGGACGCTCAGATGGTTTGGACATGTAGCGCGAATGAATGAAAAAATGACTGTAAGGAGAATACTTGCTGCAAATGTGTGTGGTAGAAGATGTCAAGGACACTCGAAGAAGACATGTGGCACAATCAAGAGATGAACTTAACTCAACTCCTCTTGAAAAGTCATTGAAAGTTGTGAAAAAAGAGAAAAAAATGCTTAAATAGATTGCGTTAGGTTTAGGATATGGGCTCTTTTTCAATTATTTTTTTTTCATTGCAAAAGATAACTTTTCAAAGAGGTGTTGAGTTGATTTCATTCTATATTGTCATGGAACCACTTGGGTACGGCCATGTCAAGAGTCAAAATATTAGACCTATATGAATGAGGCGACGTATGAATGTAAATGAGGCAAGGAGTGTCTGCCAAGAGTTTGACGGTCCGTCCTTCCTGCCTACACCTGCGGAAACGACGTGATGGTTAGTTAGTTTTATAATTCACTTATTTCTTCTCGAATAAGTGTATTCATTATATTATTCGAATTCGATGTTAAAGTTATTCGCAATTACCATTGCTTATAGACATCGAGTAATTATAACATTTCCTCATTGCCTGCATTTTAACTTATATCATGGAATCACTTATCCGAATATATCTCTACCTACATCATATCATTAGCAATAAATGTATAACACTTAATTATATTTTCTAGAAAGTCCAAGATGTGATAAGAATAATATAATCATCACCTGTTGTTTTTCATTATGAAATTTACTTCTGAGAATAAAATATACATATTAATTTTATATCAATGACAACATAATGCGACTGTAAACACCTGTCATTTTGGTATTCATAGTTCAAGGAGTTTAATTTGACTGATTTGAATAAAACGACTCAACTGGTATGTATTAAAAAAATTTCATTTTTTTAACTGTTAAAAATAAAAATTTCGTTTGTGGTCTTAACTCTAGTTTGATGAATTTCTAGAACGCGGTTTTGCTTTAAACCTACGTGTTCACAGTTAAAATAAAAATAATTTATTTACTAAAAGTACTAATACGATTACAACGGAATGTTTTATCAGGTTGCCTAGCTAAAACTAGGGTGGAACATAAAATGAATCAATAACAACCCTACTTACTTAAAACATATTTATATATAATATTTATATTGTATGTATTTATAAATATGGTTTAATGGTAGGTGGCAATGGCTGTATTGGTAAAAGCGCACGTCCCGGTTAGACGCGAGGTTCTTTCTGGGTTCGAGTCTCAGTTGCGACCATTATCTTTTTCTATTTTTCTGTGACTCATTCTCTTTTATATTTCAGTTTAGATTTTTAGTGTTATTTTCTTCTTCAATGATATTTTACATTGATGGAATAGCCTTTAAAAGTTTACAAAGAATATTGTTCTTATAAAAAATCAATATAAGCTTGCTCGGGAGAGGGGAGTTCGGGCTCTTCCACTGTTTGGAAACCTTTTTCATACGAGCTAACAACATTATTTTCTACACTTGCCTAACTACCTGTGAACAGCTGTGTTTTCATATTATTAACAAAACGACCCAGTAAAGGCGGAGGCATATTTATAACAAAAGTATAGATTATCCCTTGAAGTTAATAGAATGTCGTGGAATTAATTTAAAAATCACATTGCAGTAGCATTACAGATGCAAGGAAATATTTGCAGAAGGCAAATCACCATTTAAACGTCATAACAATCAAACAACGTCATGTTGTAAGAACACTGCACAAGTGCACAGCTCACAGCCAACTGCCTGTAAATAGCCGTTTCCTTATTATGAACAAAATAACCCAAGAAAGCTAAAAGCAAACCCTCAAACTGTTCTTTACAGCAAAAGTAGATATTGTTTCTCAAAGTTCAAAGAGTGTTGTTAAAATAATTTCTTGATACGAGTACACTTTTAATTCCAAAAATACAGCAGGGCGGAATTGACACAGGCCTCAGATCGTAAACAAACATGTTCAAAGTGCATTTCTCCTCTTAAAATGATCCTAAAAAATATATTTTTCGTGCCTACTTATAGTTTTTCTTTTCTTAAAGCCAGCTCTGTAGTAGTACAATCCGAAAACAACTGCATTTAATTATCTGTCAAATTATTGGACAAGAGAAAAAACATATCTATTTTTATTTTTGTGTAATTTTTATTTTACTTTTGTGTGTACATAACTAACTAACTAACGTAAGCTTTTTAATCAGTTTTAATTTTTTTTTCATCGCCTTTAATGACTTTTCAAAGGAGGTGTGAATTTTGCATTTTGCGTGTGAGTTGTCCGGTTACCAAAATATTATAACAGTGACTCTTTTATTAACAACATCATTATTACAAATTCCCTTCGAATATACGTGTGGCAGTTATATCTACAGTTTTTTAGACAACAAATGTGACGACTCCTTAAAAACAGGAATTTTTTGCAATAATTGATAGTACATGTATTGTGTCAATTTCGCAATTCGTTTTTTATTTGCAACAGAATTTTTTATTTGGTCCACCGTGCCTACAGCTGTTCACCTGCCCAAGGTGCAATTGAAATATTCCATTGCAGGCTGTTCTCCTCGTAGTTACTGTTGGAAGTAATGAGTGTGACAAAAAGTGGAGTACTTGGAGGCTTGCAGATAACAATTGACGGTAATAATAAAAAAACCATTATTATGTTTATTTGCAATTTCTGAGCAACTGCTGCGAGCTGCTGAGAGCTTAAAAATGTTGAAATGTTAAGTGTTTAAAGTCTTCTGGCGAAACAAAGAAGGGGTAAACGCCAGTCCTTTCGTCAAGACAACACACGTCCAGCATGTCTTTTATTTTTTCTAAGTGAAGTTAATAGATGCCTGGTACCAAGTTTGCGTTTGTCCTAGTTGTTTTTTTTATATTACGTCGACAAATTCAGAATCCAAACGTTGTTTGAATTGTGACCAGAGCTGAATAACCAGGTTCTTACCAACCTTCTTATATCCGTGTCTCCCCTCCCCTTCATCATCACAACTCATCCCTAATTCTTAGTATCACTGGTTCCGGGCATCTGGGTCTTTGAGTCCTGTCAACGTCATGGTATTTCTTCAATAAATTTTAATTAACTTTCTGGCACCGTTTAAAATAAATGGTAATATGTAACTTTGTTGAAACCACTACAATAATATTTGAATTTTATACCAAAATTACGCCATCTTGGTTGGATAGGGTTCTAACTTCGCCTTACCATGGTAGGGATAAGGATTAATGGCACTGACACCTAAGAATCTGTTCTTAGTCCTTACCATTGTAAGGCGAAGTTAGAACCCTGTCCAACCAAGGTGACGATTAGTCTACGAAGATATTTATTGTACTCTTTTGTTAATTTGCAAGCTAGTTACAATCGATTTTTAAAAAAGCGTAGAAGAAATGTGCTAATCATCTTGTGAAAAACTTCAGTCGACAAATTGATTCCGTTCAGCTTCACATTACCCCAATTAGGGAATGGCAAAGTCCCGCTAGTTCTGGGCAGTTGCGACACTGGACACTGGCGCGGTGTTCATAAAGATAAAAAAGTGTTATTTGCGTGGTACACCAAGCAGACCATAAAGGCTTAATTGAAGAAATATGTCATTTGTCTTTGAGAAAAATATTAACCAGACATTAATAATTTGATGAAATTAACCATTGCCATCGCCTTGCATCAATAAATTAACGACATTTAAAAACGGCGGATTTCGTGGAATTCAATAAGGATAATTGCTTAAGAATGTATTTATGGATGTTAAAACATCCAATATTAATTAAAACTAACAGCGTGGGTTTATTAAGCAATTAATTACTATCAAAAACATCGATTGATCGAAACAACACAGAATAAATTTGTCTCAGCACGTTTGGGAGACTAATTATTTTAATGGATTTCAGGGCTGCCAACAACATTTGTGAAAAATTAAAAAAAAAACTTTGTGCATTTCTGCACATGCACTGCATGCTAAAACTACGCGGTTGTACATTAAAAAAATTAAAGAATTATACTTTACCATTAGATTTTTTTTTGTATTTTTCTGAACGGTGTTGGAACCACCGTTCCTTCAAATGGTTAAATATTTAATTACTAACTCTTACTAAATAATTACTCACTTTTTGAAGGAACAGTGGTTCCGAAAACGGTCGGAAAAAGATTCAAAATTATATTTGTGGTTGCGCAAAGCAATTCACTTTCGTTCGCAGGCGGATGCAGTGCGAATCTAAAACAACAATTTCATTGAAAACTGCCCAGAGGAAAGGAAGGATTATGGAGCCAAGACTTACCGAGTTCACTTTCGAATAGTCATTTGCGGCTGGTTTTGTGGTCCTTTTAACAATTCAATAGTTTCCTTTAGTCTTATAATAGTTCAATAGTTCACTTATAACAGTAGTCTTTATAACAGTTCAATCACACTGGCGGTCAAATGCCGTTGGTCCCACATTGACCGGCAATTGCACTTCGTAGCAAGATAGATTCACACGCGTTTCAGAACACAATACAAAAAATACGGCTACATTTGCAGCCGCGGCGGGTATAATAATAAGATCACAAATTGAACTTATTGCGTTATTTCAAATCAAGTAAAATGTACAAATTTTACCAACACTCGAATCGGTTTGCGTTTTCGACAAGTGAAGAAACAAAAGACATGCGGCAATAGAACGGAGTGATTTTGTTTTGTCTTGGCGTAGGATGGATGAAAGGTAGTAACTAGATGGTAGGAACTGGGTTAAGGGGGTATTCTTGTCTAGAAGCATGAATTGTAGGTATTTTTTCAGGTGCAATTAAAAAAAAAATAATATTCTTACAAACCATTATTTTACCAAATATTGATTAAACATTAAAAAAATACATTACAAAAAATCAAACAAAAATTCAAAAAGTTACAGGGTGTTGAAGTGGGGGGTCTAAAAAAACTGCGCGCCCTGTTAGACACGGTTGCAATCCTTTTAGTCTTAAAAAAAAAATTAATTCTTAATTCAAACAAATGCGGCTACGGCCCGAACTAAGATCAGGTCAAAAGAATTATTTTTCGCAAAATGGCGGCTGTCTGAAATAAAAAAGACTCGCACCAAATTTCAAGCAAATTGGTTCCGTAGAACTTGAAATATCGTGCCAACCGTCTTGAAAAAAGTGATTTTAAGAAAAATGCATATAAAATTTTGTTCTATTCAAGTTCTGGTTAAATTCCGTCTAAACCGCGACATTAAAATCGTAATAACTTTTAAAATAATGCGAATTTCGAAAAATCCTTTTAAGGAGACATTTTTGAATATTTAAACTCTGGAAATATGAATCTGAAATAAGTCGTCATTTTTAATTTTAATATCATTTCTTCCTTCAACCTTCAAAAAGAAAATTTACATGAAGATATGCAATATGTAATCCTTCACTGTATCAGATCGGTGTTTATGTTTTTGTTATTATGATTATGAGATTATTATAACTATTAGGGACATGTGTACTTAAATTCTTTATATTTTTTTGTGTTTATGTATGTAAGAGCCCAATGGACTTTTAAATAAAAAAAATATTTAATTTAGCACGTTTTGCGAACCCTGTCGCCAGATTCCTAAGAGCTAACAGGTAACAGGTAACTGGCAACAGCAGCGCACCTTTAGTCGGAAGCGATTATCTTGTTCCATTTGTCAATGCTTCCTCCTCCGTCTTGAATGAGAATATCAGCTGTTCAGCTGTTCAGTGCTCAGCCGCTCAGCTGTTTCTTCAGCCTTTCCCTTCAGAGGCGTCAGCTGAATTCCGAGAATGTGACTGGAAGGACGACTACGTGCTTATTGTGGAAGGAGGGACGCCCAACATTTGGCTAAAAACAGATGTTCAATTTACATATTACATACTTTTTAATATTTAAAGTGACTCGCTTTGCTTTTTAAGTACAAGCTTTTGATTTTCGACTGATTCACTAGTTATCTTAGTTACCTGCATATTTTTGGTGATAGTCATGAAACAAGTTTTAGATATATCAATACATGATTAAAGTGCGTACCCCCTAAGTACATAGAATGTCATTAGGTAATTTTGCCTGAGATGTGAACGGTTCTTAAGACTTAATCAATGAATGCATAAGGAATAGTAATAAAAATTAAGAAAGTGTGTGGCAAAATTTGTTATCAAGAATTGTCATACTTGTTCGATCGCGTTGTACATATTCTACATCTAGCTTAAATTTGTCTTTGCTGAAAAGAGGACAATATATCAAGAAGTGGCAAACATTTTGCTAGGATTTTTCACCACATGAACTGGGGGCCTAGTCTCTATCTTTCACAACGTCCGTACGGCATGTTTAGCTGCGCCACAAACGCATGTTAACCCTCCTCCCATCGTGCTAAAAACTTCCTCGCACTCCCGTGCAGTACACTCAGTAAATATTTATATGTTGTAATTGTTTAATCCAATTCAGAAATGTATTGCGGAGGAATACCTAAAATATGAACTCTGTGTTTAGTATACTTACAGAGATATTTCAGTAATTATAGACCCTGTCCGCTTATTTGACAGCACCCGCAAGTGAAGGTTAAATCAAGAACGTCCTGGTTTGTGAAACGGAAAGATAGAGACTAGGCCCCCTGGTATCGTTATTATTGCTTTGTGTAAACAAAAATCTGTATTGCCTCATGCTGGATGAAGAATTGTTGTTAAAACATACTTATTACACTATCTAAGTTAAGCTTTTCGTGATTGGTTGATTGGTATGTCTTTATTAGATTCCTTTGGTGGTGATGGTTTTATAAATTATGGGATTAGATTTTCGTACACCGCTGTATTAACATTAGATAACAATATTAGATAACCGTTGTCGAAATTATCCATCACATTGTAGAATTCTTCGAACAACCATTCAGTGTTTAGGTAGTGAACAATGTCCATGTTTCACACTGCCTGCACTATACGAAAATACTTAAAATGGACGTCGGTAATTTATTTATTTTAATAAATGCCTATAAGGGCGTTTACAAAACAAGTGCTGTGCATAATTATTTTGTAGAACAATAATCATGAGATAAATGAATAAATTGATTTATATTTTCTCACAAAACAATTTTTATTTAAATGTAAAAAAATGCAAAACTTTGACCTTTTACAGAAAAAAACATGACTGTTTTTCGACTATTCGATAAATGAAATAAATTTAGAAAGAGTAGCGGAAATGCCAAATCTTGGTATAATAATAGATGAGAAACAAGACTTCACGGCCCACATTCAACAAACTGTAAATAAGTGTATGAAAACATTAGAATTTATATTAAGAACAATTAAAAACTTACAAATCATTAAACTATTGTACACATCTCTTATTAGAAGCCTAAAAGAACATAACTACATAGTGTGGTCGCCCTTCTACAAAATTAATTTTCATAATGTTGAATTTCTACGTATCGTAAATTTTTAACTTAACATCCCTTTAGAGCACTTACATTACCAGTCGTTAATGAATATTTTAAATTTCCCAACTTTAGAAAACAGACAACAAATTAATGACCTTACCTTTTTATTAAAATTATTAAACTCAAAATTCGACTGTTGTTAACTCCTGCAATTAATAAATCTACATGAACCTACACGAACAACTAGACAAACGTTAACATTTTATATACGTACATTTCATTTTAACCATAATTTGCATTCTCCAATACAATTTTTACATGGTCTTGGTAACAAATACTTAAATAATATGGATGTATTTGACAATAATTTGAACTTAGCAAACTTCAAACGCCATATGTGCCAACTATGTATTTCTACCTATCCATAAACTAATGTGAACAACAATTTTAAACATTACCTATTTTTTGACAACTCCTATATTTTATGCAACCTATATTTTGTTTATTATATTTTATCTTACCTGTATTTTGTCAACACTTATATTTTATTGTTATTAACATATTATATTATGTTAAGTAACTGTATTTTTTCAACATTATTTTCAGTGTTATTAAAAGAAATATGTGCTGCATTCTATGTAAAAGCCCTATAAAAAACAAAAAAATACAAAATATATGTATTAAGGTATCTCATTCAAAATTTAGGCTTATTAGATTTGTCAAAGAATCTATGTATAAAAATGCAAAAGTCAGTCATCTTAAATACATGTAGGATTACGAAAGATTTTTTAAATATTAAAATGAGGGATCAGTAGGATTTATCGGTCCAGTTAGGAATTCTATCGAGCCGAACCCTCTGATATGAAAATATCTGGAGTCGGTGAATTATTTACGCATTTGGTATCTGGTAGGTTGACATGTTGTCCTTGTATTGTTTTTTATTGATTATACTTATACAGTGCAATTGCATAGCGTGGATTGACTAGATGATCATTTGTGGAAGTGTGTGGAAGGGTTAAGTTTTTCCTGTGGGGAAGATTTAACCCGGACATAAAGTCTAGAGAACAATAAAAAGGTTTATTATCGTAGGCCGTTTGTAATTATATTCCGTGTAGTTGAGCACATCTACCACTTCCGAGAAAGCACATCTAAATCCATGCATTTAAGATACAAGCAAGACTCTAAATAACAGTAAGTATCTAAGTAACACCGGCAACAACTAAAAATCAACCGAAGACGGTTTTTTGACCTAATTAAGATCATTCGCGACGTTCTATCTATCTTCAGATAATCGTGTCCCCGTCATGGTATTAATTTGTTTGGAAGCTTTTTCATGCGATCAGCTTTTAGTAATGGTTTGTACGAATTTTGTTTGTAGTGAATTAGTAAAAGTACAGTTAATAAATATTACGAAATATTATGATCCATACACAATATTGTAATGTGGGTATATTGATTGCTCTATTCGAAGACAGGTGGACCATAAGAGGGGTCGAGTGGAGACTAGTAATAGACCGCAGAGACGCTGGTAGCCCCGTTGGTCTGACGACATCAGACGAACAGCCGGTGGGTACAAAGTACAAGGTGCTTTAGAAGCTGCTGCTGGT